>LR738711.1:106371568-106580549 GCA_902687465.1 Secale cereale | reverse complement strand
ATATATATATATATATATATATATATATATATATATATATATATATATATATAGAGAGAGAGAGAGAGAGAGAGAGAGAGAGAGGTTGGAGGGGAGGGGAGGCAGCCAAGGGGGTGCCCCAAGTAGGAGGAATCCTACTTTGGGTCCTCTCCAATTCGGCCAACCCCCCTCTCCTATTCCTATTCGGAGTAGGAAGGGAAGAGGGGGAAGGGGGAATCCTATTCCCTTTTTCCTTTACTCCTTCCCCTTTCCTTCTCCAATTTGGCCAGCCCATATGGGGGGGCACACCAACCCCTTTGTGGCTGATGCGTTTCCCCTCTTGGCCCATAAGGCCCATATCTTTTGCCGGGGGCACCCGAAACCCCTTCCAGTGACCCGATATGTACCCGGTACCCTCCGGAACATTTCCGTTGTCCAAATACCATCGTTCTATATATCAATCTTTACCTCTCGACCATTTTGAGACTCCTCGTCATGTCCATGATCTCATCCGGGACTCCGAACAACATTCGGTCACCAAATCACATAACTCATATAATACAATATCGTCATCGAACGTTAAGCGTGCGGACCCTACGGGTTCGACAACTATGTAGACATGACCGAGACACTTCTCCGGTCGATAAACCATAGCGGAACCTGGATGCTTATATTGGCTCCTACATATTCTATGAAGATCTTTATCGGTCGAACCGTTATGACAACATACGTTATTCCCTTTGTCCATCAGTATGTTACTTGCCCGAGATTCGATCATCGGTATCTTCATACCTAGTTCAATCTCATTACCGACAAGTATCTTTACTCGTTCCGTAATACATCATCCCGAGATTAACCCATTAGTCATTTTCTTGCAAGGCTTATTACGATGTGCATTACCGAGAGGGTCCAGAGATACCTCTCCGATACTCGGAGTGACAAATCCTAATCTCGATCTATGCCAACTTAACAAACACCTTCGGAGATACTTATAGAGCATCTTTATAATCACCCAGTTACGTTGTGACGTTTGATAACACACAAGGTATTCCCTCGGTATCCGGGAGTTGCATAATCTCATAGTCGGAGGAATATGTATTTGACATGAAGAAAGCAATAGCAGTAAAACTGAACGATCATAATTCTAAGCTAACGATTGGGTCATCTCCATCACATCATTCTCCTAATGATTTGATCCCGTTCATCAAATGACAAAACATATCTATGGTTAGGAAACTTAACCATCTTTGATTAACGAGCTAGTCTAGTAGAGGCTTACTAGGGACACGGTGTTTTGTCTATGTATCCACACATGTATCAAGTTTCCGGTTAATACAATTCTAGCATGAATAATAAACATTTATCATGATATAAGGAAATATAAAATAAATTTTTTATTATTGCCTATAGGGCATATTTCCTTCTGTCTCCCACTTGCACTAGAGTCAATAATCTAGTTCACATCGTCATGTGATTAACACCCATAGTTCACATCGCGATGTGACCAACACCCAAAGGGTTTACTAGAGTCAATAATCTAGTTCACATCGTCATGTGATTAACACCCAAAGAGTACTAAGGTGTGATCATGTTTAATTTGCTTTGTGAGAGAAGTTTAGTCAACGGGTCTGTTACATTCAGATATGTATGTATTTCGCAAATTTCTATGTCTACAATGCTCTGCATAGAGCTACTCTAGCTAATTGCTACCACTTTCAATATGTATCCAGATTGAGAGTCAGAGTCATTTGGATCAGTGTAAAAGCTGGCATCGACGTAACTCTTTACGACGAACTCTTTATCACTTCCATAACTGAGAAATATTTCCTTAGTCCTCTAAGGACATTTTTGACCGCTGTCTAGTGATCTACTCCTGGATCACTATTGTACCTCCTTGCCAAGCTCATGGCAAGGCACACATCAGGTGTGGTACACAACATAGTGATGACCCACAAGTGTAGGGGATCTATCGTAGTCCTTTCGACAAGTAAGATTGTCGAACCCAACGAGGAGCAGAAGGAAATGATAGGCAGTTTTCAGTAAGGTATTTTCTGCAAGCACTGAAATTATCGGTAACAGATAGTTTTGTGATAAGATAATTGGTAGCAAGTGACAAATAGTAAAAATAAATAAGGTGCAGCAAGATGGCCCAATCCTTTTTGTAGCAAAGGACAAGCCTGCACAAACTCTTATATGAAGAAAAGCGCTCCCGAGGACACATGAGAATTATCGTCAAGCTAGTTTTCATCACGTTCATATGATTCACGTTCGGTACTTTGATAATTTGATATGTGGGTGGACTGGTGCTTGGGTGCTGCCCTTACTTGGACAAGCATCCCACTTATGATTAACCTCTATTGCAAGCATCCGCAACTACAAAAGAAGTATTAAGGTAAACCTAACCATAGCATGAAACATGTGGATCCAAATCAGCCCCTTACGAAGCAACGCATAAACTAGGGTTTAAGCTTCCGTCACTCTAGCAACCCCATCTACTTATTACTTCCCAATGCCTTCCTCTAGGCCCAAACAATGGTGAACTGTCATGTAGTCGACATTCACATGACACCACTAGAGGAAAGACAACATACATCCCATCAAAATATTGAACGAATACCAAATTCACATGACTACTTATAGAAATACTCTCCCATGTCCTCGGGAACAAACGTAACTACTCACAAAGCATATTCATGTTCATAATGAGAGGGGTATTAATATGCATAATGGATCTAAACATATGATCTTCCACCAAGTAAACCAACTAGCATCAACTACAAGGAGTAATCAACACTACTAGCTACCTACAGGTACCAATCTGAGGTTTTGATACAAAGATTGGATACAAGAGATGAACTAGGGTTTGAGAGGAGATGGTGCTGGTGAAGATGTTGATGAAGATAACCCTCCCCAAGATGGGAGAGTTGTTGGTGATGACGGCGGTTACGATCTCCCCTTCCCGGAGGGAAGTATCCCCGGCAGAACAGCTCCGTCGGAGTCATAAATTGGTTCCGCCTCGAGATGGCGGCGTTTTGTCCCGAAAGCCTCCTTGTGATTTTTTCCAGGTCAAAACACCCCATATAGGAGAAGATGGGCATCGGGGAGTCACCAGGTGGCCCACGAGGCAGGGGGGCGCGCCCAGGGGGCGCGCCCCCCACCCCCGTGGACAGGTGGTGGCCCCCCTGACATATCTCTTTCGCCAGATATTTTTTATATTTTCTGAAACGGTGTTTCGTGGAGTTTCGAGGCTTTTCGAGTTGTGCATAATAGGTCTCCAATGTTTGCTCCTTTTCCAGACCAGAATTCCGGTTGCCGGCGTTCTCCCCCTTCATGCAAACCTTGTAAAATAAGAGAGAAAAGCATGATAGATATCAACATAAAAGCATGATGCAAAATGGACGTATCACATAGCATACATGGTAGATCTTATGGCTGAGGCATAGGGAATGACTTTCATTTTCTCTCTATCTTCTACAATGGCCGCGCATTGAGTCTAACTCAACTTCACACCTTGTAACACAGGCAAGCACCCTTTCTTTGACTGATCCATTTTGAACTTCTTCAAAACTCTATCAAGGTATGTGCTTTGTGAAAGTCCTATCAAGCATCTTGATCTATCTCTATAGATCTTGATGCCCAATTTATAAGTAGCTTCTGAGATCTTTCATTGAAAAATTCTTATTCAAGTATCCTTTTATGCTATCTAGAAATTCTACATCATTTCCGATCAACAATATGTCATCCACATATAATATCAGAAATGCTACAGAGCTCTGACTCACTTTCTTGTAAATACAAGCTTCTCCGAAAGTCTGTATAAAATCATATGCTTTGATCACCTCATCAAAGTGTATATTCCAACTCCGAGATGCTTGCACCAGTCCATAGATGGATCACTAGAGCTTGCACACTTTGTTAGCAACTTTAGGATTGAAAGAACCTTCTGGTTGCATCATATACAACTCTTTTTTAAGAAATCCATTAAGGAATGCAGTTTTGACTTCCATTTGCTAGATTTCATAGTCATAATATGCTGCAATTTCTAACATGATACGGGCAGACCTAAGCATCGCTACGGGTGAGAAAGTCTCATCGTAGTCAACTCTTTGAACTTGTCGAAAACCTTTCGCAACAAGTCGAGCTTTGTAGACATTAACATTACCATCAGCGCGAGTCTTCATCTTGAAGATCCATTTATATTCTATGGCTCGCCGATCATCGGGCAAGTCCACCAAAGTCCATACTTTGTTCTCATACATGGATCCTATCTCAGATTCAATGGCCTCAACCCATTTATCGGAATCTGGGCTCACCATAGCTTCTTCATAGTTCATAGGTTCGTCATGGTCTAGTAACATGACCTCCAAAACAGGATTACCGGACCACTCTGGTGCGGATCGTGCTCTGGTTGACCTATGCGATTCGGTGGTAGCTTTATCTAAAGTTTCATGATCATCATCATTAGCTTCCTCTCTAGTTGGTGTAGGCATCATGGGAACAATTTTCTGTGATTAGCTACTTCCCAATTCGAGAGAAGGTGCAATTACCTCATCAAGTTCTACTTTCCTCCCACTCACTTCTTTCGAGAGAAACTCCTTCTCTAGAAAGGATCCATTCTTAGCAACAAAGATCTTGCCTTCGGATCTGTGGTAGAAGGTGTACCCAACAGTTTCTTTTGGGTACCCTATGAAGACGCACTTCTCCGATTTGGGTTCGAGCATATCAGGCTGAAGCTTTTCACATAAGCATCGCAACCTTAGACTTTAAGAAACAACAACTTTGGTTTCTTGCCAAACCATAGTTCATATGGCGTCGTCTCAATGGATTTAGACGGTGCCCTATTTAATGTGAATGCAGTTGTCTCTAATGCATAACCCCAAAATGATAAAGGAAAATCGGTAAGAGACATCATAGAACGCACCATATCCAATAGAGTATGCTTACGACGTTCGGACACACCATTACACTGTGGTGTTCCAAGTGGCGTGAGCTGTGAAACTATTCCACGTTATTTAAATGAAGACCAAACTCGTAACTCAAATATTCGCCTCTGCGATCGGATCGTAGAAACTTTATTTTTCTTGTTTCGATGATTCTCTACTTCACTCTGAAATTCTTTGAACTTTTCAACTGTTTCAAACTTGTGTTTCATCAAGTAGATATACCCATATCTACTCAAAACATCCGTGAAGGTGAGAAAATAAGGATACCCGCCGCGCGCTTCAGTACTCATTGGACCGCATACATCGGTATGTATTATTTCCAGTAAGTCATTAGCTCGCTCCATTGCTACGGAGAACGGAGTTTTAGTCATCTTGCCCATGAGGCATGGTTCACAGGTATCAAATGATTCATAATCAAATGATCCCCAAAACCCATCAGCATGGAGTTTCTTCATGCGCTTTACACCAATATGACCTAAACGACAGTGCCACAAGTATGTTGCACTATCATCATCAACTATGCATCTTTTGGCTTCAATATTGTGTATCACTACGATCGAGATTCAATAAACCATTCACCTTGGGTGTATGACCATAGAAGGTTTTATTCATGTAAACATAATAACAATTATTCTCTGACTTAAATGAATAACCGTATTGCAATAAACACGATCCAATCTTGTTCATGCTCAATGCAAACACCAAATAACATCATTTAGGTTTTTAACACTAATCCCGAAAGTATAGGGAGTGTGCGATGATGATCATATCAATCTTGGAATCACTTCCAACATACATCGTCACCTCACTCTCAACTAGTCTTTGTTTATTCTTCAACTCCTGTTTCGAGTTACTAATCTTAGCAACCGAACAAGTATCAAATACACAATGGCTACTTACGAGCACTAGTAAGGTACACATGTATATCAAATATACCTTTGTTCACTTTACCATCCTTCTTATCCGCCAAATATTTGGGGTAGTTCCGCTTCCAGTGACCATTTCCTTTGCAATAGAAGCACTCAGTTTCAGGCTTGGGGTTTTGCTTTGATATTCTTCTCGGGAGTGACAACTTGCTTGCCATTCTTTTGAAGTTCCTTTTCTTCCCCTTGCCCTTTTTTTGAAACTAGTGGTCTTGTTAACCATCAACACTTGATGCTCTTTCTTGATTTCTACCTTCGCCGATTTCATCATCGCGAAGATCTCGGGAATCGTTTTCGTTATCCCTTGCATATTTTATAGTTCATCACGAAGTTCTAGTAGCTTGGTGATAATGACTAGAGAACTCTGTCAATCACTATTTTATCTGGAAGATTAGCTCCCACTTGATTCAAGTGATTGTAGTGCTCAGACATTCTGAGCACATGCTCACTGGCTGAGGTATTCTCCTCCATCTTGTAGGCAAAGTACTTGTTAGAGGTCTCATACCTCTCGACATGGGCATGAGTCTTAAATACCAATTTCAACTCTTGAAACATCTCATATGCTCCGTGGTCTTCAAAACGTTTTTGAAGTCCCGGTTCTAAGCCGTAAGGCATGGTGCACTAAACTATTAAGTAGTCATCATATCGAGCTTTGCTAAACATTCATAACGTTTGCATCTGCTCCTGCAATAGGCCTGTCACCTAGCGGTGCATCAAGGACATAATTCTTCTGTGCAACAATGAGGATAATCCTCAGATCATGGACCCAGTCCGCATCATTGCTACTAACATCTTTCAACTCAATTTTCTCTAAGAACATATCAAAAAAATAGGGGAGCTACAACGTGAGCTATTGATCTACAACATAATTTGCAAATACTATTAGGACTAAGTTCATGATAAATTAAGTTCAATTAATCAAATTACTAAAGAATCTCCACTTGGATAGACATCCCTCAAGTCATCTAAATGATACGTGATCCAAATCAACTAAACCATGTCCGATCATCACGTGAGATGGAGTAGTCATCAATGGTTAACATCTCTATGTTGATCATATCTACTATATGATTCACGTTCGACCTTTCGGTCTCCATTGTTCCGAGGCCATGTCTGTACATGCTAGGCTCATCAAGTTTAACCCGAGTATTCCGCATGTGCAAAACTGTCTTGCACCCGTTGTATGTGAACGTAGAGTCTATCACACCCGATCATCACATGGTGTCTCAACATGATGAACTGTAGCAACGGTGCATACTCAGGGAGAACACTTTTACCTTAAAATTTAGTTAAGGGATCATCTTATAATGCTACCGCCGTACTAAGCAAAATAAGATGCATAAAAGATAAACATCACATGCAATCAAAATATGTGACATGATATGGCCATCATCATCTTGTGCTTTTGATCTCCATCTCCAAAGCATCGTCATGATCTCCATCGTCACCGGCTTGACACCTTGATCTCCATCGTAGCGTTGTGGTCGTCTCGCCAACTATTGCTTCTACGACTATTGCTAACTCATAGCGATAAAGTAAAGCAATTACATGGCGTTCACATTTCATACAATAAAGAGACAACCATAAGGCTCCTGCCGGTTGCCGATAATTTACAAAACATGATCATCTTATACAATAGTGTATAACTCATCACGTCTTGACCATATCACATCACAACATGACCTGCCAAAACAAGTTAGACGTCCTCTACTTTGTTGTTGCAAGTTTTACGTGGCTGCTACAGGTTTCTAGCAAGAACCGTTCTTACCTACGTCATTGAACCCCAACGGTGTTTCGTCAAGTTTGTTGTTTTAACCTTCTTCAAGGACCGGCCGTAGTCATATTCAATTCAACTAAAGTAGGAGAAATAGACACCCGCCAGATACCTTTATGCAAAACTAGTTGCACGTCTGTCAGTGGAACCGGTCTCTTGAACGTGGTCATGTAAGGTTGGTCCTGTCCGCTTCATCCCACAATACTGCCGAATCAAAATAAGATGTTGGTGGTAAGCAGTATGACTATCATCACCCACAACTTTTTGTGTTCTAATCGTGCATATCATCTACGCATAAACCTAGCTCATGATGCCATTGTTGGGAAACATAGCAGGCAATTTCCAAAAAAATCCTACGCCCACGCACGATCTATCTAGGTGATGCATAGCAACGAGAGGGGGAGTGTGTCTACGTACCCTCGTAGACCGAAAGCGGAAGCGTTTTAACAACGCGGTTGATGTAGTCGAACTTCTTCTTGTTCCGACCAATCAAGCACCGAACGTACGGCACTTCCAAGTTCTGCACACGTTCTGCTCGATTACGTCCCTCGAACTCTTGATCCAGCAAAGTGTCAAGGAAGTAGATGAGTTCCATCAGCACGGCGGCGTGGTGACAGTGATGTTGAAGTGATCCACGCAGGGCTTCACCTAAGCACTACGAGAATATGACCGGAGGCGTAAACTGTCGAGGGGGGGGGGGCAACGGCTAACAATTGTTGGTGTGTGTTCTAGGTGCCCCCTTCCCCACATATATATATAGGTTGGAGAGGAGAAGAGGCAGCCAAGGGGGCGCCCCAAGTAGGAGGAATCCTACTTTGGGTCCTCTCCAATTCGGCCAACCCCTCTCCTATTCCTATTCGGAGTAGAAGGGAAGAGGGGGAAGGGGGATCATATTCCCCTTTTCTTTTCCTCCTTCCCCTTTCCTTCTCCAATTTGAGTAGCCCATATGGGGAGGGGGGGGGCGCAACAACCCCTTTGTGGCTGGTGTGTTTCCCCTCTTGGCCCATAAGGCCCATATCTTTTGCCGGGGGCACCCCGAACCCCTTCCGGTGACCCGATATGTACCCGGTACCCTCCGGAACACTTCCGGTGTCCGAATACCATCATACTATATATCAATCTTTACCTCTTGACCATTTTGAGACTCATCTTCATGTCCATGATCTCATCCGGGATCCGGAACAACATTCGGTCACCAAATCACATAACTCATATAATACAATATCGTCATCGAACGTTAAGCATGCGGACCCTACGGGTTCGAGAACTATGTAGACATGACCGACACACTTCTACGGTCAATAAACAATAGTGGAACCTGGATGCTCATATTGGCTCCTACGAATTCTATGAAGATCTTTATCGGTCGAACCATTATGACAACATATGTTATTCCCTTTGTCCATCGGTATGTTACTTGCGTGAGATTCGATCGTCCTTATCTTCATACGTAGTTCAATCTCGTTATTGGCAAGTCTCTTTACTCATTTCGTAATACATCATCTCGATACTAACTCATTAGTCATTTGCTTGCAAGGCTTATTCTGATGTTCATTACCGAGAGGGCCCAGAGATACCTCTCCGATACTCGGAGTAACAAATCCTAATCTCGATCTATGCCAACTCAACAAACACCTTCGAGGATACCTGTAGAGCATCTTTATAATCACCCAGTTACATTGTGACGTTTGATAGCACACAAGGTATTCCTCCACTATCCGGGAGTTGCATAATCTCATTGTCGGAGGAATATGTATTTGACATGAAGAAAGCAATAACAATAAAACTGAACGATCATAATGATAAGCTAGCGAATGGGTCTTGTCCATCACATCATTCTCCTAATGATGTGATCCTGTTCATAAAATGACAACACATGTATATGGTTAGGAAACTTAACCATGTTTGATTAACGAGCTAGTCTAGTGGAGGCTTACAAGGGACATGGTGTTTTGTCTATGTATCCACACATGTATCAAGTTTCCGGTTAATACAATTCTAGCATGAATAATAAACATTTATCATGATATAAGGAAATATAAAATGACAACTTTATTATTGCCTCTAGGGCATATTTCCTTGAGGGGAGGGATCCTGGCGCGGAGAGCGGAACGAGGCCGCCCCGTCACCACCTTCCCTGGGTGCGGCGCGGCTTCGCTGGACGGCCCTCCGGCGGTGGCGCTATGGGAAGCTTGGGCGGTAGCGCTGGTTTTCCCCCGTGTCGTCAGATGCGGGCGACGCAGGGGACGAGGCTCTTGTACGTTCCCCGCAAACCTCATCTGTTGTTGATGACCTCGCTAGGTATGCCATTGTTGAAGGCGACGCAAGAATGCCGCAGATTCACACCCGCCATAGCCTGCCGATAGCAGAAACACCCAATCCACTCGCCTAATGCTTTCCTGAAATCAAGATTAAGCGTAAGTCATGATGGTTGCCCGGGTGAAGTTCTCCATGACCTTCTAGGATATAATCAAGGAGGATCTCATGGAGTTGTTTGTGGACCTCCGTGTTGGCCACCTTGAATCATGGAACACTTTTTTACAAAGACTGTCCATGATACATCTATCATAAGGTACTGATATGTCTCCGTCATATCTAGAATTTTTGATTGTTCCATGCCAATATTCTACAACTTTTACATACTTTTGGCAACAATTGATAAGATTTTCTTGGAGTAACATATTGATCCAGTGCGCAGTGCCAGTTCCTGTTTGTTGAATGTTTTTATGTTTCGTAGAAAATCCATATCGAACGAAGTCCAAACACGATAAAAACTTACAGAGATTTTTTGGAATATATGTGAATTTTGGGAAGTGGAATCAACGCAATGCAATCCTCGAGGGGCCCACAAGCCCTTGTGGTGCGCCCCCCTACCCAGGGCGCGCCCAGGGGGCTTGTGGCCACCCCAAAGGTCGATTAGAGGTGTCTTTGGATGCAAGGAAGCTAATATCCGGATAAAAATCGTAATAATTTTTTAGCCCAATCGAACTTACGGATCTCCGAGAATTTAAGAAACGGTGAAAGGCCAGAAACAGGGGTCGCGAAACAGAAGAGAAATAGAGAGACAGATCCAAGAGCCCCTCCGCTGCCGTGGAGGCCATGGACCAGAGGGGGAACCCTTCTCCCATCTAGGGGGAGGTCAAGGAAGAAGAAGAAGGAGGGAGGGCCTCTACCCCTCTCTCCCGGTGGCGCTGGAACGCCGCCGGGGCCATCATTGTGACAGCGATCTACACCAACAACTTCGCCGCCATCATCATCAACTCTCCCCCCCTCTATCAGGCGGTGTAACACCTCTTCTACCCGTTGTAATCTCTACTTAAACATGGTGCTCAACGCTATATATTATTTCCCAATGATGTATGGCTATCCTATGATGTTTGAGTAGATCCGTTTTGTCTTATGGGTTGATTGATGATCATGATTAGTTTGAGTTATATGTTTTATTATTGGTGTTGTCCTATGGTGCTCTCCGTGTCGCGCAAGCATGATGGATCCCCACTATAGGGTGTTGCAATATGTTCATGATTCACTTATAGTGGGTTGCGTGAGTGACTGAAACACAAACCCGAGTAAGTGGGTTGTTGCGTATGGGAGTAAAGAGGACTTGATAACTTATAATGCTATGGTTGGGTTTTACCTTAATGAGCTTTGGTATTTATGGATGCTTGCTAGAGTTCCAATCATAAGTGCATATGATCCAAGTAGAGAAAGTATGTTAGCTTATGCTTCTCCATCATATAAAATTGCAATAATGATTATGGGTCTAGTTATCGATTGCCTAGGGACAAATAACTTTCTTGTGACAAAAATCTCTCTACTAAAACTAACTTAGTTTCTTCTTTATCTAAACATCCCCTAGTTTTATTTACGCGCTCTTTATTATCTTGCAAACCTATCTCGTTACACGTACAAAGTACTTCTAGTTTCATACTTGTTCTAGGTAAAGCAAATGTCAAGCATGCGTAGAGTTGTATCGGTGGTCGATAGAACTTGAGGGAATATTTGTTCTACCTTTAGCTCTTCATTGGGTTTGACACTCTTACTTATCGAAAGAGGCTACAACTAATCCCCTACACTTGTGGGTTATCAAGACCTTTTTCTGACGCCGTTGCCGGGGAGCAATAGTGTGGGGTGAATATTCTCGTGTGTGCTTGTTTGCTTTATCACTAAGTACATTTAATTTTTGTGCTCTTGTTTCTATCTCTAGTTATGAGTAGGAAACGCAAAATACAAAAAAATAGTTGTACCTACTACACCAATGGTTGAAGAACAACTCAAAATCTATCACACTCCTGAAGCTTTTTTACTTGGATCATCTCGATCTATTTGTGCTCGCGCTGAAAACCCAACTAGCTTAGTTGAGGGGAAATCATTAAATGAGCATGCTTATTTTGTGCGACATCGCTTGTCTCAAAAAGGGAAACTTTTATTGCACCATATTAATACTTTGAAGTGCTATACTTGGAATTTGTTTGAAATATATGATTTTACTTGTTGTTCTGAAGACCCTAAGAAACACCTTCCCTACCAATGCGAGTTTAGTGATAATGGAATCTTATCTTCTTATGCCAAAGATGATTATAATTAATTTGATATTGAACAAATTGAAGAATTTGTTGTTTTTAAGGGCACTTATGAAATTGCTACTTTGATTGAAAAGTGTGATACTAATCTTTACGAATCCGAAAATTTTGCCATACTTAAATATTGCTATGAAAATTATGCTTGTAATGCTTATGTTAAACTATACATTGAGCACTTCTCTGTTGTACAAGAAGAGACTAATATTTTGCAGGAATCTATGGAAGAAGAAATTGATGACACTGTGAGCTCATTAGATGAAAATGATGAGGAGGAGAGGGAAGAAAAAAAGGAGGAAGAGCGAATTAGCTGCCCGTGCCCACCTTATAATGAGAGTAACTCTTCAACTAGTACATTGTTTAATTTCCCTTCGTGCTTACATAATGATGAATGCTATGATCCCTTGGATTTATTTCAAATATCCCTTTTTGATGAACTTGATGCTTGCTATGCTTGTAAAAATGATGCCAATATGAATTATGCTCATGGAGATGAACTTGCTATAGTTCCTTATGTTAAACATGAAACTGTTGCTATTGCACCCACGCATGATAGTCCTGTTATCTTTTTGAATTCTCCCAATTACACTATATCAGAGAAGTTTGCGCTTATTAAGGATTATATTGATGTGGTGCGTTCTACTATTACACATGATGATTTTGATAAATATAATATGCATGTGCTTTCTGCTCCAACTTGCAATTATTATGACAGAGTAACTACATCTCCGCCTCTCTATGTTTCCAATACGATAAAATTGCAAGAAACTATTTATGCTATGTATCGACCTTTACTATGTGTGCATGAATTGTTCTTTTATTACATGCCGACGCATGGGAAGAGAGTTAGATTTCGTCATTACATGATATATGTTACTTTGAGCTCACTACTAAATCACAAATCATTGTTAATTAAAATTGGCTTTGATATACCTTGAGATCCGAGTGGATCCATTACTTGAGCACTATATGCCTAGCTTAAAGGCTTTAAAGAAAGCGCTGACAGGGAGATAGCCCAGAAGTTTTATAGTCTTTTATTTCTGTTGGGTCTGTTAAAAAATTTAAAAACAAAAAATGAAGTGGGGAACCTAAAACTTTTTCAAAAAGAAAAGTGAAAGTAAGAAAGACGAACATTATTGTTAAAGTGGGAGCTAGCCTTGAACTTTGTTCATGCTCATGGAAACTTTGTGAACCTTAATCACAGAAACTTTTCAACAAAAATAATTATCCGCTTGTACAAATCCATTGTATTATAAAACTAATGTGTCAAGATTTACCTTTAGGATGATTAGATTTCTTGCTTTGTATGTGCAGTGAAAAAACAGAAACTTTGGCTGTAGTGCGTGAATTTACATTTTTTATACTGGAACATCAAAAGTTTCTGAAATTTTTACACAATACTTCTATACAAATTGTTTATTTTTTCCTGATTTTTCAGAATTTTTAGAGTTACATAAGTATGGTTAATATTCATATTGCTACAGATTGTCCTGTTTTTTAAAGATTCTGTTTTTTGATGCATTGTTTTGCTTGTTTTGATGAAACCTTGGATTGTACAGTTGGTATAAGACTTGGAGAAGTTAGAATACATTAGGGATAATGCAAAAATAAAATATGAATGGGTTTGCAACAATACTTAAAGTGGTGATTTGCTATATTATACTAACGGGTCTCACAAGTGTTTTGCTAAGTTTTGTGTGATTGAAGTTTTCAAGTTTTGGGTGAGATCACGATGGATGAAGGAGTAAGGAGTGGCAATAGCCTAAGCTTGGGGATGCATAAGTCACCCCAAAATAATATTCAAGGACTACCAAGCAACTAAGCTTCGGGATGCCCCAGAAGGCATCCCCTCTTTCTTCTAACGTCCATCGATAATTTTACTTGGAGCTATATTTTTATTCGTCACATGATATGCGTAAATCTTGGAGCGTCGTGTGCTTTTTATTTTCTTTCTTTTAATAATGTACCATGCTCGTATGAGATAGTCCTTGGTTTATTTATATAATGCTCTTTGCACTTCACTTATATCTTTTGAGTATGGCTTTATAGAATGCTTCATGTGCTTCACTTATATCATTTGAAGTTTGGATGCGTGTTTCACTACATAGAAAAAATGTTATTTGGAGAATGCTCTTTCGCTTCACTTATATTTGTCAGAGTTTGGGAAAGCCTTTTATAGAAAGAATTAAACTCTCTTGCTTCACTTATATCTATTTAGAGAGTTAACATGAATTGGTCATTCACATGGTTAGTCATAAAATCCTACATAAAACTTGCAGATCATTGAATATGATATGTTTGATTCCTTGCAATAGTTTTAGGATATAGAGATGCTAATACGTGGGAGGTACTAGTGAATGATTGTGGTTTAGTAAGAATATTGGTGTTAAAGTTTGTGGTTCCCAAAGCATGCACGTATGGTCTCCCGTTATGCTAAGAAGTTGGAGCACAAAGGGTGCGCGTTGGATGCATACCCACTTAGTTTTCTTTTGAGCTTTCATACACTTATAGCTCTTAGTGCATCCATTGGATGTCAATCCCTACTCCTCGCATTGAAATCGATTGATGGGCATCTCCTTTGCCCGTTGATCCTCCTAGTTGATGTGAGACTTTCTCCTTTTTATCTTCTCCACATAAACCTCTGCCACCACATTCTATTCCACCCATAGTGATATATCCATGGCTCGCGCTCATGTATTGCGTGAGAGTTGAAAAATCTAAAGCGCGTTAAAAAGTATGAATCAATTGCTTGTATAACAGCGGGAGTAGTACATGATTTATATTTTGTGTTAAGAAGATGGAGCATGACAAGGTTATAAGATTTCGTAGGGATAACGTTCTTTAGCATTGATATTTTAGAAGACATGATTGTTTGTTGGGATGCCCGAGTATTGATGTCTTTTATGTCAAATGATAGACTATTGCTTTTGAATCACTCGTGTCTTAATATTCATGCCATGATTAGATCACATGATCAAGATTATGCTAGGTAGCATTCCACATCAAAAATTATCTTTTTTTATCATTTACCTACTCGAGGACGAGCAGGAATTAAGCTTGGGGATGCTGATACGTCTCCGTCGTATCTATACTTTTTGATTGTTCCATGCCAATATTCTACAACTTTTACATACTTTTGGCAACAATTTATATGATTTTCTTGAACTAACATATTGATCCAGTGCCTAGTGCCAGTTCCTGTTTGTTGCATGTTTTTTTGTTTCACAGAAAATCCATATCGAATGAAGTCCAAACGCGATAAAAACTTATGGAGATTTTTTTAGGAATATATGTGAATTTTGGGAAGTGGAATCAACGCAAGGCAATGCCTGAGGGGCCCACAAGCCCTTGAGGCGTGCCCCTACCCAGGGCATGCCCAGGGGGCTTGTGGCCACCCTGAAGGTCAATTGGAGGTGTCCTCCGGACGCAAGGGAGCTAATATCCGGATAAAAATTGTGTTAAAAATTTCAGCCCAATCGGAGTTACGGATCTCCGGGGATTTAAGAAACGATGAAAGGCTAGAAATAGGGATCACGAAACAGAATAGAAACATAGAGACAAATCCAATCTCGGAGGGGCTCTCGTCGCTCCGCCGTCATGGAGGCCATGGACCAGAGGGGAAATCCTTCTCCCATCTAGGGGGAGGTCAAGGAATAAGAAGAAGGAGGGGGCCCTCTCCCCCTCTCTCCCGGTGGCGGCGGAACGCTGCCGAGGCCATCATCGTGACGGCTATCTACGCCAACAACTTTGCCGCGGTCATCACCAACTCTCTCCCCCTCTATGCAGCAGTGTAACACATCTTCTACGCGCTGTAATATCTACTTAAACATGGTGCTCAATGCTATATATTATTTCCCAATGATGTAAGGCTATCCTATGATGTTTGAGTAGATTTGTTTTGTCCTATGGGTTGATTGATGATCATGATTGGTTTGAGTTGTATGTTTTATTATTGGTGCTTGATACGTCTCCAACGTATCTATAATTTTTGATTGTTCCATGCTATTATATTATCTGTTTTGGATGTTTAGTGGGCTTTATTATAAACTTTTATATTATTTTTGGGACTAACCTACTAATCCAAGGCCCAGTGCAAATTGTTGTTTTTCGCCTATTTCAGTGTTTCGCAGAAAAGGAATATCAAACGGAGTCCAAATGGAATGAAACCTTCGGGAGGATCATTTTTGGATCAAATGGAACACAGAAGACTTGGAGTACACGCCAGGTAAGAAACGAGGCGGCCACGAGGGGGGAGGGCGCGCCCCCACCCTCGTGGGTCCCCCGTTGCTCCCCCAACGTGCCTCTTCCTCCTATATATATCCACGTACCCTGAAACATCCGAGAGCACCATGAAACCCTAATTCCACCGCCGCAACCTTCTGTACCCGTGAGATCCCATCTTTGGGGCCTGTTCCGAAGCTCCACCGGAGGGGGAATCGATCCCGGAGGGTTTCTACATCAACACCATAGCCTCTCCGATGAGTTGTGAGTATTTTACCACAGACCTTCGGGTCCATAGTTATTAGCTAGATGGCTTCTTCTCTCTCTTTGGATCTCAATACAAAGTTTTCTTCGATCTTCTTGGACATCTATTCGATGTAATTGTTTTTGCGGTGTGTTTGTCGAGATCCGATGAATTGTGGGTTTATGATCAAGATTATCTATGAACAATATTTGATTCTTATCTGAAATCTTTTATGCATGATTTAAATATCTTTGCAAGTCTCTTTGAATTATCAGTTTGGTTTGGCATACTAGATTGATGTTTCTTGAAATGGGAGAAGTGCTTAGCTTTGGGTTCAATCTTGCGGTGTCCTTTCCCAGTGACAGTAGGGGCAGCAAGGCACGTATTGTATTGTTGCCATCAAGGATAAAAAGATGGGGTTTATATCATATTGCATGAGTTTATCCCTCTACATCATGTGTCGGGGGAAACTGTCCACCACGAGCACCTATGGGACCGGAGCCCCTTGTTCGTGCGGTAAGGGAGCGGAGGGAGCACAAAGAGCAGATCGTAGTGAGCACGCGGGTAGTTTACCCAGGTTCGGGCCGCGACGGACGCGTAAAACCCTACTCCTGCTTGATTGTATTGAGTTGGAGAGCTCGGGAGCTTGAAGAACTAGCTACACCGAGCGAATGAGCGATCTAGGTTCCGAACCCCCTCTACGTTGTGCATGGGCCTCCTTTTATAGCTCAAGGGGTCACCGACAGGTGTCAACGTAGGAGAAAGGGGTAAAAATGTAATAGTGGTGGTAGTTGTAACAGTGCGGGAACAGTGGATGAACAGTGCATGAACAGTGGTCATCACCTACTTTGACAGTGGGGGACAAGAGCATTTAATGCACGTCGCCGTCGACCCCAAAAGCGCCCGCCCTTGCGTCTCCGTTTGCCACGGCGATGGCTTCGTCACCATGTAGTGCCACCGTGTCCCCCAGGCTGCGCAGCCATCCGCCACGCATCCCAGGAATGGCCCCAGGACGACGCGTGGTTCGATGAGCTGGAGCGCGGGCACACAACGTAACTCTCCCCGGCAAGGTGCACCTTGCCGGGGTCTTGACCTTGCCGGGCCCGGAAGCTTGCCGGGCTCTGAAGCTTGTCGCTCCCCGGGCCCTGCCGGGGCGCATGCTGCGGCGAGGCGTGTCTTCTGTAACGTAATCTTCTAGTCTTCCTGGCAAGCTCCTCTTGCCAGGGCCTTGTGTTAGTGAGGTAATCTTGAGCCTGGGACGGCCTTCCCGGCAAGCTCCACTTGCCGGGGTCTCGATCTTCTGTCTTGGATACTTTGTTTTTGAATGGTTTTATATGGATCAGAAAAGGTCTCCGGCAAGCACGTGGTAGGCCCTGCCGCGGGAAGCTGCTACTGCCCGTGCACAAGTTGGGGTACTGAGGTACCCCTACCTTAGTACACCGACAGGAGCCCCCGGGCCTGGGACACACACGGTGCCGAGCGCTGTTGGGCCAGGCCCAAAACAGTGCACGGGCACGCGCGGCCCACGGCACGCCGAATCCCCTTCCGCATCCGCCGCGTCCCTCCGTAACGGCACGCGTCGATTGCGGCGTCGTGGGAGGGAACGTGGCCACGTTCTTTAATGGGAAATGCGGAGCGTCCCCCACTTCCCCCTTAAAAGCAGAGGAAGCAGGGGCCGTTACCTTACTTCGCTTTCATTGCTTCTTCTTCCATCTCCAGAAATTCCCCTTTGCGCTCCGACTCGACACCTCCTCCGCCGCCTTCCGCATCTGCGGCGCCGCCGGACCCTTCGCTCTCCCCTCCTCGCCGCCTCCGCCATGGCCCCGAAGACCGAGAAGGCGAAGGCGGAGAAGACCAAGAAAGAGAAATCCGAGCAGGCGGCGAGGCTTGCTCTTCTGCGGAAGAGGAATGTCGTCTTCGCGCCAAGGCTCAGCGCGCGGGAGCTCTGGAACAAGTATTACTTGTTCTGGGCCAAGGAGACCAAGGCGCATCCTCGGACCAGAGCTTATCCCGCCGCCGCCAAGGACATGTACCCCGGCGGGTATTTCTTCTTCGCTGTTTTCTTCCACTGCGGCCTTTGTCCTCCCTTCTCTGAATTTTTCTGCGACATCATGAACACCTACAACCTCCACCTTCTAGACTTCACCCCCAACGCCATCCTCACGATGGCGGTTTTCGCACATCTGTGCGAAAACTATATTGGGATCTATCCAAATGTAGCGCTGTTTAGGCATTTCTTTACGCCTAGAGTAGAGGCCGGCGCTCCCCTCTCCGGAGGAATCTCTTGGGTCTTCCGCTTGAACAAGAAGGAGTCCTATCTGCAAGGGGAGCTCCGCGGCAAGTGGGAGGAGTGGCGCGCGGACTGGTGCTGGATAGTAGAGGACGAGCCGCAGCCCTTCACCGCGCCGCGCACAACAGCCATAGTGCGCGGCAGGGACTGGAGCGAGCTGGACTCGGACGACATCAAGCTCAACGTCGCCCTCGTGAGAATTCTTCGTCTCCGGGTAGCTAAGTTGACCATGGGAGAGGTAGGAGCAGACTTCCTCCGCCGCCGCATTGCCCCTCTACAGGATAGGAAGAGGCCAGCATGGGAGTACGGCAACGTGGCGGATATAATGAGACTGCGCCCAGGGCTAAACTTCAACTTCACATCGCTGGAGTTGAAGGGGATGGTCCGGGAACTTTTTAAGCACGACCCGGCCCACCCAGAGTGGTTCAGAGCTCCCCGGGGAGTGGTGCCCCTATGCAACAGCACGGCCCGGGATCCCCTACGCGCAATGATGCCCGCATGCGACTCGCACGATGTCGACCGCACATGGATACCGCCCAAGCCAGATGCCATCATGAGCTTCTTCGACAACCTGGTGGAGGTGCCGAAGAACAAGGATGAGATCAAGGGGCTCACCCGGGACACCACCGATCGGGAAATTGCCTATATTGCTTCTCGGGTAGAAGAGGCCGCCGTAGCCGCAGCAGCAGGGGAGTTTGGCTTCACAGTTGAAGAGGCAGAGGCTGCGGAAGCGTCCTGCCAAGCAGAGGAGGCGGAGATCCGCAGGCTGCTGAAGCTTCTGCCCGACGAGCTCGCCGGGGTCCCTTCTCTGAGGCATGCTGGGATCCCCGGGATCGTGACCGAGGCCGCCGCGAGGGGCGACGTTGCCGGAGGAAACAGAGGTGCCGGAGGGAGCGGAGGCGCCGGAGGGAGCACGGCCGCAGGGCAGGGTGCTGGGTCCAGCAAGCCGGCCGAGGAGGAGGAGGACGCCGGGGCCGGTGAGGACTCCGGTGGATCTCTGGGGCTCTACAACGACGACGTCTCTTCGTCATCGGAGACCTCCCCGCCTCGGGCAAGTCCCAGGCGATCTCCGCTGAAGCGTCTCCGCAAGGCGACGACGGCGACGAGGGCGTAGGCGCCCCGACAACAACCAGCTCGCCGGGCGGCGCGAGCTACCCGGGGGAGCCAAGCCGCGACGGGAGCGCCCGGCGCACCACCCGCGGCGGAGGCGCCCCGCACATAGGCTACGACGGAGGCGCCCCGCACGTCAGCGCCAAGCGGAGGAGGGTCTTCACAGAGCGGAGCGGCTGCTCCGCCCGCTCCCCGGGCCTCGGCGTCCATAGGGGCTGGGTCTTCGCAGCCCCCAGTCCCGGGAACCGCCAAGCGCCCGAGGGAGCCTTCTCCTCCTGCTCCTCGCGCGGACGCGCCTCAGGTGGCGTTCGACTTCTCCGCCCTGAGCGACGACGACGACGACGAGGAACAGGAGTAAGGACTTGAAGTTTTGTATCTTCTTTAACTTTGTCTTGATTCTTTCTTCTTGGATGATTCTGATTTTTGCTTCTTGCTTTGATTTCAGGACCCTAGCCCAGCGAGCGGCGAAGAAGGCCAAGGTTCCCGTCGTCGAGGTCGAGGACGACTCGCCCGTCGCGGCGACAGGGGACACGCCAGCGACGAGCTTGCCGGACCCGAGCGCTGCTCCGAGGAGCAGCCCCCAGCGCAGCCCCCAGCGTAAGTCTGGGCTTGATCTTTCCACTCGTCGGGCGCGCTCGAGGATCTTGTTTATACTAACATCTTGTTGTTCTTGTTTTGTCTTGATTGTCTTGTGCAGAGGTGGAGCCGCAGCCACAGGAGCACCCGGAGATCACTCCCGAGGAGCCGCAGGCCCCGCCGTCCCCGCCAAGGACGAACTCCCCGGCGAGGGAGAGCGCTCCGCCAAGGGCGGGTACTCCGCCAAGGGCGAGTACCCCGCCAAGGGCGAGCAGCCCGGCGAGGGTGGCCACCCCGCCAAGGGAGTGCTCCCCGGCGAGGGAGCCTACCATCGACGAAGTCCGCCAAGGTAGGTCTTGTAACTCCGTCTTCTTGAGCTTGTCTTTTTTTGGATATTTGCTTGAACTTCTTCTTTCTCTTCTTCTTCTAGATCCTCCTCCCCCAGAGCAGATGGAGACGGAGATCGTCGTCGAGGAGGAGGGCGCGTAGGGCGACGGCGGCAACGCCCCTGTCGTTGAGGACACGGCGGGAGCCGCCGAGCCTGCTGCGGAGGAGACTGCTCCGACCGCAGACGCAGCGGCCGGGGAGGGGGACGGCGGCCATACTGCCGGCCCGGAGGCGGCAGGAGCGTCAAGCGCTGCGCCGGCCGCCGACCCCTCCACCGAGAAGGAGCAGTCCGCCTACTATCTTGAGGCTCCCAACGGCGTCTTCATCCAAGTGCCGTGGGGATCCTCGTCGCGAGCCCCCGAGGAGGGAGAGACCTTCGATGGGGAGGTTCTCGCCTCCGCGGGGCTGAAGATCATCGAGGCGCCTGGCGGGAGCGACGAGCCCGAGGAGGAGAAGTTGCTCCACCGGCTCCAGGCCCTTTACCGGGCCAGGCAGGCGAAGCTCGAGTCTCGGGAGGCCCTCACCGCCAAGGCCGCAGCTGACATGGAGAAGCGCGCGGCGGAGCTCCGCGCCGCCAACCAGGCTGCCCTCCGCGACGTGGCGGAGGAGCGCGAGAGGCTCGCCGGGGAGTACCAGGAGTGGCTCTTGGAGAAAGCCGAGGCCGAGGAGCAGCATCGACTCGCCGGGGAAGCGCTGTCCCAGCGAGAAGGCGAGCTCACCCAACGGAAGATCAACCTCGACGCCCACGAGGAAGACCTTACCGCCCGGGAGCAGGCCCTTGGCGGGGAGTTGAAAGAAGCAAAGGCCGCCGCCGCCACCGCGGAGACTGCCAAGAAGGAGCTCGAGGCCAAGGTGGCGCAGCTGGAGGAATTCCTGAGGGCGAGCACGGAGAGGGTCACCGCGCTCAACTTAGAGCGCGAGAAGGACGCCCACACCAATTCTGAACTCTAGGTGCGCCTCTCCAAGCAGGGCGACGAGCTGAAAGCCGCCAAGGATTCAATTGCAGATCTGGAACTGAAGGTTTCCACGTTGAAGGACTCTCTTGACGCCGTCCGGGACCGCGAAACCAAGCTGAAGGAAGAGCTCCGCAAGGAGCGAGGCTTGGTGGAGAGCGCCACCACGACGGCCAACAACTTCCGCCAAACCGTCGAGGTATGGACCGAAGACCTGGTGGCTTCTGCAGCTAGCATCGACAAGGAGCTGATGGCGCTGAGGGTTGAGCATCTTATATACTCTCCGGATCCGAACCTCCCCCACAGCGCCAAGCTCAGTCTCTTCTTCAGAGGGATCGCGCCGGCACTCGCAAATCTTCAGAAGAAGCTCCCCGCGCAACTGGCCGAGGAGTCACGCCAGCTCTGCGCGGGAACTCTGGAGCGCGTTTTGACGAAGATAGTGTACCGCAATCCTGGTATAAACCTCGCCAACGTTCTCCGCAGCTTGCCGGCCGACGCGGACATGGAGGCGCTGAAGGCGCAGGTCGCCCACATTATCGCCAAGGTGAACAAGATCTCTAGGATTGAAGGCGACCGCGTAGATTAGGTCTCCTTTTCTTTATCTCTTTTGTTGCTGCATAGTGTGTCACGAACATGAACTTATTAGTCATTGCGACAAGTTATCCCTTGTAAGATATTTATCTTATTTTGATCAATCAGTGCAATGTTATCTCCCTTGTCTTGGTCCTTTACTTTGTATGCTTTTCACCCTACGCTTCCAGGGGGCTTGCCGGCAAGGGCCCTTTGCCGCGAGCGCTGAGTGCTGGACTCTGAGCAGCCTGCTGGCCAAGGTCTTACCGGCAAGCAACCTTGCCGCAACTAGTCGCAACACACTTAGCTTGCTGAGTGAACTCGAAAACGAAGCAAGGGCGCGACACTTGTCGCAGCTCACTTAAGTCGTTGAGCGTACTCGAAAACAAGATAAGGGTGCGGCTAGCCACGGGTAGGTTCCTCTGCGCACAGGTTTTCCATACAAAGCGTGGTTGTTCAAGGAAGATAACTTAAAATTTAAAAATTTGAACTGCTCAAATTCTCAAATTCTGGTAACTTAGCTTTCATATATTGCTTGCTTCTCCGACAAGACTTCTCTTTCTTGAACAGTACTTGGTTCATCTTCCATCTCCTCCCCCCCCGGAAAACTTGTGCGCGAGGAACATTCCTTCTGCTTAAGAGGGAAAAAAGAAGAGGGAAACAAGTATATGGCCTTTCGGCGTACTAATGCTTACCGGGTGTGTGTGATGCATAAGATGCCAAATAACGCATGCAAATAACGAAGAAAAGCATGGAAAAGGCAAATAGCGCAAAACACAAAAGTTTTACTGATGCACGGGGTCTGCGCCCGGCTTTGTACAAAGGGTTACATGTAACAGCGGCAAGGCTTGTACAAAAGGTGGCTGCCGGAGCGGATCACGGCAACCGCGCCTTATGGGTGAAACTTTCGAAGATGCTCTATGTTCCAGGAGTTGCTCACCGGTAAGCCTTCTTCGGTCTCAAGGCGGACAGCGCCGGGCCTTGTGACTTGTCTCACCCGATAAGGGCCTTCCCACTTCGGCGTCAACTTGTTGGAATTCTTGGCGGACTGAACACGCCGAAGAACAAGGTCGCCTTCCTCGAGACTCCTGGCTTTAACCTTGCGGCTATGGTAGCGGCGCAAGGCTTGCTGGTATCGAGCAGCTCGTACAGCAGCCTGGAGACGTTCCTCCTCAAGGAGCAATGCATCATCTTGTCGCAGTTGCTCTTGCTCGAGCTCATCATAAGCGAGCACTCGAGGAGATCCGTATACGAGTTCCGTGGGGAGAACTGCCTCTGCTCCGTAGACTAGAGCAAAGGGTGTCTGTCCGGTGGCTCGACTTGGTGTCGTTCTGATTGACCAGAGAGCCGCCGGTAGCTCCTCTATCCAGTTTCTTCCGCACTTGCGCAGCCTGTCAAAGGTCCTTGTCTTGAGTCCGCGCAGCACTTCAGCATTTGCCCTCTCCGCTTGACCGTTGCTCCTCGGGTGAGCAACAGAAGCGAAACAGACCTTGGCGCCAAGGTCTTGGACGTACTGCATGAAGGTGCGACTAGTAAATTGTGTACCGTTGTCGGTGATGATCCTGTTAGGGATTCCGAAACGGCAAACAATCGACCTGAAGAACCTGACCGCTGACTGTGCTGTCACCTTTCTCACTGGTTCCACTTTTGGCCACTTTGTGAACTTGTCGATTGCAACGTACAAGTACTCAAAGCCCCCGATAGCTCGAGGGAAAGGGCCGAGGATATCGAGCCCCCAGACCGAGAAGTGCCAGGGCAAAGGGATTGTCTGGAGAGCTTGAGCTGGCTGATGAATTTGCTTGGCATGGAACTGGCACGCTTCACACTTGGTTACTAGTGCAGTTGCATCTTGGAGGGCTTCTTGCCAGAAGAACCCTTGCCGGAAAGCTTTCCCGGCAAGTGCCCTTGCGCCAATGTGGTGGCCGCATACGCCTCCATGTATTTCTGCCAACAGCTTCTGTCCATCTTCTCTGGAAATGCACTTCAACCTGACACCATTGAGTCTTCTTCTGTACAGCTCGTTATCCACGAACTGGTACATACTTGACTGCCTGGTTATCTTCTCTATCTCTTCTGGGTCGTCGGGAAGTTCTCCAGTTTGCAGAAAACGGACGATCTGCTGCGCCCATGCCGGAGCCCGAGGCTCAACGGCAAGGACTAAAGGCTCGAGGGCCGCTGCGGGAACCTCAGCTTCCACGGCAAGAACCTCTGGTTCTGCCGGAGTAGATGATTCCCCGGCAAGCTCGCCGGGGCGAGGCTTGTCGGGAACGCTTGCTTCAACTGTACAGATCCGAGGATCTGCAGGAGCAAACTGTTCCTCAGCGTTCTGGTCGTTGATCTTGGGGACCTTGGCGGCGGTTTCAGGAAGATCCGCCGGCAAGTAGTCGCCGGAGACCAACTTTCTCTTCTTGGACTGCCCAAGTGATGGTGTAACGGATGGTTGAGTTAGCTTGAGCAAGAAGGTCCCTGGTTCCACAGGTAACTTCACCGCAGCACACTTTGAAAGGCCATCTGCAATGTCATTCTGAGCTCTTGGAACGTGCTCCATTTGCAGACCTTCAAAGTGTTCTTCAAGCTTCCTCACTTCATCTACATAAGCTTCCATCATAGGGCTCTGGTAATTTTTGTTAACTTGTCGGACCACCAACTGAGAATCTCCCCGCACAATCAGCTTCCTGATCCCAAGTTCGGCCGCAATCCTGAGGCCGGCAAGCAAGCCTTCATACTCAGCAGTATTGTTTGTCGCTTGCTCCCTAGGAAAGTGCATCTGGATAACATACTTGAGGTGCTCTCCGGTGGGCGCGATGAGTACCACGCCGGCACCAGCGCCTTGCAGCGAGAAGGCACCATCAAAGTACATCACCCATTCACTTGTCGCTTCTTGTACGGGTACACTTGTCTCTGGAACTTCCTCATCGGGCGTCGGGGTCCATTCAGCTATGAATTCTGCCAAAGCTCGGCTCTGTATGGTTGAAGTACTTTCAAACTTGAGTCCAAAGCTCGACAGCTCCAGTGCCCACTCAACGATCCTGCCTGTTGCTTCTGGATTGTGCAATATCCTCTTCAGCGGAAAGCGAGTGACCACTATTATCTCATGTGCCTGGAAGTAATGGCGCAGCTTTCTCGAGGCCATGAGGAGGCCGAAAAGCAACTTCTGCACTCCAGAGTATCTTGATCTAGCCCCTTGCAAAAGAGAGCTTACAAAATACACTGGGCGCTGCACCATCTTCTTCCGCACTTCTCCTTGCTCCTGCGCAGAGTTGTCCTTGTCGGGGCCAGAGCTTGTCGGAACAGCCCCCTGCTTGTCGCTGGATTCGCTTGCCGGTGGTGTAGACTCCTCGTCGGCCTCCCTCTCCGCTACTAACGCAGCACTAACCACCTGGTTGGTTGCCGCTAGGTACAACAGCAACTTCTCCTGTGGCCTAGGTGCGACAAGTATTGGAGTGGAGGATAGGTACCGTTTCAAGTCTTGCAGCGCTGCCTCCGCTTCCGGAGTCCATTTCATAGGACCTGCCTTCTTCAAAATTTTGAAGAAAGGTAGGGCGCGTTCTGCGGACTTCGAAATGAACCTACTGAGGGCAGCCACACAACCTGCAAGTCTCCTGACATCCTTGACGCGCTTCGGGGCTTCGATCTGCTCAATGGCTTTAATCTTGTCGGGGTTGGCTTCAATCCCCCTCTGTGACACAAAGAACCCGAGAAGCTTGCCGGAGGGGACTCCAAAGACGCACTTCTCGGGGTTCAATTTAAGCTGGATCTTGCGCAGGTTCTCAAATGTTTCTTCCAAATCTTGGATCAGGGTATCCTTGCTCTTGCTCTTCACCACGATGTCATCCATGTAAGCCTCTACATTTCTGTGGATCTGTGGCTCAAAAGCAGTGTGCACTACCCTTGCAAATGTTGAGCCTGCATTCTTCAATCCGAAGGGCATGCGTATGAAGCAATATGTGCCACATGGAGTGATAAATGCAGTCTTCTCTTCATCTTCTTTGGCCATAAAAATCTGATGGTAGCCTGAATATGCATCGAGAAAAGAGAGCAGCTCACATCCGGCGGTGGAGTCAACAATCTGGTCAATGCGCGGCAAGGGAAATGGATCCTTGGGACATGCTTTGTTCACATCGGTGAAGTCTATACACAGTCTCCACTTCCCGTTGGCCTTACGCACGACAACTGGATTTGCTAACCACGTGGGATGGATCACGCCTCTAACCAGGCCTGCTGCTTCTAGCTTTTTGATTTCTTCGGCAATGAATTCTTGGCGCTCCACGGCTTGCTTCCTGACCTTCTGCTTGACGGGCCACGCATGAGGACAAATAGCAAGCTTGTGCTCAATTACCTTCCTGGGAACACCGGGGATGTCAGATGGTTGCCAGGCAAACACATCGACATTCGCCCGCAGGAAGGCAACGAGCGCGCTTTCCTATTTGCTGTCAAGCGTGGCACTGATGGTGAAGGTACCACCAGTGCCGTCCTCGTTGGCGGACACCTTCTTGGTTGCCGGAGGAGCGGCCATCCCTTTCTTGCACTTGCCGGTGGAGCTCGATGGAACGTCCTCGACGGCAGCGCAGCACTCCGAAGAGGTGCGGTTGCCGGAGTGGGCCCCAGAGCATTTGCCGGACTTGGTCTTGGTCTTCTTCCCCCCGGGAGCTTCAGCGGCAAGTGTGTCTTTTTCCGCTGCGGCTGCTGCGTCCCGGTATACCTTGTGGGCGCAGATAAGCGCGTCCTTCTTGTCACCATGGACAGTGATGA
This sequence comes from Secale cereale, assembly GCA_902687465.1. NCBI lineage: Eukaryota > Viridiplantae > Streptophyta > Magnoliopsida > Poales > Poaceae > Secale > Secale cereale. The sequence continues at coordinate 106,553,247 of LR738711.1, read as the reverse complement.
CGCTTATCGGCCCCGGCATCTTGAGTACGTTGTAGGCGTAGTGGGAAGCTGCCATGAACTTGGCGAGGGCGGGACGGCCGAGTATTCCATTATATGGCAATGGTATATCGGCGACGTCGAATGTGATGCGCTCAGTTCTGAAGTTGAGCTCCCCGCCAAAGGTCACCGGCAGAGTTATCTTCCCCTTGGGCTTGCTCCTCCCCGGGTTTATTCCTTGGAACGAACCGGTCTCTTCGAGCTCGCCATCTGGGATTTGGAGTTTCTTGATCACAGCTGAGGAGATCAAGTTCAGCCCGGCCCCGCCGTCAACCAACATTTTGGTGACCTTGAGGTTGCGGATGGTGGGTGAGACCAGCATCGGCAAGCACCCGACCACAGTGGTGCGGTCAGGGTGATCCTCAAGATCAAAAATGATGGGCGTGCTGGACCATTTGAGGAGCCTGCGCGACTCCACGGGCGGCTCTGCCGCATTCACCTCCCGCACCCACTGCTTGAGTTGGCGGTGGGAGGTGTGCAGAGAGGCGCCGCCGTCGACGCACAGGACTTCCGTGGCCTTCTGGAACTCCTGCTCGCTGTTATCTTCATCCTCCATATCATCGTCGTCGTCTTCTTCATCCTTGTCGCGGCCCCGGGGAGGTCGGTCACCTTGCCGCTGCTTGGCCTTGCCGCGGCGTCCTCCCCGGCCATTGAATGGCCGCTTCTTGCTTGGTTCTCCTCCGCCACCTTGGGCCTTCTCCTTGTCGCGCCGCTCGTACTCAGCTTTCTGCTGCTCGACGAGGTACTCGACGCGTTTGCAGTTGGAGAGGTCGTGGCCCTTGGTGCGGTGGATCTTGCAGTATTGCTTGTCGGAGCCGTCCTGCTTGTCGGCTGCCGCTACAGGGGTAGGCTCCTTGCCGGAGCCGCCAGCCGGTGCTTGCTTGGCGGGAGCCTCCTTGCCGGACTTCTCGACGGCAAGCACTTCCTTCTTGTTCTTTCTTCTATTGTTCCGCCGCCGGCTCTTCTTTGCCGGGGCGGCGTCGTCGCTGTCGCTTCCCCCTGCGCCAGCATCCTCTCCGGGGAGTCTCCTCCCCTCCTCGGCGCGTGCGCACTTATCAGCTAGAGCATAAAGTTCGCTGACATCCCGTATCTTGGTCATGGCCATCTCCTCACGCATGCGGCGGTTACGTACGTTCTGGTGAAACGCACTGATAACCGCAGCAGGGTGGACGTCGGGGATGTTGTGCTGCACGCGGCTGAAGCGCTGGATGTACTTGCGCAGAGGTTCTCCTTCCTTCTGGGCCAAGATGTGGAGATCGCTCTCCTGGCCGTGGGGTTTGTGGCCGCCCGTGAAGGCGCCAACAAACTGGTGGCAAAGATCTGCCCAAGAAGAAATGGAGCCTTCCGGCAAGTGCATAAGCCAAGAACGGACGTTTGGCTTAAGCACTAGCGGGAAGTAATTCGCCAGTATCTTCTCGTCGCGCCCCCCGGCAGCCTGCACCGCGATGGTGTATATGCTGAGGAATTCCGAGGGGTGCGTCTTGCCGTCGTACTTCTCCGGTACGTCGGGCTTGAAGTTCTTCATGCTGGGCCACTGGACGCGCCGCAGCTCACGGGTAAACGCAGGGCAACCTGCCGCGTACGGCAAGTCGCCTGGTTCACCTGGCGCGCCAAAGATGTCGGGGGAAACTGTCCACCACGAGCACCTATGGGACCGGAGCCCCTTGTTCGTGCGGTAAGGGAGCGGAGGGAGCACAAAGAGCAGATCGTAGTGAGCACGCGGGCAGTTTACCCAGGTTCGGGCCGCGACGGACGCGTAAAACCCTACTCCTGCTTGATTGTATTGAGTTGGAGAGCTCGGGAGCTTGAAGAACTAGCTACACCGAGCGAATGAGCGATCTAGGTTCCGAACCCCCTCTACGTTGTGCATGGGCCTCCTTTTATAGCTCAAGGGGTCACCGACAGGTGTCAACGTAGGAGAAAGGGGTAAAAATGTAATAGTGGTGGTAGTTGTAACAGTGCGGGAACAGTGGATGAACAGTGCATGAACAGTGGTCATCACCTACTTTGACAGTGGGGGACAAGAGCATTTAATGCCCGTCGCCGTCGACCCCAAAAGCGCCCGCCCTTGCATCTCCGTTTGCCACGGCGATGGCTTCGTCACCGTGTAGTGCCACCGTGTCCCCCAGGCTGCGCGGCCATCCGCCACGCGTCCCAGGAATGGCCCCAGGACGACGCGTGGTTCGATGAGCTGGAGCGCGGGCACACAACGTAACTCTCCCCGGCAAGGTGCACCTTGCCGGGGTCTTGACCTTGCCGGGCCCGGAAGCTTGCCGGGCTCTGAAGCTTGTCGCTCCCCGGGCCCTGCCGGGGCGCATGCTGTGGCGAGGCGTGTCTTCTGTAACGTAATCTTCTAGTCTTCCTAGCAAGCTCCTCTTGCCAGGGCCTTGTGTTAGTGAGGTAATCTTGAGCCTGGGACGGCCTTCCCGGCAAGCTCCACTTGCCGGGGTCTCAATCTTCTGTCTTGGATACTTTGTTTTTGAATGATTTTATATGGATCAGAAAAGGTCTCCGGCAAGCACGTGGTAGGCCCTGCCGTGGGAAGCTGCTACTGCCCGTGCACAAGTTGGGGTACTGAGGTACCCCTACCTTAGTACACCGACATCATGTCATCTTGCTTAAAGCGTTACTCTGTTCTTATGAACTTAATACTCTAGCTGGATAGCGGTCGATGTGTGGAGTAATAGTAGTAGATGCAGAATCATTTCGATCTACTTGTCACAGACGTGATGCCTATATACAATGATCATGCCTAGATATTCTCATAACTATTCACTTTTCTATCAATTGCTCGACAGTAATTTGTTCACCCACCGTAGAAATCTGCTATCTTGGGAGAAGGCACTAGTGAAACCTATGGCCCCCGGGTCTATCTTCTATCATATCAATCTTCCATCAACTATTTATCTTTACTTTACTTTTATTTTGAAATCTTTACTTTCAATCTATAAAACAAAATAGCAAAAATATTTATCTTATTATCTCTATCAGATATCACTTTTGCAAGTGGCCGAGAAGGGATTGAGAACCCCTTTATCGCGTTGGCTGCAAGGTTCTTATTTGTTTGTGTAGGTACGAGGGACTCGCACATAGTCTCCTACTGGATTGATACCTCGGTTCTCAAAAACCGAGGGAAATACTTACGCTACTGTGCTGCATCACCCTTTCCTCTTCGAGGGAAAACAACGTAAGCTCAAGAAGTAGCAGTGTTGTCCTATGTTGCTCTCCGTGTCGCGCAAGCATGAGGGATCCCCCGCTGTAGGGTGTTGCAATATGTTCATGATTTGCTTATTGTGGGTTGTGTGAATGACTGAAACACAAACCCGAGTAAGTGGGTTGTTGCGTATGGTAGTAAAGAAGACTTGATACCTTATAATGCTATGGTTGAGTTTTACCTTAATGATCTTTAGTAGTTGCGGATGCTTGCCAGAGTTCCAATCGTAAGTGCATATGATCCAAGTAGAGAAAGTATGTTAGCTTATGCATCTCCCTCATATAAAATTGCAATAATGCTTACCGGTCTAGTTATCGATTTCCTAGTGACAAATAACTTTCTTGTGACAAAAAGCTCTCTACTAAAACTAACTTAGTTTCTTCTTTATCTAAACAACCCCTAGTTTTTATTTACGTGCTCTTTATTATCTTGCAAACCTATCCCATTACACCTACAAAGTACTTCTAGTTTCATACTTGTTCTAGGTAAAGCGAACGTCAAGCATGCGTAGAGTTGTATCGGTGGTCGATAGAACTTGAGGGAATATTTGTTCTACCTGTAGCTCCCCATTGGGTTCGACGCTCTTACTTATTGAAAGAGGCTACAACTGATCCCCTACACTAGAGGGTTATCAGGTACTGATGAATTTCGTTGGAACCAATATGTAAGTGGTAAATTCACGATGGACTCTATGTATAGAGCTTTGATCCTGGCAGAGGTGACAGTTGATGATAGTAAGAAGATTTGGAGGATGAAAGATACCGCTTTAGAATAAAATCTTTGCGTGGTATTTTCGTCGAGGAGTCATTCTTACCAAAGATAACCTTATTAAAAATAATTGGCATGAAAGTATGCAATGTGTTTTCTGTCATCACGGCAAAACAATAAAATACCCGTTTCCATTGCAATTTACCTCGTTCTATATGGCCAGTCATCCAAATAGCTTCTGGCTTGTATCCTCCATGTAGTGTTGCTAATATACTTGACAACTAATTACATGGGATTGATCACAGGTTTAGAATTTTTCTCAGGGTGGGAGCGCCTTCCGTTATTTGGTCGCTTTGGCTATGTAGAAATGATAAGTTTTTAGCGATAAAATCACTTCTCTTATGCATGTTATCTACAGATGTACCAGTTTCATTTATGGTCATCTCTGCAATGTGTGAAGAATCGAGACCTATTTACAGAGGTGTAATGCCCAGGATAGAGCTATATCTCCTACGTGTCGAGGCACGACTTAGAGACATAACCCCATGCTGGAATGATCGCAAGTCTGGTATCTTTGCACAACTCATGTAAAAGATGGGGATGGAAAACATAAAATAGTTGGCTTACACTCGCCACGTCACACAAATACAATACATGTCTCAAATCATCATACAATAAAACATCACAGCCCTCTAAGGGAAAAATCCAAAAGACAAGATACCAAACATAATTTAAATCCACAGGTCGGATCGAATCATAGTAGAAGTCTCCACTACTGATCATCAGGATAACGGACATAGTATCGACTACGCTCCTCGTCATACTCCCAGTCAAGCTCGGTGCCATCGCCTGGATAGCTCACCACTGGACCTGCATCTGGTGTGGTGAAGTAACTGTGAGACACAGAGGACTCAGCAATCCCGTTCCTGGGTAACAAGACTATTTAAGCCTTGGGAGAGGATAAGGCTGAAGAAAAGAATAAGTGTCTGCAGCAGCAACTAGCAACTAGCTTACGTGAAAGAGTGCGAGAAGAGAAAGCCTCGGTCGAGAGATGATCACGAAGTTCCTAGCTACAGCTCAACAAACATAACCCCACCGTGTTCAACTCCCGAATCCCTATTCGGAAATTGACAGTCACGGTACACACGCTGGTAGTGCATTGAAACATTGTGTCAAGTTATCTACAACCGGATATTAACAAGCTCCCATCTGCCACATAACCGCGGGCACGGCTTTCGAAAGTTCATAACCCTGCAGGGGTGTTCCAACTTGACCCATTACAAGCCCACGATCCACAGAGTCGCAACTCCAAAGTGGGAAGACCCGAGTATTCTCGGAATCCCGTGCTCAAGATACTCCGAACTAAGGTAAGGCTAATCCAGCAAATCCTCCCGGCGTGTCGACACCCTGATAGTAGCCGCGCGTATCTAAGTCTCAAGACACGACCGGATGAGCGAAGCTACGGGTTTATATCAATCCTCGAGTTCCCTCGTGGTGACCCCGCAGGCTCCCCGTTTCGGACCAACACTCATGTGGAGCACTGGCCCGGGGTTGTTGATTAATAACTCGGGTTAATTACTCCCTATGCAAGTTATTTAGTTATTAGGCAAATAGTACCAATGTTGGGACTTGCTGGAAAAGACTTAGCACTTAGCGGTTTATCGAGGGGGTCCCATACACCCCAACCGTGTTAGGAACGCATAGTCAAGGAACATAACACCGGTTTAAACGGTTCCTAACGGCATGAGTGGAACAAATCACCAAGCAAAAGGCTTAGCCTTCCACCCTTGCCAATATATAGATGATTTCATTTTAAGCATTTATATAGTGTGATATAACCCAACAAACTTCAACATGAAGCAAGCATCTTCAAACTTCACCTGCAACTAGCAATGCTATAAGAGGGGGGCTGAGCGAAGCGTACTTAGCCAAGCAACGGTTTGCATAGGTAGGGTGGTTAGACATGGACATGGTTACAAGTAGGAGGCTGACAGGAAAGACATGGGCATCGAGGCAAAACTATAGAGCGATATTCTAGCAATAGGCAAAGATAGTAATGTTATCGGGGTTCGGTCATCTTGCCTGAAGAGAAGTCGTTCGGATCGTAAGAAGGGTCCTCGTGCTCAACCTCGTTGGTAACCTCGTGCTCGTACTCGTACTCGGTCTCAGATTCTGGCTCTAAAAAATTCAATCACACAAGGCACGAATCAACAAGATGCAATGCGCACTCAAAATGATGGATGCATGATGGATGCACTAAGAGAGCACACGGAGCACGGAAAATAGCACTCAAGCAAATCACCTCAAAACACGATAACAATAGGAGATTATGAATCTACACGGAAAATCAATCAAGTTTCATATAAGACTCGCTGAAATCGGAGCTACGGGCTAAAAGTTATGCCCGAAACAAGAAATGAGCGAAAGCTGAAAATTACAGCAACATAGCAACTTCGGAGCACTAGAAAAATAAGCTACAGCACTCAACCAACATGGAAAAGAGCATGAACATAAACTAGACATATCCTACAACAAATAAGTCCAAAGGTGCACCCCCAAAGGAGCCACGGATCAATAGCAACAAGCTTGGACATATTGAACTTGACAATAAAATTCTGACAGCAGAATTTTATTGAAACTTTGGAGCAAAAGTTAAACATGCTACAGCCACTTAAATAAGCATGTGAGAACATGAATGGAAATCCAACAATACATACTATAAGGAACCATCAAGATACACTCCAAAACTATCATGGTTTGTCCTATAGCAGCACGTAAACATGGCATCGGAACGTTACAGATTTCAGACTTAGTGAAAAACCACTAAGTGTTAAAACAGCAGTTTCATCATGGCATCTAAAAGAGCAAGTTTAAGTCACCTCGAAACTAAACATGGCAAGTGGTAAGCACCTCATCAAAGTACACATGATGGTGATTCCGAAACATACAAGCATGCATCATGGAGATAAACACAACGATAGCAATGAGCTCAACAAGATGGCATTTCATAACAAGTGAAACAACATCACAGCCACATGGCACTTTGCAACGAAAGATTAAATCTATCATGCAACCTAATACAAGCAACATGTAGAGCATGGCAAGACGAACACGTGGACATGTCATTTGCATCATTCGGACAAACGAGCTAAAAGATATCACATAGCAAAGATGGCATCAAAACTACACATAACAGCAGTTTTATCACGATGCACTCTTGCAACAGAAAAACAAGCGTCTAGATGACCTCTAACATGCATGACACAATGAGATGAAACGTAGTGCTAATCACCACGAACGTCTGGACACCTCATTTGCGCAAAACGGACATCCACACAAAAAGATATCGCAGTTATAAAAATGCATCACAGAACAAAACAACAAGTAGATCTAGGTTTTTTTAGAAACAACCTAAGATCTGGTGAGGAAACGGGCTCGGGCTCACGGGGGATCTGATGCGGCCCGCGGTGGCGGATCTGGTGACGGGCCGCGGCGGCTCGGGGTGGCCCGGCCTGGCTGCTGGCGACTGGGCCGCGCGGGAGGAGGCGGCCTGGCGGCTGGGGCGGCCCACGGTAGTGCGGCCCGCGGGAGGCGGCTGGCGCGGGGTGGCCCGGCGACGGGAGGCCCGGCTGGGCCCTGGAGGCGGCCTGGGGCGAACGCTGGCTGGTGATGCGGAGGGACGGGCCGGCCCGACGCGGCGGCTCGGGAGACCCCGCGCGGGATGGCGGCCTGGGGCGCGATGGAGAGGCCCAGCGGCTGGGGCGCGCGAGAGGCCGATGGATCCCTCCTCGGCGATGTGGTCCAGGCGCTTGTGTGGAGGAGAAAACCAGCGGAGGGGCGGCTCGATCGGCCTGGAGGGAAGCGACGAGCGGGAATCGAGCGGCGTTGACCAGGCGGATTCCCGCGCCTCGATCGGATCGGGTCGAGCGATGCTCCCCGACCGTTCCAGGCGCAGCGGCGGCGACTGGCTGCTACGGGAATCGAGGAGGAACAGGAAAAAAGCCGTTTGGATCTTGGGGAGCGCAAAATTGAGGGGAGATTGGGGAAAGAAGTTAGGGATGCCCAAAATGGACATAGGGGGTCTATAAATAGCAGTTTTTGCTAGGGTTAGGGGTTTTGGGTGTTTTAGAGCCCTCCGATCCGATCCGACGGATCCGATCGCGAGGGGAGTTAGGATGGGCCAGGAGGAGGGAAGTGGGCTGTTGTAGGGTTGTCTTGGGCCACAAAGTGGAGGCACTTTGAGCCCACGAGAATAACTGTTGGGGTAGCAAACAGACTCGAAACGCGACGAGATTTGACAGGAGGGTTACACAAACCAAAACAACAACACACGACAAGTCTCGCGCCACACCGGTAACGTTACACGGCCAAACACCAAAGTAGGCCTACGGGACGCCACGGACATGTGAGGGAGCTCCGAAACGTGAAACGGACAACGAAAAGGAACGCGTGGAACCGGATGCAACCGACAACACAAATGCAATGCGATGCACACGACTATATGATATGAATGAATGCCACACACGCACACGACAAAACGACGAAAACCTGAAAGACAAAGAACCCGAAATGGAATAGATGAAGCCGGAGATATATTATATGCCCAAAAGGGAAAGTATTACATCCGGGGCATTACAAACCCTCCTCTACTACAAAAAGATCTCGTCCCGAGATCTAGGACTGGAAAAAGGAAGGGTACTCGGAACGAAGATGATCTTCTCGTTCCCACGTAGCTTCTCGGTCGGTGTGATGTGACCACTTGACTTTCAAGAATTTGATGGACTTGTTGCGGGTCTTGCGTTCGGTTTCTTCGAGAATAGCAACGGGATGCTCTCGGTAAGACAGGTCTTGTTGAAGATCAATCTCTTCAAACGGAATCATGCGTTCAGGTGCCTTGAAGCATTTGCGAAGTTGAGACACATGGAACACATCATGAACATTGGCGAAGTTTGAAGGTAGCTCAAGTTTATAGGCTAGATCGCCTCTTTTGCCAAGAATCTTGAAAGGCCCGACGTATCTAGGAGCAAGCTTTCCTTTGATACCGAATCTTTGGGTGCCTTTCATCGGAGAAACACGGAGATAGACATGATCACCAATTGAAAGAACATGCGGTGCCCCCATGTTTGGTTTTGGTAATTGATGACAATCTCTATGGACTAATGGTTTCCTTGAGTTACATTTGAAGGGTTTGTCCATAGGCTTTTCTTGGAGTTCATTTGTTGGTTTCAAGGAGAGTTTGTGATGACCAAGGTGCTATTAAGGAATTATCCAAAGATTGGTCTTGTGAGTGTTGAGATTATTGCAAGCATGTCTTGAAGAAGAAGAGTGTGTTATCATTCATGTTTACCTTCAAGACATCATCCAAATGAAGAGAGTTGGAAAGATTCAAGGTTGATCAAGACTAAGTGAAGGAGTGAATCAAGTTGATCAACACACAAAGTGTAGAAGATGTACCGAGAGGGATCAAGCAATCCCATGGTATGGTAAGCATTGTCAATCATGCTTTGTGTACTAACCCAGGTTCTTCGTGAGAGTTCTTTGTGGGGTTAGTTTGCGGTGTGCAAGTTCAAGTGGAGCATCACAAAGAAATCAAGTGCTTGAATCTTGCCGTCCATTGTCGTGACAATGGACTTGTGAAGATATGCCGAAGAGTGGCTCACCCATAGAGGAGTATGGGGGAGCAATCTACTAGTCTTCACCGAGACAACGCAATCAAGAAAGATGGTTCAACTTGAGGAAGTCAAGATCGTCTACATCTAGCTCAAGTGGACTTTGTGCAAAGCAAAGGTTTGCCCTTGATAGGTTTTCTATTTTACCGGTCTCGTGGTGGTAGTTGGGAGACCGGGTTATAGGATCGTTTGTCGTTCTATCAAGGGGGGCTCTCAAGTTGGTAGCTTGATCGTATCGTTAGTAGAGAGCTCAAACCATTGCATCCTTGCATCATGTTTCTTGTTTCTTGTTTGGTTCTCTTTGTAGTCTTAGAGCTTATGGTCATCTTGATGACAAGCTTGAGTTCATCGAAAACGGAGTTCACATGTGTCTTCTATGATGTTTTCGGTGTTGGAGGTTTTACCGGTCTTATCCGAGAAAGGGTTCTCACCATTTTATTTTGGGACTTTTCTAACTTGCTTCTTATTGATATTTCTATCAAGATTGTGTTAGCCCTTGTCGCTAGCTTTCCAACAAACTTGGTTTCATCGAATTCGGAGTCCGTATGCAAAAGTTATTGTCGTTTTGGTGTACTGAAAAGGCTGCAGCGGTACTACCGCGCGTAGGAGCGGAAGTAATTTTTTACTACCGCTTTCGGAAGCGGTACTACCGCTTTCGGGAGCGGTACTACCGCTTGGAGCAGTACTACCGCGGCTACTTCCGTGGCTACTTCCGCTCGGGACCAAAAACTCGTCACAAGTCCAGCGGTGGTAGGCACGGATGTAATTTTTTAGTACCGCTCGCAAGCAGTAGTACCGCTACCGCTTGGAGCAGTACTACCGCGGCTACTTCCGTGGCTACTTCCGCTCGGGACCAAAAACTCGTCACAAGTCCAGCGGTGGTAGGCACGGATGTAATTTTTTAGTACCGCTCGCAAGCAGTAGTACCGCTACCCTTAGCAGTACTACCGCTACCCCTAGCGGTAGTACCGTGAGGTCAAGCGGTACTACCGCTCCGACGGTTTTTCTGGACTTTTTGCCTCCTCGCTGTTGTTTTTCTAAGGAGTACTAATGCCCTAGCGGTAGTACCGCTCCTGGAGCGGTAGTACCGCTCTGTGCGGGCTGTGAGCATAACGGTTGGATTTTTCCCCACCTATAAAAGGGGCTCTTCTTCCCCAATGAACCGAATCCTTTGAGCTCGTGTTCTTCCCCCATTGTTGACCTTCTTCGAGCTTGCTATCTCTCAATCCCTCCATGGATTCTTGCTAGTTTTTGGGGGAAAAGAGAGAGGAGATCTAGATCCACATTTCCACCAATCACTTTCTCCTCTAGGTGAGGGGAGCCACTTGGATCTTGATCTTGGAGTTCTTGGTGTTCTCCTTCTTGTTCTTCCTCTCATTTCCCTCCCTAGCATTAGTTGCTTTGGTGGGATTTGGGAGAGAAGGACTTGGGCACTCCATGTGCCCTTGCCATTGCATTTGGTGCATCGGTTTGAGTTCTCCACGGTGATACGTGGAAGTGAAGTTTGAGAAGCTTATTACTCTTGGGTGCTTGGTACCCTTGAGCTTGTTCCTCTTGGGTGCTTGGGTGCCCTAGACGGTTGTGGTCACCTCGAAGCCATATTCCATTGTGGTGAAGCTTCGTGGTGTCGTTGGGGAGATAGCCCCAACCTTGTGGTGTTCGGAGCTCAATCATTGTGGTGCAAAGCTCCGGGCAAGCATCGGGGTCTCCAATTAGGTTGTGGAGATCGCCCCGAGCATTTTGTACGGGTTCGGTGACCGCCCCCAAGGGTTGCCATTTGTACGGGTTCGGTGACCGCCCTCAAGGGTCCCTTAGTGGAATCACGGCATCTTGCATTGTGCGAGGGCGTGAGGAGATTACGGTGGCCCTAGTGGCTTCTTGGGGAGCATTGTGCCTCCACACCGCTCCAAACGGAGATTAGCATCCGCAAGGGTGTGAACTTCGGGATACATCGTCGTCTCCGCATTCCTCGGTTATCTCTTACCCGAGCCCTTTACTTATGCACTATACTTTGTGATAGATATATTGTTTCTTGTCATATATCTTGCTATCACATAGTTGTTTATCTTGCTTAGCATAAGTTGTTGGTGCACATAGGTGAGCCTAGTTGTTGTAGGTTTTGTGCTTGACAAATTAACCGCTAGGTTTATTCCGCATTTGTTCAAGCCTAAACCGTAATTATTTTAAAGCGCCTATTCACCCCCCCCCTCTAGGCGACATCCACGATCTTTCAATTGGTATCAGAGCCTCGTCTCTCTTTATAGGGCTTAACCGCCTAGAGAGTAAGGATGTCGACTAGGGGTTTAGGATTCTCTGACACTCTTAGTTTCAATGGCACAAATTTTGATGTTTGGGTAATTCGCATGCTTAATCTCTTTAGGGTCATGGACCCAAATTTAGAGCGAATTGTAGATATGGGTTTTTCTCCTCCAAAGGATCCACAAAGATTATCTTTAGAGGATGAGAAAAACTCTTATCTCAATGCTCAAGCTTCTAATGTGCTTTTTGATGCTTTGAGCAATGTAGTTATATTTCAACTCATGTCGTTCCGGGATGCTCATGAGTTGTGGACAAAGCTTCAAGATAAATATGGTGTGTCCAAGAATTGTAGGAATGATTGTTCTCCCTCCACCTCCGGCCGTGTTGTCTTCTCAACTTCTTCTACTTCACCTACATGTGGTTTGCCACAAGGTAATGATATGGTGAGTAGTGTTGGTCATTGCAATGATGATAGTATGCTTTTTGTGGATGATCCTTCATCACTATCTTACTGCAATGCATCTTCTTTGGACTTTAACACTTCGAGCACCCTACATGTTTCACATGCTTATGTTGATAGTCCTTGCATATCATGTAGAAATTGCTTGACTAAAACTCATGATGATATGCTTGCTATGTCTTGTTGCCATGATAAAAATGCATCTATTTCCTCGAATTGTTGTGCTAACAATGTAGAGGAAACCCAACACCCCATGGAACAAGATGTAGTCTTGAATGGTGCTTCAAGGGATCCTACATCATCATCTATTGCGTTTTGCCTTATGGCTAAGGCTTCAAAGGTATCTCCCACTTGGAACCCCAATATATCTTGTCATGATAGTGATGATAACAATGATGATGATGTAGAAAATGATGAAGAAAATGATAATGTTACCTCCTTAAAAATTAAGGGGGAAATGATTTTTAAAGCTCTTCATAAGAATAAAATTGCTCGTTCGAACTTCATGGAAATCATGTCTATTGCCATTGAGGGCAAGAAATATATAGAGGAGTTGGAATCTCATCTAGAGGAGCATGAGGTCACCATTGAGAAAATGGAAGGTCATGAGCGTGATTACGCTAATGAGATCGCCGACCTCTCGCAAGCTCTTGAACTTGAACAAACCACCAAGGAATCTCTTGAGGAGACTTTTGCTCTAGAACTATCTAGAATAAAGGAATCCCGTGATAGAGCTCTCGAGGTGGTTAATGATTTTGAAACTAAAAATGAGAAGCTTGAAGTTGCACATGCTAAACTCCTTGAGGATTTTGAGCACCTCAAAAATGGCTCAAGGGTCATTAAGGGTGAGCTCATAAAACTCACCGAGTCTCATGCTCAACTTAAAGCTTCATATTTTAAGGAGCTTGCCAAGTTGCCTTCTCCTCTTGCTATTATTGATGATGCTTGTGCTACTAACTCTATTTCTAGTGAAGCATCCATTTTGAAGGAGAATGTTGAGCTAAGGGCTCAACTTGAGTTGCTATCTGGCAATTATGGGAAATTGGAAGAAAGTCATGTAAAGCTCACAAGCTCTCATGATGATCTTCTAGTATCCCATAATGTGCTAAAGATAGCTCATGAGGCTATGAGTATCAAGGTAACATCTAGTGAGCCTCATGTGGATACTAGCACTACTTCAAGTCAAAATGCTATATTGCCATGTGCTAGTCCTCGCAATTCATCTATGCATAACATTGGTACATCTTGTGATGAATTGCTTTCCCTGCCTTGTTGCTCTAACAATGAAGCATATACTTCCTCTAGTACTTGTGTTGATACTAACCATGTAGAGGAAATCAAAGAGCTCAAGGCCCAAGTCTCTTCCTTGAAGAAAGACTTGGAAAAGTGTCATGAAGGGAAGTCCACACTCAACAATATCTTGAGTGTGCAAAAATCCACCAATGACAAAGGTGGACTTGGATTCATCTCCAACAAGATGAAGAAGTCCAAAATTCATAAGAAGAAGAAGGGCCAAGAACAAGTCAAGAATTCGGCCAAGATTATTTGCTTCAAGTGCAAAATTCAAGGGCACCATGTTAGATCATGCCCATTGAAGAAGAAGCCCATTAGTGACAAGCAACAAGGGAAGCAGCCACAAGTTCATTCTCATGCTCAACCTCAAGTTGAAGAAAGGCCACTTCCCAAGAAGACTCGGGTTAATGCTTCTCATGTTGAGAAATCAAGTGAGAAGAAAGTGAAGAGTAGACGTTGCTACTTATGTTGTGAGAAAGGTCACATCGCTTCTTCATGCACTAGTGGTAACTTATCCAACCCAATTATTATTGATGATGTCTATTCTCTTGGGAAGGATAAGGTTGGCAATGTGTTTGCCAAGTTTCTTGGGACTCAAAGTGGTGTCAAGAAAAGAACCATTTGGGTAGCCAAGCCTATTGTGACTAACCTCTTAGGACCCAACTTGGTTGGGGACCAACTAGCTCAAACTTGATCAATAGGTGTATTTGGAGGGCTTTGGAGACTTGGCTACATTATGAAGATTTGAGGGGTCTTCATCATTCATATTGTCTCAAGCCAAGTCATTCGGATTATCTTTCTATCGTATATCCAATGTTCCTCCTTGCGGTAACTCGTGCTTAAATTGTTTACATTGAAAGTTACTTGCTCCTTAGCATGTTATGGTTTTGTACCTTGCATGAGCGTGTATATGTTGTGCTCCCAATTTGCTTATCTTGAGAAATCAAGTATGTGTATGTTGGTTTGTACATCATGTATGTGTGTGTAGTGATTTGAGCCTTTGTGTATCTTGTTTGTATCTTAGTTGGCTCTTGTGAGAGATTAATGGAACATCCCATTTTGGGGGAGTGATGTGCTTTGTGCACCTCATAATCCTATAAATGTGTGTACATGAGGAATATCATCTAGTTTTGATATTACAAGATTATCTAGTCTCTATGTGGTATGTCTTCTCATGAGAAATTCAAATTCTAAAAGTTGCATTAATTATCTCGTGTTGGTTCTCTTTTGCATCTTGTCAAGTTTTTCATTGGTATCACATTATGGGGGAGTAATATGTTATGTGTATATTACAAGCCTAGAAAATGTGTAAATTTGAGATATTGTCACCTAGTGTTGATATTATAAATTGTTGTTCCTAGGTGACATGTTAGCTCTACAAGTTGCAATTTGCTTGTGTTTGGTGTGAAGATGATGTTTGATATCATTGCTATCACCGGGAATTATTCCCAAATACTTCTTGCCTCTTGACAATTGGTAATCTTTTTGTGGTAGAAATTGTTGATCATCTTTACATTGACTTTTGCTTTTGTTCGTCCTATTCCTTGCCAAGATTGTGTCATCTCCCATAGCCTTCTGTGCCACTTGTGGATCTTGTTGTTTTCTTGATCTTGTCTAGTGGTTTCGAGATATAGTGAAAGTGGTGATCCCATCTTGTGCATTTTGTATTCAAATGCAAATTCTCTATAATGCACAACTCTTGTGGGAGCTATCCTATTTTCTATGAGACACACATTTTGTGATCCATTTCAAGTGTGTGTTGATGGAAGGCAAGCCGTTTCTTTTTGGTACTTTGTGCCATCATGAAACTTTGTAGATGGGTTGGTTTGTTTGGAACCATCCTCTCTTTTGGGAGTCTGGTATCTTTCCTTTTGCATGTATCAATGGATATCTCATTCTTTGATGTATCTTCTAAATAGATATCTTCCAAGTGATGATTTCTCCATTTGGTATCCTATTTTCACTTGGTATTTATTTTTCTTTTTGTTTCGTTTCTTGAAAGTCTTGAGCATGCATATTTACTACATGTATTTTGTTTGGCATGCTTTCTTTCTTTAACCCAATATATAGGGGAAACTCCACCTAGTCTCAATTTAGATGAGATGTGCATGAAATTCATTTTCATATATAAATGCACATGTGTCTGTGGAGTTTGTCCTATGTATTGGTGTTTCTAACTCTTTGGTCCCAATGAGTTTGGGTACCATTTTGTTTGCGTTGTTGTTCTAGGAACAATTGGAGATGCATTGGAAGCTCGGCTCATTCAAAAGGAAGGTGGTGTCACCATGTGCTTATTAGAGTCAAGCTAGGATGATCAATGAACTACTATCTACCTTCAATTGGTATCTACTACAACCTTCCAATGGTATCTCGGTAACAAGTATCACCATCTACTTCATGCACACATTTCTTGCACCAACCTTGTGTAGGTTCTATCATGGCTTGTTAGTCATTCCTTCTTATGATACTTGTTTCCTTTCTCAAAGCATCCCAACAATGATCTCTTGTTGCTAGTTGTGATGTCTTTGATGCTCGTGTTGTTGGAACTCATTTATATACAATGAGAACATATCTAGCCATGTGCTATGCCTTCAAGCAAATATCTTATTGGTATATTTATGACTTCCTTGGGGATAACTTATTCATTCCTTTTTGCAACAATTTCCTGTGTACATCCTTCTTTGTAGATTGATATCATCATGATCTTCATCTACCTAGAATCTTATACACTTGAGAGAAGTTGCATATCTATTTGATATCCCCTTCTTTCACGTCCACCTTGTCGTTCTTGTATCATTTCTTTGGTGGCTCCGTGAAAGCCTTTGCCTTGAGTGCGGATCTTATCTTGTTGCATCTAGATGCACTCTTGTGTGGTGAGGATATTTTTGTCTCTTGCTTGTCTTGACAAGGCTTTTGCCAATTAATTGGTATCCCTCGTCTTGATAACGCTCTCTTTTATATCTTCACCACGGGTTGTCACAAGCATAGGTTCTTTATATGCTTATTAGTGAGCTTGTGAACCCGTTTGCTTGTTGTGTGTGGGAATGATAGGCCTTGCACCGAGTATCTCTTTCATTCAAGACTATATTGATGCTTAATGTTCATCCATACATTAGTCTTCTCAAGTGCTTTGCCATGACTCACACACATCATTTTGGTTGAGCATACTCTTAAGTTGTCTCTTTTATATGTTGCTCAACCATTTGTTTGTTGCAAGTGCTAGGCTTTGTTACCTTCATGCTCACTTGCACTTGGTGTGAGTTTCTATTGATTTTGGGGGAGTGATGATCCTATTTTGTGCACTTGGTATCCTAATGAAAATTTTCTAAGGATTGCACAAATTATGGGGAGCTTCACCAGTGTTTATAGAAAAATCAGTTGCTATGTCGTGAGTTCTATTGATCTTGGGGGAGCGGCGATCCTATTTTGTGCTCGTTGTATCCAGATACAAAACTAAATTGTGCACAAATCATGGGGAGCTTCTCTAGTTTCTCTAGAACACTCCTTTGCTCTTATCATAATATCTTTTATTCATTTGGCATGTAGGATCATTGGTCTAGTTGGGTCAATTGGTATCTTTTGATAGCTTAATTCATTGGTATCATTTGATTGCTTGATTGCATGTTTTTCTCCCTTTGTTATGCCTTTGTGGCATATCATTCTTTTGCAATCTTTGGGCCTCAATATAGTTTGTCTTCCTCCAAACGGAATCATGCGTTCAGGTGCCTTGAAGCATTTGCGAAGTTGAGACACATGGAACACATCATGAACATTGGCGAAGTTTGAAGGTAGCTCAAGTTTATAGGCTAGATCGCCTCTTTTGCCAAGAATCTTGAAAGGCCCGACGTATCTAGGAGCAAGCTTTCCTTTGATACCGAATCTTTGGGTGCCTTTCATCGGAGAAACACGGAGATAGACATGATCACCAATTGAAAGAACATGCGGTGCCCCCATGTTTGGTTTTGGTAATTGATGACAATCTCTATGGACTAATGGTTTCCTTGAGTTACATTTGAAGGGTTTGTCCATAGGCTTTTCTTGGAGTTCATTTGTTGGTTTCAAGGAGAGTTTGTGATGACCAAGGTGCTATTAAGGAATTATCCAAAGATTGGTCTTGTGAGTGTTGAGATTATTGCAAGCATGTCTTGAAGAAGAAGAGTGTGTTATCATTCATGTTTACCTTCAAGACATCATCCAAATGAAGAGAGTTGGAAAGATTCAAGGTTGATCAAGACTAAGTGAAGGAGTGAATCAAGTTGATCAACACACAAAGTGTAGAAGATGTACCGAGAGGGATCAAGCAATCCCATGGTATGGTAAGCATTGTCAATCATGCTTTGTGTACTAACCCAGGTTCTTCGTGAGAGTTCTTTGTGGGGTTAGTTTGCGGTGTGCAAGTTCAAGTGGAGCATCACAAAGAAATCAAGTGCTTGAATCTTGCCGTCCATTGTCGTGACAATGGACTTGTGAAGATATGCCGAAGAGTGGCTCACCCATAGAGGAGTATGGGGGAGCAATCTACTAGTCTTCACCGAGACAACGCAATCAAGAAAGATGGTTCAACTTGAGGAAGTCAAGATCGTCTACATCTAGCTCAAGTGGACTTTGTGCAAAGCAAAGGTTTGCCCTTGATAGGTTTTCTATTTTACCGGTCTCGTGGTGGTAGTTGGGAGACCGGGTTATAGGATCGTTTGTCGTTCTATCAAGGGGGGCTCTCAAGTTGGTAGCTTGATCGTATCGTTAGTAGAGAGCTCAAACCATTGCATCCTTGCATCATGTTTCTTGTTTCTTGTTTGGTTCTCTTTGTAGTCTTAGAGCTTATGGTCATCTTGATGACAAGCTTGAGTTCATCGAAAACGGAGTTCACATGTGTCTTCTATGATGTTTTCGGTGTTGGAGGTTTTACCGGTCTTATCCGAGAAAGGGTTCTCACCATTTTATTTTGGGACTTTTCTAACTTGCTTCTTATTGATATTTCTATCAAGATTGTGTTAGCCCTTGTCGCTAGCTTTCCAACAAACTTGGTTTCATCGAATTCGGAGTCCGTATGCAAAAGTTATTGTCGTTTTGGTGTACTGAAAAGGCTGCAGCGGTACTACCGCGCGTAGGAGCGGAAGTAATTTTTTACTACCGCTTTCGGAAGCGGTACTACCGCTTTCGGGAGCGGTACTACCGCTTGGAGCAGTACTACCGCGGCTACTTCCGTGGCTACTTCCGCTCGGGACCAAAAACTCGTCACAAGTCCAGCGGTGGTAGGCACGGATGTAATTTTTTAGTACCGCTCGCAAGCAGTAGTACCGCTACCGCTTGGAGCAGTACTACCGCGGCTACTTCCGTGGCTACTTCCGCTCGGGACCAAAAACTCGTCACAAGTCCAGCGGTGGTAGGCACGGATGTAATTTTTTAGTACCGCTCGCAAGCAGTAGTACCGCTACCCTTAGCAGTACTACCGCTACCCCTAGCGGTAGTACCGTGAGGTCAAGCGGTACTACCGCTCCGACGGTTTTTCTGGACTTTTTGCCTCCTCGCTGTTGTTTTTCTAAGGAGTACTAATGCCCTAGCGGTAGTACCGCTCCTGGAGCGGTAGTACCGCTCTGTGCGGGCTGTGAGCATAACGGTTGGATTTTTCCCCACCTATAAAAGGGGCTCTTCTTCCCCAATGAACCGAATCCTTTGAGCTCGTGTTCTTCCCCCATTGTTGACCTTCTTCGAGCTTGCTATCTCTCAATCCCTCCATGGATTCTTGCTAGTTTTTGGGGGAAAAGAGAGAGGAGATCTAGATCCACATTTCCACCAATCACTTTCTCCTCTAGGTGAGGGGAGCCACTTGGATCTTGATCTTGGAGTTCTTGGTGTTCTCCTTCTTGTTCTTCCTCTCATTTCCCTCCCTAGCATTAGTTGCTTTGGTGGGATTTGGGAGAGAAGGACTTGGGCACTCCATGTGCCCTTGCCATTGCATTTGGTGCATCGGTTTGAGTTCTCCACGGTGATACGTGGAAGTGAAGTTTGAGAAGCTTATTACTCTTGGGTGCTTGGTACCCTTGAGCTTGTTCCTCTTGGGTGCTTGGGTGCCCTAGACGGTTGTGGTCACCTCGAAGCCATATTCCATTGTGGTGAAGCTTCGTGGTGTCGTTGGGGAGATAGCCCCAACCTTGTGGTGTTCGGAGCTCAATCATTGTGGTGCAAAGCTCCGGGCAAGCATCGGGGTCTCCAATTAGGTTGTGGAGATCGCCCCGAGCATTTTGTACGGGTTCGGTGACCGCCCCCAAGGGTTGCCATTTGTACGGGTTCGGTGACCGCCCTCAAGGGTCCCTTAGTGGAATCACGGCATCTTGCATTGTGCGAGGGCGTGAGGAGATTACGGTGGCCCTAGTGGCTTCTTGGGGAGCATTGTGCCTCCACACCGCTCCAAACGGAGATTAGCATCCGAAAGGGTGTGAACTTCGGGATACATCATCGTCTCCGCGTGCCTTGGTTATCTCTTACCCGAGCCCTTTACTTATGCACTTTACTTTGTGATAGCCATATTGTTTCTTGTCATATATCTTGCTATCACCTAGTTGTTTATCTTGCTTAGCATAAGTTGTTGGTGCACATAGGTGAGCCTAGTTATTGTAGGTTTTGTGCTTGACAAATTAACCTCTAGGTTTATTCCGCATTTGTTCAAGCCTAAACCGTAATTATTTTAAAGCGCCTATTCACCCCCCCCTCTAGGCGACATCCACGATCTTTCACCAATGTTGAATGCCAAATCACGATGCTTGCCGTCATAGTAGCTCTTCTGACGCGACTTAGCGGCCTTGAGATTCTCACGTATGACTTTGCACATTTCTTCGGCTTCTGACATCAAGTCATTGCCAAGAAGTTGACGTTCGCCTGTTTCAGACCAGTTGAGAGGGGTACGGCACTTTCTGCCATAGAGGATTTCAAACGGAGCTTTGCCTGCACTTGCTTGGAAGCTGTTGTTGTAAGAGAACTCGGCAAATGGAAGGCAGTCTTCCCATTTCATGCCAAAGGATATGACACAGGCTCTGAGCATGTTTTCTAGAATCTGATTCACTCGCTCGACTTGACCACTAGTCCGAGGGTGAAAAGCAGTGCTGAACCTGATCTTAGTGCCCATGGCGGACTGAAAGGAGTCCCAGAACCTTGAAGTGAACAAACTTCCACGGTCTGAGGAGATAACTTGAGGAATGCCATGTAAGGACACAATTTTGGAAGTGTACAGCTCTGCCAATTGAGCTGCATTGATTGATTCTTTGACTGGCAGGAAGTGAGCGACTTTTGTAAGCTTATCAATCACCACGAAGATAGAATCATTCCCTCGCTTGGATTTAGGGAAGCCAGTGACGAAGTCCATTTCAATGTGGTCGAACTTCCACTCGGGAATAGAAAGAGGTTGGAGAAGACCGGCTGGACGTTGATGTTCTGCTTTCACTCTTCTGCAAACATCACATTCATTCACGAATTGGGCAATCTCCCTTTTCATGCATGTCCACCAGTAAGACTGCTTGAGGTCTTGGTACATCTTGGAACTGCCAGGATGAATGGAAAGGAGAGAATCATGTGCTTCTTCCATTATGAGCTTCCTGAGATCACCTTTGGGGACAACGAGTCTGTTCTCGAAGAACAAGGTATCTCTATCATCAACACGAAAGCACTTGTATTTTGGAGTGCCCTTTGCAATACCATGTTTCACCTTCTTCACCATGGTATCACTGAGTTGGGCCTCACGGACCTGATCTTCTAAGGTAGGAGCAATTTGAAGATTTGCAAGAAAACCCTGCGGAACAACTTGGAGGTTGAGCTTCCTGAAGGCTTCACAAAGCTCAGGCTGAAACGGCTTGATAAGAAGGCTGTTGCAATATGCCTTTCTGCTCAAAGCATCTGCAATCACATTCGCCTTGCCCGGAGTGTATTCAATGCTGGGATTATACTCTTGGATCATTTCAACCCAACGAGTCTGGCGGAGGTTCAGATGCGGCTGTGTGAAGATGTACTTCAAGCTCTTGTGATCAGTGAAGATGTCGACCTTTCTACCCAACAACAGATGTCTCCACGTAATCAAAGCATGTACCACAGCTACTAGCTCGAGATCATGTGTGGGATAGTTCTTCTCACTTGGCTTGAGCTGACGAGAAGTGTATGCCACAATTCTCTTATCTTGCATAAGCACACCACCAAGACCTTGAAGAGAAGCATCACATAATACTTCATAGGGCTTGGATTCATCTGGAGGAGTAAGAACTGGAGCAGAGACGAGCTTTTCTTTGAGAGTTTTGAATGCCACTTCACACTCTGGAGACCAAAAGTATTTGACATTCTTTTGAAGCAAGTTGGAAAGAGGCTTGGCAATCTTGGAGAAGTTCTCAATGAACCTTCTGCAATAGCTGGCAAGACCCAGAAAACTGCGGAGTTGCTTGACGTTCTGAGGAGCTTCCCAGTTGACAATTGCTTCAACTTTCTCGGGATTTACCGCAATGCCGTCAGCTGAGATGATATGGCCCAGGTACAAAACCTTATCGAGCCAAAACTCGCACTTGGAGAACTTGGCATAGAACTTATGCTCTCGGAGTTGATCAAGAACCAGACGTAAGTGCTTTTCGTGATCTTCTTCATTCTTGGAAAACACCAGAATATCATCCAGATACACAAGCACAAACTCGCCAGTATAGGGGTTGAAGATGTAGTGCATCATCCTCGAAAAGGTAGGAGGAGCATTGGCGAGACCAAAGGACATGACAGTATACTCGTATGAGCCGTAGCTCGTTCTGAAGGCCGTCTTGGGGATGTCTTCCTCGCGAATGCGAATTTGATGATAGCCTATTCGGAGGTCGAGCTTAGAGAACACTTTAGCTCCTTTGAGCTGCTCGAAGAGTTCGTTGATGTTGGGGAGCGGATATTTGTTCTTTATTGTCTTCTTGTTCAATGGCCGGTAATCAACACAGAGACGTTCCGTGCCATCTTTCTTCTTGACAAATAAGACACCACAGCCCCAAGGAGACGTACTAGGCCTGATGAGACCCATACTCTCCTGTTTATCAAGCTGCTTCTTCAACTCCTTCAATTCATCGGGAGAGAGCTTGTACGGACGCCGGCATGCTGGCTCAGTACCCGGCTCGAGTTCAATGACAAACTCCACCTGACGGTGTGGAGGCATGCCTGGAAGTTCTTCAGGAAAGACGTCTTGATATTCGTTAACCACCGGAATTTGAGATATGGCATTAATTTCGCCCTTATCATTGAGAGAGAAAAACCTTATAGTATTATCCCTGGAGGCGAAGATAATCACATCTTCATCAGGATGAGTCATCTTGACTTCCTTCTGTGCACAATCAATGTGAGCATCATGCTGAGAAAGCCAATCCATTCCGAGGATGAGGTCGATGTCAGAATTACCAAGAACCACCGGTTTAGCCAGAAAGCGATAATCTGCCATGCGAATAGAAACATCCAGAGCATAGACACTGGAAGTCATACGTCTCCCCGGAGAAATAACTTGCAACCTCTGAGGCAAATTTGAAGTGACAATATTGTGCTTGGTTGCAAATGGTTGAGACATGAAAGAGCATGAAGCACCCGAATCAAATAACACTTTAGCAGGAAAAGAGTTAACTGGAAGGTTACCCAAAATGACATTAGAAGAATTCTCCGCTTGCGCTGCACTCATCAGATTGACTCTTGCTGCCTTTGGATCATGCTTGACCATAGCGGTACCGACAGGTGGAGGAGGCGGAAGGCGCCTTGGGTTGTTGCACTTGTTGGAATAATGACCCTTTTGGCCACACTTGTAGCAAGTAACCTCAGAAAGCGGACGGGCAGGAGGAACACTCGGTCTTGGAGCTTGGAACTGTTACTTGGACTGCTTGTTGGAGTTGGGTGGGTGGGAGAAACCACGTCCACTAGAGTTCTTGTTGCTGTTGGAGTTGTTGGAGTTGTTGTATGGAGCTCGAATCACTGGAGGAGGAGGAAGCCAAAATTTCTGTTGTTTCGAGATCATCTGAGACGATGAGGAAGAGTGAACGGCATCTCGAATCCTCTTTTTAGAAGCCTCCATCTTGAGCTGAGCTGCTTCTTGTTTCAAAGCCATGTTATAGAATTTGTCGAATTCATCGGGCTCGAACAAGGTGAGAGCAAGTTGAAGTTCATCTTTGAGACCACCACGGAACTGGTAGATTTTTCTCTTAGCATCAGGAATGTCTTGCTTAGCATAGAGGGCGAGGTTTTGGAACTTGACATTATACTGATAGACTGTCATAGAGCCCTGCTTCAGGTTGCGGAATTGCTCACACATACCCTCGATGACACTTGTTGGAATGAGGTGAGAGCGAAAGTCCTTGCAGAAATCCTCCCAAGAGATCACACGACCTGGCCTGGAGTCTTTGTACTGCTGCCACCAGTCAGCTGCTTGGTCTTTGAGTTGGAAGGCTGCAAACTTCACATAATCCTCTTCCTTCACGTGACTGCACTCAAAATGCTTCTTTATGTCGGTTAACCAATCTTCAGCATCAAGAGGGTCGACACAGTAACTGACAGCTTTTGGATTATTGGCCAAGAACTGGTTGAGAGTAGCATGGTGCTGCTGGTTGAAGAAGTTGCCTTGATTCCCTGGAACACCCTGATTAGCTTGATTAGCTTGCATCTGCTGCATCATCTGCATCAACATCTGAGTGTTCTGAGCTGTAGTCTGCATAATCGCTCTCCAAGCCTCAGATGGGGGGGGGGAGGGGAAGGAGGACGATCTGGGACCTCTTCACCCTCTGGGTTAGCGTTGGGAACCCTTTTCGGAGCCATCCTGAAAGAGATGACCACGAATCAGCAATTGATTGACAGAAGGTATAAGCTGAATCAATGGAATGAATTGCAACAAGTCTTCACAATAATCATTCGAACAATAGGAACGAAAGAAATCATTCGAACAAGAGGAACGAATGAAATTCTTAGTTAAATGATAACATCAATCTTCACGAGAAGCCATATAGGGGACAAAAGGTAAAATAAGAAAACAACAAGGTACAGACGGGAACAAACACAAGGTAGGAGCTTCGTTCTAACATCTTTGTGCTGAAAGCATATGAACGCGTTACGAACGGGTTTTGCAATCCCCGGATCAGCATAGCCAAGGACCCTTTAAGATGCAACTCCCGATCGGAACATCGGTCATAATACCACTTCACTCGATGTAGAACCCCGAACTCGCTAACCTGCATTCGTTGGAAGAATGCCTATGATCTACTGGATAAACCCACCTATGAATTTCCGAAAGATTCCAGTTATGCAATCAGGTGTTGGGGATACATGGGAAGCACCGCGCAATCAACTCTAAACCTACATCCAGGTGTATCCATCCTTCAACACATAACCAGTCTTTCTCGGAAACTGTTTACCTCGGACCTTCGAAAAGCATCCACTATAACAAGCTATGGCAATACTCCTGAACTACCTCCCCAGTACTGGGTGATGTCGGGGTTATCTTGCCACTGGCCGTATAGGAGAGATTTTCGATGTCGGCCGTCTTAAGTATTTAGTACTGCCGAGATATGCTTGTGACGACAATACCCCGAAGCTCAACTCCCCGGGACACTGCCACAACCCCTAATGTCAGGAGGCATCGAGAACAATATTCTCGTCACAAGAGCATCGAAACAATCCCAGAATACTCGCGAGATTCCTAAAAAAATTTGGTGCAATTTTTGAAGATAGAAGAGACAAGAGTAGTCGTCAGGAGTCCTCACTAGAGAGAAAGGGGATGAGAAGCAAAGAAATCCTACTCTCTGATATAATATATAGGACTCAAAATATTTTCAGTGTGTGCCTAGACTCGACCGTCAACGATTCGATCAATCAGTGGGGGCTCCTAGGTCGGAGAAGGCTCTGAATACCAACTTGTAATGCCCAGGATGGAGCTATATCTCCTACGTGTCGAGGCACGACTTAGAGACATAACCCCATGTTGGAATGATCGCAAGTCTGGTATCTTTGCACAACTCATGTAAAAGATGGGGATGGAAAACATAAAATAGTTGGCTTACACTCGCCACGTCACACAAATACAATACATGTCTCAAATCATCATACAATAAAACATCACAGCCCTCTAAGGGAAAAATCCAAAAGACAAGATACCAAACATAATTTAAATCCACAGGTCGGATCGAATCCTAGTAGAAGTCTCCACTACTGATCATCAGGATAACGGACATGGTATCGACTACGCTCCTCGTCATACTCCCAGTCTAGCTCGGTGCCATCGCCTGGATAGCTCACCACTGGACCTGCATCTGGTGTGGTGAAGTAACTGTGAGCCACAGAGGACTCAGCAATCCCGTTCCCGGGTAACAAGACTATTTAAGCCTTGGGAAAGGATAAGGCTGAAGAAAAGAATAAGTGTCTGCAGCAACAACTAGCAACTAGCTTACGTGAAAGAGTGCGAGAAGAGAAAGCCTCGGTCGAGAGATGATCACGAAGTGATCCTAGCTACAGCTCAACAAACATAACCCCACCGTGGTCAACTCCCGAATCCCTATTCGGAAATTGACAGTCACGGTACACACGCTGGTAGTGTATTGAAACATTGTGTCAAGTTATCTACAACCGGATATTATCAAGCTCCCATCTGCTACATAACCGCGGGCACGGCTTTCAAAAGTTCATAACCCTGCAGGGGTGTTCCAACTTGACCCATTACAAGCCCACGATCCGCGGAGTCGCAACTCCAAAGTGGGAAGACCCGAGTATTCTCGGAATCCCGTGCTCAAGATACTCCGAACTAATGTAAGGCTAATCCAGCAAATCCTCCCGGCGTGTCGACACCCTGATAGTAGCCGCGCGTATCTAAGTCTCAGGACACGACCAGATGGGCGAAGCTACGGGTTTATATCAATCCTCGAGTTCCCTCGTGGTGACCCCGCAGGCTCCCCGTTTCGGACCAACACTCATGTGGAGCACTGGCCCGGGGTTGTTGATTAAGAACTCGGGTTAATTACTCCCTATGCAAGTTATTTAGTTATTAGGCAAATAGTACCAATGTTGGGACTTGCTGGAAAAGACTTAGCACTTAGCGGTTTATCGAGGGGGTCCCATACACCCCAACCGTGTTAGGAACGCATAGTCAAGGAACATAACACCGGTTTAAACGGTTCCTAACGGCATGAGTGGAACAAATCACCAAGCAAAAGGCTTAGCCTTCCACCCTTGCCAATATATAGATGATTTCATTTTAAGCATTTATATAGTGTGATATAACCCAACAAACTTCAACATGAAGCAAGCATCTTCAAACTTCACCTGCAACTAGCAATGCTATAAGAGGGGGGCTGAGCGAAGCGTACTTAGCCAAGCAACGGTTTGCATAGGTAGGGTGGTTAGACATGGACATGGTTACAAGTAGGAGGCTGACAGGAAAGACATGGGCATCGAGGCAAAACTATAGAGCGATATTCTAGCAATAGGCAAAGATAGTAATGTTATCGGGGTTCGGTCATCTTGCCTGAAGAAAAGTCGTTCGGATCGTAAGAAGGGTCCTCGTGCTCAACCTCGTTGGTAACCTCATGCTCGTACTCGTACTCGGTCTCAGATTCTGGCTCTAAACAATTCAATCACACAAGGCACGAATCAACAAGATGCAATGCGCACTCAAAATGATGGATGCATGATGGATGCACTAAGAGAGCACACGGAGCACGGAAAATAGCACTCAAGCAAATCACCTCAAAACATGATAAAAATAGGAGATTATGAACCTACACGGAAAATCAATCAAGTTTCATATAAGATTCACTGAAATCGGAGCTACGGGCTAAAAGTTATGCCCGAAACAAGAAATGAGCGAAAGCTGAAAATTACAGCAACATAGCAACTTTGAAGCACTAGAAAAATAAGCTACAGCACTCAAACAACATGGAAAAGAGCATGAACATAAACTAGACATATCCTACAGCAAATAAGTCCAAAGGTGCACCCCCAAAGGAGCCACGGATCAATAGCAACAAGCTTGGACATATTGAACTTGACAATAAAATTCTGACAGCAGAATTTTATTGAAACTTTGGAGCAAAAGTTAAACATGCTACAGCCACTTAAATAAGGATGTGAGAACATGAATGGAAAGCCAACAATACATACTACAAGGAACCATCAAGATACACTCCAAAACTATCATGGTTTGTCCTATAGCAGCACGTAAACATGGCATTGGAACGTTACAGATTTCAGACTTAGTGAAAAACCACTAAGTGTTAAAACAACAGTTTCATCATGGCATCTAAAAGAGCAAGTTTAAGTCACCTTGAAACTAAACATGGCAAGTGGTAAGCACCTCATCAAAGTACACATGATGGTGATTCCGAAACATACAAGCATGCATCATGGAGATAAACACAACGATAGCAATGAGCTCAACAAGATGGCATTTCATAACAAGTGAAACAACATCACAGCCACATGACACTTTGCAACGAAGATATACATGGCAAGATTAAATCTATCATGCAACCTAATACAAGCAACATGTAGAGTATGGCAAGATGAACACGTGGACATGTCATTTGCATCATTCGGACAAACGAGCTAAAAGATATCACATAGCAAAGATGGCATCAAACTACACATAACAGCAGTTTTATCACGACCGACTCTTGCAACAGAAAAACAAGCGTCTAGATGACCTCTAATATGCATGGCACAATGAGATGAAACGTAGTGCTAATCACCACGAACGTCTGGACACCTCATTTGCGCAAAACGGACATCCACACAAAAAGATATCGCAGTTATAAAAATGCATCACAGAACAAAACAACATGTAGATCTAGGTTTTTTTTAGAAACAACCTCAGATCTGGTGAGGAAACGGGCTCGGGCCCGCGGGGGATCTGATGCGGCCCGCGGTGGCGGATCTGGTGACGGGTCGCGGCGGCTCGGGGCGGCCCGGCCTGGCTGCTGGCGACTAGGCCGCGCGGGAGGAGGTGGCCTGGCGGCTGGGGCGGCCAACGGTGGCGCGCGGCCCGCGGGAGGCGGCTGGCGCGGGGTGGCCTGGCGACGGGAGGCCCGGCTGGGCCCTGGAGGCGGCATGGGGCGAACGCTGGCTGGTGATGCGGAGGGACGAGCCGGGCCAACGCGGCGGCTCGGAAGACCCCGCGCTGGATGGCGGCCTGGGGCGTGATGTAGAGGCCCAGCGGCTGGGGCGCGCGAGAGGCCGATGGATCCCTCCTTGGCGATGTGGTCCCGGCGCTTGTGCGGAGGAGAAAACCAGCGGAGGGGCGGCTCGATCGGCCTGGAGGGAAGCGACGAGCGGGAATCGAGCGGCGTTGACCAGGCGGATTCCCGCGCCTCGATCGGATCGGGTCGAGCGATGCTCCCCGATCGTTCCAGGCGCAGCGGCGGCGACTGGCTACTGCGGGAATCGAGGAGGAACAGGAAAAAAACCGTTTGGATCTGGGGGAGCGCAAAATTGAGGGGAGATTGGGGAAAGAAGTTAGGGATGCCCAAAATGGACATAGGGGGTCTATAAATAGCAGTTTTTGCTAGGGTTAGGGGTTTTGGGTGTTTTAGAGCCCTCCGATCCGATCCGACGGATCCGATCGCGAGGGGAGTTAGGATGGGCCAGGAGGAGGGAAGTGGGCTGTTGTAGGGTTGTCTTGGGCCACAAAGTGGAGGCACTTTGAGCCCACGAGAATAACTGTTGGGGTAGCAAACGGACTCGAAACGCGACGAGATTTGACAGGCGGGTTACACAAACCAAAACAACAACACACGACAAGTCTCGCGTCACACCGGTAACGTTACACGGCCAAACACCAAAGTAGGCCTACGGGACGCCACGGACACGTGAGGGAGCTCCGGAACGCGAAACGGACAACGGAAAGGAACGCGTGGAACCGGATGCAACCGACAACACAAATGCATTGCGATGCACACGACTATATGATATGAATGAATGCCACACACGCACACGACAAAACGACGAAAACCCGAAAGACAAAGAACCCGAAATGGAATAGATGAAGCCGGAGATATATTATATGCCCAAAAGGGAAAGTATTACATCCGGGGCATTACAAGAGGTGTATACACGGTTGGGGAGCATGGTGATAGATTATTTTACCCGACATGCATGACAACATGATCTTAGGATTGGCCCTCCCACGGATTAGGCATCTTACGTCCTATGTTTACTTGTATTTCGCCCTATTTATTTTGAGCTTGGACTTGGTTTGATTGTGTGCATCTTATTTATGTACATGTAGAATGTAATACTTAAACCTTTTAAGTAATAAGGCATCCCTTATAAAAAAATAGCTTCGTGTCTGGTGGTAGGGTAGCCATAAAAGCCAATGATAATGTTGGTCGATACATTCATATTAAGAAAGGTCTTTGACAAGGAAATCTTTATTTATAGTGTTTAACATTGTGGTTGATACCCTTATTAGTTGTGCCAACAGTTCTAGCCAAATTAACCTGTTAGAATTATTGGTCTTTGCCCATTGTTACTTTCATTTATTCCTAGGGAAAAACACACAGGCCAATATGGTCCCAAGTGTGGTAAGTTTAACTACTTCGCCAACGACGACTTCTTCCCCGATGTCGATGAGCTCTTCACCAACATGTTGCTCGCTTGTGTGGTATCATGAATGTGAATGCCTCGTCATCCATTGCATTGTATGTGTTCTTATCCCTAATGTTAGGGATTTCTTATTACTACTATTAATTGATCTGGAGTTCTGGACAAGTCGGTTTCATCATATCTACTTGATTCCATGTCTATAGGGTGTAGAACTATTGTTCGTTTGATTATAATTTTTGTTTTGTTTGTCATGATTTATCTATCACATTTCCAGATTAATTTATATGTAAATTTTCTCAAATATTTAACAACCCCAAAACCTGATATTTATAGGAAAATTTCATCAATTACTTTCACCATGACCCTTAGACCTCCTAGGTTTGAGGCCGTGAATTACACGAGATGGCGTTTGAGGCTAGCTCTTTGGCTAACCACCATGAAGTATTTTCACGCCTCTAAGGGCAAGCTAGGAGAACATTTACTCATTAACAAGAGCAAGCATTTTAGGCTACTAACACCCTCTTCAGAGGTGATGTTATGAGTGTTCTTTGTGACAAGATCATCGAACCTTTCATGATCATTGGGGTTGTTAAGGTCGTGAGGATATGTGTGATACGCTAGAAGCCAAAATTGGATAACGTACTCCAAATGTGAGTTGTATGTCATGGAGCAATATCATGAATACAAGATGATTGGTGACATCTCCGTGATTGAGCAGCCTCATGAGATTCAGTCACCGTCTAAGGAGCTTGATCATTTCAATTGTGTATCACGGACAAGTGGATTGTCGAAGGCATCCTTGCCGAACATCCTCCTTCATGGAGTAATTTCGCCACTTCTCTAAAACTCAAGGGGTAAGAGTTTTCTGTTGTCAATCTAGTTGACACACTTGACGTGGAAGAGAAGACGAGGGAAAAAGATACACATACTCGAGTCTATGAGGGAAATTCTAGTGCCAATATGGTGCGCAAAGAGAATTTATATTCCCACAATTTCAAGAACAATAACAAAGCACGAGGGCAAGAAAAGTTTTAAGACAAGAACACGACCTCTCAGTCTGCAAACTTCAAGAAGAAGAAGAAGAAGAAGAAATGAGAGTGTCATGTCTACGAGGCATATGGTCGTTGGGATTCAGCCTACAAGAACCGCTTTGGCATGCGTCAGCATGAGAACATCGACAATATTCTAATCTCCCTATTAGCGATACTAAGATGAAGGATGTCATGTATGGTAATTTTCCTACTGTTATTTTGGTATCTCATTCATTTAAATGGTGGATTGATGAGTATAGGGGATCAATCGTAGTCCTTTCTAGAAGTAAGAGTGTCGAACCCAACGAGGACCAGAAGGAATTTACATGTAGTTTTAAGCAAGGTTTCAGTACAAGTGTTGTGAAGATAGTTTTGATAGATAGTTTGATAGCAATATAATTCGTAACAAGGCAAATAGTAACAAAAGTAAAATAGGCATAGCAAGTTGCTCATTCTTTATTTTTATTCTACGGGCAAGCTGCTACCTCTTGAGCTTGCGTTGTATCCCCTCGAAGAGGAAAGGGAGATGCGGTACAGTAGCGTAAGTATTTCCCTCAGTTTTTGAGAAGCAAGGTATCAATCCAGTAGGAGACCACGCGCGAGTCCCTCGCACCTGCACAAACAAATAAGAACTTCGTAGCCAACGCGATAAGGGGTTGTCAATCCCTTTACGGTCACTTACGAGAGTGAGATTTGATAGAGATGATAGTTGATATTTTTGGTATTTTTGGTTTAGTAAAACAACAAATAAAAGCGGTAAAAGTAAAGTAGATGTAGATTGATATGTTGAGAATAGACCCGAGGGGCATAGTTTTCTCTAGTGGCTTCTCTCATGATAGCGATATTCTACGGCGGGTAAACAAATTACTATCGAGCAATTGATAGAAAAGCGAATAAATATAAGACTATCTAGACAAGATCATTGTATATAGGCATCACGTCCGAGACAAGTAGACCGACTCCTGCCTGCATCTACTACTATTACTCCACACATCGACCGCTATCCAGCATGCATCTAGTGTATTGAGTTCATAAAAACAGAGTAATGCCTTAAGCAAGATGACATGATGTAGAGGGATAAACTCAAGCAATATGATGTAAACTTTTATCCTCGATGGCAACAATACAATACGTGCCTTGCTGCCCCTACTGTCACTGGGAAAGGACACCGCAAGATTTAACCCAAAGCCAAGCACTTCTCCCATTGCAAGAACTGTAGATCTAGTAGGCCAAACCAAACCGATAATTCGAAGAGACTTGCAAGGATATTATGAGCACACATAAAAAGTTTAGAGAAGAACCAAATATCTTTCATAGATAACCTTGATCATAAACTCACAATTCATCGGATCTCGACAAACACACTGCAAAAAGAGATTACATCGAATAGATCTCCTCAAAGACCGAGGAGAACTTTGTATTGAGATCCAGAGAGAGAAGAAGCCATCTAGATACTAGCTATGGACCCGAAGGTTTGTGGCAAACTACTCACAACTCATGGTGAGGGCGATGATGATGATGATGAAGGCCTCCGTGATGGATCCCCCTCCGGTGGAGCTCCGGAACAGGCTCCAAGATGGGATCTCCACGGGAACAGAAGCTACGGCGGTGGAATTAGGGTTTTCTCTCTGTATATGGAGTTTCTGGGGTACGTGGACTTATATAGGAAGAAGGAGGGCACTGGGGGCCACACGAGGAGGCCTCGAGGCTCTGACGTGGTTCTCAAGCTTCCTGCACGTGATTTTCACCAAAAATATCTCTCGCGAAGGTTTCATTCCGTTTGGACTCCGCTTGATATTCCTTTTCTGCAAAACCCTGAAATAGGCAAAAATACAGCAATCTGGACTGTGCCTTTGGGTTAGTAGGTTAGTCCCAAAAATGATATAAAAGTGAATGATACAGCCCATTAAACATCCAAGACTTCATAAATAACAGCATGGAAGAATAAAAAATTATAGATACATTGGAGACGTATCAAGCATCCCCAAGCTTAATTCCAGCTTGTCTTCGAGTAGGTAAATGATAAAGAAAGAATTTTTGATGTGTTATGCTAACCAATATAGTTTTTCAATGTAATTCTCTTAATTGTGGCATGAATGTTCAGATCTGAAAGATTCAAGATAAAAGTCTATATTGACATAAGAAATAACAATACTTCAAGCAATACTAACAAAGCAATCATGTCTTCTCAAAATACTACGGCTAAAGAAAGTTATCCCTACGAAATCATATAGTCTGGCTATGCTCCCTCTTCATCACACAAAATATTCATATCATGCACAACCCCGATTTCAGCCAAGCAATTGTTTTCATACTCTATCTTTTCAAACCTTTCAACTTCCACGCAATACATGAGCGTGAGCCATGGATATAGCAGTATGGGTGGAATAGAGGTGGTTGTGGAGAAGACAAAAAGGAGGGAGATAGTCTCACATCGACTAGGCGTATCAACGGGCTATGGAGATGCCCATCAATAGATATCAATGTGAGTGAGTAGGGATTGCCATGCAACGGATGCACTGGAGCTAAATATGAATGAAAGCTCAACAAAAGAAACTAGTGGGTGTGCATCCAACTTGCTTGCTCACGAAGACCTAGGGCATTTGAGGAAGCCCATCGTTGGAATATACAAGCCAAGTTCTATAACGAAAAATTCCCACTAGCATATGAAAGTGACTAAGCATGAGACTCTCTACAATGAAGAACATGGTGCTACTTTGAAGCACAAGTGTGGAAAAAGATAGTAGCAATTGTCCCTTTTTTGGGCCTTTTTTTCTTTGGCCTTTTTTTGCGGAGGGGCTTTATAGATTCGGCCTTTCCTCCCATGGGACAATGCTCTAATAATGATGATCATCACACTTTCATTACAACACAAAATTACAACTCGATACTACAACAACAAAGTATGACTCTATATAAATGCCTCCGACGGTGTACCGGTATGTGCAATGAAACAAGAGTGACATGTATGAAAAGTTATGCATGGTGGCCTTGCCAAAAATACGATGTCAACCACATGATCATGCATGGCAATATGACAATATGATGCGTGCCATATAAACGGAACGGTGGAAAGTTGCATGGCAATATATCTCGGAATGGCTATGGAAATGCCATGATAGGTAGGTATGGTGGATGTTTCGAGGAATAATATGGTGGCTGTTTTGAGGAAGGATATATAGTGGGTTTATGGCACCAGCGAAAGTTGCGCGGTACAAGAGAGGCTAGCAATGGTGGAAGGGTGTGAGTGCATATAATCCATGGACTCAACATTAGTCATAAGAACTCATATATTTATTGGAAAAATTTACGAGTCATCAAAACAAAGCAATCAACGCATGCTCCTAGTGGGGAGGTCGGTAGGAGTTAACCATCGCGCACCCCCGACCTCCACACAAAGGTTGGCACTCTACAAATACATCATGCTCTAACTTCGTCACACAGCGGTTCACCATACGTGCATGATACAGGAATCACTAACCTTAACACAAGTATTTCTCAATTTCATAATAACTCCACTAGCATTACTCTAATATCACTATCATCATGTCTCAAAACAATTATCAAGCATCCAACATCTCATTCTATTCAATGCACTTGGTGTGATTTTTTTACTACATTGACATTGGATGTTTATCATGTGAAGGCTAGTTTCTTTAGCCTAAACACATTACCATGCTGTTTTAATAGACTCTAAAATAGATATAAGTGAATCATGAGATTTCAACAATTTCTACAAAATATTACCACCACCATGCTCTAAAAGATATAATTGAAGCACTAGAGCAAAAACTATTCAACTCAAAAGATATAAGTGAAGCACATAGAGTGTTCTAATAATTTCTAGGCCATATTTAACTCTCTCAAATAGGTGTGTACAACAAGGATGATTGTGGCAAACTAACAAGCAAAGACTTAAATTATACAAGACGCTCCAAGCAAAACACATATCATGTTGCGAATAAAAATATAGCTCCAAGTATAGTTACCGATGGATGAAGACGAAAGAGGGGATGCCTTCCTGGGGCATCACCAAGCTTAGGCATTTGATTATCTTGAATTTACTTGGGGTTCCATGGGAATCCCCAAGCTTAGGCCTTTGCTACTCCTTGTTCCGCAGTCCATCAAAGCAATACTCATAACTTGAAAACTTGAAAACTTCACAACACAAAACTTACACAAAAATTCTCGTGAGCTCCATTAGTATAAGAAAGCAAACCACTACTCAAGGGTACAGCAATTAATTCATTCTTTGTTTATATTGGTGTTAAACCTACTGTACTCCAACTTCTCTATGGTTCATATCCTCTAATACTACTCATAGATGCATCGGAATAAGCAAACAACACACGGAAAACAGAATCTGTCAAAGACAGAACAATCTGTAGTAATCTGAAGGGTTCGCCTACTTATGGAACTCCAAAAAATTCAAACTAAATTGTTAAATTTGCGCAATTTGTCTACCAATAATCTCCAAAAATAATCAACTAAATAGCACTCCCCAGTAAAATCCCATGACTACTTGAGCGAGCGCTAACGATTCTGTTTTTCACAGCAAGATCGTATAAACTTCACACATGTCTTCCCAAAGGTTCTACTTGGCACAAACACTAAGCAAAACAT
Source organism: Secale cereale (assembly GCA_902687465.1). Taxonomy (NCBI): domain Eukaryota; kingdom Viridiplantae; phylum Streptophyta; class Magnoliopsida; order Poales; family Poaceae; genus Secale; species Secale cereale. Next base: position 106,517,391 of record LR738711.1, on the reverse strand, counting down.
GAAACCACATCTAATCAGAGGCTAGATGCAATATTTATTCCCTAAAAGCAACAAAAACAAAAAAACATAAAATTGGGTTGCCTCCCAACAAGCGCTATCGTTTTACGCCCCTAGCTAGGCATGGTACAAGATAGATCTAGGTATTGCCATCTTTGGAAGGCAATCCATAAGTGGATCTCATGATAGATTCATATGGTAATTTGATTTTATTTCTAGGAAAGTGTTCCATTCCTTTCCTTAATGGAAATTGGAATCTAATATTTCCTTCCTTCATATCAATAATTGCACCAATCGTTCTAAGGAAAGGTCTACCAAGAATAATAGGACATGAAGGATTGCAATCTATATCAAGAACAATGAAATCTACGGGCACATAATTCCTATTGGCGACAATAAGAACATCATTAATTTTTCCCATAGGTTTCTTAATAGTGGAATCCGCAAGATGCAAATTTAAAGAACAATCATCAAGCTCATGGAACCCTAGCAAATCACACAAAGTTTTTGGGATAGTGGAGACACTAGCACCCAAATCACACAAAGCATAGCATTCATGATCTTTTATTTTTATTTTGATAGTAGGTTCCCATTCATCATAAAGCTTTGTAGGTATAGAAACTTCCAACTCAAGTTTTTCTTCGTAAGATTGCATGAAAGCATCAACTATATGTTTAGTGAAAGCTTTATTTTGACTATAATCATGTGGAGAATTTAGCACGGATTGCAACAAGGAAATACAATCAGTCAAAGCCCAATTATCATAATTGAATCCCTTGAAATCCAAAGTAGTGGGTTCATTACTATGCAAAGTTTTAATCTCTTCACTCCCACTTTTAGCAATTTTAGCATCAAGATCTAAAAACTCCGAATCATTTGGACACCTTAAAGCAGAATCATCTCCAATCCTATTCTCATCAAGATTAATACTAGGAAACAAGGATCTAATAGGAGACACATCAATAACTTCCAGATCTTCATCTTTATTTCCATGATAACTAGAAGAACACGATTTAATATAATCTTCTCTTTTAGCACACATTCTAGCGGTTCTTTCTTTGCATTCATCAATGGAAATTCTCATGGCTTTGAGAGACTCATTGATATCATGCTTAGGTGGGATAGATCTAAGTTTCAAAGAATCAACATCAAGAGTAATTCTATCCACACTTCTAGCCAATTCATCAACCCTAAGCAATTTCTCTTCAAGCAAAGCATTGAAATTCTTTTGCGAGATCATAAACTCCTTAGCACTAGTTTCAAATTCAGAAGGCATCTTTCCATAAGAGTTGTTGTAGGAATTACCATAATTATTAGAGGAATTACTAGGAAAAGGCCTAGGATTAAAATTACCTCTATAAGCATTGTTACCAAAATTATTCCTACCAACAAAATTCACATACAAAGATTCATTGTTATTCTCAATCAAGGTGGACAAAGGCATATCATTAGGATCAGAAGAAGCACTCATAGCAGCAAACAATTTCATAAGTTCATCCATCTTTTCACTCAAAACACTAATTTCTTCGATAGCATGCAATTTTTTACTAGTAGATCTTTCGGTGTGCCATTGAGAATAATTAACCATAATATTATCTAGGAGTTTGGTAGCTTCTCCTAAGGTGGTTTCCATAAAAGTGCCTCCGGCGGCCGAATCTAAAAGGTTTCTAGAAGCAAAATTCAAGCCAGCATAAAAGTTCTGAATAATCATCCATAGATTCAAACCATGTGTAGGGAAATTACGTATCATCAATTTCATTCTCTCCCAAGCTTGTGCAACATTCTCATGATCTAGTTGCTTAAAATTCATAATATCGTTTCTAAGAGAGATGATCTTAGCAGGTGGGAAATACTTAGAGATAAAAGCATCTTTGCACTTATTCCACGAATCAATACTATTTCTAGGCAAATAGGAGAACCAAGTTTTAGCACGATCTCTAAGTGAAAACGGAAATAACTTCAATTTAACAATGTCGTTATCCGTATCCCTTTTCTTTTGCATATCACACAAATCAACTAAGTTGTTTAGATGGGTAGCGACATCTTCACTAGGAAGGCCGGAGAATTGATCTTTCATGACAAGATTCAACAAAGCAGCATTGATCTCACAAGATTCAGCATCGGTAATAGGAGCAATCGGAGTGCTAATAAAGTCATTGTTGTTGGAATTGTAGAAGTCACACAATTTGGTATTGTTCTGAGCCATAGTGACAAGCAAGCAATCCAACACACACAAGCAAACAAGAAGCAAGCAATGATAAATACACGACGGAAGAAGGGCGAATAAAACGGCAAGGGTGAAGTGGGGGAGAGGAAAACGAGAGGCAATGTAATGCGAAGGATAAGGGTTTGTGATAGGTACTTGGTATATGACTTTTGTGTAAGCCTCCCCGGCAACAGCGCTAGAAATTCTTCTTGCTACCTCTTGATCTTGCGTTGTATTCCCTCGAAGAGGAAAGGGAGATGCATCATAGTAGCGTAAGTATTTCCCTCAGTTTTTGAGAACCAAGGTATCAATCAATCCAGCAGGAGACCACGTGTGAGTCCCTCGCACCTGCAGAAACAAATAAGAACTTCACAGCCAACGCGATAAGAGGTTGTCAATCCCTTTACGGTCACTTACGAGAGTGAGATCTGATAGAGATGATAGTTGATATTTTTTGTATTTTTGGTTTAATAGAACAGCAAATAAAAGCGGTAAAAGTAAAGTAGATGTAGATTGATATGTTGAGAATAGACCCGGGGGCCATAGTTTTCTCTAGTGGCTTCTCTCATGATAGCAATATTCTACGGCGGGTAAACAAAATACCTGTCGAGCAATTGATAGAAAAGCGAATAATTATGAGACTATCTAGGCATGATCATTGTATATAGGCATCACGTCCGAGACAAGTAGACCGACTCCTGCCTACATCTACTACTACTACTCCACACATGGACCGCTATCCAGCATGCATCTGGTGTATTGAGTTCATAAGAACAGAGTAACGCCTTAAGCAAGATGACATGATGTAGAGGGATAAACTCAAGCAATATGATGTAAACCCCATCTTTTTATCCTCGATGGCAACAATACAATACGTGCCTTGCTGCCCCTACTGTCACTGGGAAAGGACACCGCAAGATTGAACCCAAAGCCAAGCACTTCTCCCATTGCAAGAACTATAGATCTAGTAGGCCAAACCAAACCGATAATTCGAAGAGACTTGCAAGGATATTATGAGCACGCATAAAAAGTTCAGAGAAGAACCAAATATCTTTCATAGATAACCATGATCATAAACTCACAATTCATCGGATCTTGAGAAACACACCGCAAAAAGAGATTACATCGAATAGATCTCCTCGAAGACCGAGGAGAACTTTGTATTGAGATCCAGAGAGAGAGAGAAGAAGCCATCTAGATACTAGCTATGGACCCAAAGGTCTATGGTAAACTACTCACAACTCATGGTGAGGGCGATGATGATGATGATGAAGGCCTCCGTGATGGATCCCCCTCCGGTGGAGCGCCGGAACAGGCTCCAAGATGGGATCTCCACGGGAACAGAAGCTACGGCGGTGGAATTAGGGTTTTCTCTCTGTATATGGAGTTTCTGGGGTACGTGGACTTATATAGGAAGAAGGAGGGCACCGGGGGCCACACGAGGAGGCCTCGAGGCAGGGGGCGTGCCCCCACCCTCGAGGGCGGCTCCTCGATCCTCTGACGTGGTTCTCAAGCTTCCTGGGCATGATTTTCTCCAAAAATATCTCTCGCGAAGGTTTGATTCCGTTTGGACTTCGTTTGATATTCCTTTTCTGCAAAACCCTGAAATAGGCAAAAAAAACAGCAATCTGGACTGGGCCTTTGGGTTAGTAGGTTAGTCCCAAAAATGATATAAAAGTGAATGATACAGCCCATTAAACATCCAAGACTTCATAAATAATAGCATGGAACAATAAAAAATTATAGATACGTTGGAGACGTATCACAAGCGAGTGTTGTTTCTTATGATAGCTAAAATGCTCTTGAGGACACATGGGAATCTCCTCAAGTTATTTTCACCACGATTCATTAAGTTACCGTTCATTGCTTTGATAAATATTGTGTGAGTGGACCGGAGCTAAGGTATTGTACTAACTTGAAAAAAAATACCTACTTATGATTATAATATCCACGCAAGCATCCAAAATACAAGAGAAGTAATTAAGATAAATCTAACCCTAGCATTAAACAATAGGATCCAAAGCAGCCCCTCACACAACATCTTCCCCTAGGCCCAAAGATGGTTAAGTCTCATGTAGTCGATGTTCACATAACACCACTATAGGAATAACTTCATAATATATCATCAAAACATTGAATGGTAATCAACTTCACATGATTACTGGAAACAAGACTTCTCCCATGGCATGAAGTACACATGAAACTACTCACAACACATCATATGGATCATGATCAGTAGGTATAAATATATGATGAACAATATAAATTCAACAATGTTTCACAAATAAAACTCTTATGCATCAACTACAAGGTGTAATCAACACACGTAAGTACTCCCAGGTACCAATTTGAAGTTTGATACAAAGATTGAACACAAAGGAAGAACTAGGGTTTAGAGATGAGATGGTGTTGGTGAAGATGTCGATAAGATGATGATTCCCACAATTATTGGAGTGTTGGTTATGATGAAGGATTCAATTTCCCCTCTCAGAGTGATGTTTCCCCAGCAGAATCGCTCAACTGGAGAGAAAAAGTGCTCTGCCAAAGTTCTGCCTCGCAGACCGCGACGAAAAGTCCCGAGAATTCTGTGATTTTTCAGGCCATTTCTGAATTTATGACCAAAGGGCAACTGGAGACGAGCCACCAGGGCCCCACACGGCCAGGGGCATGCCTAGGGGGTGACCACACAACCAAGCCATGTGGAGGCCTGGTGGCTCCCGTCTAGCCCTTCTTCGCTCTGTAATTCCTTATATATTCTAAATTAATTCTCAACAACCCACTCTGCATTTGGAGCTCCGGAAAATTGCTTTTTCTTCTATTGCAGGTCAAAAATTCCTTCTTCCAGCTATTCCCGTCTCTTTGTATTCCTTGCATTTTAAGATAGAGAAGGCATTATAGTTGCATCATAATGTGAAATATATCATTGAAATAGGATAAATTATAATAGGAAATAGTGATGCAAGAGGGAGGTATCATGGATTGACACGGGTGATAATATACATGTATGTGCTGACATTTCCATGTTTTCTTCTTATCAGTTTGCAGGAGCTACTTTCATACTGATGGAAAATGGGTCACATGCTACTATTCATAGTGTTTGTATGGCTGATATGAAGTTTTCTTCAGGAAAGACCATGTGGCTGAAGAACGTGCAACATGTCCATATGATAAATACTTTTTTTACCAGCGGATGTCTAGATGGCTATAAATTGGTGCTTGAGTCCAGTAAGGTTGTAGTCTCTAAGTATGGAAAATTTGTTGGTAAATAATATAAGTGCGGAGGCTTGAACAACCTATCTTTGTGAGGCTTTTGCACTAAAGTTGTTAATCATGCTTGCACTGAAATTGAACCGAATGTTTGTCATTCATAAATTTTTCATATTGACTTTCGTTGCATGATGTGACTAAAATATTCAAGTTTAATCTTGAAATTCACCATTTTCAAAGGTTCTAAGTGTCAAGTTTGTGTGCAAAGAAAGCAACCTCACAAGTCTCATGCGGCTACTGAGACGAGGAACTTGACAACATAGAACTTATACATTCACAGCTTTGTGAGATAAATGGTGCATTGATGAAGTATCGAAAAGGGTATTTCATGACTTTGATAGATGACTCTACTAGATATTGCATGGTATATGTGTTGAAAAAAAGGATGAGGTTTTTCACTACTTTAAAATCTATAAGCTGAAGCATAAAATCGTTGGGGCTGTTCGGTGAAAGTCAATGTGCCAATTCCCAAGAAGCATAAGCTTGGGCCAAAAATCGTTGATTGTGTGTTTTCTTGGCTATGATTTCCATAGCATTAGCTATAGATTTCTACTGATGAAATATGAGGTACTTGACATGAATGTTGGTACAATTGTGGTGTCGAATGATACAATTTTATTTGAGTATATTTTTCCTATGAAATATATGACTTTCTCATTTAGTTAGAGATCATACACAACTATTGAACTCACTACTTTCATTGTAACATTATGAGAGAACACAAAATGACATTCGTTAGGAGGATGACAATGAAGCTCCAAGAGAGACAAAGAGACAAATGACTACACGGTATTTTGATGAGGTTTTCATTGTGTACCTCATGGATGATATACCCACTTCTATTGTAGAACTTATGCATCTCCTAATGCTGACTACTAGAAGGAAGTTGTACGTAGTGAACTGGATTGCATCATGGCTCATGGGACATGAAAGATCACTAATCGTCCTTATGGGTGTAAAACTATAGGATGTAAATGGGTGTTCAAGAAAAAACTAAGATGATACTATTGAAAAGTACAAGGCTCCATGAAAGGATCGATATGGTTGACTAGAGGGGGGGGGGGTGAATAGGTAACAAACAATTTTTAGCTTTTCTTGACCAAATTAAACTTAGCAACATAATAGGCTGTCTAGATGTGCAACTACGTTGGCAACCTATATGATGTAACAAATACAAGTACACAAGCAAGCACAAGGGACTAACACAATAAAGCTTGCACAAGTAAAGGTAAGAGATAACCAAGAGTGGAACCGATGGAGACGAGGATGTGTTACCGAAGTTCCTTCCCTTTGAGGGGAAGTACGTCTCCGTTGGAGCGTTGTGGAGGCATAATTCTCCCCCAGAAGCCACTAGGGCCACCGTATTCTCCTCACGCCCTCACACAATGCGAGATGCCGTGATTCCACTATTGGTGCCCTTGAAGGCGGCGACCGAACCTTTACAAACAAGGTTGGGGCTATCTCCACAACTTAATTGGAAGTTCCCAACGAAACCACGAAGCTTCACCACAATGGAATATGGCTTCGAGGTGACCTCAACCGTCTAGGGTGCTCAAACACCCAAGAGTAAGAAGATCCGCAAGGGATTAGTGGGGGGATCAAATTTCTCTTGGTGGAAGTGTAGATCTGGGCCTTCTCAACCAATCCCTAGAAAATCAACAAGTTTGATTGGCTAGCAAGAGAGATCGAAAAATAAGCTTTTGGAGCAACAATGGATCTTGGGGGAGAAGAGGTAAGTCTTCTTGAAGACGAAGACCCTTTTATATAGTGTGGGGACACATCCAACCGTTACGCAGCCCGCAGCCCGCATCTGGGCGGTACTACCGCTGCCACAACGGTACTACCGCTGTGGCAAGCAGGCATAAGGCAACCAGGACAGAGGGAGAAGGAGTACATGCACTACGGCGGTACTACCGCCATGGGGGCGGTACTACTGCCTACAGGCGGTATTGCTGCTTCCTACAGCCGCTGGGAAACAGACGAGGGGCAGAGTGTTGAGCGGCAAGGGGTACTACCGCCAACAAGCGGTAATACCACGCCTTACTGCCGTCCCTACTACCTCTCACTTGCGTGGTCTCTTACGGAAACCCGACATGAAAAATCGAGACCACAGCAGGGGCGGCAGTACCAGCGGTACTAGGCAGCGGTACTACCGCCTATGGGCGGTACTACTGCCCTAACCGCGGTACTAGCGCTTAACACACTCCACTACTCTTTTTGCACAACAAATGATACTCCAAAGAAGCAGGAAGAAGGCGAGGGTGCAATGATAGTGTGTACGTGATGATTCCACCCATACTCTTACGATACGGACCCCCTCTTGATAGTACGGTTATCCCTACGACTCAATTCCACCTAAAAGAAACGAAGGAAAATAATCCGTCTTCAGTGAAGTTCTCGAGGAGCAACAATTGTCTAGTGCCTTATATTAGATAACCTGAAACGCTTAATGCACACAATTAGTCCGCAAATGTATTGTCATCAATCACCAAAACCTACCAGGGAAAATTATGCCCTAACAATCTCCCCCTTTTTGGTGGATTGATGACAACACAGGATTTGCACAATATATAGTAACTGGAAACTAAGCAAACCGACTCACTACAAAATATAGACGGGCTCCCCATAGATGTGTGCACCAAGGAGAATATAGCATGAAAGGCTATATGCACACATTAGGATCAACACCCCCCCTGTATTTTATAGACAGGCAACATCCTTGCATATATGAATATGAACAAGTATAACTAAGCAAGGATTAGCATGAGAGCAATAATATAAGGGCAGAACATGATGCATCTCACAAGTTAACAGAGTACTGAGACTAAATAGATAAGATATGGTTAGCTCTCATATGGCTTACACCATGTGGTCTCACTCACAACCGAACAGAGTTCAAACACAAAAGCGCGAAACACGAAACGACAACACAAGAGAACAAACACGCAAAACGCAAATCCCTAACTTTCCCCCTTTGGCATCAAGACACCAAAGGGGAAGGGACGACACCTAGACACGATGGTGGTAATAGATCTCCATGGCATCACCAGTCATGCTCCACCTCCTCCTCAGACTCCTCTGCTGCATGGGGAGAAGCACGAACTCTGGTGTCCTCCTTAGTGTCAGACCATGGGCAGTGTAGTCTGGTCCATGTCTCCTCATCAGTAATCCTCTCCTCAGAGCCACTATTAACCTCCAGGACAACCTGCCTCATAATGGCCTTGTCACGACGATGAGCCATCTTGGCCTCCTTATGAGCCGTGTACTGGCCCTTTGCCTGAAAGCAGAACAGATGTTGCATCTTCTCCTTGAGCCTGTTATCCCAAGAGGGCTCCTCGGATGGGGGCACATACTCCTGCTCATCATCATCGTCATCATCATCAGATATGACAATCTCCTACTCTAGAGGTGCAGGAGTAGACGTACTCCACTTCTCCTTCTGACGCAGCTCGATAGTCTCATGAGAAACCATGTTGTCTGTGACAAGCTCCACATCTGGGAACTTAGCTGCCCAAGTGTCCTCGATAAGCTGCATAAGGTAGGGTCCATAAATGATGCACTTGTTCTCCACGACAACAGAATGAAGTTCAGACCACATCACATGTGACACATCAAGCACCTGCTGAGTGCCCTACTTTTTATGACAGAATAGAAGCATGTCAACAAGGTAAGAGTGCACCTTATCCAAGTTGACGACCCGAGGAAATAGGGAGTTCGAGAAGATCCGATGCATGATGTCTAGAAAGGGCCAGAGCTCATAAGATATATTCCCATTCTCAGACACCTTCCTGGTAGAATACGACCAAAGCATATCCTTATGTGTAGCAGCAATCTCCTTATGAGGGCGAAACCCAAGTGGGGTCTGGGCACCCTCATCATTGTATGATATGCTGAGCATGAAGTTCTTCCATGGTGCGGACATACGATGACCATTGGTCATCCAAGTAAGAGTGCGGGCCTCATCATGCCCAAAGTAAACGGTGGCAAAGAACTAGGCCATGAGCTCGGCATCAAAATCCTTGTTGAAAGAAATGATCCTATTGAAATCCAACTCCTCACACCTCTGTAGAGCACTCCTATAGTAGCACAAGTCCTTCTCCATGTGAGAGAGTTCGATGGACTTGACCCTCACAAACAAGTTCTTCTTCTGCTTCAAAACATCATGGTAGATGGATTGTTGGAACCTGTTCCAAAAAGGATGGCGTTGAAGAGCAGGCTCTTGAGCCACATGGTAGGGATTGTGCTTCCTCTTGGTACAAAACTCCATCTCATACATCTAATGTGCACCCTTGCGCCCATCGGAGATCTTTGATGTTTGAACCTTGGCCTTGCGCTTTGGCGGCTCAGTCGAACCACCCTTAGTAGCAGTAGCAGCAGCAGCAGTCTCTGGTTCATCTGAAGAGCGATAACGCTTGGATCCTGTTGCACGGTCCAGATTCTTGCGGCGAGCCTGATGCCCGGAGCTACTACCACCTGAAACACACACACACAAGAACCACAAGAGCAAGAGTGCATAAGCCAAGGAAAGATAAACACCAAAGAAGGAAAATTAGGTAGAGAAACATGGGCGTTGGCATCTCAGAGCGGTAGTACCGCACCCCAGAGCGGTAGTACCGCTAGGGTGGAGCGGTAGTACCGCAAGAGCGGTTGTCAGCGGGCCGACAACTACTGCGGCGAGATCCGGTATTACCGGAGATGCAAAAGTCCATATTTCTACAGCTAATCATCAATCTACCTAGTCTAGCAGTCTCCCAAGTCCTTCCTAAGCCTCAATTCAACTTACAAATCGATGAACGCAACGAGTATGGCCCAAAACCTAGATTCAAGAAGGAGAATCAAGGGAGAGAAGAACGGGGGCAATACCGGCAATCATGGCATGAGGAGAAGGTGGGGATCGGTTCCACCGGTTGGAATTGAGGGAGACGGGCTGGATTCGGCCGCCCAGCGGCGGACCTCTGGTGCTTGGGGAGTCGCCTGAGAGAGGAGAGGATGAGGGGATGGGGTAAACTGAACTGGTATGGGGGAGAGGTAACTCTGTAAGTGCATCTAGTGCCCCCTAGTTGGTTTTGGAGTATTGACGACAAACGTGGTTGAGGGACTAACGTGTTTGTGAGAATTGCAAGATAACACAGGTAATAGTCCCTCACAGATTCGGTTTAACTTCTAGAGATGACTCCTAAAAATGTGTGATGACATTGAAGACAGTGGCGGTGCATGAAGACATTCACGTGAAGATAATGACTTATGAAGACATTCATTGAAGACTATAGAATGCGAAGACATAGTTTCTTTCGTAGTTCTTTTTCTTTCTTGAGTCATAAGAACCATCGTACTGTTAAGTGGGGTTCAAGTAAACATAGTCGAATGACTGATGTGATGCTCAACCAAAAACACATATGTCTTCAAGCGAAGACAAATGAGAGCAAATCTTATCTAGAGCTGGATAAGTCAGCCTTACTTGGAGCTCAAGTAATGTTGCCGTGTGTGTTCTCAATACGATCGTTGGACACGTGTCAGTTCCTTAGTGACCAAGGGTCATTTCGGACATATCATGTCGGGTTGCCTCATGGCTATAAATAGCCCACCCCCTACACCATAAATAGGTGGCTGCTCAGAGTTAGTGCACGGCTTTTGTTGTTTTGAGAGCAACCCACCTCTGAAGCCTTTGAGAGAAAAGATCCTTGTGAGGAGAAATGCCAAAACACCCAGAGCCAAAGAGAAGTAAGCATAACTGAAGTCTTTATGTCTGTGTGACCTGAAGACTTGTTACACTTGAGGATTGTGCTTCCTCCAGCCGGTTAGGCGTCACGTTCTGAGCGTCCTAGAGTGATTGTGGATCACCAGTGAACGAAGTATGTGAAGGTTCGAAAGTGTACCTTGAAGACTTACCAGAGTGATTGGGCGAGGACTGTGTGTCCTTAGCTCAAGGGGAATACGGTGAGGACTGTGTGTCCGGGACTGTGTGTCCTCAGGTTTGAATACCTAGCCGCCCTAACCAGATGTACAATTGACACAGCAACTGGAACTGGTCTACCAAATCCTTGTCTTCACCGAGCAACTGGTTCTATCCTCAACTTTCTTTACATTTTAGTTTGTCTTCGTGAAGTCATTGCTTGTGTTTGTGATCTGTTTGACTTCACTATGTGAAGACTGTTCACTGTTTAGCTTCAGTTACATCTTACATCTTGATCCATGTTATCCAGTTGTCAATAGTCTGTGTATTATCTTCATGATGCTTGCTTGACTATTGTGTGACTGGATACGTTTATCTTCCGCTGCTTATCATATAGGTTCATTTCTATCGTGAGTCTTCAAAGCCCTCGTGTTTTGAAGACTTTCATAAAAATCGCCTATTCACCCCCCTCTAATCGATAACTTGCACTTTCAATTGGTATCATAGCAAGGTGCTCCCTTGTTCTGTGTGATTCGGTTTAACCACCTGGAGTTTTAGCTATGTCGACTACAGGGATAATCAAAGTCTCCGCTGGGTGTCCTGTCTTCGATGGCACTGAATACCCCTACTGGAAGAATAAGATGTGCATGCATCTTGAAGCTATTGATGTCGACCTCTGGTATGTCGTCAAGAACGGTGTTCCCAAGGCCGATGAAGGTGTCACTCCTGCTGATGTCAAGAAGTTCATTCAGCTGGATTCAACTGCAAAGAACATCATCTGTGGTCATCTGACCAAAGGATAGTATGGCCGTGTGAGTGCCCTGAACACATCGTAGATAGTCTAGGACTGCCTCTCCAAGGTCAACGAAGGCGTCTCAACCCAGGGAGACTCAAGGATCAGTGTTCTTCAACCGCTTCAAGAGAAACGACAGTGAGAACGTCCAGCTCACATTTGATCGCATCACTGACATTAACAATGAGCTTCATGCACTCGGCGCCACTGAAATCACAAAGCATGAAATCGTCAAGACACTCCTAAGATCCCTTGACAGCTCATTTGACACCCTAGCCCTGATGATTCAAGAATGTCCTGACTATAAGACTCTTGATCCGTCTGACATACTTGAGAGGCTCAACACACATGAGTTTCAGCTATCTGAGAAAAGAGACATCTATGGACCCAACTATGGCCGAACTCGCGCCTTGAAGGCAAAGGTTGTTTCCTCATCTGAAGAAGAATCTAACTGCAGTTCCGACGATCCTGAAGACATTGGCAGAGAACTAGCGATGCTTGTGAAGAAGTTTCAAAGGGTCTCAAGGAATAAAAACTTTGGAAAGTCTTCAAGATCCAGCTCAATAAATGATGAAGCTTCCTCTCGTGACTACACGAAGAGAACTTGACACAAGTGCAAGAAACCAGGTTACTACATCTCTGAGTGTCCACTGTGGGACAATGAGAACAACAAGAAGAAGAAGAGCAAGGAATATGATTCTGATGACAAGAAGAAAAAGAAAATCCCAAAGTCTTCTTCCAAGTCTTCGTCAAAGTCTTCATCACACAAGAAGAGCTCGTCTGACAAGGCTTGTGCTTTTGTTGGCAAAGAGATGGATTCAGAGGAGGAGTCTGCTTCTGAGGAAGCAGAGGTGGAGTCTGAGGAGGAGTCCGATTTAGGCGTGGCAAGCCTGGCTCTGGCTTCAGCATATGTCACCAAGTCCATCTTCAACACTTAAGACCATGGCCTCATCACCAACACAAATGCCAAGGAAGAGGATGACTCTACTCCCACCTTCTGCTTCATGGCACGTGGTGCCAAGGTAAACTCACGCGATGCTTACTTTCAAACCTCAAGTGAAGATGACTCTGACTGTGAATCCAAACCTAGCTACAAAACACTTTCTAAAATTGCAACTGAACAACAGAAAGCTATGGAACATATTCAAAAACTGTTAGGCAAAAGCGATGATCTGTTGGACGCGGAAATGACCCGATATCGGTCCTTAATTGAAGACATCAAAAATCTTCATGTTAATTACGAGGAACTTGAAAGTCGTCATGAAACGCTCTCAACTACTCATGAAAAGCTTTCCTATGATTATCTTCAAAGGAAGCAAGAACTTGAGAAATTGAGAGTGGCTCATGAAGATCTGCAAAACGAGAACGAGTCACTTCGTGCTCAACAAATCAGTCCCGCTCAAGAAGGATTTGAACCACCATGTCTAAAATGCCTTGAGCGTGATAATGCTACCTCTGTTGCTGAATGTTCTACTACTGCTACTGTCGCAATATCTTCAACTGCTGATGTGGTAACTAACCCCTCTAAGGAAGATACCACTACTTTTGCTGACGAGAATGCCAGGTTGAAGACATTGCTCGAAACAGGAATGTTCAAAAGTCTTAAAGGGCATCAGACATTTTGTGATGTCCTAAAGAAACAGATTTTGAACCGAAACCCTAGGAAAGAGGGTGTTGGGTTCGAAAGGAAAATGAATATTGATGGTTCCTACTGGAAGCCTGAGCAGTATCCCAAAACCACATGGGATGCTACAAAGGGTCCACTAGTAGATCCATCCACATTATCTGGCTTTACTTGTGCTAACCCGATTATTATTGATGAATCATTTGATGCAAACTATAAACTGTTTAAGAATTAGAATGGTGAAGTGTTTGCCAGGTATATTGGTACTAACTGCAGGAATGGGACACCTATGAAGAAGATCTGGGTGCCCAAAAGTTGTCTTGAGAATCTTCCTGTGAATGTCATCATGACACCACCTGGGAAGAAGATAAACCCCATACCAAAGGCTTCATATGGTCCAAAGGCTTCATACAGATAGAGGACTCAACAGAGTCACCCTAACGCCAATGTTTTGCAGAGAAATCATACTCAGACCTATGAATATGAGCGTGTTTCCTCAAACCGCTATGTTCATAAAACTAAGAACTTTTCTGCTTATTCATATGAGTATTATTCACCTCCTGCAAGGCTATTTGCTAGAGCTCCTAAGCCAAAATTCTCAGATGCTGCACTTATACTTATTGCTTCTAAGCCACCCCTACAGATGTGGGTGGTTAAGAAGAATTAACTTCTCTTGCAGGGAAGGGTCTCCAGCCGAAAATCATCTTCTGACGCCAATGCTAGGGACCTTAAACATCTTGTGGGACGCAAGATCAAATGTTCAAATGGTTTAACCATGTATTTCGTCCCATGGTTTCTTGACAAGCTTACTATCTTGGCTAACAAGGACCCCAAGCTTTGATAGCATGCTTGTTCGTCAAATATTTATGCTTCACACTTTTCTTTGTGAAGACTATGCCGCTAACTGATCTGTAGGGTACTGCTTCAGAAGCCACTGAATGGATAATTGACAGTGGATGTACCAACCACATGACTGGTGATCGACGTCTTCTCATGGACTCAACTCTACGTCCTTCTCCAAAAAGTCACATCACATTCGCTGACACTGGTAAAAGCAAGGTACTGGGACTTAGCAGAGTTGCAATCTCAAAGGATCAACACATGGGCAAAGTAATGCTTGTTGAATCCCTTAGATACAACTTAATGTCAGTCTCCATACTATGTGATCTAAATATGATTGTGATATTTGGAAAATATAGTTGCCTTGTGCTTATGGAATCTGACAAATCCATAGTCTTCGAAGGACATCGAAAAGGTGATCTGTATATGGTAGATTTCTCTATAGGGCCAGAGCTCGCAGTATGTCTTCTGGCAAAAGCTTCAGAGTGCTGGCTTTGGCATCGAAGACTTGGTGATGCTGGCATGAGGAACCTACACACTCTCGTCAAGAAGAAGCACGTCATAGGCATCGAGGGCATCAGGTTCAAGAAAGATCATCCGTGTGGTGCTTGTGAAGCTGGAAAGATGACTAGGGCCAAGCATCCCTCAAACACAATCATGACTACCTCACGTCCCTTCGAGCTTATTCACATGGACTTATTTGGCCCTACTCACTACTCTACTCCCACTACTACTGCTTGCTTATATGGTTTCGTGATCGTTGATGACTACTCTAGATACACTTGGGTGCATATAATCCTATTTAAAACTGAAGTGCAGGATGTCTTCAGACGCTTCACAAATCGGGCCATGAACAACTATGGCATCAAGATCAAGCACATCAGAAGTGACAATGGAACTGAGTTCAAGAATACTGGGATCGACACATATCTTGATACATTGGGCATCACACATGAGTTCTCTGGTCCATACACTCCTCAACAGAATGGCATCGTCGAGCGCAAGAACCGTACTCTCATTGAGATGGCACGCACTATGCTTGATGAATACAAGACTCCAAGAAGGTTCTGGCCTGAAGCCATTGATACTGCATGTCACATCATCAACAGAGTTTATCTTCATAAGTTCTTTAAGAAAACATCGTATGAACTCCTAACTGGTAAGAAGCCAAACGTCAGCTATTTTAGAGTCTTTGGTGCTAAGTGCTGGATCAAAGATCTGCATCACACTTCCAAATTTGCACCGAAAGCACATGAAGGTTTTATGCTCGGTTACGGAAATGATTCGCACACCTACCGGGTCTACAATCTCTTTCACTATAAAGTGGTTGAAACCGCAGATGTGCGGTTCGATGAAACTAACGACTCGCAAAGAGAGCACCTGTCAAATGTGCTAGATGAAGCTTCTCCAAGTGAATGTATCAAACAAATGGGTACATGAGAAATTATACCCACCGAGGAACCAACTGAAGATGAAATCATCATCTCTCCACCCAATAATTCTGAAGACAATGCTCAGCCTGAAGCCAATACTGAACAAGAACATAATCAACAGAATGAGCAAAGTCTTCACCCAGCTCGTCCTCGGGTTGCTAATGAAGTACAAATTGAAAAGATTCTTGATGGCATCAATGCAACTAGTCCACTCACTCGCTTAAAAGCAACTCAACTAGCCAACTTCTGTGGTCACTCTGCATTTGTCTCAATATATGAACCCAAGAAAGTTGATGAAGCCTTTATGGAATCTGAATGGATTCAAGCAATGCAAGAAGAGCTTCAACAGTTTGAGCTGAATAATGTATGGGAACTTATAAAGCGTCCTGATCCACGGAAACATAACATCATTGGCACCAAATGGATCTACCGCAACAAACAAGATGAGCATGGTCAAGTCGTCAGAAAGAAGGCCCGTCTCGTTGCTCAAGGCTATACTCAAGTAGAAGGAATTGACTTCGATGAAACCTTTGCTCCTGTTGCTAGACTTGAAGCCATTCGCATACTGCTAGCATACGCCAACCATCACAACATATTTCTGTATCAAACGGATGTGAAGAGCGCCTTTCTGAATGGGAAAATTGAAGAAGAAGTGTATGTTGCACAACCTCCAGGCTTTGAAGACCCAAAGCGTCCTAACATGGTTTACAAGCTCATCAAGGCATTGTATGGCCTCAAACAAACTCCTCGTGCATGGTATGACACACTTAAAGGCTACTTGAAGAGCAAAGGCTTCAAACCTGGATCATTGGATCCCACACTCTTCACGAAGACATATGATGGAGAACTGTTCGTATGTCAGATTTATGTGGATGACATTATCTTTGGATGCACTGACAAAAGATACATCGATGAGTTTGGATACATGATGCAAGAGCAATATCAGATGTCCATGATAGGTGAACTGAAGTTCTTCCTTGGTCTCCAAATTTGCCAACAGAAGAATGGCATCTTCATATCTCAAGACAAATACCTCAAAGATTGCCTGAAGAAGTTTGGAATGCAAGATTGCAAAGGGTACACGACGCCAATGCCAACCAAAGGTCATTTAGGCTCCGACGACAATGGTAAAGAGTTCGATCAAAATGTATACCGCTCCATGATTGGTTCTTTACTCCATTTATGTGCATCTAGGCCTGATATAATGCTTAGCGTTTGCATGTGTGCCCGATTGCAAGAGGCACCAAAGGAATCGCATCACCTCGCTGTGAAGCGAATTCTTCGATATTTAGCTCACACCCCCACACTAAGATTATGGTATCCCAAGGCCTCTATGTTTGATCTTGTTGGATTCTCAGATGCTGATTATGCTGGTGACAAAGTTGATCGCAAGTCCACCTCGGGCACATGTCACTTTCTTGGACGATCTCTTGTCTGTTGGTCTTCAAAGAAGCAGAACTCAGTATCTCTCTCCACAGCTGAAGCTGAATACATTGCTATTGGATCTTGTTGCGCTCAGCTTCTCTGGATGAACAAACTCTCAAGGATTATGGCATCAACATGGAAAAGGTGACTTTCTTCTGTGATAACGAGAGCGCCATCAAGATTGCTCACAATCCCGTTCAGCACTCGAAGACAAAGCACATTGAGATTCATCATCACCTTCTTAGGGATCATGTGATCAAGAAGGATATTGAAATCATACATGTCAACACTGAAGAGCAACTGGCAGATATCTTCACTAAGCCCTTGGATGAGAAAAGGTTTTTCAAGCTGCGGTGTGAGATGAATATCCTAGAATCCTCAAATGTCATGTGATTGGACACACATCCTAACGATTATGCATTTTGATGACTTAGATGTGCAACACACTACGTAATGTATGTCTTCAATTCATGAAGACTTACTCTCTGTGTGTGAATACATTAATGTGGAATTCGACTCTGGAGTGCCACGATAATAGCGCGCCGTGTCCTGGTCTAATACTTCCTATACGGTGGGTAACGCCACCACCAAACTTATCTGAAGATTTCATTGGGCGTCATGGTTGCTTTATCTTCATACTTGGTTTGTCTTCAACTTTTGTTGTCTTCAAGACTCATTGTCGTGTGTGTGTGTGTGTGTGTGTGTGTGTGTGTGTGTGTTCTGTCCTCTACAGCATTCACTTATACCTATGTCTTCAAACCTTTTAATCTAAGTGAATGTGATCGGACCATGATTTTCTCTATGCTTTATCTCTCCAACTCTCTCTATCTCTTCATATGCAGTCTATTGACACTTGTTGAATGTCTTCACTGTGTCCTTGTCAGCTGAAGATATAGAGACAATCATTTAAAACTGTTTTTAATGCTATATCCCTTTTCGCCCAAAAACCGGGGAAACCGAAACGTCCATCCGACATATCAGGCGCGCGTGGGATCCTGGCTCAACTCTCCATAAGATGCATGCCAGCCACGTGTCGTTCAAATGTGAACCACCAGGGGCACCTGCGTAATTGCACTGCACCGTCACCCCTCCTTATAAATACTCCACCCTTGCGGTCATTATTTCCTCTCCCACCTCTCGCCATCTCGCTCAACCCTAGCGCCTCCGCTAGCTCCAGTCGACGCTGGAGACGAAGCGCTTAGCTGCTGCGACTTCTTCGACGCCGTCTTCCCATCGGCCGTGGACCACATCTCTCCGTCGCCGCCGTTGGTGTCTTCCGACGCCAAGTTAGGGCACGGAAGATCGATCTGCTCGGCATCCAACTCTTTTCGTCTAGCAGTTCTTCATTGCGGTGAATATATCTCTCTTTTTACCGTTGTTTTGATCCGTTAAATTCCTAAAACTTCACCACAAGTGGTTTTTGTACATGTGAGAGCTGTTTCCTTCTTTCCTTCTCTCATATGTTGCAAATATATTCACTTATGCTTCAGTACTAGTTAGATTCCTCACTTGTACTTATTCCTGGATTCATACAAATCTGGAACCAACTCACTCCATATAAGTGAATGACTTCGCATTGTGAGGTCAATGTCTTCAATCCTACTTAATCTTCAAAAACTTCTGAGAATGCATGTGACCTCTTCCCCTTCCCTCGCATCTCTAATGCTGTCACAGGTACATGTCCGTGGGAGAATCCCTTGGTTCTCATAGTCTGCATTCATTTGCAGAATTCTTACAGCGTCACATTGAATCTCCTGAAGCCAGTTCTGTCTGACCAGTCGTCGGAAGACAAACTGCTTTGTGAAGCCCTTCTGTCTGAACCCAATGGCTTCTGAAAACAGTCCAAGAAGGGTGGCAGGCAGAGACGTACTGACACCGCCAAAGATCTTCCTCCCGATCTATTCACCATGTACAAATTTGACCCAGATGAGACCTATGGAGAACGCAAATCTCGTATTCAATGGATTCGAAGATATTGGGCAGAGCAATGGTTTTTGTACAAATTTGTAACTCCTGAGTATGCTTCAAAGAATGCCATTCGCCCTCCATAGGGTGATATCGTCTACAAGAAACTCCTGCCCAAGACTATGTCTAAAGCCATTGCCAAGAGCTTCTATCCATGCATGGTCAGAGGACCAATGCCTTCAAATGCTGACCCATCTAGTCTCCGATGGTGTCCTGATGATGAATTGTTTGAAGAAAACTACAAATTTGCCAAGAACTCAGCAACTCAGAACAGGAAAGAATTGGGCCTTAACTTCAATCCTGGTCCATCTCAGCCCCGGTCTGATGGATCACGCGAAGCAAATGAAAATTCATCGGCCCCTTCAATAGCCTTGACGGATTACTATCCCACATTGCTGCTCAAAGAGCAACTGTGGAAGATATTGCTGAAGACATGGAACCTGAAGCTGTTCCTGAGTCTGTGAAGCCCAAGAAGAAATCAAAGGCTTCCAAACCTGCTTCTGCCCCAAAAGCTTCAAGTGTGAAGCCCCTGAAAACTGTACCTCCTGAACCCAGCGTGCAGT
Organism: Secale cereale; assembly: GCA_902687465.1. NCBI lineage: Eukaryota > Viridiplantae > Streptophyta > Magnoliopsida > Poales > Poaceae > Secale > Secale cereale. Next base: position 106,497,385 of record LR738711.1, on the reverse strand, counting down.
CTGAGGATCACTCTCGCATCTCTCAGAGGTCAAAGCAGCTTGTGAAGCCATCTGGCCAAGGACTCACTCCTGGTAGCATACTGCGCAATGATGATGAAATCATAAATCTGTCTAGTGATGAAGATCTTGTTGATGATGCCCTGGAAATGCTAATTAAGAGCAAGCAACAAGCTGAAATCTTCAATTATTTGCCTCTCTTCGATGATGATATCATCAACAACTTAATCGATGAATGGTTTGAGGATACATCTCTTTCACTTGATGATCTTCAGCTTCCGATTGATATCAGTGTGACCTTCCAAGGATACATTGCTCAAGAACCGACTGTTGCACAGAAGGTTATTGAGCAAAAGAACAAAATTGTTCATGAGAAGGCTCTGTTCAAGAAGCACATGGCAAGCCTCAGCGCAAAAGAAGTTCAAGGCTTCAAGACTATGATGACTGACCTCAAGGCTAAATTTGCCAAGCGTCATGAATTTGCAAAGGGCTCAAGGGAACGTCTCAAGCACTATGTTGAGACATGCGTCCAAGCCCACAATGAGGCTATAAAGAGGAAAGCTCTTGGCGGTCCAGGCATCGACCCCAAGCTGGCCTCCAAGAAGACGAAAAAGAAGAAGAAGCCTGCTGATGACGACGCGAAATCACCAAGGCAGGAAAGACCCAGCATTGTCTTCCCTGACAGCATGGCTAGCCCGAAGCCAAAGATCTTATCAGCAGCCTCTGCTCAAAAGAAGACGAGGCAGGCTGAAACTGAAGCCAAGAAACGCAAGCATCATGATGCCTCCGCTGCTGCTCCCTCCAAGAAGAAGCAAAAGCTAAAAGCTTCAAAGGCTTCATAGCAGCCTCACGTTTCCTCCACAGAGTCGTTGGTGGTCAAACCCATTTATGTTGCCTTGCTTGCCTCCTCCAACCGTGAACGTCGTCTGGTTATCCATCAGACTGAAGAGATTCCAGCTGCTGACTCACCTGCAGCTGAAGACATTGGTCATGATGACAATGTTAATGATGATGAAGTCCTTCCTCAACTTGAACCCCAACAATTCAATCACCTGCTCTCACGAGCCGTGAACTCATAAGCATTGGCGGTCCCACGAAGCCAATGGCTCAAGATGAATATTGGGAAGAGCAACACCCGAACACCCCCTTACATGAAGTCATTCTTCTCACTCCGCCCTCTCTTGCTACCACTCCGGTACTTGAGACTCCAACAGCAACTCCAGAAGAAGACATGGAGCAAACAAATGCTTCACCAATAGCGTCGCCCAAGTTTCGAAGGCTTCACAAAGGTCTCAGGCCTCAAGCCTCCATGTCAAGCATTCCTGAAGATGGAGAACAAAACTCAAGCTCAGTGGCACGTCAAGTGTTTCCTGAAGCTATTCCTTCAACGTCTGCTACTAAATCTGAAGCCAAGGCAGCTGAAGATACTTCGGCTGGATCAGCCAATGAAGAACAAGAAGAAACTCGTGAAGTCACTTCCCCTCCCGAGGAAACTGTTGTTCAAGAAGAAGTGCCCGTCATGCAAGAACCCATCCACCAAGATACTGTTATGCATGAGTCCACTCTCCCTGAAGCCACTGAACCTGAAGAAAATGTGGCTGCTCCATCAATGAACACTGAAGCCAATGACACTGTCATGGCTGAAGCCAATGTGCAACATGAAGTCATTGCTGCTCCTGAAGTGATTACTCCTGAAGTAATTGCTCCTGACATGACTGCTCCTTCTTTTGTGCCTTACACCATGGCCCAAGCCTACAATAAAGATGATATGCTTGTGCCTGTCACATGGCCTCTTCTGAAGCCTCCTGCTGCCCCAGGCCCACAATATGATTGTCATGTGGAGCGTAGGCCTCAGACCCTGAAGCCCAAGCCCAGACTGCCTCGGCTTCCCAGCACTGCAACCACACAAGGGTCATTCAATGTGCAAAGCTTCAGGGCAAACAACACCTTCTTTGATTCTGATAAGAACCCGTACAAGAAGCCAAAGATTTCTTCTGATAGGTTCTCGAGCTTTCAGCAATGAAGCTATTATTCTTGCATTTTGTACAACCAGGACCGGATTTTTCCACACCAACGTGTTGATTGCGATGCCATTGCTGGACTGCCTTGCCTTGAAGAAGCCCTTGACTGATTCAGAGAAGTTGGATTGCTTCCCTTCGTCACTGCCAAGGAACACTGGAATGAAGAGCTTCTCCTGCAATTCTATGCTACTCTGCACATAAGAGGATACAGCAGGGATCTGAAGACATGGGTCCTTGAGTGGATGTCAGGTGACGTTCATCATGAAGCCAAAGCTCATACACTACTTGAGCTTACTTCCCTGCCCACTCCTGGTGAGTTGTACGAACTAGGCTGTTCTCTATATCAGAAAGAGCTTCAAAGCATCTTCAAGAAAGCTGAGCCCAACATGAGTGAAATTCTTAGCATGATGAAGCCATTGCCCCCTGATGCCGATCTTCCAAATGAATTCTTTGTCAAGGACCTCAAATACTTGCCTCGCACCATCTACCATATTCTGAGGCATACTCTCTGGCCTGTCAAGGGACACTCGTCTGAGGCTACTCTGGAAGGCGTCATGAAGACTTTGGCCTTCTATATTTTCAATGGCATCCGTTTCAATACTCATGACTTCTTCATTCGCCAACTGGCTACATCTGGTGTTGATCCGTTTGGCCTCAAGCTCTACGCCCGTTGGATTATGAGGCTCATTAAGCTTCACTCAACTGTCAACTATCAAGCCTCTACACGCAATCATGTTGTCTTCTTGCCTGAGGTTGATACGTCTTATGAAGCCATCTATCATGAGCCTGCCAAGCAACCACTTCACCTGCTCAATGCTGATCACCAAAGCTTCACACAGCATGTTGAAAGTGTGTATGTACCAAATGCAAATGCCACTGCTTATCCTCTGGCTAGGCATCTACGCCTCCCGCATCGTGCCAACACTGATGCCACTGGTAGCACCATTGCTCAATAGCCGAAGAAGCGTTCTCGTGTCCTGAATGACCGAGAGCTTCTTGTTTCGCTTCACCAGAAGCAGGATAGGCATCATGACTAGATGAAGCGGCATATGCAAAGTCTTCTCACTGATGTGAATCGCATTCGCAACTTGGCTACCGAGAATTCGTTTGTTGCACATGAAGCCTGTCGGCGGTCCTGGAAGAGCCTTACCTTACTATGCTCCGAAGCTGATCTTCAAGCAGATGGCTTCACTAACACTTCAAGTTTGACTCCAGTCGTCCACAAGCTACGACTTGGCGTCCAACCCCGTCTATTGAAGATTCGGAGTATTCATCTTCGGCTGCAACTGTTGTTGCTCGTGTCATCGATGAAGAAGACGACACCACATCTCCAGCAATCGCTTCACTGCATCACGATTCTGCTTCAGGCCCCTCTGCACCACCAAACTCCAACGTCAACTTGTCTGCTCTAGCGTCTTCACCGCCGGGGAACGCATAGATACTTTGTGTCTTCAAACCTTTTTGGTCCTTACTGACAAAAGGGGGAGAAGCATATGAGTTGATAGTATTCAAGCGGGTCCATATATGGGCCGGGTGCATTATTTTTGCTAAGTTCTTACAACTCTCATTTTGAAACATTTGGCTCTTGAGTTGTAACACTTAAAACTTGATGGGCATGTGCTACATTTGCTGTTGTTTCTTCTGCTTGGTTAAATATCTATCCTATGTGCATGAAGTCATTCAGCAGACGCCCATTTCCCATTATGCATATCATTATCTTCACTACATCCTTGTACGCATGATGGTCTGTCTTCATAAGATTGAAGGAGATCTCCACAAAGCAAAACCTACCATGTGCCTTTGCATTCAAAAGCAAAACTAGTATGTGCACATCTTCAGGGGGAGCCATTTCAATCTAATGAAGCCATTGACCGTGTTATCCATAATTTCACATATTTTATCCCCGTTGAAAACTTCAACCTGTTTGTCATCAATCACCAAAAAGGGGGAGATTGTAAGTGCATCTAGTGCCCCCTAGTTGGTTTTGGAATATTGACAACAAACGTGGTTGAGGGACTAACGTGTTTGTGAGAATTGCAGGATAACACAGGTAATAGTCCCACACAGATTCGATTTACCTTCCAGAGATGACCCCTAAAAATGTGTGAAGACATTGAAGACAGTGGTGGTGCGTGAAGACATTCACGTGAAGATAATGACTTATGAAGACATTCATTGAAGACTATAGAATGCGAAGACATAGTTTCTTTCGTAGTTCTTTTTCTTTCTTGAGTCATAGGAACCACCGTACTGTTAAGTGGGGTCCAAGTGAACATAGTCGAATGAATGATGTGATGCTCAACCAACTGTTGGAAATATGCCCTAGAGGCAATAATAAAATGGTTATTATTATATTTCCTTGTTCATGATAATTGTCTGTTATTCATGCTTGAATTGTATTATCCGGAAACAGTGATACATGTGTGAATACATAGACCACAACGTGTCCCTGGTAAGCCTCTAGTTACTAGCTCGTTGATCAACAGATGGTTACGGTTTCCTGACCATGGACATTAGATGTCATTGATAACGGGATCATATCATTAGGAGAATGATGTGATGGAGAAGACCCAATCCTAAGCCTAGCACAAGATCGTGTAGTTCGTAATGCTAAAGCTTTTCCTATGTCAAGTATCTTTTCCTTAGACCATGAGGTTGTGCAACTCCCGGATACCGTAGAATACTTTGGGTGTGCCAAACGTCACAACGTAACTGGGTGGCTATAAATGCACACAACGGGTATCTCTGAAAGTATCTGTTGGGTTGGCACGAACCGAGACTGGGCTTTGTCACTCCGTATGACGGAGAGGTATCTCTGGGCCCACTCGGTAAGACATCATCATAATGAGCTCAATGTGACTAAGGTGTTGGTCACGGTATGATGTATTACGGAACGAGTAAAGAGACTTGCCATGACGAGATTGAACAAGGTATTGGTATACCGACGATCGAATCTCGGGCGAGTACTATACCGATAGACAAAGGGAGCTGTATACGGGATTGATTGAATCCTTGACATCGTGGTTCATCCGATGAGATCATCGAGGAGCATGAAGGAACCAACATGGGTATCTAGATCCCGCTATTGGTTATTGACCGAAGAGTCGTCTCGGTCATGTCTACGTGTTTCCCGAACCCGTAGGGTCTACACACTTAAGGTTCGGTGACGCTAGGGTTGTAGAGATATATGCATGTGGTAACCCGAATGTTGTTCGAAGTCCCGGATGAGATCCCGGACGTCACGAGGAGTTCCGCAATGGTTCGGAGGTAAATAATTATATATAGGAAGTCCAGTTTCGGCCATCGGGAGAATTTCGGGGGCCCGATGGGATGAAAGGGGAAGGGAACCAGCCCATAGTGGGCTGGTGCGCCCCCTTGGGCCTTCCCCCTGCGCCTAGGGTTGGGAACCCTAGGGGTGGGGGCGCCCCACGTGACTTGGGGGGCAAGCCCCCCCTAGGCAGCCGCCCCCCTAGAGATCCCATCTCTAGGGCCGGCGCACCCCCTAGGCCCACTATATAAGGTGGGGGGAGGGAGGACAGCCGCACCCGAGCCCCTGGCGCCTCCCTCTCCCTCCCGTGACACTCATTCTCCTCCCGCAGCGCTTGGCGAAGACGTGCAGGAATACCGCTGCATCCACCACCACGCCGTCATGCTGCTGGATCTCCATCAACCTCTCCTCCCCCCTTGCTGGATCAAGAAGGAGGAGACGTCGCTGCTCCGTACGTGTGTTGAACGTGGAGGTGCCGTCCGTTCGGCGCTAGGATCGTCGGTGATTCCGATCACGACGAATACGACTCCATCATCCACGTTCTTTTGAACACTTCCGCTCGTGATCTACAAGGGTATGTAGATGCACTCCCCTCTCCCTCGTTGCTAGATGACTCCATAGATTGATCTTGGTGAAGCGTCGAGATTTTTTGATTTCTGCTACGTTCCCCAACAGTGGCCTGTGAGCTAGGTCTATGTGTATTATCTTGCACAAGTAGAACACAAAGCACTTGTGGGCATAGATTTGTTCAATTCTCTTACCGCTACTAGTCTAATCTTGATTCGGCGGCATCATGGGGTGAAGCGGCCCGGACCGACCTTACACATATGCTTACGTGAGACAGGTTCCACCGACTGACATGCACTAGTTGCATAAGGTGGCTAGCGGGTGACAGTCTCTCCCACTTTAGTCGGATCGGATTCGATGAAAAGGGTCCTTATAAAGGGTAAATAGAAATTGGCATATCACGTTGTGGTTTTGGCGTAGGTAAGAAACATTCTTGCTAGAAACCTATAGGAGCCACGTAAAAACTTGCAACAACAATTAGAGGACGTCTAACTTGTTCTTGCAGCATGTGCCGTGTGATGTGATATGGCCAAAAGATGTGATGAATGATATATGTGATGTATGAGATTGATCATGTTCTTGTAATAGGAATCACGACTTGCATGTCGATGAGTATGACAACCGACAGGAGCCATAGGAGTTGTCTTAATTTTATTGTATGACCTGCGTGTCACTGAATAACGCCATGTAATTACTTTGCTTTATTGCTAAACGTTAGCCATAGTAGTAGAAGTAATGTTTGGCGAGACGACTTCATGAAGACACGATGATGGAGATCATGGTGTCATGCCGGTGACGATGATGATCATGGAGCCCCGAAGATGAAGATCAAAGGAGCAAGATGATATTGGCCATATCATGTCACTATTTGATTGCATGTGATGTTTATCATGTTTTTACATCTTATTTGCTTAGAACGATGGTAGTAAATAAGATGATCTCTCACTAAAATTTCAAGAATTGTGTTCCCCCTAACTGTGCACCGTTGCTAAGGTTCGTTGTTCCGAAGCACCACGTGATGATCGGGTGTGATAGGCTCTAACGTTCCCGTACAACGGGTGTAAGACAGATTTACACACGCAATACACTTAGGGTTTACTTGACGAGCCTAGCATGTACAGACATGGTCTCAGAACACGGAAGACCGAAAGGTCGAACATGAGTCGTATAGAAGATACGATCAACATAAAGATGTTCACCGTTGATGACTAGTCCGTCTCACGTGATGATCGGACACGGCCTAGTCGATTCGGATCATGTATCACTTAGATGACTAGAGAGATGTCTATCTGAGTGGGAGTTCATTAAATTTATTTAGATGAACTTAAATTGTCATGAACATAGTCTAAAATCTTTACAATATGTCTTGTAGATCCAATGGCAACTATACGGATTGGGTCCGTAACCTGAGGATCATCCTCATAGCTGCCAAGAAAACATATGTCCTTGAAGCACCGCTAGGTGACGCTCCCGCCCCGGCAAACCAAGACGTTATGAACGCTTGGCAGTCGCTTTGTGATGATTACTCCCTTGTTCAGTGCGGCATGCTTTACAGCTTAGAATCGGGGCTCCAAAAGCGTTTTGAGCACCACAGAGCATATGAGATGTTCCAAGAGCTGAAAATGGTTTTCCAAGCTCATGCCCGAGTCGAGAGATATGACGTCTCCGACGCATTCTACAGTTGTAAGATGGAGGAGAATAGTTCTGTCAGCGAGCACATACTCAAATTGTCTGGGTTGCACAATCGCTTGTCTCGGTTGGGAATGAATCTTCCGGACGAAGCGGTCGTTGTCAGAATCCTTCAGTCGCTCCCACCTAGCTACAAGAGCTTCGTGATAAACTTCAATATGCAAGGGATGGAGAAGTCTATTCCCGAGGTGTATTCAATGCTGAAATCAGCGAAGGTGGAGATCAAGAAAGAGCATCAAGTGTTTATGGTGAATAAAACCACTAAGTTCAAGAAAGGCAAGGGTAAGAATAACTTCAAGAAGGACGGCAAAGGAGTTGCCGCACCCGGTAAGCCAGTTGCCGGGAAGAAGCCAAAGAATGGACCCAAGCCTGAGACTGAGTGCTTTTATTGCAAGGGAACGGGTCACTGGAAGCGGAACTGCCCAAAATACTTAGCAGATAAGAAGGCCGGCAATGTCAAAGTTATATGTGATATACATGTTATTGTTGTGTACCTTACCAGTGCTCGTAGTAGCTCCTGGGTATTTGATACCGGTGCAGTTGCTCACATTTGTAACTCAAAGCAGGAGCTGCGGAATAAGCGGAGACTGGCGAAGGACGAGGTGACGATGCGCGTCGGGAATGGTTCCAAGGTCGATGTGATCGCCGTCGGCACGCTGCCTCTACATCTACCCTCGGGATTAGTTTTAAACCTTAATAATTGTTATTTAGTACCAGCTTTGAGAATGAACATTGTATCTGGATCTCGTTTAATGCGAGATGGCTACTCATTTAAATCCGAGAATAATGGTTGTTCTATTTATATGAGAGATATGTTTTAGGGTCATGCCCCGCTGGTCAATGGTTTATTCTTGATGAATCTCGAACGTGATGTTACACATATTCATAGTGTGAATGCCAAAAGATGTAAGGTTGATAATGATAGTCCCACATACTTGTGGCAGTGCCGCCTTGGTCATATTGGTGTCAAACGTATGAAGAAGCTCCATGCAGATGGACTTTTGGAGTCTCTTGATTATGAATCATTTGACACGTGCGAACCATGCCTCTTGGGCAAGATGACCAAGACTCCGTTCTCCGAAACAATGGAGCGACCGACCAACTTATTGGAAATTATACATACTGATGTGTGCGGTCCAATGAGTGTTGAAGCTCACCGAGGCTATCGTTATGTTCTCACCCTCACAGATGACTTAAGTAGATATGGGTATGTCTACTTGATGAAACACAAGTCTGAGACCTTTGAAAAGTTCAAGGAATTTCAGAATGAGGTTGAGAATCAACGTGACAGAAAAATAAAGTTCTTACGATCGAATCGTGGAGGAGAATATTTAAGTCACGAATTTGGCACGCACCTAAGGAACTATGGAATTGTTTTGCAATTGACACCGCCCGGAACACCTCAGCGTAATGGTGTGTCCGAACATCGTAATCGTACTCTGTTGGACATGGTGCGATCTATGATGTCTCTTACTGACTTACCGCTATCATTTTGGGGTTATGCTTTAGAGACTGCCGCATTCACTTTAAATAGGGCTCCGTCTAAATCCGTTGAGACAACACCGTATGAACTTTGGTTTGGCAAGAAACCTAAGCTGTCGTTTCTGAAAGTTTGGGGTTGCAATGCTTATGTCAAGAAACTTCAACCTGAAAAGCTCGAACCCAAATCGGAAAACTGCGTCTTCATAGGATACCCAAAGGAAACTATTGGGTACACCTTCTACCTCAGATCCGAAGGCAAGGTCTTCGTTGCCAAGAATGGATCCTTTCTGGAGAAAGAGTTTCTCTCGAAAGAAGTGAGTGGGAGGAAAGTGGAACTTGATGAGGTGACAGTCACCCCTCCTGAACCGGAAAGTAGCGCAGCGCGGGAAGATGTTCCTGTGGTGCCTGCAGCGACTAGGGAGGAAGTTAATGATGATGATCATGAAGCTTCAGATCAAGTTACCACTGAACTTCGAAGGTCCACAAGGACACGTTCCGCACCAGAGTGGTACGGTAACCCTGTCTTGGAAATCATGTTGTTAGACAACGGTGAACCTTCGAACTAGGAAGAAGCGATGGCGGGCACGGATTCCAACAAATGGCTTGAAGCCATGAAATACGAGATAGGATCCATGTATGAAAACAAAGTATGGACTTTTGTGGACTTGCCCGATGATCGGCACGCCATAGAAAATAATTGGATATTTAAGAAGAAGACTGACGCGGATGGTAATGTGACCATCTATAAGGTTCGACTTGTCGCTAAAGGTTATCGACAAGTTCAAGGGATTGACTACGGCGAGACTTTCTCTCCCGTAGCGATGCTGAAGTCCGTCCGAATCATGTTAGCAATTGCCGCATTCTATGATTATGAGATATGGCAAATGGACGTCAAAACGGCATTCCTTAATGGCTTCCTCAAGGAAGAACTATATATGATGCAACCGGAAGGTTTTGTCGATCCTAAGAATGCTAACAAGGTATGCAAGCTCCAGCGCTCAACCTATGGGCTGGTGCAAGCATCTCGGAGTTGTAACATTCGCTTTAATGATGTGATCAAAGCGTTTGGGTTTATACAGACTTGGGGAGAAGCCTGTATTTACAAGAAAGTGAGTGGAAGCTCTGTAGCATTTCTCATATTATATGTGGATGATATATTGCTGATGGGAAATGATGTAGAATACTTGGAATGCATAAAGGCCTACTTGAATAAGAGTTTTCAATGAAGGACCTTGGAGAAGCTGCTTACATGTTAGGCATCAAGATCTATAGAGATAGATCGAGACGCCTCATTGGTCTTTCACAAAGCACATAGATATTGAAGAAGTTCAATATGGATCAGTCCAAGAAAGGGTTCTTGCCTGTATTGCAAGGTATGAGATTAAGCACGGCTCAATCCCCGACCACGGCAGAAGATAGAGAAAAGATGAGTGTCATCCCCTATGCATCAGCCATAGGTTCTATTATGTATGCCATGCTGTGTACCAGACCTGATGTGAACCTTGCCATAAGTTTGGTAGGGAGGTACCAAAGTGATCCCGGTATGGAACACTGGACAGCGGTCAAGAACATCCTGAAGTAACTGAAAAGGACCAAGGATATGTTTCTCGTATATGGAGGTGACGAAGAGCTCATCGTAAAGGGTTACGTCGATGCTAGCTTCGACACAGATCTGGATGACTCCAAGTCACAAACCGGATACGTCTATATTTTGAATGCTGGGGCAGTCAGCTGGTGCAGTTGCAAGCAAAGCGTCGTGGCGCATTCTACATGTGAAGCGGAGTACATAGCTGCTTGCAAAGTAGCGCAGGAAGGAGTCTGGATGAAGGAGTTCATCACCGACCTAGGAGTCATTCCAAGCGCGTCGGGCCCGATGACTCTCTTCTGTGACAACACTGGAGCTATTGCCATTGCCAAGGAGCCCAGGTTTCACAAGAAGACCAAGCACATCAAGCGCCATTTCAAATCCATCCGGAATTATATTCAAGATGGAGACATAGATATTTGTAAAGTGCATACGGATCTGAATGTAGCAGATCCGTTAACTAAACCTCTTCCACGAGCAAATCATGATCAACACCAGAACTCCATGGGTGTTCGATTCATCACAATGTAACTAGATTATTGACTCTAGTGCAAGTGGGAGACTGTTGGAAATATGCCCTAGAGGCAATAATAAAATGGTTATTATTATATTTCCTTGTTCATGATAATTGTCTGTTATTCATGCTTGAATTGTATTATCCGGAAACAGTGATACATGTGTGAATACATAGACCACAACGTGTCCCTGGTATACCTCTAGTTACTAGCTCGTTGATCAACAGATGGTTACAGTTTCCTGACCATGGACATTAGATGTCATTGATAACGGGATCACATCATTGGGAGAATGATGTGATGGACAAGACCCAATCCTAAGCCTAGCACAAGATCGTGTAGTTCGTAATGCTAAAGCTTTTCCAATGTCAAGTAACTTTTCCTTAGACCATGAGGTTGTGCAATTCCCGGATACCGTAGGAATACTTTGGGTGTGCTAAACGTCACAACGTAACTGGGTGGCTATAAAGGTACACAACGGGTATCTCCGAAAGTATCTGTTGGGTTGGGACGAACCGAGACTGGGCTTTGTCACTCCGTATGATGGAGAGGTATCTCTGGGCCCACTCGGTAAGACATCATCATAATGAGCTCAATGTGACTAAGGTGTTGGTCACGGGATGATGTATTACGGAGCGAGTAAAGAGACTTGCCATGACGAGATTGAACAAGGTATCGGTATACCGACGATCGAATCTCGGGCAAGTACTATACCGATAGACAAAGGGAATTGTATACGGGATTGATTGAATCCTTGACATCGTGGTTCATCCGATGAGATCATCGAGGAGCATGTAGGAACCAACATGGGTATCCAGGTCCCGCTGTTGGTTATTGACAGGGGAGTCGTCTCGGTCATGTCTACGTGTTTCCCGAACCCGTAGGGTCTACACACTTAAGGTTCGGTGACGCTAGGGTTGTAGAGATATATGCATGTGGTAACCCGAATGTTGTTAGGAGTCCCGGATGAGACCCGGACGTCACGAGGAGTTCCGGAATGGTCCAGAGGTAAAGAATTATATATAGGAAGTCCAGTTTCGGCCATCGAGAGAATTTCTGGGGTCACCGGTAGTGTACCGGGACCACCGGAAGGTTCCCGGGGGTCCACCGGGTGGGGCCACCTATCCCGGAGGGCCCCATGGCCTGAAAGGGGAATGGAACCAGCCCATAGTGGGATGGTGCGCCCCCCTTGGGCCTTCCCGCTGCGCCTAGGGTTGGGAACCCTAGGGGTGGGGGCGCCCCACGTGACTTGGGGGGCAAGCCCCCCCTAGGCCACCGCCCCCTAGAGATCCCATCTCTAGGGCCGGCGCACCCCCTAGGCCCCCTATATAAGGTGGGGGGAGGGAGGTCAGCCGCACCCGAGCCCCTGGCGCCTCCGTCTCCCTCCCGTGACACTCGTTCCTCCTCCCGCAGCGCTTGGCGAAGTCGTGCAGGAATACCGCTGCATCCACCACCACGCCGTCGTGCTGCTGGATCTCCATCAACCTCTCCTCCCCCCTTGCTGGATCAAGAAGGAGGAGACGTCGCTGCTCCGTACGTGTGTTGAACGCGGAGGTGCCGTCCGTTCGGCGCTAGGATCATCGGTGATTCTGATCACGACGAGTACGACTCCATCATCCACGTTCTTTTGAACGCTTCCGCTCGTGATCTACAAGTGTATGTAGATGCACTCCCCTCTCCCTCGTTGCTAGATGACTCCATATATTGATCTTTGTGAAGCGTAGATTTTTTTGATTTCTCCTACGTTCCCCAACACCAAAAACACCTATGTCTTCAAGCGAAGACAAATGAGAGCAAATCTTATCCAGAGCTGGATAAGTCAGCCTTACTTGGAGCTCAAGTAATGTTGTCGTGTGTGCTCTCAATCCGACCGTTGGACACGTGTCAGTTCCTTAGTGACCAAGGGTCATTTCGGACATATCATGTCGGGTTGCCTCATGGCTATAAATAGCCCACCCCCTACACCATAAATTGGTGGCTGCTCAGAGTTAGTGCACGGCTTTTGTCGTTTGAGAGAAACCCACCTCCGAAGCCTTTGAGAGAAAAGATCCTTGTGAGGACAAATCCCAAAACACCCAGAGCCAAAGTGAATTAAGCATCACTGAAGTCTTTCTATCTGTGTGACCTGAAGACTTGTTACAATTGAGGAATGTGCTTCCTCCAGCCGGTTAGGCGTCACGTTCTGAGTATCCTAGAGTGATTGTGGATCGCCAGTGAACGAAGTCTGTGAAGGTTCGGAAGTCTACCTTGAAGACTTACCAGATTGATTGGACGAGGACTGTGTGTCCTTAGCTCAAGGGGAATACAGTGAGGACTATGTGTCTGGGACCGTGTGTCCTCAGGTTTGAATACCTAGCCGCCCTAACCAGATGTACTGTTGACACAGCAACTGGAACTGGTCTACCAAATCCTTGTCTTCATCGAGCAACTGGTTCTATCCTCAACTTTCTTTACATTTCAGTTTGTCTTCGTGAAGTCATTGCTTGTGTGTCTGATCTGTTTGACTTCACTGTGTGAAGATTGTTCACTGTTTAGCTTCAGTTACATCTTCCATCTTGATCCATGTTATCCAGCTGTCAATAGTCTGTGTATTATCTTCATGATGCTTGCTTGACTATTGTGTGAATGGATACGTTTATCTTCCGATGCTTATCATATAGGTTCATTTGTATCGTGAGTCTTCAAAGCCCTCGTGTTTTGTAGACTTTCATAAAAATCGCCTATTCACCCCCCTCTAGTCGATAACTTGCACTTTCAAACTCCCCTGCCCGATACATACCCCACGCGCACAGCCCTAAGCAGTAGTACTGCTCAACGCACGGTAGTACCACTCTGGTACAGATCTGGAGTGAAACAGTGCCCAGTAGTACCGCTCCACGGTAGTACCGTGTCAGCAGGCGGTAGTACCGCTAATAAGCGGCAGTACCGCACTGCTACCGCGGTAGTACCGCTCAGGCGCCCCAAAGCAGGAACAAGGGGAGAGAAGGTGGCTTACGCACAAAAACTAACTATAACCCTGAAGAACTCATAAGACGCGAGACAAACCCGAAACAAACACGAGCAAGGCAACACTAGAGCACAACACCACGAACGAGAGAGACACAAACAAACGGAAACGACTCAAAGACGAACTCTCTAGAAGAGAGGGCGATGGTCGAGACCACCTATGTTTGAGCTATATGGTATGGCACCGCGAAGATTTTTAACCTTGGGCCCATGACCAACACTCATCTTTGAAGCACAAGTACCATAAAAAATGGCTAATGTGAAAGACTTGATCAATTTATGCATAATGGGGGGAGGGAGAGTTCATTGAGAGAACAACACTCCCCCTATGTCCATGCCTACACCTAAACTAGACAACATGAAGAGTATGGTGGGGTGCGCACGTCCTCAAGCCACATTGATCAAATCAATGATATTTAGCTCATGCCTTAACTCGTGAAATCTTGCTTCATCCAAAGGATTTGTGAAAATATCTGCAAGGTTGTCATGAGTGTTGACATAGTTAAAATTAATCTCCCCTCGCCTAATGTTCTCCCGAATCAACTGATACCGTATCTCAGTATGCTTCGTCTTGAAGTGTTGTACCGGTTGAGAGAAATCTTGATGGCACTTTCATTGTCACACCAAAGAGGCACTTTGTCACAAATGACACCGTAATCCTTTAAAGTGTGCCTCATCCATAAAAGTTGAGCACCACAATTGTCGGCCGCCACATACTCGGCTTCGGTGGAGGAGAGAGATACAGAACTTTGCTTCTTGGAAGACCAACTCACCAAAGAGCAACCAAGAAATTGGCACCCTCCTGAAGTTGACTTCTTATCCACTTTGTCTCCCGCCCAATCCGAATTCGAGAAACCTACAAGGTTGAAGTTTGTCCCTCTTGGGTACCATAAGCCAAAGTTTGCGGTACGAGCCAAATATCTAAAGATTCGCTTGACCGCCACAAAGTGACTTTCCTTAGGTGAGGCTTGAAACTATGCACAAATTCCCACACTCAACATGATATCCGGTCTAGATGCACAAAGGTAAAATAAGGATCCAATCATAGAACGATATACCTTTTGATCCACCGCTTTATCATTGGGAACAATGTCAAGTTGGCACTTGGTAGGCATTGGAGTAGTAGCCGGCTTGATATCACTTAGATTGAACCTCTTGAGCATGTCTTGAGTGTATTTGGCTGGTTTGATAAAGATTCCTTTTCTTCTTTGTTTGATTTCGAACCCGAGGAAGAACTTCAACTCTCCCACCATGGACATCTCAAACTCTATGGTCATGAGTGCGACAAACTCATCATTGAAAGCTTTGTTAGGTGAACCAAAGATAATATCATCAATATAGAGTTGGCATACAAACAACTCCCCTTTGACCTTGTTAGTAAAAAGAGTGGGGTCGATTTTCCCAATTTCAAACCCATGATCTTGCAACAACTCGGTAAGATGCTCATACCACGCACGTGGGGCTTGTTTAAGGCGATGGAGCTCCTTATCGAGTTGATACAAGTGATTGGGGCACTTAAGATCCTCAAACCCTGGGGGTTGTTTGACATACACCAACTCATTAAGAGGACCATTAAGAAAAGCACTTTTCACATCCATTTGTTGCAATTTAAAGTTATGATGAGCAGCATACACAAGCAACAAATGAATAGATTCAAGGCGAGCAATGGGGTCAAAGGTTTCACCGTAGTTGATACCCTCGACTTGGGAGTAGCCTTGTGACACCAAACGAGCCTTGTTGTGAATGACAACTCCGTGAGCATCTTGCTTGTTCTTAAAGATCCATTTGGTTCCAATGACATTATGGTTCTCCTTCGGCCTTGGCACCAAACGCCACACCTTGTTGCGCTCGAAGTTATGGAGTTCTTCATGCATGGTGTTGAGCCAATCGGGGTCTTCGAGCGCCTCATAGACCTTTTGGGGTTCAACACAAGAGACAAACGCATGATGAGCACAGTAGTTTGCTAATTGTCTACGAGTGCTTACCCCTTTGTAATGCTTCCAAGGATATTCTCCATGTGATGCTCTCTAGCAGCGAGCGTGGAAGCAACTTTGGCGGCACGACGCTCCAATTTCTTCTCAAGAGATAGTTGAGGTGCGGTAACTTGATCATCATGAGCGTCGTCTTGAGCTTGTTCTTGATATTGAGCTTGATCTTGATCTTGAACTTGCTCGGGAGAGGGACTTGGCCTTGTGCATCACTTGGTGGATCAACACCATCTCGTGGTTGATCTTGCACTTGGCCTTGTTCATTAGGTTGAGGGCCTTAACTTTGTTCTTCGGAAGCGTGTGGGTTTTGGGTTGGTAATGGTTCCACTTGAGGGGAACATTGTCCTTCTCCTTCGGCCACAAGGGGTTCCTCAATGGGTAGGATATGTCCAATACCCATTCTTCTTATGGCTTGGGGAGGATTTCATCACCTACATCACAAGTACCACTTTGCTCCCTGATGTCTACACACGCTTCTACTCTTGTAGACTATGTTGGGCCTCCAAGCGCAGAGGTTTGTAGGACAGCAGCAATTTCCCTCAAGTGGATGACCTAAGGTTTATCGAACTCAGGGAAGTAGAGGTAGAAGATGGTCTCTCTCAAGCAACCCTGCAACTAAGATACAAGAAGTTTCTTGTGTCCCCAACACACCTAATACACTTGTTAGATGTATAGGTGCACTAGTTCGGCGAAGAGATGTTAAATGACAAGTGATATGGATGGCAAAAGAAAGTAATATAAATCTGTAATAAAAAGTGCATCAAGCAAACAAGTGGTAAACGTGAGCACAAATGGTATTGCAATGGTGGAAACAAGGCCTAGGGATCATACTTTCACTAGTGGCAACTCCCAACAACATTAACATAATCGAATCACATGATATTTCCCATAAAACATGCAATGGAGACGCACCCGGAGGTCATTCCTTCGTGGTCAAGAGAGGACGAGAATTATGTAGGGCTACAAAAGCACACCTCAAAGTTCGTAGTTCTCAATCTAAGGATTTCCCAATGTCATCGCAGCCATCCAAAGAGAGTCCCACAATCACCACAACATATCTAAAGGATAGTCAAAGACAAGCACCAAGAGACTCTCAATCTTCAATCAACACACAAGAGAGGAAGTCACTCATGAAAATATTTTTCTAATCCATGTCCAATAGACCGCTGTCACCTTGGTCTCGGGGATTATACTAGATAAAGACAAGTGAGTACATCAATCCAATACATAGAGGAAGGGGAAATATCATGGGATCACCCTATATTAACATAGCCTATGATCACAACGAAGATCACATCATGGGAGAGAGAGATAACCACATAGCTACACGTACGAGCCCTCGGCCCCGGAGAAGACTACTCACACATGGACATGGTGAGGAGGAGGTTGATGATGGTGTTGATGGAGAGGTGCAGCCCCGCGAGGAGGAGACGGCCGGCGGCAGCCACGGAGGCGGCGGCGGCGGCCCTTGGGGGCGCGGCGGCGACGGCGGCCCTAGGGGGCGGCGGCGGCCCTAGGGGGCAGCGGCTCCTTGGCCCCCCTTCTTCCTTGTGGATGGTGCTGCAATGGTGCTGGTCCTCCCCTCCAAGACGGCGGCTCGGGAAGAGGAAAATTCGTGGCCCTTGGTGACCTAGGTTTCCTCTCTTTATATACACTCTCGGATTCCCGTCATCAGATTTTGGGCCTCAGTAAAACGGGCTTTACTCAGCCGCCGGACTCCGATTTGGACGAATTTAATATCCAGAAGCATCGCCTCGAAATTCCCCACAACTTTCGCAACTAGACTTTTTCCGTTTGACGCCGTCTTCGGGCCAGAACGTGACCATCTTTAAAAAACGTTCTCAGACAGATTTCAGTAAAGTCAGAGTCCTACTCCAATACGACTCCTTTTGCGTTTTTGTCAATTTCCAAGTAATTCCTACACAATAAAGTGTAAAACAAGAACATTGTGCACTTTTGCAACCATTAGTAGGTTAGTCCAAATATGATCAAAAGTGTATGGAAGTGCATAAATATCATAGCAATATCACACAAAAAGGGCATGGAGCAAGCAGAAATTATAGATACGTTTTGGACGTATCAACATCCCCAAGCTTAATTCCTGCTCGTCCTCGAGTAGGTAAATGATAACAAGCATAATTTCTGTGGTGACATGCTATTAACCATATAAGAACTTTTCACAGTCACATGACAAGTGCTTACTGAGACAATGAATCTGTAGTAATTAAGTTGCCTCATGAGAAAATCACAAAGAACTGAAAGTTTTACAATATGATACTGAAACACTCAATAGATTTGTACTGAGCATGGTGTGCAAATATGACAAAGTGGTATCTCGCTTGCCCCCTTTAGTGAAGCAAAATATAAATGCAGGGGCACCTCCAAGGTTTAAGTGACGACTAGATACAATGATTTCAGAATAAACGATATCATAATCATGCAAAAGACAATGGTACTTTGGGACAATGCACATTACACTCAGAATGACAATCATGCTCTCAATAGTTGGTGCTTTAAAGAAGGTGGAGACTCTCGAACCGTGGCTTTTGTTGGCAAGGTTGAAAACCCGTGGTCGGAAACAAAAACTAAACATGTACCGGAGCTCTTGGTTTTAAAAACAGAGGTAATAATTATTTTTTTAGAATATGCATATTTCGTCAACTCCTTTGTTTATAACTGCCAAAGTTTTCTGATTTCTCATGAACACACCTAATACACTTGTTAGATGTATAGGTGCACTAGTTCGGCAAAGAGATGTTAAATGGCAAGTGATATGGATGGCAAAACAAAGTAATATAAATCTGTAATAAAAAGTGCAGCAAGCAAACAAGTGGTAAACGTGAGCACAAATGGTATTGCAATGGTGGAAACAAGGCCTAGGGATCATACTTTCACTAGTGGCAACTCCCACAACATTAACATAATCGAATCACATGATATTTCCCATAAAACATGCAATGGAGACGCACCCGGAGGTCATTTCTTCGTGGTCAAGAGAGGACGAGAATTATGTAGGGCTACAAAAGCACACATCAAAGTTCGTAGTTCTCAATATAAGGATTTCCTAATGTCACCGCGGCCATCCAAAGAGAGTCCCACAATCACCACAACATATCTAAAGGATAGTCAAAGACAAGCACCAAGAGACTCTCAATCTTCAATCAACACACAAGAGAGGAAGTCACTCATGAAAATATTTTTCTAATCCATGTCCAATAGACCGCTGTCACCTTGGTCTCGGGGATTATACTAGATAAAGACAAGTGAGTACATCAATCCAATACATAGAGGAAGGGGAAATATCATGGGATCACCCTAGATTAACATAGCTTATGATCACAACGAAGATCACATCATGGGAGAGAGAGATAACCACATAGCTACACGTACGAGCCCTCGGCCCCGGAGAAGACTACTCACACATGAACATGGTGAGGAGCAGGTTGATGATGGTGTTGATGGAGAGGTGCAGCCCCGCGAGGAGGAGACGGCCGGCGGCAGCCACGGAGGCGGCGGCGGCGGCCCTTGGGGACGCGGCGGCGGCGGCGGCCCTAGGGGGCGGCGGCGGCCCTAGGGGGCAGCGGCTCCTTGGCCCCCCTTCTTCCTTGTGGATGGTGCTGCAATGGTGCTGGTCCTCCCCTCCAAGACGGCGGCTCGGGAGGAGGAAAATTCGTGGCCCTTGGTGACCTAGGTTTCCTCTTTTTATATAGACTCTCGGATTCCCGTCATCAGATTTTGGGCCTCAGTAAAACGGGCTTTACTCGGCCGTCCGGACTCCGATTTGGACGAATTTTATATCCAGAAGCATCGCCTCGAAATTCCCCACAACTTTCGCAACTAGAATTTTTCCGTTTGACGTCGTATTCGGGCCGGAACGTGACCATCTTTAGAAAACGTTCTCAGACAGATTTCAGGAAAGTCAGAGTCCTACTCCAATACGACTCCTTTTGCGTTTTTATCAATTTCCAAGTAATTCCTACACAATAAAGTGTAAAACAAGAACATTGTGCACTTTTGCAATCATTAGTAGGTTAGTCCAAATATGATCAAAAGTGTATGGAAGTGCATAAATATCATAGCAATATCACACAAAAAGGGCATGGAGCAAGCAGAAATTATAGATACGTTATGGACGTATCACTCCCCTTGAGAACCCTTATTCTCATCAAACACCACGTTACATGTCTCCTCAATGAGTCTGGTGGACTTGTTGAGGACATGGTAAGCATGAGAGTTTGTAGCATAACCAACAAATATGCCCTCATGAGCTGTAGCCTCAAATTTAGACAAACGAACACCTTTCTTGAGTATGAAACACTTACAACCAAACACCCGGAAGTACTTGAGGTTGGGCTTGTTACCGGTAAGTATCTCATATGGAGTCCTGTTCAAGCCTTTGCGGAGATAGAGCCGATTGGATGCATGACAAGCGGTGTTGATGGCTTCGGCCTGAAAGTTGTACGGAGGGGTATAAGGTCCTTGCCACGTCCATCAATGTCCATCAATGTCTGGTTCTTACTCTCCGCCACACCATTTTGTTGAGGGGTATAAGGTGCGGCATATTGATGCTTGATCTCCTCATCACTAAGGAACTCAGCCAAGGTGTAATTCTTGAACTCGGTGCCATTTTCACTTTGAATCATCAAGATCTTTGCATCATATTGACGTTGAGCTTCATTTGCAAAGTTGATGATGGTTTGTTGGGTCTCGCTCTTCCTCTTGAAAAAATATACCAAACCGTATCTTGAATAATCATCCACAATCACCAAGCAATACTTTCTACCCCCAAGTCTATCAAATGATGGAGGCCCAAAGAGATCCATGTGAAGGAGCTCTAAAGGTCTCGTCGAGTAGATGATAGTCGTGGGAGGGTGAGCCTTCTCATGTAGCTTTCCTTCGATACAAGCACTGCAAGCACGATCTTTGGCAAAACTAACATTTGTTAGTCCATGGACATGGTCCCCCTTGAGAAGACTTTGCAAAGATCTCATATTGACATGGGCTAAACGGCGATGCCAAAGCCATCCCACGTCAACTTTAGCCATTAGGCATGTCGCGGTCTTAGTGGGTCGCTCCGAGAAGTTGACCACACAGAGACCGTTCTCGACATGCCCAACAAAGGCTACTTTAAGAGTCTTGCTCCACAAGAGGGCCACGGAATCAATATCAAAGAAAGTAGCAAAGCCCATGAGTGCAAGTTGACGAACGGAAAGTAAATTGTATGCAAGGGACTCAACAAGCATGCCTTTCTCGATCGTGAGATCATGAGAAACAACAACCTTGCCGAGACCCAATACCTTAGAAGATGAAGCATCACCCCATTCGACATTGGTGGGCATAGATGAACCTTTGTGCACGTCCACCACCAAGTCTTTGCTTCCGGTCATATGATTTGTGGCTCCACTATCGAGCAACCATGATCCCCCACCGGAAGAAAACTCCTACAAGAGGTCAATGCTTGGTTTTAGGTACCCATTTTAATGGGTCCTTTGAGGTTAGTAACAAGGGTCTTAGGAACCCAAATAGACCATTCAATGTACTCATAAGAAGAAACAACAAATTTAGCATAAACATGTCCATCACTAGCACGGCATAACACATAAGATGGGTTAAAGTCGTCGGCTTTGTTGGAAGGAGTGGAAATGTCTTTTGTGACTCCACTACCTTTCACATTGTTCTTCTTCTTCTTAGGAGTACCCTCTCCCTCATTCACAAAGGTTTTCTTGAGAGGAGGAGGTTGCTTGGTCTTGTCATTCTTCTTCTTCTTCTTCTTGGGGTTGGGTGCAAACCCAATCCCCTCCTTTGCTACGACATCCTTTTGATTGCTCAAAATATCATTGAGGTTCTTCTCACCTTGTATGCAAGACACAAGGCCTTTCTCAAGTTGCTTCTTCAACTTGGCATTCTCTTCCACAATATGCACATGCTCACAACAAGGGTTAGTCGCATTCGCATTATCAATTAAAACCATGTGAGGGAAAGTGGCTTTCTCCTTGGTTAGCGAAACTTGAAGTTGATCATGAGACTCTTTGAGTCTAGTATGTACACTCTTCAAGACCTTGTGCGCCTTGTCAGGTGTAACAAACTCCTCCTTGAGTCTAGCATGGTCAACCACAAGTTTTTCCTTCTCGGAATTAAGCACATGAAAAGCATGATCAAGATCTTTCTTTAATTTAGCATGATCATCGTTGTGTGACTCCTCAAGAGCCAAACGAAGACCACGCTATTCCTCAAGAGCATTAGAGAGATCTGATATCTCATCGGCATAGTGTCGACTATGACCCTCCATTTTAGAGATGGTCTCTTCGTGAGCCTCGATCATGTCATTGGCTTCACCAAGTTGTTCCAAGAGAACAACTAATTGCTTCTTGGGTTTACCTTTGAGCTTAGTCATAAAAGACTCAAAACTCATTTTCCTCCTCCTTCGCCCCCTCACTTTCATCAATGCAATCCGTCAATGAAGGATTAGAAGTGATGGTAGAATTGGTGTTGGGGGTTACCTTGTTGGTGGCTTTAGCCATGAGGCACTTGGCGGTGATGTTCTCATTTGGTTAGTCGAAGAGGGATGACCGTGGAGTTGTTGCAATAGCAATGGTGGCCATGGTAACCATCACGTCATCTTCTTCATCATCGTCATCCTCATCATACTCTTCTTGGGCCACCAATCCTTTGGGAGGAGTCTTCTTGGTGAAGTTGTTTTTGTTGGGATAAGACTTTGCCTTGTCCTTTCGGATAAGCTTGCCTCCATTGTCTTCCCTTTTCTCATATGGGCAATCTACAACAAAATGACTCACATTGCCACAATTGTAGCACGTCACCACTCGTTGCTTGCCCTTGAAGCCACTTGAATTGTTCTTGTTGAAGTTGGGCCTTGAATTCTTCTTGTTGCCCCAAATTCTCGTGACGCAAGAGCCATGTGCTCATGATAGGCATATTTGGTGTCTTTGGGGCAACACTCATCTTCCTCCTCTTCATCCTTTTCTTCCACACAAGCCTTGGCCTTCAATGCAAGGTTGGGCTTCTTTGATCGTTGAAACGGGAACTTGATCACTACTATCTTCTCCCTTTTCGGGAAGAGCAGCCGTCACCTTGTTAGTGGGACGATCCACTTCCAATGCTGCGGTGGGTAATTTAAGACCATCAAGAAATTCTTTGAACATGCCTTTCACATCGGTCACCAATGAGTCTTTCAATGTGTCCAAAGCTGCATTGAATTCCTCACGAGAGACCGAGGGTCCCCCATCGGACGTAGACAAGGATGGATTTCCACCGAAGTGTTCCACCGTCTCGACTATGTTGTCACCCATACTCTTTGGACGGTAAAGTCCTTAATAAAGATACGAGGCACTGATACCAATTGAAAGGATCGATATGGTTGACTAGATGGGGGTGAATAGGCAACTAACAATTTTTAGCTTTTCTTGACCAAATTAAACTTAGCAACATAATAGGTTGTCTAGATGTGCAACTACATTGGCAACCTATATGATGCAACAAATACAAGTACGCAAGCAAGCACAAGGGACTAACACAATAAATCTTGCACAAGTAAATGTAAGAGATAACCAAGAGTGGAACCGGTGGAGACGAGGATGTGTTACCAAAGTTCCTTCCCTTTGAGGGGAAGTACGTCTACGTAGGAGTGGTGTGGAGGCACAATGCTCCCCAAGAAGACACTAGGGCTACCGTATTCTCCTCACGCCCACACAATGTGAGATGCCGTGATTCCACTATTGGTGCCCTTGAAGGCGGCAACCGAACCTTTACAAACAAGGTTGGGCTATCTCCAAAACTTAATTGGAGGCTCCCAACGAAACCACGAAGCTTCACCTCAATGGAATATGGCTTTGAGGTGACCTCAACCGTCTAGGGTGCTCAAACACCCAAGAGTAACAAGATCCGCAAGGGATTAGTGGGGGGAATCAAATTTCTCTTGGTGGAAGTGTAGATCTGGGCCTTCTCAACCAATCCCTAGAAAATCAACAAGTTTGATTGGCTAGGGAGAGAGATCGGGCAAAAATAAGCTTTTGGAGCAACAATGGAGCTTGGGGGGAGAAGAGGTAAGTCTTATTGAAGAAGAAGACCCCTTTATATAGTGGGGGGACACATCCAACCGTCATGCAGCCCGCAGCCCGCATCTGGGCGGTACTACCGCTGCCACAGTGGTACTACCGCCATGGCAAGCAGGCATAAGGCAACCAGGACAGAGGGAGAAGGAGTACACGCACTACGGCGGTATTGCTGCTCCCTACAGCCACTGGGAAAACAGAGGAGGGGCAGAGTGTTGAGCCGCAGTAGAAACGGTACTACCGCCAACAAGCGGTACTACCGCGCCCTACTGCCGTCCCTACTACCGCCCCCCTGCGTGGTCTTTTACGGAAACCCGACATGAAAAATCGAGACCACAGCAGGGGCGACAGTACCAGCGGTACTAGGAAGCGGTACTACCGCCCTAACTGTGGTACTAGCACTTAACACACTCCACTACTCTTTTTGCACAACAAATGATACTCCAAAGAAGCAGGAAGAAGGCGAGGGTGCAAGGATAGTGTGTACGTGATGATTCCACCCATACTCTTCCGATACGGACCCCGTCTTGATAGTACGGTTATCCCAACGACTCAATTCCACCGAAAAGAAACGAGGGAAAATAATCCGTCTTCAGTGTAGTCCTCGAGGGGCAACAATCGTCTAGTGCACTTATATTAGATAACATGGAACGCTTAATGCACACTGTCGGTGTCAAAACCAGCGGATCTCGGGTAGGGGGTCCCGAACTGTGCGTCTAAGGTCGATGGTAGTAGGAGACGGGGGACACGATGTTTACCCAGGTTCGGGCCCTCTCTATGGAGGTAATACCCTACTTCTTGCTTGATTGATCTTGATGAATATGAGTATTGCAAGAGTTGATCTACCACGAGATTGTAATGGCTAAACCCTAGAAGCCTAGCATGTATGACTACGGTAATGAGTCTATCCTTTCCGGACTACACCCTTCGGTTTATATAGACACCGGGGGGATCTAGGGTTACATAGAGTCTGTTACATAAGAAGGAATCTTCATAGTTGGTCGCCAAGCTTGCCTTCCACGCGAAGGAGAGTCCAATCCGGACATGGGTGCAGTCTTTGGCCTTCATGTCTTCATAGCCCACCATTCTGGCCCATTGATAATAGGTCGGACGCCCGAGGACCCCTTAGTCCAGGACTCCCTCAGTAGCCCCTGAACCTGGCTTCAATGACGAGGAGTCCGACGCGCAGATTGTATTCGGTATTGCAAGGCGAGTTCCCTTTTTTCCGAACTCTAAGATAGTCTTCAGACGCGATGATAGTACCCATACCTGTCGTACACACCATACACAACCACAGAGGGAATATAATTTTACATGAGTCCAATCCGCTGACAAATTTTTGTAGCATGACATCATGTCCGACCGGTCATAATTCCGGACCGCTTTGTGGCCGACGCTCCATGTCCCGAGACGCGGTTGCCATTGGCACGTCCTGTCGAAGCAGAGATCGTGCCCCCTTATCGTGGGATTCTCATCAATATGGGCATGGGTAACCCAACCGTGTCATTTACACACACCTTGGGAATAGGCAAATTCTGAGGCGAGTGGGGAGGCGTCCAATATTTACTGCCTTTATAAGGGGATAAGGACTCCCTCTTCCTCTCCCACACCTTCTCTCTATCTCCGCCCTTCCAATCTCGAGCTCCAGCGCCCAAGTTCTCATCTCCTTTCCACTCGATCTAGCACTCAAACTTGTACGAACCGGAGGTCAGGGCAAGTGGATGGTCTCCTCCGTCAAGGAGGACATTACTGAGCTTCGGGCGGCCGGATACTTGGCGAAGGAAATCGCCCACCGTCTGTCGGCCGAGGGACAAGTCGTCCCTACACCGGAGCCCAACGAGAGGGTGGTATTCATCCCTCATTTCTTCTGCGGACTAGGGTTTCCACTCCACCCTTTCATCCGCGGGGTGATGTATTATTACGGGATAGATTTCCATGATCTGTCCCCGAATTCCTTCCTCAACATCTTGGCGTTTATCGTCGTGTGTGAGGCCTTCCTCCGCATCCAACCCCACTTCGGGTTGTGGCTCAAAGTCTTCAACATGAAGCTGAAGGTGGTGGATGGCCAGCAAGCGGAGTGCGGAGGAGCCATGGTGAGTAAGCTGTCCAACGTCTCCTGGCTGAAAGGCACTTTTGTGGAGACAGTAAAGGAGTGGAAGAAACAGTGGTTCTACATCACGGAACCCCGCGGCACCACCTGGGCCGCAGCTGCCGAATTCCGCTCCGGCGCTCCTATGCGACTCACCTCCTAGGTCGAGAAGAGTCTGAAATGGTGTTCGCCCGATGAGCTGATTGTGCTGCAGACAAGCGTTCAAAGCATGATAGCCAAGAACGTCAAGCTTGTCGATGTAATTCAGGTGATGTTGGTTCGCCAGATCCTCCCGTGCCAGCGCAGAAGTCGCCCTCTGTGGGAGTTCAATCCTAAGAAGCACCAAACCCTGGTGAGGCTCTTTGAAACCACTCACGAGGGTGCCTGGAGGTTGCTCTTCAAGGGCAACGAGAAACCGCTGGCCACAGATTTAGAACGGGGGCGCGACATTAAACACCTCGCTAGCGAGGTATGTTATTTTTAACGTACCCCCTACTTGTTTGTTTCGAGGATGATGTTTGAGCTTTTATCATTTGCTTTTTCAGGATTGGACGGAGAGGGCGAAGAGGATCCAGTGTCCGGCTCCGCTGCGTGAAGAACCGGTCTTCCCGCGTCTGGCGAAGATGCTGGTGCCGGCACCATATAAGGCGCCGGAGAAGAAGGCCACGAAGAAGGCCAAGGGGGCCAAAAGTGGCCCCCCATCGTAAGGGTGCTTCGGACGTGACGTCCGAAGATGAAGAAGCCCATTCCACCGTCCCTGAGGACGATGACGAGGAACAGGAGGAGGAGGAGGAGGAGGAGAAGAACCCTCCCCCTGAGGAGGGGAAGAAGTAAAGGGGGCCTCCACGAATCTGGAGGCGGGAACGCCCAAGAAGGGGAAGGGCGCCCTCGCGGTCAACACCGCGTGGGACGTTGACAGCAGTCCGGAGCGACGCCTCCGCACTAAGCCTCGGGCCGCAACGTAAGTACTATAACTCATGTATGCAAGTGTACCCGACCTCTCCTTTTTGTTGTTTTGACGTGGTTAATTCTGCTATTGCAGTCCGGCTCGTGACAGCATCCAGCGATCCTCATCTGGAGGTTCGTTGGATTCGGCGGAAATGGCCAGCATGTCGCCGCCACCCGCTTATTCCCCCGAGGCCAAGGACGACACCGAAGTATTGTCCCAGAGGACCGCTCCGAGCCACGGAGGGACCCATGATGATGTCCAGGAGGCGCCGTGAGGCGAGACCTCCACTGCCGGACACATGGGGGAGCCGATCCCCATGGAGACTGGCGAGGAGGGACGTATTCAGTTCGGCCCTCAGCCGAATACGATTCCGAGGACCGGTGCGGCCCCGGAATCCGGCGTGCACCTTCCTTCGAAGGGGGGTGCGCCAATTCCACCGATGGCCCCTGTCCAACCAGTGGCACCTGATAACCTGATGGAGGTGCTACAAAGCGCCTCCATTGTGTACAAGCACCGTGTCCTTATGGGTACGGTAATCGAGAAGGTTCAGTTCGTGAAGAGCAGACTGAATGAGGCCTGCAACAATCTGTTGACAGGTTTTGAGGTAAGTCTTGTAAAAAGAGAACACCCCGTGCTGACAGTAGCCCCTGAGACACTGTCCGATGTTCGGAAAGAGAGGCCGGACAGAGGATCAACCCTTTGAAGGAGACTAACTTGATATGTATGAATGAGCAGGCGTCGCTATTGACCGCGACCTCGCATGCCGTAGAAGTCTCTGAACTGAAGCAGAGGTTGGAGCGGGCCGAGAACGAGCTCAGCGAGGTGAAGATTCAGCTCCAGGAGAAGCAAGGTGAGTGACGACTTGCTGTGTATTCGGAAAGAATAAGCAGTGAGTATTGAACGGATTGTCATAATATGTGTAGGGGCGGCAACCGAGGTCGAGGCCCTAAAACATGCCCTGGCCGAAGCCGAAGGGAAGGCTGTTCAGCAGCAAGCCGCCCGTAAGAAGCTCAAGGCCTGGGTCAGCGAGGTCCAGCAGGAGCTCCAGGACGCGGTGAAGAAGTGCGAAGCCTTGGAGCGCGAGGCGTCGGCTCAAGAGACCGAACTTACCAGGCTCGCCAGAGTGCGGGGACCGCACGGAATGAAGGCCGGGAAGCTCTCCAGGAGATCCAGGAAGCCAAGAAGATTGCGGCGGGTAAGGCTTTTAACATGCAAAGAAAGTATGCGGAGAGAAAGTACCTTTTACTAACCCGGATTCGGAGTTGCCCAGGGGCTTTTGCGGATCTACCCCGTAGCGTGTGCGATGCTACGGAGTTCTTCCGAGCCAGAGAAGGGAATTCCACGGAGAAGCTGTTCTGGACGCAGTATGCTGTGACCGAACATTCGGTGCCCTTTGTTGATCAACTGAAGCAGTTGGTCGAGCTGCACAGGGTGGCCGAACTGGCCATGAAGGATTTCATAATCCGGCTGTGGCCAGCCGAAGCTATACCCAGCAGTTATTTAGCCTCGTGAAGTGGGTGGTGGAAGCCTGTCCGCGGCTAGACATTGTCAAGCGATCAGTCTGCTTTGAAGGTGCCCGCATGGCCTTCGCCCGTTGCAAGATATGGTGGGCGAAGATGGACGCCGTCGAGGTGGCCAGGGGGCCACCAGAGGGCAACGAGCACCACACACCCGAAAGATATTTTGCGGATGTTCTAGAAGGGTCTCGACTTGTAGCAGTGTAGTGAGGGTAGGACATTATTTTCGAATGAATACATTCGTTTTTTGTCTTTGCCTTGTATGAAAACAAAGCCAGTTTGTAACGTAATGTTTGTTATGCTTTAATTGTTTCCTCCTGTGCGGCCGTGTTGTATGGAATCTGAGGGTTGGCCAGTCGTCGGCTTCTGCCCTCACGTAGGTAGTACGAAGGTGTTCGGGATGGAACCTAAACAATCTTTATCTGATTATATGGTCCTTGAAGGTGTTGTTTAGCGCAACGAACCAGGCAATCGCACTATGCGTCTTAAACGCCCTCACTTAGCCATAGGAGTTTTATAATAAAACATGGGCGCAGCCCCTGGTATACGAACCAGAGTGATGTCAGCGTCTGATCGGGAAGTACCGATCCTTCGTGTAATGCGGAAAAAATCTCCAATGATTTTCAACCTCTCCAACAGCTGACCGGCTCTCGCCACATCATGACAGTCAGTTTTCGGCTTTCTCTACTAAGGTGCTCATCCGGGTAAACCAGGGCACAATCGCAGCAATTCTCCCTTTACTACCCTAGCCAATGTAGCGGAACGTAGGGTACCAAGCACAGGAGTCGGGCAACCCAACTATTGACCAAAGACATGATTCGGAGCCAATGCATATAATGCTAAATTTGGAGTGCCAAACTTATCTATAAGAAGTGTTCGGACTTTGTTGCCGTATTATGGGGCGGTGAGAAGCCCCTATCAAATATGAAACATACCAAAGTGTACGGGTGCTAGGATATAAGTAATTAATGGCAAATGAAAACAGAAAAAGAGCAGAGGTAATATCTGTGGCCCTTGAACCTGGGCCATGAAATGTTTCCACTATAATTGGATTGATGCGTTAAAGCGCGTCGATACAGATAGTGCGATGAACAACCGGCTATTTAATATGCCGCCACCGAAGGCAAGCTGCGTGTGAGTCCTGAAGACAGGTAGAGTAATTGTTAGATTGACCTCTAGAGCTTCTCCTATAACCTTGTGCTTTGTGCCGTTCTGGTGTACTTATCCTTGGACAGGACCACCAATCAGGCCCTCGAAGGAGGCCTGTGTAAAACCTGAGAAGGGAAGAGGAAATAGTTAAGGTGTATGTGAGTCCGGGATCGGTCTAGCCGAACTGTGGATCACAAGCTAGCTGTGTCTCCGTCGATGCCCATGGAATTTTGAGTGCGTAATTATGTACGCATGGCACGAATGCCACTGCCTCATCGGGACTGCGACGGAGGCCGAATTGCTAATCGAGCTCTTAATGAGCCGAGCTATCCTGTTGCAGTGTAGTCCGGACCCTCTTAATGATGTCCAGGGACTCGACAGCCGGATTATGGTGCTGCTTGATAAGGCCGCTCTATACCTCTGCTGCCAGGGCGACGGTGTGCTCTTATGTACGGAGGGAGCGTTCCATGTTTCCATTGACTGTTATGACACCACGTGGACCGGGCATCTTGAGCTTGAGGTAAGCATAGTGTGGTACCGCGTTGAATCTTGCAAACGCGATTCGTCCGAGCAGTGCGTGGTAGCCGCTGCGGAAGGGGACAATATCGAAGAGTAGCTCTTCGTTTCGGAAGTTGTCCGGGGAACCGAAGACTACTTCCAGCGTGATTGAGCCCGTACAACGGGCCTCTACGTCTATTATGACTCCTTTAAAGGTAGTCTTTGTGGGTTTGATTCGTGAGGGATTAATACCCATCTTGCGCACTGTATCCTGATAGAGCAGGTTTGAGGCTGCTGCCTCCGTCCATTAGGACTCATGTTAGGTGAAATTCGTCGATGATTGGGTTGAGAACCGGTGCGGCTGAACCACCATGACGGATACTAGTTGGATGATCTCGACGATCGAAGGTGATCGGGATGACGACCACGGGTTCAATTTTGGGGCGACTGGCTCTACCGCGTAGATGTCCCTGAGTGCGCGCTTGCGCTCCCTTTTGGGGATGTGTGTAGCATATATCATGTCCATCATTTTGACTTGAGGGGGAAATTTTCTTCTGCCCCCCAGTGTTCGGCTGCCGGGGCTCTTCATCATCGTCCTCACTTTGTGATCCCTTTTCCTTGTTCTCGGCATTTAACTTGCCGGCTTGTTTAAAAACCCAACAATCTCTGTTGGTATGGTTGGCTTGTTTGTCTGGGGTGCCATATATCTGGCACGGACGGTCGAGTATGCGGTCCAAGCTAGATGGTCCCTCATTGTTCCTTTTGTAGGGCTTCTTCCGCTGACCGGACTTGGAGCCGCTGAATCCGGCGTTAACTGTAGTGTCATCGGTGTTATCGACATTGCTTTGGCGTTTGTATCTATTGCGCCGGAGCTTGTCGGTGTTGTTTTTGGCCTCGGAGGGGCCTGCCTCGCTGGCTGTGTTTTTGCTACAAGCCAGCCAGCTATCCTCACCCGCGCAAAAGCGGGTCATGAGTGCCGTGAGGGCTGCCATGGATTTCGGCTTTTCTTGGCCGAGATGGCGGGCGAGCCATTCGTCACAGGTGCTGTGTTTGAAGGCCGTTAGGGCTTCGGCATCCGGACATTCAATGATCTGGTTCTTTTTGGTTAGGAACCTAGTCCAGAATTTTCTGGCTGATTCTCCAGGTTGTTGAACTATATGACTTAAGTCATCGGCGTCTGGTGGCTGGACATAAGTGCCTTGGAAGTTGTCAAGAAAAGCTTCTTCCAAGTCCCCCCAGCTGCCGATGGAATTTTCAGGCAGGATATTTAACCAGTGTCTAGCTGGCCCTTTTAGTTTTAGTGGGAGGTATTTGATGGCGTGGAGATCGTCTCCTCGGGCCATATGGATGTGGAGAATAAAATCCTCGATCCATACTGCGAGATCGGTTGTTCTGTCGTATGATTCAATATTGACGGGCTAGAACCCCTCGGGGAATTCATGATCCAGTACTTCATATGTGAAGCAGAGAGGGTGTGCGGCGCCCCTATATCGGGTCGCGTCGCAGCGCACCTCCGATGAAGTTCGCCCGTGGTTTTCGGCCCGGGCGTGACTAGGTTTGTCACGTCTGAATAGGTAGCCGTCGTCGCGAGTCAAAAGGCGTCCTCGCGATCTGTAGATTGATCTGGTGTGTCCTGCTCTACTGTCCAGGTCCTGCTGAAGGTCGTATGTATAGTCACGAGCTGTTTTGTCTCTGTTTTTACGAGGTGGTGGGGCGGGCTGGTGTTTGGCATGAGTTGCTGTTTTATCTCGACCACGAGGTGGTCGGTCCGCATTGCGCGAGGGAGGTATGGGCTCCGACGCCTCCTCATCAAACTGAGGTAGTAGTTTGCGTTTTGGGTAACTCTTGGCTGGACACTTGAGGCCGTATTCTTTGGCTGCCAGGACGTCGGTCCATCTGTCAATGAGTAGGTCTTGATCAGCTTGAAGCTCCTGCTGCTTTTTCTTTAGGCTTCTTGTAGTGGCTATTAGCTGGTACTTGAAGCGCTCTTGCTCGAGGGGTGCCTCAGGCACGATGAAGTCCTCGTTGCCGAGGCTCTCCCCATCCTCGGTGAGTGGACGATAACTATCGTCATCCGGGTCGTTGAGCATGGCCTGTTTATCAGGGTTAACTTGCTTGTGTCTTGTTCCTCCTGTTCGGATGCTGTTCCCACAGGGTCTTTATTGTTTTCGGCGTCATTCGGAGTATTATTTTCTCCGGTGCCAGTGTTGCCGTCTTTTGAGCGACGTGACTTAGAACGGCGTTAGGCCACCGGTGTTTGGGCTGTGTCTTAGGAGGTTTATTCTCAACTGGATCTTCTTTGTCATCATCATCAGCTTTTTTAGGTGTATCAACCATGTACATATCGTATGAGGAAGTGGCCGTCCATTGCCCAGTAAATGGCGGGTTTTGACCTTGCTCCTCATCGTCATCGTCGTCCATGTCGTCGATGTCTTCAGATCCGTAATCAAGCGTGTTGGTTAAGTCCTCGACAGTGGCTATGAAGTGGGTGGCGGGTGGGAAGCAAAATTCTTCGTCGTCAGCCCCTAGTTCGAACCGGACATAGTTCGGTTGTCCGTCCCCCGCCAAGGACAGGTTTTATAACGAGTTTAGCACGTCGCCCAATGGCAAGTGTTGGAAGACGTCTGCGGCGCCGAATTCGAAATTCGACAACCGATCCAGCTCGGTGTTCGTAGGCGTACGTGGTTTGGAACTTATAGCCGGAGACGAGTCCGGAGTTCCGTTGACGCAAATATTGCAAGGTGTCGAGTCTGTGTGTAGATCCAACGCCGCGGACTCTGTGGCCTCGGATGGCGCAATCTGCTCCGGATTTAAGGCTGTTGCAGCAACCGGAACCATCTCCTGGATGTGATCTGGTGACAGATTTAAATCATGTTCATCGGAGCGAGGGGGAGCGATCGCCGCGGTCTCAAATCCGTCGAAGATTAGGTCTCCATGGATGTCTGCGACGTAATTCAAGCTTCCGAATTTGACCTGATGGCCAGTGGAGTAGCCGTCGATCTGCTCCAGATGGCCAAGCGAGTTGGCCCGTAGTACGAAGCCGCCGAATACGAAGATCTGTTCGGGGAGGAAGGTTTCTCCCTGGACAGCGTCACTATCGACGATTGACAGGGCCATCTAACCTTTCGTCGACGGCACAACGAAACTCTCAATGAAAGCACCAATGTCGGTGTCAAAACCGGCGGATCTCGAGTAGGGGATCCCGAACTGTGCGTCTAAGGTCGATGGTAGCAGGAGACGGGGGACATGATGTTTACCCAGGTTCGGGCCCTCTCTATGGAGGTAATACCCTACTTCCTGCTTGATTGATCTTGATGAATATGAGTATTACCAGAGTTGATCTACCACGAGATTTTAATGGCTAAACACTAGAAGCCTAGCATGTATGACTATGGTAATGAGTCGATCCTTTCCAGACTAGACCTTCCAGTTTATATATACACCGGGGGTATCTAGGGTTACATAGAGTTGGTTACATAAGAAGGAATCTTCATAGTTGGTCGCCAAGCTTGCCTTCCACGCCAAGGAGATTCCAATCCAGACACAGGTGCAGTCTTCGGCCTTCATGTCTTCATAGCCCACCTGTCCGGCCCATTGATAATAGGCCAGACGCCCGAGGACCCCTTAGTCCAGGACTCCCTCACACACTATTAGTCCGCAAATGTATTGTCATCAATCACCAAAACCAACCAAGGAAAATTATGCCCTAACACTCGGCTTGTAGCCAAGGGTTATACCCAGAAGGAAGTCAGAGAATTATTTGATACTTATGTACTATGATCAGATTGAACACCATTGGAGTACTACTCTCATTCCTCCCCCAGAAAATCTAATCTTTCATCAAATTGATGTTAAGGCGTCTTTTCTAAATGCAGGTTTGGAGGAGAAATTTACATGAAAAAATGCTTCCTCTATTTAGTAAGTTGCTGGCCCCCCAAGTGCGGAGGTTTGTACGTAAGTAGCATTTTTTTTCTCGGGTGGATGGCCTTAAAGTTTATTTAACTAGTAGGAGGGCTTAAACAACAAGAAATGATCAATATATGCACACAACTACAACACTTGTATTGGTCCCTAACGAGACCACTGATACTGTCAGTCACACTAGTCTTGCTAGTTACAAGGGTTAATGTAACTTGTGGTAGGAAGTGATAATTGATGCGGAAAGAGTAATGTTTCATATTGTAAATGATAAATAAAAGAGTTGATTGAGGTTGAAAGCAATAAGGATGAATAGATTCAGATCCATAATTTGACTAGTGGCACTCTCCATAAAACATAACATGGTGCGGTGAATAAATTACAGTTTTGTATTGATCAAATTATAGTTGTGTAACTATGAGTATACATGACATAATTTCATAGGCATCACATCCATAAATCTATAGGCCATTATCCAACTGCTATCTATAGCTAATACTCTACCCAAGACGCTCTCCAGCATGCATCTCAAAGGCATTAAGTAAAATAGATCATTGCATTAGTTAATAAGAATGATGACATGATGTAGATAGTATATTGCCTTTATGCCACATTCTTCAACGGGGAAAATACTCATCAACATTTTTATCCTTAGTGACAACAATAGAATACAAACATGTTCCACTTTCTGCCACTGCGGTAGGTTACTTGCAAGATTGAACTCAACTAACATACACAACTCCCTCTTAAAGATCGTTCATATAAACATGGTTAATATAAGAGTAATAGATTAGAGAGCACATATGTCTATAATTTAGGTAGCAAAAAAATCACAAGAATCCATGAATGAAACATGTATAGATCTGATCATAAAGTGACAATTCATCACACCGCAATGAAGACACTACTACCTCCATCATGGTTTATTGGTCCCCTTCGTATTTTGTGCAAAAATTGACCATAAATTTAAGTCACAAAATGTTAATGCATATCATTAAAAATTATATCGTTGGATTCATATTTGAACATAGTTTCCAATGATATTGTTTTTTGTGACATGCATAATTTTGTTAATTAAATCCATGGTAATAATTTGGCAGAAAATACTAAGGGGGCCAATAAACCAAGATGGAGGTAGTACAAATTATGTCATGTGGATCACAATCATGTGGGGCAGGTTACATGATCATTGTATTGAAGAACAAGGCAGAAATTGCAATATATCTAATGCTATGGACCCATAGTCCAAGATGATATCCGTGATGAAGTCTCCCCCTGGTAAATATGGAAAAGGCTTCTAGATTGGATCTTTGTGGAACATATGGGTGGCGGCTGCAAAATAAAATCCTTGATAAATACAACTAGAGTTTTCGGGGCAATATAAAGGTAGGGACATCGAAAGGCGGTGGAGGTGCGTCCTATGGTGCCCATGCAACCTCTACCTTGGTCGCGTTGATCTACTACATGGGGCTCACCACCCCCTAGGTGAGTCTAGGTGCCTTTGGCTCAGTCATGTATCAAAATTTCCCAACATGTTTTTCCATTTTTGGTCCCTGGAAACCATTTTTATGTAAAAAAACAACTAACACTTGACACTAAATTAATATCTTAGTCCATAAAAATGATGAAAAAAATAGTGCCAAAATGGTTGAATTATATAAATATAGCATGAAACATGCAAAAATTATAGATATGTATGAGATGTATCAAACAACCTGATGGTTTTGTAGTGAGTGGTCATGAATAAAAAGGTGTGCAAGTTGTTGAAATCTTTGTATGGCTTGAAATAAGCACATAAGCAATAACACATGAAGTTTGAAAGAATTTTACCATCTTTGGGCGTTGTTGCCCATGAATCAAACAAATGTGCGTACAATCGCTATGGTGGAGGTGAAGGAGTTATATTGTGTTTGCATGTTGATGACATACTTATATTTGCGACATATCTTAATGTAATTCAGGAAGTGAATGTTTTTATATATCATAACTTTTGAGATGAAAGACCTTGGAGTAGCCAATGTGTGAACATCAAACATTTGAGTTGATGATGGTGGGATCACTTTGTTGCGGTCTCACTATGTGGAGAAAGGTTTTGAGTCGCTTCAAATACTTAGATTGTAAACCTTCTCCAACACCTTATGATCCAGGTGTATTGATTCGAGAGAATGAAAGAGAAACAAAGGATCAAATGCGATATTCTCAAGTCATTGGCTTGCTCATGTATTTAGCCGGCGCTATGAGGCCTGACATCTTGTTTGTCGTTAGCAAACTAAGCCAGTTCATTACAAATCTAGGATATGTTCATTGTCATGCCCTTGAGACTTGAGAGGGTACTGCGCTATTTGGAAGGTACCATGAGTTATGAACTTTGCTGTACCGGATACCTATGTTTATTGGAGGGTTATAGTGATGCAAATTGGATATCTGATGCTTATGAGCTTAAAATCACAAGTGGTTATGCATTCACACTTGATGGTGGTGATGTTTCCTGTAAGTTTTGCGTGCAGAACATCTTAATAAGGTCAACAATGGAAGCATAACTCGCTGCATTAGATATAACCGTTGTTGAAGCAGAGTGACTTTATGAGCTTTTGATGGACTTGATGGTGGTTGAAAAATCAATATCGGCCATCCTAATATCATGGTGTCTGCTCCGTAGGACATCTCAACCTGACAAGCATGCTAGAGGAAAAATCGGACACGAAGAACCAGATGCGGGGACACACCATCTTTCACACGCATCTCCATCATTCGAAGAAGCGCCGCCGATACGAGGATGAGATATGAAGGCCCTATTTCATGTCGACGCGATGCCATCGTCTCACCCATCATCGATCAGAGATAAACCTAACTTTATTCCTAACCCTGCCTCCATCGGACCGAAGCCTTGGTGTCCCCCCACCCTCTCGTCGCCGCTGCCTATTGCCTGGTCACTAGAGGCCTGGCAGGAGGAGGAAGAAGAAAAAAAACCTCCCGACCCAACATTATGAGTCAATAAGATGATCTATTTTCCGAAAAAGCATAATTGTGATCTTCGCGGTGCTATGAAGTCATTGTCATGCCCTGCGCACGCGCACCATGTATAATTTTCAAGAACCATTCAAAATGCATCAGTCACCTTTAAAGTTTATTTGTTTTCACTATCCATCCCACATGATATCTTTCCTTTTTCTGCCGAGTATCTGATTTGTCATGAGAAATCACATACTAACTACATTTTTGGAATTGCTAAAGAAATAAGCACACCGTGTATAATTTATAAGAACCATCCAAAATGCACCGGTCACCTTTAAAGTTTATCTATTTAAAGTACCCATCCGAAATGATATCTTGATTTATTTATTTTTTGTTTTTTCTGCGGAGGATCTGATTTGTCATGAGGAATCAGATACTAGCTGTGCTTGAGGATTTGCTAAAAAGATAACCCACCGAAGCTAAAAATCTTGTCACCAGCGGCAGACAGCGATGTGGCAGGATTGCATTCCAACTCTTTTCAGACCAAAACGTGTGCACATCCACAGACAAGGGTAGGAGAGATCACACTCAAAATGCCGTGCACAAATTTGTCGTTAGACGCGGCGGTATGCCCTAGCCTAGTCTAGGTTAGGGCTGCTACATTTTCCTCAAAACATAAAGCCTTGTACTGCTAGTCTAGGAGTACCACACTATAGGAATCTTTTCGCTAGCTAGCATAGCTCAGTTCACCCTGTTCTAGACATTGGTCTCAACTCCCCCCGGCCACAGACATTTTTTTAGACTAAATAAATCAATGTGCTGCCGACCTCGGGTTGACCACCATTCCAACATTCAAGATGGTCAAAGACACTAGTGCTCGGTCAGCTTATATTACAAAATGGAAAAGAAATAAGGTGACAATTTGGCGTGGATACCACGTCATCTCATAAAATAAAGCGAACACAAGGCACATCCCATAAGGAAGTGCTCCCGGGACCCTATGCTTCCGTATGTAAAAATAATTTTGCAAATGCCAAAGAATAAAAAAGAAAACTATATGTACTTTGCTTGACTGCAGAACAGTGATTTTATATTATGCAAAAATACGTAGAAATGTACTTTCTCGATTTCGTAATGTAGTTCATATTAAAAAGATCTACTTTTAAAATATCGTATGTATATGATCAGATACATCATGAGATGTATTGTCATACTGTATATGTTCCAAACTGTAGATATAGATAATTTTTTCAACATACTTAATTAGATTTTTCTAAGTTTGACTCGTGAGAAAAAATAAGTCTATATACACTACGTTATGGCATTATGAGAGAAAATACATATATGAAAAAAATGACAGAAAAATCAGGAAATTGTCTTGGACGGACTGGCCACATACGTGGATGACGTTCTTTGGGCCTTTTCATGACAAAAAAAAAAGCATACAAGAATTGAGGGCAATAATTTTGGGATGATTCCTCGGGCGAGTTCCACCTTGCTCGGTATACGGTTGTTTATTTCAACCTAGTCGGGCACGGATGTGAGCCTTTCATCTCGAAGCCAGATGTTGGGTAGTTTGTGCGATCGTCGGACACTCTCTCATGTAGATCAAGTTTGGGATTTGACTCGGCCCGTCCTTCTCTATTAGGAATGGGGAAGGGGCCATGGTTTGGTTAGATCGCTGGGTTGGCGAAGGCCTGTTGTGCTCGGGTTTCCCCAACCTGTTCGCTATTTGTGTTGATCCGCCGATACTGGTCTCCGCGGCTGTTCAAAATGGGCAATGGAACATCTCGTTATGTCGCTCCTTTGGTCCTGCAAAGGTATTGGAGTGGGCCAACTTACTGGCGCTCCTCCATTCGGTACTCGCGGATCACCCGGACTCCGCTTCATGCGCTTTACACCCTCGAGAGATTTCTCTATGGCATCGGCCTACCATGCTTTATGTCGCCGGCCAAATCTACCATGGTCAGCGTCCCTTTGGAAGGCGTCCCTATCACATCCCAGAATTTTCCCAAATCTGGTATGTTAACAAAATCACAGAGAATTAAAATTTTCTAGGAAATACCCATGATTGCCTAGGATTTGTTGCGATTGACTTTGAATTGTTTGATTGTTGCCTAGAAGGATGAAAATCCAAATGCAGATAGTTGAAACCCAAGTTTGCCTTGTGGGAACCCAAGCCATTTTGAAATATTGTTGGGCACAAGGCTAACCAAAATAAGTCCCATGAATATCAAGCCAAAATAATTTCCCTAAAAGTATTTGAGTTGGTTTTATTTTGAAATCAATTCAAAAAGCCAATGGAATTATTCAAAAATGAATTTGCATTTCATTTGGCAGGAGATGATATTTTATAAGTCCAAATAATATTCTTGACCCTCTGCCCTTTTTTAAATTGAATTTGAAACACTTTGGTTTTGAAACCAAATTCAAATTCAAAATGAAAATGCAAGTGCAATAAATATATGTCAAAAAGGCCCCAATGAAATGTTCAAACATTTCTAAATATTCCATTTGGAATTTAGAAAATGTTCTATGTTCAAAGAAAATTCAATTCAAATTCTTTTGAAAAAGACTCACAACAGAAAAAGTAAAAAGCAGAAAACAGAAGAAAAAAAAGGAGAAACCATGAGGCTATGCTTCGACTTCATGTGATCAAATATCTTGTTTGCAATGATATGCTTGGACTTTATGTGAAATACATGATTTTACATGTTGTTCCGAGGGCCCTAAAAAATACCTTCCCTACCAATGTGATTTAATGATAATGAAATCTTATCTTTTTATGCTAAAGGTGTTTATAGTTATTATGGTATCGAAAAAATTGGAGAATATGTTGCTTATAAGGGTGCCTATGAAAATAGCTTATCTGCTTGAAAAGTATGATGATACTCTTTACAAATCTGGAAATTTTGCCATACTTAAATATTGCTATGAAAACTATTATGCCAATACATATTTTAAAGATTATATGATAAAATATGCGATGTGCAAGAAGAGACTAATATTTTATAGGAATCTATGGAACATCTATTATCTGGAATAAGCTACAGTAAGAAGCGGTCAACTAGTGTCTTATGTGGTATGAATACCGTGCGAGCACACACATAAGATTTGCACGAATATGGGAAGAGACGTACCAGTTCCGGCTGCCAATGTTGTGTCCTCCTGATTTCGCGTTGATCTTCTTTTTTTTTACAAGGGAACCCGATGTTGTGGAGGATGGTCGAGTCTTGGACGAACTCATGGCCAAGTGGTTGACTGTGTAGCGGTGGTCGTCTGTCGGT
The DNA here is from genome assembly GCA_902687465.1 of Secale cereale. Lineage (NCBI taxonomy): Eukaryota > Viridiplantae > Streptophyta > Magnoliopsida > Poales > Poaceae > Secale > Secale cereale. Next base: position 106,456,836 of record LR738711.1, on the reverse strand, counting down.
AGAGGGGAAGAAGATTCGAGGTGGCGAACGACGGCGTAGAGGGAACAACTCCGATGCGGTGGACGGTTACAACATTGGAGTGACAGTCGTGAGGCGCATGACATCGTGGTTGAACAGGCTCAGGTTGGCGCAGGTCGCTGTCCTAGAGGCATCCCGGCCTCGTCTTCAACTGCTAGCCATGGAGGGTGTTGCAATTGCGGTTGCGGTGGACGATTACGTTGGGGTATCGGCTCCGGCGTGATGGAGGAGGGGGGCGGTTGATAGATGCGATGTGGTGGCAGACGGAGGATGCTGGGTTTCACGGCTGGTGGAGAGGGAGTTTTGGCGCCCACGGAGTATGAATGGGGGATCGAACGGGCGGAGGGGGAACCATGTTTCATTTTGGGACGTGCTTGTTTGAAATTTGGGGAAAGTACAAACTTCGCCCCCTCTTAAATTTCAGACATACTACGGGTCGGGGGTAGGACAGTAATCCCAGGTGAACCAAATAGTGGACGGGAGCGATTTAGGTCGAGCGCATGTGTGTTTAGGCGCCAATGGTGTATGGATGTTTTTCAGAGGCGGTTGTGTGGTGTCTAGATGAAGTTACAAACCCACCCCAGTTTAAACCACTAGACGTCGGGACGCTAGGTTTGACATATCAGAGTTAGAACAATAATTTCCTTCTACCAAACATAGGTCTCACGCTGTTTCGGGCGAGTGGAGGCTCTTTTGGGGCTTCGTTCGAAATTTTGAACCAGAAGCATTCACGTTTAGAGTACTCTTGAAATTTTAGGATTGGCCTAAATAGACCTCGTTAAATTTGAGCTTGTATGTTTGAAAACCTCATCAAATTATGCGCTTCTTTTTGAAATTTTGACTCTTCAAAATCCTATAACTACGATGATTTTGGAATGAAGGTGGTAATTTAGAATCTATTTTGTACATGACTATATATAATATTATGTACAAAAGGAGAGCAAAGATTGATGCCCCGTAATTTAGGTATGATTTGCAAATGCCATAATCTCAAATTCAAATAATTGAATTGACTTCTTGTTGAATTCGAATATTTGAAACCGCCTTCGGTTGAATTCAAATGTATGCTAGTTCCTAGATAGTTATTTAGAATGTTCACTATGTGTCTTTTGTATGTATAATGTGCTTTACACACAACATGAACTATACTCACATTTATATTTGAATTGCTGAAGACATGCATTGTCTAGACTTCAAAATACTGACTCTATGGATCAATTATGTCGAATAATAACATACACATGCTCAAATTCAATAGAATATGGATGCTTGATAGACCAATGATCGTTCCTTATGAAATTTATTACATACATTGGCAGCTAAAAACTCTTGATGAGGTGACGTAATATGCATGTTTATAATAAATAACAAGTGAATGATCTAGAATCTGAGGTGCAATACTAGTGTTGTGGAAAGTGCTTGTAGATGTACCTTTTCCTTGATATGAATAATAGATAACATAAATCTAAGGAGATATGCATGCAAATAAAATAAAATGCTACATAAATTAGCTGCATAAATGTCTTCTTGTTCTTTGCTTCCACCTCTATAGTCGAATATAGATCAAATGTAGCAAACACAAAACCAGTAGATGGAAATTTAAGCCTTTATGGTGATCAAAATGGCATTTATTGCCACTACAACAACTATATCATGAAGATCGTGCTATCATGGCTATGTTTGAGGGGCTGATAAAAGAAGTAGAAGAGGTGGATATAATTTGATGTTAGATGGTTCTCCTATTTAGATATAACAAAGTGGTACATTTTTTTAGAAATAGAGGTCAGCCCCCGGCCTCTGCATCAAAGCGATGCATATGACCATCTTATTAATAAGTAAATCGTACCAACAAAGTCTCCAAATCTCAAAACATAAGGTACAAAATGCTCGCATCGAGCCACAAAGGAAAACGCGGGAGAACCACAACCGGTGGCATAAAAGAAAGATAAGACCTAAATTCCTATCCTATTACATGACCGCCATCCAAACCGGTTGAAGATAGCCCGTGCTACCGTCTCTCAACGGATAGACCCAGTAACCAAATGCTCCCTAGCATCCATCGGAGTGAGTAGCGACCACATACGGATCAGAGTAGTGCTACTTCTCGAGCTTGCGTTGTATTTCCTCGAAGAGGAAAGGGTGATGCAACACAGTAGCGTAAGTATTTTCCTCAGTTTTTGAGAACCATGGTATCAATACAGTAGGAGACCACGCGTGAGTCCCTCGCACCTGCACAAACAAATAAGAACTTCGCAGCCAACGCGATAAGGGGTTGTCAATCCCTTTACGGTCACTTACGAAAGTGAGATCTGACAGATAGGATAGTTTGATATTTTTGGTATTTTTGATATAAGAACAGAAAGTAAAAACAACAAAGTAAAGTAGATTGTAGATTAATATGTTGAGAATAGACTCGGGGCCATAGGTTTCACTAGTGGCTTCTCTCATGATAGCAGAATTCTACGATGGGTGAACAAATTACTGTCGAGCAATTGATAGAAAAGCGAATAATTGTGAGAATATCTAGGCATGATCATTATATATAGGCATCTACTACTATTACTCCACACATCGACCGCTATCCAGCATGCATCTAGAGTATTAAGTTCATAAGAACAGAGTAATGCTTTAAGCAAGATGACATGATGTAGAGGTATAAACTCAAGCAATATGATATAAACCCCATCTTTTTATCCTCGATGGCAACAATACAATACGTGCCTTGCTGCCCCTGCTGTCACTGGGAAAGGACACCGCAAGATTGAACCCAAAGCCAAGCACTTATCCCATTGCAAGAACTATAGATCTAGTAGGCCAAACCAAACCGATAATTCGAAGAGACTTGCAAGGATATTATAATCATACATAAAAGAATTCAGAAAAGAACCAAATATTTCGCATAGATAATCTTGATCATAAACTCACAATTCATCGGATCTCGACAAACACATCGCAAAAAGTTTACATCAAATAGATCTCCTCGAAGACCGAGGAGAACTTGGTATTGAGATCCAAAAAGAGAGAAGAAGCCATCTAGGTACGAACTATGGACCCGAAGGTCTGTGGTAAACTACTCACAACTCATGGTGAGGCGATGGTGTTGATGTAGAAGCACTCCATGGAAGATCCCCCCCTCTGGCGGACCTCCGGAACAGGCCCCAAGATGGGATCTCACGGGAACAAAAGGTTGCGGTGGTGGAATTATGGTTTTCTCTGTGCTTCGATGTTCTCAGGGTACATGGGTATATATAGGAGGAAGGAGTACGTCGGTGGAGCAACGTGGGGCCCACGAGGCAGGGGGCGTGCCCAGGGGGAGGGGGTGCGCCTTGGACCCTCGAGGGCACCCCGTGTCTCCTCTGCCTTGGCGCTCAAGTCTCTCGTTAAGATATCGTTCCAAAAATAACTCTCCCGAAGGTTTCATTCCGTTTGGACTCCGTTTGATATTCCTTTTTTGCAAAACCCTGAAATAGGCAAAAAAAACAGCAATCTGGATTGGGCCTTTGGGTTAATAGGTTAGTCCCAAAAATAATATAAAATTGTATAATAAAGCCCATTAAACATCCAAAACATCATATATAATACTAGCATGGAACAATAAAAAATTATAGATACGTTGGAGATGTATCAAGCATCCCAAGCTTAATTCATGCTCGTCCTCGAGTAGGTAAATGATAAAAACTGAATTTTTGATGTGGAATGCTAACCAACATAATTTCAATGTAATTCTCTTTATTGTGGCATAAATGTTCAGATCCGAAAGATTCAAGACAAAAGTCTATATTGACATAAGAAATAATAATACTTCAAGCATACTAACAGAGCAATCATGTCTTCTCAAAATAACATGGCTAAAGAAAGTTATCCCTACAAAATCTTATAGTCTGGCTATGCTCCCTCTTCATCACAGAAAATATTCATATCATGCACAACCCCGGTTTCAGCCAAGCAATTGTTTTCATACTCAATTTTTTCAAACCTTTCAACTTTCACGCAATACATGAGCGTGAGCCATGGATATAGCACTATGGGTGGAATAGAGTGGTGGTTGTGGAGAAGACAAAAAGGAGGAAGATAGTCTCACATCGACTAGGCATATCAACGGGCTATGGAGATGCCCATCAATAGATGTAAATGTGAGTGAGTAGGGATTGCCATGCAACGGATGCACTAGAGCTATAAATGTATGAAAGCTCAACAACTAAGTGGGTGTGCATCCAACTTGCTTGCTCATGAAGACGTAGGGCATTTGAGGAAGCCCATCGTTGGAATATACAAGCCAAGTTGTATAATGAAAATTCCCACTAGTATATGAAAATGACTAAACATGAGACTCTCTATCATGAAGAACATGGTGCTACTTTGAAGCACACGTGTGGAAAAAGGATAGTAGCATTGTCCCTTCTCTCTTTTCTCTCATTTTTTGGAGGGGCTTTCTTTTTTTTTTTAGCCCCTCTCTATATTTTATTTTTTGGGCCATCTCTTTTTCGGCCTTTCCTCACATGGGACAATGCTCTAATAATGATGATCATCACACTTTTATTGATTTACAACTCGATATTACAACTTGATACTAGAACAAAGTATGACTCTATATGAATGCTTCCGGCGGTGTACCGTGATGTGCAATGAATCAAGAGTGACATGTATGAAATATTATGCATGGTGGCTTTGCCACAAATACGATGTCAACTACATGATCATGCGTGGCAATATGACAATATGAAGCGTGTCATATGAACGGAACGGTGGAAAGTTGCATGACAATATATCTCGGAATGGCTATGGAAATGCCATGATGACTAGATATGGTGGCTTTTTTGAGGAAGATATATGGTGAGTGTATGGTACCAGCGAAAGTTGTGCGGCACAAGAGAGTCTAGCAATGGTGGAACGGTGAGAGCGTGTATAATCCATGGACTGAACATTAGTCATAAAGAACTTATATACTTATTGCAAAAATTTGCGAGTCATCAAAACAAAGCAATCAACGCATGCTCCTAGGGGGGAGGTTGGTAGGAGTTAACCATCGCGCGCCCCCGACCTCCACACAAAGGATGACACTCTACAAATACCTCATGCTCTAACTTCGTCACATAGCGGTTCACCATACGTGCATGCTACGGGAATCACAAACTTTAACACGAGTATTTATCAATTTCATAATAACTCCACTAGCATGACTCTAATATCATTATCCTCATATCTCAAAACAAACATAAAGTATCAAACTTCTCATCCTATTCAATGCACTTTGTATGAAAGTTTTTACTACATTCATCTTGGATGCCTATCATATTAGGACTAGTTTTATAACCAAAGCACACTACCATGCTGTTCTAAAATACTCTCAAAAGGATATAAGTGAAGCATGAGAGATAAACAATATCTACAAAATAAAATCACCATTGTGCTCTAAAAGATATAAGTGAAGCACTAGAGCAAAACTATTTAGCTCAAAAGATATAAGTGAAGCACATAGAGTGTTCTAACAAATTCTAGGCCATATTTATCTCTCTCAAAAAGGTGTGTCCAGCAAGGATGATTGTGTAAAACTAACAAGCAAAGACTCAAATCATACATGATGCTCCAAGTAAAACACATATCATGTGGTCAATAAAAATATAGTCCCGAGTCTAGTTACCGATAGATGAAGACGAAAGAGGGGATGCCTTCCCGGGGCATCCCCAAGCTTAGGCTTTTGGTTGTCCTTGAATTTTACCTTGGGGTGCCTTGGGCATCCCCAAGCTTAGGATCTTGCCACTCTTTGTTCCATAGTCCATCAAAGCCATACTCAAAACTTCAAAACTTCACAACACAAAACTTAGCCAAAAATCTCGTGAGTTCCGTTAGTATAAGAAAACAAACCACCACTCAAAGGTGGTGTAATTAACTCATTCTTTGTTTATATTGGTGTTAAACCTTATGTATTCCAACTTCTCTATGATTCATATCCTCCAATACTACTCATAGACTCATCAAAATGAGCAAACAACACACGAAAAACAGAATCTGTCAAAAACAGAACAGTCTGTAGTAATCTGTAACTTTCGCATAGTTCTGTAACTCCAAAAAAATTGAAATAATTTGGTAAACGTGAGAAATTTTTGTATTAATCATCTTCAAAAAGAATCAACTAAATATCACTCTCGAGTAAAATCTGGTGACTATTCAAGTGAGCGCGATCGTTTCTGTTTTTTACATCAAGATCATATAAACTTCACACAAGTCTTCCCAAAGGTTCTACTTGGCACAAACACTAATTAAAACACAAAACCACATCTAAACAGAAGCTAGATGTAATATTTATTCCTAATCAAAAGAAAAAACAAATAAAAGAAAATTGGGTTGCCTCCCAACAAGCGCTATCGTTTAACGCCCCTAGCTAGGCAAGATACAAGGATAGATCTAGGTATTTCCATAATGATAAGACATATCACGAAAAAACTCATCTCATATTCCCTACGTTCAGCAGCAACTTTTCTTTGTGGCAAGCAAAAGTAATCAAAAGGGCTAAATCTAATGGGACAAAAGTCCCCCATATCAAGCTCAGGAGGTATAGGTTCCACTTTTGGCCCTTTATAGTGTACAACCAATTCATCATTATAGGCATTCTTTTGAAAGAAGGTCATGAGCCTTCGCTCAAGAGAAAAACCTAACCCATTGTTTTGAATAGCAAAATCATCATTCAATTCAGAAATTATATCAACCAAGACATCGGTAGGAATCTTTTTTCTAAGGTTTTCATTAAAAGCAACATGATTAGGAGATCGCAACCGCATTATGTCATCTTGATTAAATAAGATAGCCTCTATGGGAGGTCGACCAACATCTACCCCGTAATGAGTAAAGATTTCTTTGGCCTCTTTCATGATAAATCTAAATTCGTGAGCCAAAAAGATAGTAGACGCACACTTAACATAAGAATGCTCAATATAGGAAAATTGCAGAAAGATTCTCTGAATACAAGGATGCATATGGATAAATTGCCTTTCAATTTCAACTACAAGCATAGATATGGCATCCGCAAGGCTACTAGTTCTATGAAGAATAGAGCCACCCATAGTGCGCAAAGCACCGGCACAAGTAAAGAAGTCTTGAAGAACTCCTTTTCCAATGATATTACCACTACCAACCCGGAACTTCTTAATATGTAAAGTGGTAGTTTCATCCGGAGGGTCAACATAGACGTTTCCCTCAACATTACTACCCTTCTCGATAAAATCTTCCCCCATATCAGACATGAGGGAAAGCTAACGATAAACACACGGCAAAAAGAAGGGCAAATAAAATGGCAAGGGTGAAGTGGGGGAGAGGAAAACGAGAGGCAAATAAATGTAATGCAAAGGATAAGGGTTTGTGATAGGTACTTGGTATATGAATTTTGCGTAAGCCTCCCCGGCAACGGCGCCAAAAATTCTTCTTGCTGCTTCTCGAGCTTGCGTTGTATTCCCTCGAAGAGGAAAGGGTGATGCATCACAATAGCGTAAGTATTTCCTTCAAGAATTTATTTTGATTGACTTGGCGTATGCTCACGCATATTCAAGACTGTAAAGAAAGTCTGTCAAGCCTTGATGATCTTTTATTTCTAAGTAGCGATATAACTACCATGCCTGATTCAATATTGCTTTGTCGCTCTGCATGATTATGACCGTCACTGCTCTCTTAGTTGGTCGCTCCCAGTCTTTTTGCTAACCTCCGCCTGTACTAAGCAAATTAACCATGCAATACATAGCTCATGGGAAAGTAGCCTAAAAACTATTGTGGTAAAGAATATGTTGCTTATGTATCTTATTTCTTATGAGTTGCTTGCTGAGCGGTAACCATGTTTCTGGGGACGCCATCAACTGTCACACTTTTGTTGAATATCATGTGAGTTGCTATGCATGTTCGTCTTGTCTGAAGTAAGGGTGATTTACCGTGGGTTGAATAACTATGCATATTGTTAGAGAAGAACATTGGGCCGCCAACCAAAGCCATGCATCATGGTGGAAGTTTTAGCTTGGACTTTAATCCTCAATCTCTCATGAGAATATGCTTATGCATTAAAGAGGAGTCCATCATCTATTTTCTGTGTTGTCCCGGTATGGATGTCCTCAAGTTGAGATCTATCAAAAATGAGAAATCAAATGTGATCTATCTCCTTGGACCTTTGTACAGGTGGCATAGAGGTACCTGTGACGCCCGAGACCGACGTCCCAGAAGATTCCAGAAGAGTCCCGAAGATTCCAGATGTTCCGGGTTGCCCGTGTGTTCTTTTGTGCTTGTGTTATTTATTTTCGCATTGCATCATGTCATCATGCCATCATGTCATTTTAATTTTTGCATCTCAACCTAAATAAATCGTGTGGACCTTCGGTCCATTTAAATCGAGGGAAGGTGACTTCTCTTTATAACATATAAAGTCTCTCAATATTTTAGGGAGCTATATATTAATTATTCCATTGCTTCGGAATCACCATAACACACTTGCATAATTCCCCATGTTTATTTCACTTCAAGTTTCACCTCCAAAACCTTGCCAATAATTCTTTCCGTTGTTTCGAGGCTCCTCCTTTTATATATACTCCTTTTATTGCAAGCTAAATGTTTTAGTTTTGCACTTCCTTTGTGTTGGAACTATTTTTGTTGGGTTGGTAATATCCCGTAAAGCCTTATAAAAATGTTCCATATTTTATTTTTCTGTTCTGGCCTCTTTTCTTAATTTCTTTTGCTCTCTCTCTCTTTTATTTCTGTTTAAGAAATAAATAAGAGTGCAGCCCAACTCCCTTCTCCTCCCTCTTGGGCCTCCTCTCTTCTGGCCCAATTCCTCAGTCCAGCCCGACCGAACCCTAATTTTCCCTCAGCCTCGCATCGTTTCCCTCTACACCGCCGCCACTCTCCCGATTCCCCTCGTCCATCTCTCCCTCAGCCCGCTCCTTCCAGCCTCGATTGCCCGAACCCCATCGCCAGAACCATCCCGCTCCTCCTTCGATCCCTTGCCTCGCCACCTCTCCTCCGGCCTCTCCTTCCCCTCCGTCCAGCGGCAGGCGCCCGCGCCTCGTTCCCTGCAGCGCGAGCCCTCGCGCACGAGGCCCTCCTCCTCCGCGTCCCTAGCGCCGGCCAGGAGCCCGGCCGGCCAGAGCCGCGCCCGCCGTGCCAGAACTCCTCCCTGAGCGCCTCGTCGCCTCCTCGCCTCCAGGTCCTCCAGGACTGCCTCGCTTTCTTCCCCAGCGCCGGCGAGGGCCTCCCGCGCCCAAGCTCTCCGCGTCCCTTCCTCCAGCGACGTCCGCAGGCCGAGCGCCGCCTCCCTCTGCGTGCGCGGCGTCCTCCCCGAGCTTCCCCTCGGCCCTCCAGTTCGAGCCAGCGGCAGGCGGGTGCTTCCCCTTGAAGCCGCGAGCAGGCCTCCGGCTCCGTTCCTCCCGGGCGACCCCGGATCCCGCGGCCGTCGCCTCGCGTGCTGCTGCCGTGGCCTCGTGCAGCCCCTTGTCCTGCTGCTGTAGTTTGTTTTTGTTTTTGTTTTGTTGCCGTGCTGTAATGTTTGGACAGGAGACCCGTGTACTCTTTTGGAGATGTGAACAACTACACGACGCACAAGTACCTCTACATGACACGACCAGGTACCCCTACACGTCGATACGGCGGACGCGACAAGTACCTCTTCGGAAACGGAAACGCCCCGTGTACGACTACCGACGCCCGGAAAACGACCAAGTTCCACTACTTCCCACGACGGCCACGTGTACAACTACGTTGCCAAGACGGCCCCGACAAGTACCACGACGACCCGAACGACTACCGATGACCGTGAACAACTACCGCCGTCGTGGAACCGCCAAGACGAACGGAACATCTACTTCCCTCTACGACACGTGTACCACGACTCGTGAGAACGACTCCTTCCTCTACGTCTCGAACCGCCCCGAAACGCACGCTTCAAAGGTATAACCCCGTGACGTGACCCGTGGATGAACGCTTGTGCTTGCTTGTGTTGTATGAAATGCTCCTCGTGTGTGCTTCGTGTCCGTTGTGCCCTCTTTTGTCGTGTTCCTCGGTTGCCTCGTCACCGACTCGTGGGAACCCGGTAACGGGATCGCCCCACCTTCATCTCGTTTGACTCTCTCACGCCATCTATCTTTTGCACCGGACTCTCAACGAGTTGCCGGAACCGAATTGATGCCGTTGCATCATTTTCGGATCGTTGTCGTGGCCCCCTTCCTTTCCACCATGGTGACAATACTTCATATCTCCTTTAAGTCAACCTTTTAATAAAACTTGCATAACTTGATCATGTCATCCGCATCATGATAACAACATGAGAATGTTTAATTGTTGTTTGCTTATAATTATTAAACATGCTTATGGGGATTTTCCGGAGATGTTGTTGTTATTCTCCGGCCTCATTTAAATTGCCTAGTTAGTATAGTTTTATTATGCTTCACCTCTTGCCATGTTAACCAACATTTAATCTTGTCTTGTAAATAATGAGAGTCAACTAAATAATCAATGTGGTGTTTCGTCAATATGCAACTCGTTGCATATTGATCTCCACTTAACTTGTAGTATTTGTTTGTGCACTTTGCCATGCCAGGCTTATTTAAACCGGACATGCATCATACTTGGATGTGCATCTTATGCCTTGTTGATGCTTGTGTGTTTACCGTGTTGTTTCTTTCTTTCCGGTTGCTTCTCTTGTTAGCTTCAGTTTCGTTCCGGAGTTGTGAGGTTTCTCTCGACTGTGTTGCTCCGTCTTCGTGGATCTGTTCTTCTCCTTTGTGGAATCCCAGGCAAGATGACCGAACCCGGATACCATTACTATTTTTGCCTATTGCTAGAAGTCTCGATCTATAGTTTTGCCTCGATGCCCATGTCTTTCTTGTCAGCCTCCTACTTGTAACCATTGCCATGTTTAACCACCCTACCTACGCAAACCGTTGCTTGGCTAAGTACGCTTCGCTCAGCCCCTCTTATAGCATTGTTAGTTGCAGGTGAAGATTGAAGATGCTTCCTTCATGTTGAAGTTTGGTTGGGTTATATCACACTATATAAATGCTTAAAAATGAAATCATCTATATACTGGCAAGGGTGGAAGGCTAAGCCTTTTGCTTGGTGTTTTGTTCCACTCATGCCGTTAGGAACCGTATAAACTGGTGTTATGTTCCTTGATTATGCGTTCCTAACACGGTTGGGGTGTATGGGACCCCCTTGATAAACCGCTAAGTGCTAAGTCTTTTCCAGCAAGTCCCAACATTTGGTACTATTTGCCTCATAATAACAACTTAATTAATTAATTAAATTTGCATAGGGGGTCGCTCCCTCGAGGATCCTTTATTTCTACATAGCAGGGGGGGCCAGTGCCGATGGTGTTGGTCCCAAACGGGGGTCCTGCGGGAACCACCACGGGGAAACTCGAGGTTTGGGTCCTGTAGCATCGCCCATCCGGTCGTGTCCTGAGACCTAGATACGCGCGGCTACTATCAGGGTGTCGACACGCCGGGAGGATTTGCTGGATTAGCCTTACCTTAGTTCGGTTTAACTTGAGCACGGGATTCCGAGAATACTCGGGTCTTCCCAACTATGGAGTTGCGACTCCGCGGATCGTGGGCTTGTAATGGGTCAAGTTGGAACACCCCTGCAGGGTTTGAACTTTCGAAAGCCGTGCCCGCGGTTATGTGGCAGATGGGAGCTTGTTAATTCCGGTTGTAGAAAACTTGACACAATGTTTCAATACACTACCAGCGTGTGTACCGTGACTGTCAATTTCCGAATAGGGATTCGGGAGTTGAACACGGTGGGGTTATGTTTGACCGGCTTTAGTTAGGATCACTTCATGATCATCTTTCGATCGATGCACTTCTCTTCTCGCTCTCTTTTACGTAAGTTAGTGCTGGTTGCTGCTGCAGACTCTTGTTTGTTCCTTCACCTCTCGTTCTTTCTTCAGCCTTATCCTCACCCAAGGCTTAAATAGTCTTGTTACCCGGGAACGGGATTGCTGAGTCCTCTGTGGCTCACAGTTACTTCACCACACCAGATGCAGGTTCAACCGAGTAAGAAGCAGGAGTTGGATCAGTACTTCACCGGGAGCTTGGTGAAGAGTTTGGCTGTTTGCTTGTGACGTTTCGATGCTCAGTAATGGTTTCTACTAGGATTCGATCTTGACCTGTGGCTTTATGTTGTTTTGGTATCTTTCTTTTGGTTCTTCACCCGTAGACGGGTTGTGATGTTTTGTATGATGATTTGTTTATTCATTGTATTGCGTGAAGTGGCGAGTGTAAGCCAACTATCTCCTTTTTGCATTTTAATCCCTCTTTTACATGAGTCGTGCAAAGATACCAAACTTGAGATCATTCTAGGATGGATTTATGCCTTTAAGTCGTGCCTCGACACGTAGGAGGTATAACTCCATCCTGGGCATTACAAGTTGGTATTCAGAGCCTTCTCCGACCTAGAAGCCCCCACTGATTGATCGAATCGTTGACGGTTGAGTCTAGGCACACACTGGAAAATATTTTGAGTCCTATATTATATCGGAGAGTAGGATTTCTTTGCTTCTCATCCCCTTTCTCTCTGGTGAGGACTCCTGACGATTACTCTTATCTCTTCTACTTTCAAAAATTGCACCAATTTTTTTTTAGGATCCCGCGAGTATTCTGGGATTGTTTCGATGTTCTTGTGACAAGGATATTGTTCTCGATGCCTCCTGTTACCGAGGAGTTGAGCTTCGGGGTATCATTGACACAAGCATATCGCGGCAGTACTAAATACTTAAGACGGCCGACATCGAAAATCTCTCCTATACGGCCAGTGGCAAGATAACCCCGACATCACCCAGTACTGGGGAGGTAGTTCGAGAGTATTGCCATAGCTTGTTATAGTGGATGCTTTTCGAAGGTCCGAGGTAAACAGTTTCCGAGAAAGACTGGTTATGTGTTGAAGGATGGATACACCTGGATGTAGGTTTAGAGTTGATTGCGCGGTGCTTCCCGTGTATCCCCAACACCTGATTGCATAACTGGAAACTTTCGGAAATCTATAGGTGGGTTCATCAAGTAGTTCTAGGCATTCTTCCAACGGATGCATGATTGAAGTTTGGGGTTCTACATCGAGTGAAGTGGTTTTATGGACTTGTTCTGATCGGGAGTTGCATCTTAAAGGGTCCTTGGCTATGCTGATCCGGGGATGACAAAACCCTTTTGTAACACGTTCCATGAGCTTTCAGCACGAAGATGTCGAACGAAACTTTTATCTTGTATTTGTTCTATCTGATCCTTGTTGCTTTTATTTATCTTTTGTTCTCCCTAGTGGCTTCTTGACTAGTTGATGTAACTATGGAATTCATTCGTTCAATTCTCTGTTCGGATGATATTGTGAAGATCATGCTGCTTATCTATCCTTTGTTTTGTTTTGATTCTGGTATTCGAGTTGCTTCAATGTCAAATGTTGATTCCATACCTTTTCTAATCGGTATTCTCACATTTCTATGGGAATGCAGGTCCTTCTTGATCATCAAGATGGTCATATTAAATTCTTTTCAACCGGTGTCCATTTTGTTCATCCCAAGTTGTCTTTGTTTTCCCCACCCTCCCACCCTTTTCTGCATTGAGCCAGAATTCTTAAATGAAGTATCCATTTTATTCATGTGATATTTCTTCATTCTTTTCCTTCTATGTTCTTATCCGGTGAATTCTCGTGAAAATGCTCAAGAGCTTCAAGTTCATCATTCTTTTGTTCTCTAATTCTTCCGGTGGATGTAATTCAAGATTTCGGTGTTGATCTTATCCTTTTTCCTCTTTTCACAATGCTTTTTTATTCCGGTGTACCAATTAATCACTCTCCTCTTGCTATTCCTATCCGGAGTGCTGAAGATTCATAATTCCATTCTTAATCCGTTCAAACTATTTTGAGATTGATATCTCATCCAAGCCATTTAATTCAACCGGTGCAATATCTCTTAAACAATCTTTTCAACGGTGATTTCTTTGAGTGGGCCCTAACCCACAGGTCTTTTCCAGGATCTTACCTGACTCTTCTTTTCTGGAGTTATACTCAAATTCTTTTCAAAGTGTGACGTAAGTATGTTTTCCATCAGTCACATGCCTTCTCCAAGATCGCTTTCAAATTCTTTTTCTTCGTTGGTTCAACCTTTTAATTCTTCATTCCGGAGTGCTCAATAATTCTTATGGCATTTCTCATCGTCTTCTTAGATTTTGAAGACCGGAGAAGTGTTTCTCTTAAATCTTGGCCCGTTCTCTTGAAGATTCGTGGTTCTAGCTTCATGCCATCCTCATTATCGTTTGATTGTGAGGAATTCTTTTATAACCATCCGAAGCATTCTTGAATTCTTTTCTTTGTGACCCTCCGAAGGCCATCATTTCAGAATACTTCTTCGTTCTCAGTTTTCAACTTCGTCCTCCAAATATTCTTCGTTGATGTCTCTTCGTTCGTCTCCATATTCTTACGGTGGTTTTTTCAAGTTTAGCTTTCCGTTGTTATCGTTTTAATTCATTTGTTCTTTTCTCAATCCTACCGGTGGTTCGTTGAAGATTTATCCAAGCTTGTGCTAGATCTCTCTTTAATTCTTTGCAACGAGAATAAGTAGTATGCCAAATCCTTTGGTTGTCATCAATTTAATTGGCGAAGGAGATGCATGACATAATTCTTATTCTTATTCCTTCATGGTGATTTAATCTCTTTTTCCAGAGCTTGTTCATCATATCATATTCTCGGTTCTAATTCTTCATCTTGTTTTCCGGAGCTCCAAGTCATTTCAATTATATCATTTCAAAGCTCCATCTAATGCATCGCAGGCCTTGAATCTTATTTTTTTCATCTTTCACTTCTCATGCTTTCATTACCGGAGTTCTCATGGTGGTTCATCATGTTTTAATTCATCCTCGAAGTCTTCATCAAGATTCTTGTTGGAGCTCAAGCATTCTTCTTCATGCATTCCAATTGCAATCCGTTCTACCTTGTCTTTTCAGATGGTGTTATGTCATTCTTGACAATTCCTTCATGTTTCATGATTCACGAGTTATCATGAATGAGAGATTTAAAACCATCATTTTCTTTGTTCAAGAGATCTTTCCAACCCTTCAATTTATTCCTTGGAGTTATCTTGGGTTGTATTTCACCTAAAAGCTTTCCCTAAGGATTGTTGTTATTGTGGTGCTCATAAATGACCCAAGTTCTTCATTTTTCATTCCGGTGAATTAAGTTTATCATCTCCTTGTTGATCTCAATCCAATCGTTTGTTTTCCAATAGTGGTTGGTTGTCACCTCATAATTTTGAGATGTTTTCCATAAGCCCACATCAAGCTTATTCTTCTCGTTGTTGAAATTCCAACAACTCTATTCAACCCTTCTTGGTAAGGATGCTCTTTCAAATTCAATTTTGAGAGAAGTTGTCTTTTCTTCTCCATTCTTTCTTTCATTGATTTATATGCATTCTTTCATTCCGGAGGCTTTGTGATGTTGCTCTCTCCAAACCATCATCTTGTCATATCAGGATCATGTTCTTTTCTTGCTTATCATTTAACCGGAGTGTTGTATTCTTCATTCAAGTTTCGTCATCTTATCCAGCTTTTGCCTCTCTTTTCAACCGGAGTGCTGTGTGAGTCCTTCTTAACCTTTGTGCCATTCTTAACCGGAGTGTTGTATTCTTCATTCAAGTTTCGTCATCTTATCCAGCTTTTGCCTCTCTTTTCAACCGAAGTGCTGTGTGAGTCCTTCTTAACCTTTGTGCCATTCTTTCATTGTTTCAGAGGCAATATGTTGTTGTTTTCATCAAGTATCACTCCATCTCCTTAAGTTTTTGTTCATTTCCTTCCATTTTCAGACGGAGTGCTGTCCAAATTCTGTCATTCTTATTCCTTGGCTATACCATTGCGGTTTCATATTCTTTCCGTCCGTAAGCTCTTGTTTCATGTCTTTCAACCTTCAAGGTTCTCTTAATTGCTCCTTGCTCCTCCTTTTACCGGAGTGCACTTAACTTCGTTCATCTATGTTGTTTTGTTCTTTCTACTTGTTCAACCTCTCAAGGTTCTTTGGTTTCACTCGTCTGTCAAAGAAGCAACTTTGTTTTACCTCTTCCTCTTCTGTTTTTACCCGGTGATATCTCTAGGATCTCGGGTCGAGATCCTCTGTTAGTGTGGGAGAGTTGTGACGCCCGAGACCGACGTCCCAGAAGATTCCAGAAGAGTCCCGAAGATTCCAGATGTTCCGGGTTGCCCGTGTGTTCTTTTGTGCTTGTGTTATTTATTTTCGCATTGCATCATGTCATCATGCCATCATGTCATTTTAATTTTGGCATCTCAACCTAAATAAATCGTGTGGACCTTCGGTCCATTTAAATCGAGGGAAGGTGACTTCTCTTTATAACATATAAAGTCTCTCAATATTTTAGGGAGCTATATATTAATTATTCCATTGCTTCGGAATCACCATAACACACTTGCATAATTCCCCATGTTTATTTCACTTCAAGTTTCACCTCCAAAACCTTGCCAATAATTCTTTCCGTTGTTTCGAGGCTCCTCCTTTTATATATACTCCTTTTATTGCAAGCTAAATGTTTTAGTTTTGCACTTCCTTTGTGTTGGAACTATTTTTGTTGGGTTGGTAATATCCCGTAAAGCCTTATAAAAATGTTCCATATTTTATTTTTCTGTTCTGGCCTCTTTTCTTAATTTCTTTTGCTCTCTCTCTCTTTTATTTCTGTTTAAGAAATAAATAAGAGTGCAGCCCAACTCCCTTCTCCTCCCTCTTGGGCCTCCTCTCTTCTGGCCCAATTCCTCAGTCCAGCCCGACCGAACCCTAATTTTCCCTCAGCCTCGCATCGTTTCCCTCTACACTGCCGCCACTCTCCCTATTCCCCTCGTCCATCTCTCCCTCAGCCCGCTCCTTCCAGCCTCGATTGCCCGAACCCCATCGCCAGAACCATCCCGCTCCTCCTTCGATCCCTTGCCTCGCCACCTCTCCTCCGGCCTCTCCTTCCCCTCCGTCCAGCGGCAGGCGCCCGCGCCTCGTTCCCTGCAGCGCGAGCCCTCGCGCACGAGGCCCTCCTCCTCCGCGTCCCTAGCGCCGGCCAGGAGCCCGGCCGGCCAGAGCCGCGCCCGCCGTGCCAGAACTCCTCCCTGAGCGCCTCGTCGCCTCCTCGCCTCCAGGTCCTCCAGGACTGCCTCGCTTTCTTCCCCAGCGCCGGCGAGGGCCTCCCGCGCCCAAGCTCTCCGCGTCCCTTCCTCCAGCGACGTCCGCAGGCCGAGCGCCGCCTCCCTCTGCGTGCGCGGCGTCCTCCCTGAGCTTCCCCTCGGCCCTCCAGTTCGAGCCAGCGGCAGGCGGGTGCTTCCCCTTGAAGCCGCGAGCAGGCCTCCGGCTCCGTTCCTCCCGGGCGACCCCGGATCCCGCGGCCGTCGCCTCGCGTGCTGCTGCCGTGGCCTCGTGCAGCCCCTTGTCCTGCTGCTGTAGTTTGTTTTTGTTTTTGTTTTGTTGCCGTGCTGTAATGTTTGGACAGGAGACCCGTGTACTCTTTTGGAGATGTGAACAACTACACGACGCGCAAGTACCTCTACATGACACGACCAAGTACCCCTACACGTCGATACGGCGGACGCGACAAGTACCTCTTCGGAAACGGAAACGCCCCGTGTACGACTACCGACGCCCGGAAAACGACCAAGTTCCACTACTTCCCACGACGGCCACGTGTACAACTACGTTGCCAAGACGGCCCCGACAAGTACCACGACGACCCGAACGACTACCGATGACCGTGAACAACTACCGCCGTCGTGGAACCGCCAAGACGAACGGAACATCTACTTCCCTCTACGACACGTGTACCACGACTCGTGAGAACGACTCCTTCCTCTACGTCTCGAACCGCCCCGAAACGCACGCTTCAAAGGTATAACCCCGTGACGTGACCCGTGGATGAACGCTTGTGCTTGCTTGTGTTGTATGAAATGCTCCTCGTGTGTGCTTCGTGTCCGTTGTGCCCTCTTTTGTCGTGTTCCTCGGTTGCCTCGTCACCGACTCGTGGGAACCCGGTAACGGGATCGCCCCACCTTCATCTCGTTTGACTCGCTCACGCCATCTATCTTTTGCACCGGACTCTCAACGAGTTGCCGGAACCGAATTGATGCCGTTGCATCATTTTCGGATCGTTGTCGTGGCCCCCTTCCTTTCCACCACGGTGACAATACTTCATATCTCCTTTAAGTCAACCTTTTAATAAAACTTGCATAACTTGATCATGTCATCCGCATCATGATAACAACATGAGAATGTTTAATTGTTGTTTGCTTATAATTATTAAACATGCTTATGGGGATTTTCCGGAGATGTTGTTGTTATTCTCCGGCCTCATTTAAATTGCCTAGTTAGTATAGTTTTATTATGCTTCACCTCTTGCCATGTTAACCAACATTTAATCTTGTCTTGTAAATAATGAGAGTCAACTAAATAATCAATGTGGTGTTTCGTCAATATGCAACTCGTTGCATATTGATCTCCACTTAACTTGTAGTATTTGTTTGTGCACTTTGCCATGCCAGGCTTATTTAAACCGGACATGCATCATACTTGGATGTGCATCTTATGCCTTGTTGATGCTTGTGTGTTTACCGTGTTGTTTCTTTCTTTCCGGTTGCTTCTCTTGTTAGCTTCAGTTTCGTTCCGGAGTTGTGAGGTTTCTCTCGACTGTGTTGCTCCGTCTTCGTGGATCCGTTCTTCTCCTTTGAGGAATCCCAGGCAAGATGACCGAACCCGGATACCATTACTATTTTTGCCTATTGCTAGAAGTCTCGATCTATAGTTTTGCCTCGATGCCCATGTCTTTCTTGTCAGCCTCCTACTTGTAACCATTGCCATGTTTAACCACCCTACCTACGCAAACCGTTGCTTGGCTAAGTACGCTTCGCTCAGCCCCTCTTATAGCATTGTTAGTTGCAGGTGAAGATTGAAGATGCTTGCTTCATGTTGAAGTTTGGTTGGGTTATATCACACTATATAAATGCTTAAAAATGAAATCATCTATATACTGGCAAGGGTGGAAGGCTAAGCCTTTTGCTTGGTGTTTTGTTCCACTCATGCTGTTAGGAGCCGTATAAACCGGTGTTATGTTCCTTGATTATGCGTTCCTAACACGGTTGGGGTGTATGGGACCCCCTTGATAAACCGCTAAGTGCTAAGTCTTTTCCAGCAAGTCCCAACATTTGGTACTATTTGCCTCATAATAACAACTTAATTAATTAATTAAATTTGCATAGGGGGTCGCTCCCTCGAGGATCCTTTATTTCTACATAGCAGGGGGGGCCAGTGCCGATGGTGTTGGTCCCAAACGGGGGTCCTGCGGGAACCACCACGGGGAAACTCGAGGTTTGGGTCCTGTAGCATCGCCCATCCGGTCGTGTCCTGAGACCTAGATACGCGCGGCTACTATCAGGGTGTCGACACGCCGGGAGGATTTGCTGGATTAGCCTTACCTTAGTTCGGTTTAACTTGAGCACGGGATTCCGAGAATACTCGGGTCTTCCCAACTATGGAGTTGCGACTCCGCGGATCGTGGGCTTGTAATGGGTCAAGTTGGAACACCCCTGCAGGGTTTGAACTTTCGAAAGCCGTGCTCGCGGTTATGTGGCAGATGGGAGCTTGTTAATTCCGGTTGTAGAAAACTTGACACAATGTTTCAATACACTACCAGCGTGTGTACCGTGACTGTCAATTTCCGAATAGGGATTCGGGAGTTGAACACGGTGGGGTTATGTTTGACCGGCTTTAGTTAGGATCACTTCGTGATCATCTTTCGATCGATGCACTTCTCTTCTCGCTCTCTTTTACGTAAGTTAGTGCTGGTTGCTGCTGCAGACTCTTGTTTGTTCCTTCACCTCTCGTTCTTTCTTCAGCCTTATCCTCACCCAAGGCTTAAATAGTCTTGTTACCCGGGAACGGGATTGCTGAGTCCTCTGTGGGTCACAGTTACTTCACCACACCAGATGCAGGTTCAACCGAGTAAGAAGCAGGAGTTGGATCAGTACTTCACCGGGAGCTTGGTGAAGAGTTTGGCTGTTTGCTTGTGACGTTTCGATGCTCAGTAATGGTTTCTACTAGGATTCGATCCTGACCTGTGGCTTTATGTTGTTTTGGTATCTTTCTTTTGGTTCTTCACCCGTAGACGGGTTGTGATGTTTTGTATGATGATTTGTTTATTCATTGTATTGCGTGAAGTGGCGAGTGTAAGCCAACTATCTCCTTTTTGCATTTTAATCCCTCTTTTACATGAGTCGTGCAAAGATACCAAACTTGAGATCATTCTAGGATGGATTTATGCCTTTAAGTCGTGCCTCGACACGTAGGAGGTATAACTCCATCCTGGGCATTATAGTACCCCTTTGTGACACTTGGTTAAAACATATGCAATGCAATGATAACCCATGGGAATCCGAGCTAATTAGGACAAGGAGCGAGCACTATTGGTATTCGATGCATGAGGCTTGCAACTTATAGGATGTTTTATGCATGACACATATGAAGTACTACTACCGTTGACACAATTGCTTCCATGTTTTCAAAACGAAAAGCTCTAGCACATAACCTTTCTTTTTACCTTTATGATTGAAGCACCAACTACTGAGAGCATGATTGTCATTCTGAGTGTAATGTGCATTGTCCCAAAGTAGCATTGTCTTTTGCATGATTGTGATATCGTTTATTCTGAAATGATTGTATCTAGTCATCACTTAAACCTTGAAGGTGCCCCTGCATTTATATTTTGCATCACTAAAGGGGGCAAGCTAGATATCACTTTATCATATTTGCACATCATGTTCATTGCAAATCTTTTTGATGTTTCAGTTTCATGTTGTAAAACTTTCAGCCATTTGCGATTTTTTCTTGAGGCAACTTAATTACTTTAGAATCATTGTCTCAGTAAGCTTTTGTCATATGACTATGAGAAAGTCCTATATGGTTAATAGCATATCACCACAGAAATTATTCTTGTTATCATTTACCTACTCGAGGACGAGCAGGAATTATGCTTGGGGATGTTGATACGTCCAAAACGTATCTATAATTTCTGCTTGCTCCATGCCACTTTTGGGTGATATTGCTATGATATTCATACACTTCCATACACTTTTGATCATATTTGGACTAACTTACTAATCCAGTGCACCACAGTGCCAGTTTCTGTTTTCTGCTGTTTTTGTATTTCGGGTTTTCACGTTTCGAGAACTGCCCAGAAAAATCCAGAAAAATTATATAAAAAATCAACGATCCGGAAACAACACTGCGTCCGAAGGGCAACCTGGGGGGGCCACAGGGGCTCCAGGCGCCCTGTGGGCGCGCCCCCCTTGGGCCGCGCCGGGGGGGGGGGCGCCTCGGCCCCCCGAGACTCCCCGGTGCCCTACTTTGGCATATATTTAAAGGACCCTCCGAAACCCTCAGAACATGACTTCTTTTCGCGATCCCATCTCTGTTCCGCCGCCGCCGCCGCTTCCAAGATCGGGAGCACCAGGAGAACTCTTCCCGGCACCCTGCCGGAGGGGAGGATCACCACCGGGAGCTTCTCCACCACCATGGACGCCTCCCGGATGACTCGTGAGTAGTCTCCCTTGGACCATGAGTCCATGACCAGTAGCTATGTGATGTTCTCCTCCCGTTCTTGTGCTTCACTAATTAGTCCTCGTGAGCTGCCCTACATGATCGAGGCACCTATGTAATCCTTATGCTGTTGCTATGTTGAGTTTGCTGGGATCCGATGGATTATGAGATTATGTTTAGATTGATCTTGTGTAATATATTTGATTCACCTCTTTTATATTTTAGTTCATAAGTAATTCTTGCATGTTCTCCATTGTTATTTATTGCTTTGACCGAGTAATAGGTAGTGACTCCAAGAGGGAACGTTATGCTCGATTGTGGGTTCATGCCCCTCGATGACTAGCTTGAGTGACAGAAACATGAGTCTAGGGGATGTGTTGTTGCCACAAGGGGGAAAACAACGGTGCTTGTGCCCGCGGGTGCAAGGATTGTTTACTTTATGCAAAGTTCTTTTAATGCAGTTGTCTGTTGCATTGAGTTTACACTATGGGTGGGACTCGCAACTTAATACCAGCGAGATGTTCTGGATAGATATCTCAAGGTGGATGATTAGTAGTAGATATTGATGGATTTCGGTCTACTTACTTTGGCGTACCGCCCATGCTTTGAACCTCAACCTTTCTTGCAATGTAATCAGCATTTGTATGCGCTCGTGGGTCCTGTCAATTGCCCAGCTGTAATTTGTTTACCTCACATAGCTGTTTTATCGTCTTTTGGGAGAGAGACATCACTAGTGAACATCATGAGACTCCGGTCCATATTACCATCATTGATCATATCCACTATTTACTTTCCGTTACTATTTACTATTGCAAAAACTATCTATCACTACTATCATTGCTTTTAACCCTTTGTGAACTACAAGGCCGGAGGGATTGACAACCTCTCTGTACTCGTTGGGAGCAAAGTTATTTGTATCTGTGTGCAGGTCCACGTTGGTTGCTACTAATCTGGCGCCGTAGCAATTGACACCTACTTGTTGAACCTAGGAGTCTCTGGGGAATCGATCCTTGGCATCTTTGCTAGGAGAAAACACTTCTACTTACTGCATCTTACACCTTCCACTTGGGGTAACCAACGAGGGGTTCGAGGCCCATCAAGGAGTATTTTCTGGCGCCGTTGCCGGGGACTCCACTCTTCAAGATAGGGGAGTTGCATGCTATCTTTTACCTTTGCTTTTTAGTCTTGTTAGTTTACCTTTCAGTTTTCTTCATGTATTTCACTAGTTTTGCTTATGGACAACCTTGCTATTGGATCGTTGCTTGCGGGTAGACGCCCCACACCTGTGGTGGTTGCTCCTCCCCCTACTGAAATTGTTCCCTATAAAATACCAGCTGGTATTATCAATTATGTTTTGGCTAATCGTTATGCAGGAGACAAACATCCCGGTGAACACTTGCTATATCTGTCACAACTATGTTCATTATTTAAGCTTGCAGGTGTATCAAGGGAGTTTGTCATGAGGAAATTGTTCGCCGTATCACTTATAGATAAGGCTTCAGATTGGTGTAAGCTTCTCGATAACTCGCACTTGCTTGATTGGCAAGAGCTTATGTCTCTCTTTTATACTAAGTTTTATCCTCTTCATGATACTTATGTGGAGAGTAAGAGTACCTTTTTGCATGTGGATCATGGTAACAATGCTTTATGTGATGCTTATATTGTTGAGTTTATTCGTGATCTCACTGAAAATTATTATGAGAAGGGAACATATGCTTATAGATATTTCAATAATATCAAGTTCCCTTTCTTTATGTTGAAGGTTTTGAAGCTGCACTTGTTTTGTCTTCCTATGCTTATTGCTTTGTGCTTCAATGAATTATTCTATTGCAATATTCCTATGCATAGGAAGCATGTTAGGCTTAAATGTGTTTGGTATTTGCTTCTTGATGCTCTCTTTTGTTCTTCAACTCTTATTCCTACGAGAGCATCATTAAAGTCTTATGCCTAGCTTAAAGGCATAAAAGAAAACGCTTTTGGGAGGCAGCCCACATGAATAATTTTTTTGCTTTTGTTGTGTCTTGATGTTGTTTACTGCTGTAGCATCATCATTGTATCTTTGCTTTTCATATTAGTGCCAAGTATAGCCTCTGATTGCTAGAAAGTTCAAAAGTTGTGAGGTGCTGTCCAGGAAACAGATTCTGTCCTTGGATAGAAAAATTCGTATAAAATCACCAGATCATCTTTTTGGTCTGAATTGTTTCGACAGCGTTCTCTATATAATTTCTTTCGTCCGTCAGTTCTGAGTTTTTTTATTTGAGTTGCAGAAGTATCCCGAACAGGTCAATTACTGCCTGCTGTTCTGTTTTTCACAGATTCTGTCCTGTTTTGCCTTACCTTCACTTTGCAAATTAAGAACTTGCTTTTTCTTTGCAAAAACCTTTTGGCAATCTTGAGAAACAGTAGAACTTCAAGAATATCTTTATTTCCAGCAAGGTATAATTATTTTATTAAGGGTACTAACCTCGCTAATCAGATTATGATGAGTTGTGTATGAAGGGAGTTTTCAAGTGTGCGAGGGAAGATGATAAAAAGATTCAGGAGTGTCAAGCGCTCAAGCTTGGGGATGCCCCCGTGCACCCCCAAGAAATATTCAAGGAGACTCAAGCGTCTAAGCTTGGGGATGCCCCCGTGCATCCCCTTCTCCATCAACATTATCAGTTCGTCTTTCGTTCCGCTATATTTTTATCACTTCATGTGTTATGTGCTATGCTTGGAGCGTCTTGCTTTTAGTTTTCCTTTTAGTTTTTCATAACGAGTCGGAACCCAGCATTCCTTTATGTGGGAGAGAAACACGCTCCACCTCTACCTAGAACATTACATAGAATTTTCATGTCTATCTATGATGTGTGTGTTCTTTATCTTTTAATAGCTACTATCATACTCTGCTCTTAGTATTCATGCTTATCTTTTCGAGAGCTTTTATTTAGTTGGTTGCTTGAACTCTCTTTAATTACCATGCTCACCTTATTAAGAGAGTTTGCTTCCGTTGCATGGGTTAATGTGTCTATGATAAAGATGCTACTTTCATGATGGTGCTTAGTAGTTCAGGTTTTCTTTTGGTTAATCTCAAATAGCTGGGGGTTCCCAATGTGTTATTGGAGTACCAACTTGGTTTGTTTGCCTATGATGTGGTATGGTTTAGTAATATCTTCCTTCGAGAATTTATTTTGATTGACTTGGCGTATGCTCACACATATTCAAGACTGTAAAGAAAGTCTGTCAAGCCTTGATGATCTTTTATTTCTAAGTAGCGATATAACTACCATGCCTGATTCAATATTGCTTTGTCGCTCTGCATGATTATGACCGTCACTGCTCTCTTAGTTGGTCGCTCCCAGTCTTTTTGCTAACCTCCACCTGTACTAAGCAAATTAACCATGCAATACATAGCTCATGGGAAAGTAGCCTAAAAACTATTGTGGTAAAGAATATGTTGCTTATGTATCTTATTTCTTATGAGTTGCTTGCTGAGCGGTAACCATGTTTCTCGGGACGCCATCAACTGTCACACTTTTGTTGAATATCATGTGAGTTGCTATGCATGTTCGTCTTGTCTGAAGTAAGGGTGATTTACCGTGGGTTGAATAACTATGCATATTGTTAGAGAAGAACATTGGGCCGCCAACCAAAGCCATGCATCATGGTGGAAGTTTTAGCTTGGACCTTAATCCTCAATCTCTCATGAGAATATGCTTATGCATTAAAGAGGAGTCCATCATCTATTTTCTATGTTGTCCCGGTATGGATGTCCTCAAGTTGAGATCTATCAAAAACGAGAAATCAAATGCGATCTATCTCCTTGGACCTTTGTACAGGTGGCATAGAGGTACCCCTTTGTGACACTTGGTTAAAACATATGCAATGCAATGATAACCCATGGGAATCCGAGCTAATTAGGACAAGGAGCGAGCACTATTGGTATTCGATGCATGAGGCTTGCAACTTATAGGATGTTTTATGCATGACACATATGAAGTACTACTACCGTTGACACAATTGCTTCCATGTTTTCAAAACGAAAAGCTCTAGCACATAACCTTTCTTTTTACCTTTATGATTGAAGCACCAACTACTGAGAGCATGATTGTCATTCTGAGTGTAATGTGCATTGTCCCAAAGTAGCATTGTCTTTTGCATGATTGTGATATCGTTTATTCTGAAATGATTGTATCTAGTCATCACTTAAACCTTGAAGGTGCCCCTGCATTTATGTTTTGCATCACTAAAGGGGGCAAGCTAGATATCACTTTATCATATTTGCACATCATGTTCATTGCAAATCATTTTGATGTTTCAGTTTCATGTTGTAAAACTTTCAGTCATTTGTGATTTTCTCTTGAGGCAACTTAATTACTTTAGAATCATTGTCTCAGTAAGCTTTTGTCATATGACTATGAGAAAGTCCTATATGGTTAATAGCATGTCACCACAGAAATTATTCTTGTTATCATTTACCTACTCGAGGACGAGCAGGAATTAAGCTTGGGGATGTTGATACGTCCAAAACGTATCTATAATTTCTGCTTGCTCCATGCCACTTTTGGGTGATATTGCTATGATATTCATACACTTCCATACACTTTTGATCATATTTGGACTAACTTACTAATCCAGTGCACCCCCGTGCCAGTTTCTGTTTTCGGCTGTTTTTGTATTTCAGGTTTTCACGTTTCAAGAACTGCCCAGAAAAATCCAGAAAAATTATATAAAAAATCAGCGATCCGGAAACAACACTGCGTCCGAAGGGCAACCTGGGGGGGCCACAGGGGCTCCAGGCACCCTCTGGGCGCCCCCCCCTGGGCCGCGCCGGGGGGGGGCGCCTCGGCCCCCCAAGACTCCCCCGGTGCCCTACTTTGGCATATATTTAAAGGACCCTCCGAAACCCTCAGAACAGGACTTCTTTTCGCGATCCCATCTCTGTTCCGCCGCTGCCGCCGCTTCCAAGATCGGGAGCACCAGGAGAACTCTTTCCGGCACCCTGCCGGAAGGGAGGATCACCACAGGGAGCTTCTCCACCACCATGGACGCCTCCCGGATGACTCGTGAGTAGTCTCCCTTGGACCATGAGTCCATGACCAGTAGCTATGTGATGTTCTCCTCCCGTTCTTGTGCTTCACTAATTAGTCCTCGTGAGCTGCCCTACATGATCGAGGCACCTATGTAATCCTTATGCTGTTGCTATGTTGAGTTTGCTGGGATCCGATGGATTATGAGATTATGTTCAGATTGATCTTGAGTAATATATTTGATTCACCTCTTTTATATTTTAGTTCATAAGTAATTCTTGCATGTTCTCCGTTGTTATTTATTGCTTTGACCGAGTAATAGGTAGTGACTCCAAGAGGGAACGTTATGCTCGATTGTGGGTTCATGCCCCTCGATGACTAGCTTGAGTGACAGAAACATGAGTCTAGGGGATGTACTGTTGCCACAAGGGGGAAAACAACGGTGCTTGTGCCCGCGGGTGCAAGGATTGTTTACTTTATGCAAAGTTCTTTTAATGCAGTTGTCTGTTGCATTGAGTTTACACTATGGGTGGGACTCGCAACTTAATACCAGCGAGATGTTCTGGATAGATATCTCAAGGTGGATGATTAGTAGTAGATATTGATGGATTTCGGTCTACTTACTTTGGCGTACCGCCCATGCTTTGAACCTCAACCTTTCTTGCAATGTAATCAGCATTTGTATGCGCTCGTGGGTCCTGTCAATTGCCCAGCTGTAATTTGTTTACCTCACATAGCTGTTTTATCGTCTTTTGGGAGAGAGACATCACTAGTGAACATCATGAGACTCCGGTCCATATTACCATCATTGATCACATCCACTATTTACTTTCCGTTACTATTTACTATTGCAAAAACTATCTATCACTACTATCATTGCTTTTAACCCTTTGTGAACTACAAGGCCGGAGGGATTGACAACCTCTCTGTACTCGTTGGGAGCAAAGTTATTTGTATCTGTGTGCAGGTCCACGTTGGTTGCTACTAATCTGGCGCCGTAGCAATTGACACCTACTTGTTGAACCTAGGAGTCTCTGGGGAATCGATCCTTGGCATCTTTGCTAGGGGAAAACACTTCTACTTACTGCATCTTACACCTTCCACTTGGGGTAACCAACGAGGGGTTCGAGGCCCATCAAGACCGAGGAGAACTTGGTATTGAGATCCAAAAAGAGAGAAGAAGCCATCTAGGTACTAACTATGGATCCGAAGGTCTGTGGTAAACTACTCACAACTCATGGTGAGGCGATGGTGTTGATGTAGAAGCACTCCGTGGAAGATCCCCCTCCGGCGGAGCTCTGGAACAGGCCCCAAGATGGGATCTCACGGGAATAGAAGGTTGCGGCGGTGAAATTAGGGTTTTTTCTATTGCTTCGATGTTTTCAGGGTACATGGGTATATATAGGAGGAAGGAGTACGTCGGTGGAGCAACATGGGGCCCACGAGGCAGGGGGCGCGCCCTGGACCCTCGTGGGCACCCCGTGTCTCCTCTGCCTTGGTGCTCCAGTCTCTCGTGAAGATATCGTTTCAAAAATAACTCTCCCGAAGGTTTCATTCCGTTTGGACTCCGTTTCATATTCCTTTTATGCAAAACCCTGAAATAGACAAGAAAATAGCAATCTGGAGTGGGCCTTTGGGTTAATAGGTTAGTCCCAAAAAATAATACAAAAGTGTATAATAAAGCCCATTAAACATCCAAAACATCATATATATAATAGCATGGAACAATCAAAAATTATAGATGCGTTGGAGATGTATCAAGTAGTGGCCCAAAAGATAACCTGCAAGAAATGAACATTTGTTGCTCTGTTAAAAACCATATCATTCCTGCAATTCCATATAGCCCATAATAGTGCACAAACGCCTACACGGATGTGACTCGCTAATTCTTTGTCAACTCCGTTTAGCCACGTCCCAAACAACGTGTTGATACTAGTAGGAGGGGTAATGTTAAACGCTATATGTACCGAGCGCCATAAAACTTTGGCCAGCGGGCAGTCAAGAAAGAGGTGTTTGATAGATTCATCATGGTCACAGAAACTACATCTCGGAGACCCATTCCAGTTATGTTTGGCCAAGTTATCCTTAGTGAGAATTACTTGTTTATGGACAAACCACATAAACACTTTAATCCGTAAGGGTACTTTGACCTTCCAAATGTGAACAGACCGAGGTATGGGTACAGAGTTGATTAAATCGAGATGCATGGACTTCACTGAAACGTTCCATTCTTTGTTAGTTTCCAATGAATCAGATCTGGCTGTTGAGACAACTGGACATCCATCAATCTTCTCACAAGATGGAGCCATGCTTCCCAACGATTTCCGACCAGCGTCCTTCTGAATTGAATATTTAGAGGGTTGGACTGTAACACTGTTGCAACATAAACATCTCTACATTGAACAATATTATAGAGAGATGGATATTGGATAGCTAGGGGTGTCTCCCCAAGCCACGTATCCTCCCAGAATCTCGTGGAGAAACCGTTACCAATGATAAACTTTGTTCTATTGAAAAAGGCTACTTTCACTTTCATTAGTCCTTTCCAAAACGGTGAGTCAGTTAGCCTAACTGTCACCTGTGCTAGGGTCTTAGTGGTAAGGTACTTATTACGCAAGATCTGGGCCCATGTGGCATGGGTCTCAGAGGATAGCATAAACAACCATTTGCTGAGTAAGCATCGGTTTTTCACCTCCAAATTTTCAATTCCAAGACCACCTTGGTCCTTTGGTTTACAAATAACATCCCATTTAGCGAGCCTGTATTTTCGTTTTAACTCGTCGCTCTGCCAAAAGAAACGCGATCGACAGAAATCCAATCTTTTCCTTACCCCTACTGGGATCTGGAAGAAAGACAACAAAAACATTGGCATACTTGTAAGTACTGAATTAATGAGAATTAGCCGGCCACCGTATGACATGAGCTTGCCCTTCCAGCAGCTAAGTTTCGTTTCAAATCGATCCTCAATACACTTCCATTCTTTGTTTTGAAAGCTTGCGATGATGAATCGAAATGCCTAGGTATGTGAAAGGCAACGAACCTATCCCACATCCAAACAGTTGTTTGTATGCTTCTTGTTCGTCTTTGGCTCTCCCAAAGCAGAACAATTCACTCTTATGAAAGTTAATCTTCAACCCCGACAACTGTTCAAAAAGACATAACTCGAGCTTCTAATTTCTAGCCTTAGCCAAATCGTGCTCCATGAAGATGATTGTATCATCCGCGTACTGAAGGATGGACAGTCCTCCATCGACTAGATGTGGAACAAGCCCACCTATCTGGTCATTCTCTTTAGCCCTTCCAATCAGGATTGTTAACATATCTGCCACTATGTTAAATAAGATGGGGGACATCAAACATAACTTATTGATGTTTCATATACGTAATTATTTGGTAGGCTTTTATTCTTTTGATTTGTTATCCATACAAAGTGATCATTTTTTATTTGGAGTGCTCAAACTGTGTAGGGCTTCAAAATGAGTGTCAAAAGTATAGCGAGTCGTTGATTAATTTTCATTTCTCAACATTTCTGACACTCAGTGTTATCATTTTTAGCAAAAATCATGACCATTTTTTCTTTGATTCATAATTTTAAATGCTTATTTTATTGTTATTATCATTGAGTTTTTCCATAACATCATGCAATCAACTATCTGATATCTATTTGATTTTTTTAACATGAATGTAGGCAACAAACAAAGCATGCCAATGGTGTGACAACAACAGGCTAGGTGCATGGCACAATATTCACCTCAGTTGCGATGAAATCTTCCTAGATCCCCAGGAGGGCTTTATGGAGTGGGCGGTACATTTTGATTCCACTAGTGTTGTGGCTCATCAATTCCCAATGCATATAAAGTTGCGAGCATAATTGTCTAATTGTTGCTTTGTTTTAAATATGCTCAGCGCATTCCTTGTTGGGGAAGGATTGAGTTCATGCGTGTGGCAAACTTGGTCATCGATGTGGAGGGCACAGTCGAAGGAAATATGCCCTAGAGGCAATAATAAAATTGTATTAACCGGAAACTTAGTACATGTGTGAATACATAGACAAAACAGTATGTCCCTAGTATGCCTCTACTAGACTAGCTCATTGATCAAAGATGGTTATGTTTCCTAGCCATAGACATGAGTTGTCATTTGATCAACGATATCACATCATTAGGAGAATGATGTGATGGAAAAGACCCATCCGTTAGCTTAGCACTATGATCGTTTAGTTTTACTGCTATTGCTTTCCTCATGACTTATACATGTTCCTATGACTATGAGATTATGCAACTCCCGAATACCGGAGGAACACCTTGTGTCAGGGATATTACTAGCAGGTATAAACCGGCCGGGAAGATCCGGATTACACTAGTCTGGTTGTATTATTACAAAGCCCAGTAGAATATGTACAAAGGTTACAGCCCATAGAGGCTTAGGGCCCATATGTAAAGCTTACGGTTTATAAACCGTCATATCATGTAACTTGAGGTGTAAGATAGAAAGGGCAGAGGCCGAGGCGGATACAATTATGAACCGGCCTCGGGACTCTGTAAACCGGACCGGGCGTTGCCTCCTATATAAAGGGACGACCCGGCGATGGTTCAAGGAGAGGCAACAACCCGTTGAGACACAGGCAAGCAATCCGCTCCCTGTTCATCGACGCCCAAGCAATACCAAACCAAACTAGACGTAGGCTTTTACCTTCATCGAAGGGGCAGAACTAGTATAAACTCTCTGTGTCCTTTGTGTGCTTTTAACCTCTTCAAGCTAACCCGCGCGATGGCCTCACACCTAAGTCCTCTAAACCAGACATCTGCCATGCCAATTCCACGACAGTTGGCGCCCACCGTGGGGCTATCGCACGATGGTTTCGAGTTCTTGAAGGGCAGCTTTGAAGGACTCAAGGGTTACGTGGTTGGCCGGATGACCAAGAGTCGCCGCGGCTGGATCTACATCGACGACGCACGCTGGGGCCCCGAGGCCGATTCAATCGAATACGGGTACCGGTTCCCCTTCGGCGGCATCCACGTCTTCATTGGCAAGATTGGTGAACCACGACCTGAGCCGGACATCTTCCCCAACATCATCGATCCGGCTCAGCGTGCGAGATCGGCCCGGATTCAGCCCACCGTGAAGCGTGTCTTCGTTGGAGCAGTACATGGAGTCCAAGCCGAGGACGGATCGGATTCTAGTGGCGAAACAGTTGTCTATTCTGATGATGAATCTTCATCCGGGGAGACCGAATCTTTGTATCTGTTGCAGGACGGCCGATCCGAGGGTATATATGATGGTGACAGTATTCCGGACCCCTTTGATCCGCCAAACCAGATGGCTGTCTTCATGGCCGGATCATAGTCCATGCGGCCACGGTGACTCAGGCGTTCACAGCAGAGATAGCTGGTGCGGGGGCGAGCAGTCAAGCCACTCACCCTCTGACGTTCTATCCACCTTGGTCGAGGAGTTAACATCACGCGCAATAGCAGAAGTAGCTCCTGCCAACAAGGCGCAGCATGATGCGGAGATCCTTCAGCTGAAGGGCCAGATTGAGCAAGCTAAAAGGGATCTGGATGCAGAGAAAGCCATGATAGCTACGAGGCAAGCAGAGCTAGACTCCCAAGCTTTCCGGCTCAGGGTGGATCAGACTTCTGCGCAGGAGGTAAGAAACAGAAGGCAGCAAACTCGTCTACCGCCGGTCTATGAGGCGATGAATCTCTTCGGGACACTAGGAGCGGGAGCCAGCAATAACCTAGAGGTAAACCGGGGAGGAGCTCCGGGGACTGGCGTGCCGGTTCAACCACCGGCTGCAGAGCGAAATCGTCAAGTTGTGACCACGCCGCACATCCCCACCCCCCGGCCATTATTCTAACCCGTTGGACAACATTGTCGCCGCCGCTTCACGACTGGCCGCTTTACCCATTGAGGGGACATCCCCCGTGGCGATGGAAGCGCGACGGGCTAAGGAATTACTGGACACGGCGTTGACACAGCAGCAGGCGTATTCTTACAGCAGGGAGAGGATTCACTCAACCCCCCGCCACAGCCAGAGCTACACTAGGCATTGGGAGGAACCGGCAGTGTCTAGCAGCGAGCGGAGACGTCACCGTCACAGGCAGGATAATCCGGCAGGAGCAGAAGCGCACGCCCAGGAGGTGATGAACCGGGCCAGACATACCGCCCGCGAGGATACCCGTCAAATGACGCTGGTTCACCCAACCACAGCAGAAACGGGAATCACGGCGAGTTCCTTTGGAGTACAGTGTCTTGTCCCCGCTTTATGAAGCATAAAATTACCCAAAGATTTCAAAGGTCCGCGCAAGGTGCCCGACTACATGGCAGACCTGGCTCCAGAGGCGTGGGTTGAGAGCTATGAGATGGCTATGGAGATGCTAGATGTGGATGAAGCGGCATGCGCCAAATACTTCACCATGATGCTGGAAGGCACAACCCGGACATGGTTAAAGGGCTTACCACCTAACTCCATCAGATCATGGGGAGAGCTACGTTGCCAGTTTATCAAAAATTTCAAAGACACGTGCAAGCAGCCAATGTCAGTAGTAGATTTAGCGGCATGTGTTCAAGGAGAGCAGGAGCCCACTAGCAGCTGGGTGCGGCGAGTATCAGAAATCCCACACTCTTCCAATAGTATCAACCCCAGTACGGCGATAGTGACATTGGAAAACGATTGCCGGTTTGAGTCTCTGAAGCTGAAGTTGGGACGGCTAAAGCGGGATTGTAATGACATGGGGACGCTCATGAGCGCTCTGGTGAAATATGCGGATTCTGATAACACTAAATACCCAGAGGCTGACGGAGACAAGTCCGGAAAAACAAACAAGGCCGGTAAACCGGCACAAGTTAATCTGGTAGGAACGAGTTACAATGGCAAGCGAAAGGCAGAGGGTGGTTCTGATTTTGTGACTAATACCAACGTTCAGGGAAACGGGCAGCGCCGCAAGGGTAGACCACCTCCTCGTGGGGAAGGACAATTCCTCAGTCTAGAACAACAGTTAGACGAGCCTTGCCCTAAACACAGCAAAGAAGGATTCCCGTCTAAACATACATGGAGGGAATGTCGGATCATGATAGAGGCCATGAAACAAG
This sequence comes from Secale cereale, assembly GCA_902687465.1. Classification (NCBI taxonomy): domain Eukaryota; kingdom Viridiplantae; phylum Streptophyta; class Magnoliopsida; order Poales; family Poaceae; genus Secale; species Secale cereale. The sequence continues at coordinate 106,423,141 of LR738711.1, read as the reverse complement.
CCAAAAATAACCACAGACCCCCGGGCAGCGGCTCGAGTTCCGGTTTTCAAGGTCCGGGTCACCAGGGTAATGGTTCCGGATCAGGATATCATGGCGGTAACAATAATTACAACCAAGGCAACCAGCAGCATGGTCAGGGTGGTTACAACAACCAAGGCAACCAGCAGCACGGTCAGGGCGGTTATAATAACCAAGGCAATCAGCAGCGTCAACAGCAGCAGCAATCCGGATATCAGAGTAATCCGAAGGAGCTAAGTAGTGGACAGTACAATGTCTTTACTACGAGTTTGTGCAAACGAGATCAAAAGATTCTGAAGCGGGCAGTACACGCAGTTGAACCGGCAACACCACGTTTTCTACGTTGGTCGGAACAACCTATTGTGTGGAGCAGAGAGGATCATCCGCCACGGGTTGACAATCCGGGCCAGTTGGCCCTAGTTGTAGCACCACAGGTGGGTGGCTACAAATTCACAAAGGTACTCATGGATGGCGGCAACAGTATCAACATCTTGTATTACGAGACCTTCCGTCGTATGGGGTTGACAGACAAGAAGTTGAGACAATCCAACACGGTGTTCCATGGAGTGGTACCACGTAAATCAGCTTACCCAGTTGGGAAAATTGATTTGGAAGTCGCCTTTGGGGATGAGCAGGATTCTAGGTCAGAGACAGTGACCTTTGAGGTCGTAAAGATCTGGAGCCCATATCATGCTCTGTTTGGGAGACCGGTTTACGCCAAGTTCATGGCTAGACCATGCTATGTTTATCTACAACTCAAGCTGCCGGGTCACAAGGGAACCATCACGGTTCACGGAAGTCGCAAGATCACATTGGAATGCGAGGAAGGAGATGCAGCCTATGCAGAGGCAGTGTGTGCTACAGAGGAGTTGAAGTTCTACAAAGACAACGTTGATCCGGCAGATATGTCCCTATTAAAAAAGCCAACTACAGAGCATGATCCGGCGCTGAAGTTTAAATCGGCAGAAGAAACCAAGCAAGTTGACTTTGTGCCAGGCGATTCATCCAAGCAATTCACTATCAGCGCTAACCTAGACCCCAAATAGGAAAGCGCGCTCATCGAGTTCATCCGTGAGAATCGGGATATCTTTGCATGGAAACCTTTTGACATGCCAGGTATATCGAGGGAACTCGCTGAGCACAGTCTTAACATTGATCCGAAGTTTAAACCGGTCAAGCAGTACCTGCGCTGCTTCAATGAAGAGAGGCGCAAGGCTATAGGTGAGGAAGTGGCCAGGCTTTTGGCCGCAGGGTTCATAGTTGAAGTGTTCCATCCGGAGTGGTTGGCTAATCCGGTTCTGGTGTTAAAGAAAAATGGAAAGTGGAGGATGTGTGTAGATTACACAGACCTAAACAAGGCTTGTCCAAATGATCCTTTTGCTCTCCCCCATATTGATCAGATTATTGATGCTACGGCAGGATGTGAGCGGCTAAGTTTTTTGGATGCTTATTCAGGGTATCATCAGATCAAAATGGCAGTTAAAGACTAGGAGAAGACAGCCTTCATAACTCCCTTTGGAGCTTTCTGCTATGTATCTATGCCCTTTGGGCTCAAGAGTGCCCAAGCAACTTACCAGCGTTGCGTACAGAACTGTCTTAAGGGGCAGATCGGGAAGAATGTCCATGCCTATGTGGATGACATTGTGGTAAAATCAAGGAAGGAGGAGACGCTGATAGAAGACCTAAAGGAAACCTTTGACAACCTCCGGATTTATAAGATGATGCTTAATCCGGAGAAGTGCGTTTTTGGTGTTCCGGCATGCAAGCTCCTTGGATTCTTAGTGTCAAACAGAGGAATAGAGGCCAATCCGGAGAAGATCAAGGCGATCATATCCTTGACTAAACCGGCTTGTATCAATGATGTCCAGCGCATAGCAGGCCAGATTACAGCGTTAAGTCGATTCATCAGCCATTTGGGAGAGAAGGCAATTCCACTTTATCAGATGCTGAAAAAGACAGATCGGTTTATATGGAGTGATGCTGCAAACGCTGCATTCGAGGACTTGAAGCGGCAATTAGCAGAACCGCCGGTTCTTGCTGCCCCTGTTGACAACGAGCCGTTGTTGTTATACGTGGTCGCCAATGCCCGTGCAGTTAGCGTGGCAATTGTGGTGGAACGCAAAGAAGCAGGCAAGGAATATCCGGTTCAGCGCCCGGTTTATTACGTCAGTGAGGTTCTAATTGAGTCAAAGCAAAGGTATCCACACTGGCAGAAACTGGTGTATGGCATGTTCATGGCAAACCGGAAGCTGAAGCACTACTTCCAGGGCCACCCAATCACTGTTGTTAGCTCAGCTCCGTTGGGGGATATAATCCAGAATAGAGAGGCCACTGGCAGAGTAGCAAAGTAGGCCATTGAGCTTAGCCCACATGGATTGAAGTATGTGCCCCGCGCTGCTATCAAATCCCAAGCACTGGTAGATTTCATCAATGATTGGACAGAACTACAAGCACCAGAGGAGAAGCCGGATCACACATACTGGACTATTCACTTCGACGGTTCAAGGCAACTAGAAGGCTCGAGGGCTGGAGTCGTGTTAAGTTCCCCACGAGGTGACAAGTTTTGTTATGTCCTCCGACTAATGTTCCCTTGCACTAACAATGCTGCTGAGTATGAATCTCTCCTTCACGGGCTACGGATGGCTAAGGAGATGAACTTGAGTCGGGTCAAGTGTTTCGGTGATTCAGATCTAGTAGCGCAAGAAGTGTCTGGCAAGTGGGACTCTAAAGATCCGCTCATGGCAGCTTACAGACGAGAGGTTGAAGCGGTGGCAGGATATTTCAAAGGATATCAGGTGGATCACATAGACCGGCGGAAAAACGAAGCGGCCGATGCTCTAAGCCGGCTGGGCTCTCAGCGTAAACCGGTTCCACCAAATACTTTCTTGGATGAATTACACAGTCCATCAGTTCAGGTACCATCGGAGGAGGATTTGGCTGTTCCTGATCCGGAGGCACAGCTGGTGGCAGCGCTTCATGTTATTCTGGATTGGACACTCCCTTACTTAGCATACCTGAGCCGAGGAGAGTTGCCAGATGATGAGGTTGAAGCTAGGCAGATAATCCGGCGATCCAAATCTATGACCATCGTTAATGGAGAACTTCATCACCGCAGCGTTTCTGGGGCATTTCAGCGATGTGTATCATCAGAAGAAGGCAGTGATATTCTTCGAGAGATACATGAAGGAGATTGTGGTCATCACGCCGGTTCAAAGTCACTGGTAGCCAAGGCCTTTCGTCACGGGTTTTACTGGTTAACCGCTCATGCTGATGCGGATGATCTAGTCCGGAGATGCGATGCTTGTCAGAAATTTTCACGACGTGCTCTTGTTCCGGCACAGGAACTGCGGATGATTCCAATTACTTGGCCGTTTGCGACTTGGGGGCTTGATATGGTTGGGTCTTTTAAACGATCACAAGATCAGAAAACCCACCTGTTGATGGCAGTGGACAAATTTACAAAGTGGATTGAGGCAGAGCCTGTCAGTAAGTGTGATGCGGCAACAGCGGTTAAATTCATCAAAAAGGTAATTTTCCGGTTTGGCTTTCCACACAGCATTATTACTGATAATGGCACCAATCTATCTAAAGGAGAGATGGAAGAGTTTTGCCAAAGGGAGCATATTCGCCTGGATGTATCTTCAGTAGCTCACCCTCAATCCAATGGTCAAGCTGAAAGAGCCAACCAAGAGATCTTGCGAGGCATTAAGCCCCGGCTTATGGCTCCCCTGCAAAGAACACCAGGGTGCTGGGTTGAGGAGTTACCTTCTGTCCTCTGGAGCATCAACACTACGCCTAACAGGTCTACAGGCTATACGCCCTTCTTCATGGTGTATGGTGCTGAAGCGGTTCTCCCTAGTGATATCCGGCACGACTCACCACGGGTGGCAGCTTATGTTGAAGCGGCCAATGAGCAAGCAAGACAGGACATCTTAGACCGGCTGGATGAGGAGCGTGACATAGCGGCGGCACAATCCGCAATTTATCAGCAAGACCTGCGCAGTTATCACAGCCGCCGGGTTAAGACCAGGACGTTCCAGGAGGGGGACCTAGTGCTCCGGCTCATCCCAGACCAGACGGATATGCACAAATTATCCCCACCTTGGGAAGGACCCTTTGTGGTCAGCAAGAACCTACACAACAGTTCATACTACCTGGTGGACGTTCGAAAACAGAAAGACTCACGGACAGCGGAGGAAGAGACGAAGAGGCCGTGGAACATTGCTCTTCTGCGGCCTTACTACACTTGAGCTATGGGCTCCGCTTCATGTATCCTGTATATATTATGATTAATAAATAAACCGGCACCCCTGGTAAACCGGGGGATCAACCATTTTCTTCAAATATAAGTATCTTATGATTCACTCAGGTGATATCCATCTAAAGTTTATTTCTCTTGATATATATCATTTTCATCAAGAAAACAAGATGCTTTGATCATTCCATTTTGATATGCAGGACAATTCCATAAGGGACCAAATAGGACTTGCCATACAAGCGCAACTCTCTTATAGGTACCCTGCCTCCACGGTCACTAGGGGGCTACGTGATCGCATTCGAATCCTAGCTTAACCCCTTTTGGTCCGGTTTATATGATCGCATTCGAATCATAGCTTAAAACCCCGTTTCGGATCCGCCTTGGATCGCATTCGAATCCACTGATCGGCAAGTTCTCAAAACCACTGGGGGCTACGTGGTCGCATTCGAATCCTAGCTTAACACCTTTGGTCCAATATATATGATCGCATTCGAATCATAGCTTAAACCCCGTTTAGGGTCCGCCTTGGATCGCATACGAATCCACTGATCGGCAAAATTCTCAAGGCCACTGGGGGCTACATGGTCGCATTCGAATCCTAGCTCAACCCCTTTGGTCCGGTTTACTAATCGCATTCGAATCAGAAACCTCAATTTCGAGCCTGGCAGCTCACAAAAAGCCTCGATTTGGAGCCTGGCAGCTCGCAAAAAGCCTCGACTACATGGTCTTATTTGCCAAAAATGCTTTGCTTTTGCGGTTTTTCAAAGTTTTTGTGGTTAACCAAGTTTATTGATCCGGAATTGGGCAACTTAAAAGATTGACCACATATCTACAAAGCAAAAAGTCTGGGTCATAAATACCAGCATAAGTTCAAAGTCTGGGTCATAAACACCAGCATGATTTAAACCGGCGTTTATCATAACCCGGAACAGTCATCAGGCAAACGCCAAGAGGGCCAAGAGCCTCATCAGAATCTACACGTTCAATTATGCCTACCGGATTAAGGATGTCAGGCACACTTAATTAAAGGTATGAGGTATTTTTGGGTATAAACCAGGTACTCTTTCAATATATGCCTATGGGAGCAATATAATAGGTCCGGTGGTAAACCGCCAGGACATCTTTTTAGCATTGTTTATGCAGATACAGATAACATAGACGGATCAACCACAGCAGACAAGGGATTAAAATTGGCAGAAGCCAAGTCAAGCTGTGACATCTGAATTGGGACAAAGACAATGTTTCCAACTATCCTATTACAAGGCACTTGCAGGCTTGAACGGATTAAAGTTTTTGGTGAAAGTTCTCAGCAACTATGAGTTAAACCAGGCAGTTTATGATTCTTCTTCACGCTGCGAAGGCTGAGGGTCGACTTGTTCCGGATCTTCTTCGTCTTCAGGAAGTGGCTGGAAGTCGGGAACGCGCCAGTCAATCTTGGAGAGTGCACGGAAGTACATTTCCTCATAATAAGATCGGACGGATCAATATCTGGAGCGAAAGTATGGCCACGCACTGGCGGGATCAGATTCTCGGTGTCATAAACCGGCCGCTCCACCCGTTCATTTTCTAAGTCATATGCCGGATGATACCTGGTCAGATCTGCTTCATCGACAAGTTTGCTGGCGAGTGGGTGCATCTCTTTCGTCAAGGCACGGAGGTCTTCGGCGGAGAAGGTGGATCCATCCTCTTTATTGCTAGGATATTCGTTCATAGCCTCCTTCGGATCAAAGTCTGGAACCCATGCTTTGGCCCGGGTCAATGCTATCAGAGAGCCAGCCCGCGCAGCAGATTTTTTCACTTCCACCAGGCGCATAGGCAAGATAGATAATTTCTCCAAAGTACCTTCGATGGTAGTTGGGGCCGCTTTCTGATGGGACATTGCACTTATAATCCTTTGAGCGCCGGAATACAGCTGCTCCACCAGGGTATAAGAGGCCTTGAGCTTCTTCCGGACGTCATCTCCAAGATGAGTTATGCGTCGCCCTAAATATGGTTGTGAAAAGTTAAACCGGAGCAGAACAAGGATTGCAAAGATGAAAAGCGTATACACTTAAGTGCTCACCAAAGATAGCAGAAGTCATAAGTTCTATTTGCTGTCTTAAACCGGTCAGCTCTTGCGTAACCGGATTAAGGGCAGCTTCAGCATCCTTTGCTCTTTTCTCAAGAGCATTCCTCTGCACCTCCCAGGCGGACCGCTCTGGTTCAAAGTCTTTTTTTCAATTTTTCTATGTTGGTTAAGTTCAGCGCAAGCTCTTCATTGGCTTTGACAGAAGCAGTTTCAGTAGCAGCCAATCTATTCCGGAGTTCGTTTACCTCTGCAGCCCTCCGGGTTAAATCAGCCTACAAGGAAATCAGATGGATTAGAAGACAAGTCAAACAAGTCTCAAGCGCATAAGCAAGTTATCCACTTGACACTTGGGGGCTAATGTGCAGTTGCAGTATCAAAAGAGAATTTTTAGACAAGTCCCAAGCGCATAAAGCAAATTATACCCCTGGCACTTGGGGGCTAATGTAAGTTCATTTACACTGGAAGTCCCGATTCATCTACAAACGAAGCTAAACCGGCACTTGGGGGCTACTATGGCCTAAAGATAGGATTTCAAGGAATTCAAAACAAAGACAAGTAAAGGGAGTTACCTCGTACTTATCCTTCATCATGGTAACCAACCCGGATTCATAATCGCGGCTGGTGAAGAGCCGGTTCAAATACCCGGAATGAAGTTCCTGGGCACTCAACTGGGCATAGCTGGATAAGTCCGTGCTCCATTTGCCTTTTTCATGTTGAAGTTTTTCCTCTTTGGCGGTGTGCTTGGCCAAGATGACGGGCTCAGCAGGAGCGGTAAAACCTAACCTGGTTATCTCAACGTCCGGGGAGGCAGCAGTAGGTGCCGGGCAAATAGGAGCCGGGTTAGTCCGAGGAGGGCTAACCCGGACAGGGCTTGCAGGTTCAACTATATTCTCCGTATTAACATCCTCCGGAGCAGCAATATCGTCACGATCCATGGGAATAGGGTCATCAGACTGAGCTGCAGGATTATCTTCTGAAGGGATAACTTCGTCCGGATCAGCGGACGGTTCAACGGTAGCAGTCTCGGCAGCCGCTTTGGTTGCTTTCGCTCTCTTGCTAGGCTTCGGCTTACTGGAGAACATCAAAGGAATAATGAGAATCATCAAGATACAAATATAAACCGGATGTTGAAAAAGACTTACCCAGGCACGGTCTTCAGCACAGGGACCTGTGTAGCAGTCGACTCGCCAGAAGAGGACAAGGGAGCCTCCTGATAGTTAGGATCAGACGGTTTAAGTGGTTTACGTATGAGCCCGGCTTTTGGATGAAGAAGAATTGGAGAAAGCAAAACCTCAGAACAGCGCCTGCGTGCCGGAGTAAGAGGTATTCCGGATGATTCCACCACATGGCCACTATGGCGCGTGGTCCGGCGTGCTTCATGCTGCTGCTTCTTCAAAAGAAATTTGGGGTCCAATTGAGTGTAAGGATGAGAAAAAGGGTATTTCCGGGACACCCGACGGATTTTGGGGGGTGGCGGTTCTGAGTCTGAAGAAAGAGAGATTACCTCAACTTCCGCCGCTTTACTTCCTTCAGCCAGATCCTGTGGAAAGGCATTGTTAACATAAATCTGGATAAAGGGAGATTCAAACGTATCAGGATCAACTCATACCTCAGAATCCGGATCATCTTCCTCAGGGTGTGAACCGGAGGCAGCAACCGCCTTCTTCTTCTTGACAGCAAACGTCTTCCGGCGTGGCTGTTTGGCCGATTTATCTTGAGTTTTCCTCTTCCAGAAGGGGTCGTTGGCCTGTACAGAAGATAGAGAATAAATAGAAGACAATCAATATGGACGGATCAGAACAAACAGAAAAAATTAGAAAGAACTTACTGCTGGCGGTTTATTGTTTTCACAAAATGGAGCTAAACCGGTCCGGCTGCACTCCTCCAGAGAGATGTTGAGCATTTTCTTTACGGATTCGGCAACTTCTTTCTCAGGAAGTATTATGTCAATATGGCGCTGAGGATCATCCGGCTTTCCGGTATACTCGCACATCAGACCTGAATGCCGGCTCAGTGGAAGGATGCTCCAGGCAAGCCAACAGCGAACAAAGTCTACTCCGGTTAAGCCATTGGCCATAAAGGCCCTAAGCTTAGAAAGCTGAGGGGCAAACCGGGCTCGGTCTGGGGCACTGAGGCGCTGCGGCAGGGGATGATCCTCAGGTAGGCGATATGGACGGTAACCCGGCAGTGGGTTTTCCCCCTCAGGCAAAGTATCTATACAATAGAACCACGATTGGTTCCATTCCTTGGGGTGCGTGTGAAGGGCAGCGTGAGGGAAGCTCACATCCTTTCTCTTTTGGATGCTGACACCGCCCAATTCTTGATGCGGCCCGTCAGAAAACTCTGTCCGCCGGTTTAGATGGAAAAAGTCTCTGAACAGATCCACTGATGGTTCTTCTTGAAGGTATGCTTCTGGGAAGACTTGAAAATTGCAGACATTTGATATGGAGTTCGGGCCTACGTCTTGAGGATGGAGTTGAAAAGCAGCTACCACACCCCGGAAGAATTTTGAACCGGGAGGGCTAAAACCCCGGGCCAGGTGATCAAAGAAAACAATGACCTCTCCTTCCTTAGGAGTAGGTGGACATTCATTTTCTGGGGCCCACCAATGCAGGACCTCTTTAGGACCCAGAATACCGATTGAGGCGGCATTCGTTAGGTCCTCTTCAGTAATGCGGGAAGGCGCCCAGTTGCACGCGACAAACTGCTTGCCATCGTTCGGAATAAGGAAATACTGAAAAGAACAATACAGAATCCGGTTTACCAATTACTAAAATTAAGCCGGAGCGTTATATAAGATTGTGGATCTAAATTGCCGGTTTACGCAAGGGACTAATGGTATTACTAGTCCGGGAGCATATAAGAGTAAGGTAGCTACCGGATTATGACAATAGAGAAGACAGACGCTAAACCGTCAATTACAAGGTACAGGGTTACATCTAGACCGTCGAAAAGAGCATATGATTGATTAAACCGGCTGGTGAGCTACAGATCTACAATACGAAGAAACAGTTTTCACAGAGGACTGAAGTAAAAATGGATCTGAGGCATAAGAAAAAGATGAAATATATGCAAGTCTTATACAGGAAGAACCGCGGAGGTTTTCTACAGATCAAATTTAAGCTATTAAGCTAGAGGAAAATAAGGCGTGAGTGCGGAGCAGGAGCGCACTCAAAACAGATCTAAGTAAGGTTTGAAATCTACAGCAAGGTTAGCCCGCAGGGATGAACAGCGAAGCTTCAGAGTTTCATGGCGGAAGCTACGGAAGGAACCCTAGATTGGGATCTACAGTGTGGAGGAAGGAATACCTGATGAAGAAGCGGACGGCGGTGAGTTGCTCTGGACACGATTCAGGGTGATGCAGCGGCCTGGCTCGACGACGGCGACGGGCTCGAAGTGCGGCGGCGGAGCTTCGAGCGACAGAGGAAGACGAAGGCAGAAGGGGGAAAAGAAGGCATGCCCCAGCGGTATTTATAAGCCGAAGAGGTGAAACGGCAAGCGCATGAATCGAGGAGGTCAAAGATTGGATAAAGATTACGCTGTCGCCTCGATTTTCGAGATGGCATTTAACAAAGGTAACAAACAGAGGTGAGCAATAAATGCAGAGGTGATGTCACGACGGATTAAGATGATTCCTGGAGGTGACGTCATGGCCGGTTTACAAAGCAGATAAATGGCAGGGAAGAAATTTATGCAAGACTTAGAAGACTGACATGTACAAGTTCAAATCAATCTGGGGCCTAATGTCAGGGATATTACTAGCAGGTATAAACCGGTCGGGAAGATCCGGATTACACTAGTCTGGTTGTATTATTACAAAGCCCAGTAGAATATGTACAAAGGTTACAGCCCATAGAGGCTTAGGGCCCATATGTAAAGCTTACGGTTTATAAACCGTCATATCATGTAACTTGAGGTGTAAGATAGAAAGGACAGAGGCCGAGGCGAATACGATTATGAACCAGCCTCAGGACTCTGTAAACCGGACCGGGCATTGCCTCCTATATAAAGGGACGACCCGGCGACAGTTCAAGGAGAGGCAACAACCCGTCGAGACACAAGCAAGCAATCCGCTCCCTGTTCATCGACGCCCAAGCAATACCAAACCAAACTAGACGTAGGCTTTTACCTTCATCGAAGGGGCCGAACTTGTATAAACTCTCTGTGTCCTTTGTGTGCTTTTAACCTCTTCAAGCTAACCTGCGTGATGGCCTCACACCTAAGTCCTCTAAACCGGACATCTGTCGTGCCAATTCCACGACACCTTGTGTGCTATCAAACGTCACAACGTAACTGGGTGATTATAGAGATGCTCTACAGGTGTATCCGAAAGTGTTCATGGTGTTGGCATAGATCAAGAATATGATTTGCCACTCCGAGTGTCCGAGAGGTATCTCTGGGCCCTCTCGGTAATACACATCATAATAAGCCTTGCAAGCAAATGACTAATGAGTTAGTCATGAGATGATGTATTACGGACCGAGTAAAGAGACTTGCCGGTAACGAGATTGAACTAGGTATTGAGATACCGACGATCGAATATCGGGCAAGTAACATACCGATGACAAAGGGAACAATGTATGTTGTTATGCGGTTTGACTGATAAAGATCTTCGTAGAATATGTAGGAGCCAATATGAGCATCAAGGTTGCGCTATTGGTTATTGACCGGAGATGAGTCTCGGTCATGTCTATATAGTTCTCGAACCCGTAGGGTCCGCACGCTTAACGTTTGATGACGGTTGGTATTATGATTTTTCATGTACCGAAGGTAGTTCGGAGTCTCGGCTGAGATCACGAACATGACGAGGAGTCCCGGAATGTCCGAGACATAAAGATTAATATATTGGACGACTGTATTCGGACACCGGAAGTGTTCCGGGTGTTATCCGATATAACCGGAGTGCCGGAAGGGGTTACCGAAACCCCCGAGGGAGAATGGGCCATAGTGGGCCTATGAGAGAAAGAGAGGGGCAGCCCATAGGGCTGGCTGCACCCCCCTAGGGTTCCTAGTTGGACTAGGAAAAGGGGGGAGGCGCCACCTCTCCTTTCCTTCTCCTCTCCTCCCCTTCCTTTCCTACTCCTAGTAGGAATAGGAAAGGGGGGTTCCTATTCCTACTAGGAGTAGGAATCCTACTGCCTTGGCGCACCTATGGCCAGCCGCACTTCCCCCTTGCTCCTTTATATACGGGGGCAGGGGGCACCCAAAGACACACAAGAAACATTGTTCTAGCCTTGTGCGGTGCCCCCCTCCACAGAAACACACCTCGATCATACCGTTGCGGTGCTTAGGCGAAGCCCTCCGCCGGTAGCTTCATCATCTCCGTCACCACGCCGTCATGGTGACGAAACTCTCCCGCGAGGCTCAACTGGATCAAGAGCTCGTGGGATGTCATCAAGCTGAACGTGTGCTGAACGCGGATGTGCCGTACGTTCGGTGCTTGATCGGTTGAATCGCGAAGACGTTCGACTACATCAACCGCGTCACTAGACGCTTCCGCTTTCGGTCTACGAGGGTACGTAGACACACTCTCCCCTCTTGTTGCTATGCATCTAGTAGATAGATCTTGCGTGATCGTAGGATTTTTTTTTGAAATACTACGTTCCCCAACGGTGGCATCATGAGCCAGGTCTATGCGTAGATGATATGCACGAGTAGAACACAAGTGAGTTGTGGACGATACTAGTCATACTGCTTACTAGCATGTCATGCTATTATTCGGCAGTATTGTTGGATGAAGCGGCCCGGACCGACATTACGCGTACGCTTACGCGAGACTGGTTCTACTGACGTGCTTCAGACACAGGTGATGGCGGGTGTCAGTTTCTCCAACTTTAGTTGAATTGAGTATGGCTACACCCGGTCCTTGTGAAGGTTAAAACAACACTGATACGTCCAAAACGTATCTATAATTTCTGCTTGCTCCATGCCTCTTTTGTGTGATATTGCTATGATATTTATGCACTTCCATACACTTTTGATCATATTTGGACTAACCTATTAACTCAGTGCACCCCAGTTGATGACCCTCAACCGTAAGGGATCTGTTGCAGCGTTTTCGATAAGTAAGAGTGTCGAACCCAACGAGGAGCAGAAGGTATTGATAAGCGATTCTGAGTAAGAAATTACTGCAAGCACTGAAAGATAACTTTTAGGGGTTTTCTCGGTATAACCAACAGGAATGTAAAGGCAAGTAATGTAAAAGGTACTGAAAGTAACAAGTGGCCCAATCCTTTCTTAGCAAAGGAGAGGCCTAGCAACTGAACTTATAAAGACTAAAGCGTTCTTGAGGACACACGGGAGAGGTAGTCATGTGCTTTCGCCATATTCCGTATCGATACTATGATATGTGTTGATAAGTGTTGAGTGGGTGGATCTATGCTAGTGCACTCTCTAGACTAAGATGAATGCACTCTTATGATTAAACACCTTGCAAGCATCCGCAAATACAAGATAGAACTTAAGGCAAAAGCCTAACCATAGCAATACGATCGAGGATCCATTATTCCCTTATGCAAAAGCGTGCGAACTAGGGTTCAGGTTTCTGTCACTCCGGCAACCCACCATAAGCATTCTTTATACACAATGTATTCTCCTAGGTCCTTAATAAGGCGAAGTGTTGGGTGTTCGACTCACACAACACCACTAGTAGAATGACAACGCAACTTAAGTACCAAACAACACATATTACTTCAACATCATATGACTACTAACAACAAGACTTCCCCCATGTCCTCAAGAACTAAGGTAACTACTCACAAGACATAAAAGAGATCATGATCAGTGGGGATAAATATGTGATAAACAATCTGGACATAATAATATTTCTCCAACAAAACTCAATATCATTCACCACAAAGTAGTAATCAACACCGATGGAGTAGAGAGGATAGGTAGTACGAGTTACAACACGAGTTGCGATGGAAAGATGAGATTTGGATGAAGATGGAGATGGTGCTGGTGTTGGGGATGATGTTGGTGATGATCTCGATGATGCCCGTGACGATGGTGATGACGATGGCGACGATCTCCCCTTCCGGGAGGTGATCTCCCCGGCGGAATCTGCCCGCCGGAGATGCCCTTTTCTTCTCTGTAGGTTTCCGCCTCGAAGCGGCGGCGGAACTCCGTAAAAAGTCCCGTGCCTAGGGTTTTCGGGGGACGGAGAACATATATGCAAAAGGGGGCGACCAGAGGTGGGCCAGGGGCTCCAGGCGCCCCCTCGGCGCGGCCAGGGGGGGCGCACCCCCAGGCCGCCTGGGCACCCTGTGGCCCCCCTCTGACTCCCCTTTTGCGTGTCTTCGTTATTCCTCTGAAAAATACCTCCCGTCAATTTTCAGGTAATTTGGAGGTGTTCTTCTTCAGCAATTCAGCATCCACTTTTTCCTACTGAATCCTGCGTCTGCTGTTCCGGTATCGGAAAGTTGAAAACTGTGTAAAATAGACCAAAACAACATAAGAACATCATCATAACGTGAAATATATCAATGAATAAAGATGAATTATGATACAAAATAGTGATGCATTTTGGACGTATCAACACCCCCAAGCTTAGACCTCGCTTGTCCCCAAGCGAATATGAACTCGGTAAACCTGTCCACAAGTTTAGAGAGTGAAGTGTCGATAAATAGAATACGGACAAGAAGCATCATAGTCTCTTTACCAACTCAAATATCCTCAGCAGCAATCTTCAACTCATAAGGCTCTTATGAAAGAGTGTTAACACTTATATTCGAAAGTAGGACTAAGGAAGCTCATTATATCATGGCAAACATGTCCTTTGGTCAAAGAACAACAAATAATTTTAGCTTTTGCTCTTATATTTGATGGGATTAATTGAAGCTTTTTGAAATAACATGTTAATAAGCAAGAAGTGAAAGTGTTAACACAAAGGAAGATATTTGCCTTAGCTGGGCATGACAAACAACTTACTTATCAAATGATAATGTCAACAAGGATATGGTATGACAAATCTTAATGCAGCTTTATATGAATGAATCCTTATCAACATCAAACGTCTGCTCTCTTTGAGAAATAGAGGGGAGTAAAAATAACTGACTCAATAATTAAAAGATAGGCCTGCTCTAGGGTAGTAGGGAAAACTCATGTGCTATCCTCAAATCAAACAGAATGAAAACAAGTTTTGAGAGGTGCATGATTCGTCAACGAATGCTAATAAATAACTCAGTTGCTTCTTGAACTGGACAAGTTTCGAGGAACGACTCCCGTATGAGGACGATAACATCCTCTTATTCTCCTTTGTTTATCACTGCCAAAGTTTTCTGATTTCTCGTGAACAAAGCGTGAAGGAGGGTCTGTTTGTTTATATTATTCTTAAGCCGGGCGCACTCAATGCCAGTTCCTTTTCGTGTTATGGGTTTGCACATTATACATGCAATCCCGGGGTGAAGCTTGTCCAACTCAACAAGACTATGAATTAGCTATTACTTCCTCATGAGCTAAAGCAGAGGCACAAAACAAAAGATTTTGAACATTTAAGGATAACACATAAATTATATACTTTAGGAGGTGGTAGTGGAGTACCACGAGTAGGTAGGTATGGTGGACTCATATGGAAGGTATTGGCTTAAGGGTATGGACGCACAAGCAGAATTCCGCTTAGTACAGAGTTAGGCTAGCAAAGGTTTTGCGAGAGCAGATAATTGATGATGACTAAGATGCAAAGCAATATAAAGCATGAACATTGAAATAAGCATAACACATCAAGTTGTCTTCCTTGTCATCATAACACTTCAAGCATAATAACATAAAGGTTTTGGCTATATTGATACTCTAAGAAAATCATGCTTGTTGTTATGACCAAAGCTATATTTGCCAAGATTAAATAAAGTTTCATAGCCATACCTAACATAAGGTCAATACTCCCCATAAGAATCATCCTATAAGGTCGATTGCGTGAAGAGAATACTGAGTGCAGCAAAAAGGAACCGATAAACTTCTCATTAATATTCCATCATAAACGACTCCACACACACGGATACAATTCTTCACCAAGGGGGCGATAGACCTCAATGCACACACCTATCTCATATAATAACCTCCCTAGACATGATACGACTCTACTTGACTTCTAAAAGACAAAAGGTAAAAGATAAAGATACCGGGCACTCCCCCAAGCTTGGAACAAGCCAAGGGAATGCCATTACCACGGAGATTTCACTCATCATCCTTGTTGGCGTTGATCAAGTAGTTCTTGGCGAAACTCTTCCATGGAAGGGGTTCTCCAGTCTCATATGAGAAGCTCGTCTCCTGGATCCTGCATTCAGCACCCAAACCCATGCGCAGAAACCTTAGTTCATACTCACAGTTCTGGTTATGTAGATCATTAATTTGCCCTTGGAGTTCTATAATTCTGTCTTTAGACGCGGTGATTCTTTCCCACATCTCCTTCATCTCCTTCAGAAAGTAGTTCTTCAGCTCGTTGGTGATGTCAAAGTTAGCTTTGACACCACGCTCGGTCATTTTTTGTACTTGAAGACTTCTTGCTCCACTTCTTCCAGCCTGGCCTGGACGCTCCCCTCCTTGATAGGTCCCTTCAGATCTTCTTGGTGAAGGACGCCTTCCTTCATCTGAACAACCTGAGGGTGCTTCTTCACCTCAGGGAGGTAAGGGTTGATGACGTTGACGACGAACGTGTCCTTGGGGGAACTTGGAGAAGCCATGGCACCTAAATTTAGCTGAAAGATTTCCTGGCAGAAACAGATCGAAGAGAAAACACACGAAATCGCAAGATACGTTGCCGGAACAACCCGGGCAAATATATAGGAAAAATTTATGCAAAGAAAGGAAGGTAACGGACCAAAGCGGGGTCGAAGACGGGCTCCAGGGTGTCCAGGCGGCCTGCCGGCGCGGCCCAGGGGGGGCGCGCCTGGACTCCCTAGAGGTCGTCTCCGGCTCCACTTCGACTCGGAATTTTACTAATTTTACAAAAACTCGTAATACGGAACTTTTATGATGTTTTGCGGTGTTTTCTTACCGTACTACATGCCTTTTCTTTATTCTGCTTCTGCTGGCGTCTGAAACAGGGCTGCAACATGTTCTTCGTGGGTTGTTGTGTATATTATATTCACATCTACATCGACAGAGTCTCCTACTATGTAATGTTTAAGTCTTTGCCCATTCACAACTTGAGGTTTGGTGCCTTCAAAATTATTAATCTTAATTCCGCCAGACCGATAAACTTCTTCAATATGAAATGGTCCTTCCCACCTGGAAAGTAGTTTACCTGGAGAAAACCTGAAACGGGATCTAAACAACAAAACTTTATCACCGACATTAAATTCACGTTTCAGAATCTTCCTATCATGCCACCTTTTTACCTTTTCCTTGAACATTTTAGCACTCTCGTAAGCTTCACTTCTCCATTCATCTAGAGAAGTCAAGTTCATGAGACGCTTCTCACCAGCTAGTTTTGGGTCAGCGTTAAGCTCTCTAACAGCCCAGAAAGCTTTGTGCTCTAGCTCTAATGGAAAATGGCAAGCCTTGCCATACACCATCTTATAGGGAGACATGCCCATGGGGTTTTTGTAAGCAGTTCTATATGCCCACAAAGCATCTCCTAATTTATTTGACCAATCCTTCCTATTTCTGTTTACTGTTTTCTGCAAGATCAACTTAATCTCTCTATTGGTGAGCTCAACTTGCCCACTAGTTTGAGGATGATAAGGTGAAGCAATTCTATGATTAACATCGTATTTAGCCAAAGCTTTTCTAAAAGCTCCGTGCGTGAAGTGTGATCCTCCATCGGTCATGAGATACCTTGGTACACCAAACCTAGGAAAAATTACATCTTTAAGCATTTTCAAAGATGTTTTGTGATCAGCACTTTCAGTGGGGATTGCTTCAACCCACTTGGTCACATAATCAACAGCTACTAAAATGTGAGTGTACTTGTGCGAAGAAGGAAAAGGACCCATAAAATCAAAACCCCAACAATCGAACGGTTCAATCACTAGTGAGTAATTCATAGGCATCTCATTCCTTCTACTAATGTTACCAACTCTCTGACATTTATCACAAGCTAAAACATAATTTCTAGCATCTTTAAAGAGAGTAGGCCAATAAAAACCTGATTGAAGAACCTTATGTGCAGTCCTCTCACCGGCATGATGTCCTCCATAGGGACTATCATGACACCATCGGAGAACGTCCTTCTGCTCATGTTCCGGAATGCATCTTCTCACGATCCCGTCGGGACCTTCTTTGAAAAGATGTGGGTCATCCCAAAAGTAGTGTCTCAAATCATGAAAGAACTTCTTCCTCTGCTGAAATGTTAGACCTGGAGGCAAATACTTCGCAACAATAAAATTAGCATAATCTGCATACCAAGGGTCAGAAAGAGGTTGTATTTTTACAACGGCAAGTTGCTCGTCTGGAAAACTATCGTTAACTGGGATGGGGTCATGCGGTATATCTTCCATTCTTGAAAGATTGTCCGCTACCGGATTGTCTTCCCCTTTCCTATCAACAATCTGCAAATCAAATTCTTGGAGAAGGAGTACCCATCTGATAAGCCTTGGCTTGACATCCTTCTTTGTCATAAGATATTTAATGGCAGCATGATCAGTATGAATAATAACTTTGGAATCAACAATATACTGCCTAAACTTATCACAAGCAAAAACTACAGCTAAGAATTCCTTCTCAGTAGTAGCATAATTTCTTTGAGCACTATCAAGGGTCTTACTAGCATAATGTATAACATTCAATTTCT
This sequence comes from Secale cereale, assembly GCA_902687465.1. Lineage (NCBI taxonomy): Eukaryota > Viridiplantae > Streptophyta > Magnoliopsida > Poales > Poaceae > Secale > Secale cereale. Next base: position 106,405,066 of record LR738711.1, on the reverse strand, counting down.
TATCAACTCTTTGTCCTAAAACAGCTCCAACAGCAAAATCACTTGCATCACACATAATTTCAAAAGGTAAGTTCCAGTCAGGTGGTTGTACTATAGGAGCAGTTATTAAAGCTTTCTTAAGGATTTCAAAAGTTTCCTTACAATTTTCATCAAACGCAAAAGGAACATCCTTCCGGAGAAGATTAGTGAGGGGTCTCGAGGTTTTAGAAAAGTCTTTAATAAATCTTCTATAAAAACCTGCATGACCGAGAAAACTGCGAATACCTTTGATGTCCCTTGGATAGGGCATCCTCTCAATAGCTTCGATCTTGGCTTTGTCCACTTCAATTCCCCTTTCGGAAATCTTGTGACCAAGAACAATTCCTTCATTAACCATAAAGTGGCACTTCTCCCAGTTGAGTACCAAATTTTTCTCCTCGCATCTCTGCAAAACTTTATTAAGGTTGTGAAGACAATGGTCAAATGAAGTTCCATAGACGGAGAAATCATCCATGAAGACTTCCATAATATCCCCGCAGAAACCATGAAAGATAGCAGACATACACCTTTGAAAAGTAGCAGGGGCATTACATAAACCAAAAGGCATACGTCTGTAAGCGTAAGTACCAAAAGGACAAGTAAAAGTGGTATTCTCTTGATCGGCAGTGTTAACATGAATTTGAGAGAAGCCAGAATAACCATCGAGATAACAAAAGTGGGTATTTTTGGATAACCTTTCAAGCATTTGGTCGATGAACGGCAACGGGTAGTGATCCTTCCTGGTGGCCTTGTTCAACTTCCTGTAATCAATACACATTCTATATCCAATAATAATTCTCTGAGGTATTAGTTCATTTTTATCATTAGGAACCACAGTTGTACCTCCTTTCTTAGGAACACAATGTACCGGACTTACCCACTTACTGTCAGCTATAGGGTAGATAATACCTGCGGCTAGAAGTTTGAGAATCTCAGTTCTAACGACATCCATCATCTTCGGGTTCAACCGTCGTTGATGATCAACAACTGGTTTAGCATCAGGCTCAAGGTTGATAGTATGTTGACATATAGATGGACTAATCCCCTTAAGGTCATCAAGGGTGTAGCCAATTGTGCTTCGGTGTTTACGAAGTACTTCCAATAATTGCTCTTCTTCATATCCTGAAAGGTTAGAATTGATAATAACAGGATATACTTTCTTTTCATCTAAATAAGCATACTTGAGCGTATCGGGAAGAGGTTTAAGATCGAACACCGGGTCTTCTTTCGGTTTTGACAAAATTCCCAAAGGTTCAACCGGAAGGTTGTGCTTCAGGATAGCAGGCTGCCTCAAGAATATTTCATCTAGTTCATCTCTTTCCTGCATATGCAAATCATTCTCGTGGTCCTCCATGTATTGCTGCAAAGGATCATCAGGGGGAATAGCAATAGAGGCAATACTTTCAATAATTTTATCATCACTAGGTGAATCAGTACCACGAGGCTGCTTAGAGAACTTAGAAAAATTAAATTCATATGGCTCACCATCGAATTCAACAGAAACTTTACCTTTCTTGCAATCTATTATAGCTCCACAAGTTCTAAGAAAAGGTCTACCAAAATGATGGGACAAAAATTGTCCCTGGCTGAACCAAGTACCAGAAAGTCGGTAGGGTATTTTACCTTTCCACATAGGACTTCAACGTCCCTCACAATTCCGATAGGAGAGATAGTTGATCTATTTGCAAGATGAATAGTAACATCAACTTCTTCAAGTTCACAAGGGGAAATCTCACCGATGATTTCTTCATAGAGTGAATAAGGAATAGCACTTGCACTCGATCCCAAATCGCATAGCCCATAATAATTGTGATCTCCTATTTTAACAGATACCACCGGAGTACCTGAAATTGGGCCTTTGTTCTTGGCTGTGACAAGGTTAGTGGAAACAGCACAAAAAGTTATATTGGAATCCAAAACATCATCAGTAGCAAGGTCTTTAATCAATGCAACTTGAGGATCGACCCTGATCTGGTCCTCAGGTTCATCAACTCTTCTCTCACTTTTATTTATTATGCCTGTTACAAGAGAGTGTTCCTTTATCCTCGTGGGAAAAGGAGGCTTTTCATATATGACTGCAGGCAAAATAGGCTCAGCAACATAAATATCAATAGATGGTTCTTTAAAAGGTGCATGTTGCTGGTCTCTATTCTTTTTAAAAGAATCAACGTGAGAGGCAAAGTTCTTACATAAATCAATCACTAGATGGGAATCAAGACCAATCTTAGAGCAAAAAGTATTGAAGTAATCAGTTTCCACATAGCTCTCAATATAATCATGTTCATAATTTATAGCGGGTTCAATACCTTTATCAATTTCCCAATCTTCAGTATTCCTCTGGATTCTTTCAAGGAGATCCCACCTTTCTTCAACACTCTTCTTCTGAAATACCCCACTAGAGGAGGCATCCAACATCTCCTTATCCTGACGAGAAAGCCCGGCATAAAAATTTGTAAGTATAATTTCCTTGGGAAGCTTATGAATAGGGCATTTGAGCATTAGGGACTTCAATCTCCCCCAAGCTTGAGCAATGCTTTCTCCGTCACGAGACCTAAAGTTATAGATATAATTCCTGTCTCGATGAATTTCATGAAGAGGATAAAATTTAGTATAAAAGAGAGACATAAGCTCCTGCCAGTCCAGCAAGTGTGGGTTATCGAGAAGCCCATACCAATCTGAAGCTTTATCTATAAGTGATACAACAAAAAAATTCCTCATGACAAACTCCCTCGATACACCTGCAAGCTTAAATAATGAACATAGTCGTGACAAATATAGCAAGTGTTCACCGGGATGTCTGTCTCCTGCATAACGATTAGCCAAAACATAATTCATAATGCCAGCTGGTATTTTATAAGGCACAATTTCAGTAGGGGGAGGATCAACCACCACAGGTGTGGGGCGTCTTCCCGCAAGCAACGCTCCAATAATAGGGTTGTCCATAAGGACAAAGAGCAGTAATAGTAAAAATAAAAACAGAATTATAAAAAGAAAACTTCCTTACCAGTTTCACTTTACCAATAGCGCTACGCTCCCCGGCAACGGCGCCAGAAAACGTTACTTGATGACCCTCAATCGTAAGGGATCTGTTGCAGCGTTTTCGATAAGTAAGAGTGTCGAACCCAACGAGGAGCAGAAGGTATTGATAAGCGATTCTGAGCAAGAAATTACTGCAAGCACTGAAAGATAACTTTTAGGGGTTTTCTCGGTATAAGCAACAGGAATGTAAAGGCAAGTAATGTAAAAGGTACTAAAAGTAACAAGTGGCCCAATCCTTTCTTAGCAAAGGAGAGGCCTAGCAACTGAACTTATAAAGACTAAAGCGTTCTTGAGGACACACGGGAGAGGTAGTCATGTGCTTTCGCCATATTCCGTATCGATACTATGATATGTGTTGATAAGTGTTGAGTGGGTGGATCTATGCTAGTGCACTCTCTAGACTAAGATGAATGCACTCTTATGATTAAACACCTTGCAAGCATCCGCAAATACAAGATAGAATTTAAGGCAAAAGCCTAACCATAGCAATACGATCGAGGATCCATTATTCCCTTATGCAAAAGCGTGCGAACTGGGGTTCAGGTTTCTGTCACTCCGGCAACCCACCATAAGCATTCTTTATACACAATGTATTCTCCTAGGTCCTTAATAAGGCGAAGTGTTGGGTGTTCGACTCACACAACACCACTAGTAGAATGACAACGCAACTTAAGTACCAAACAACACATATTACTTGAACAGCATATGACTACTAACAACAAGACTTCCCCCATGTCCTCAAGAACTAAGGTAACTACTCACAAGACATAAAAGAGATCATGATCAGTGGGGATAAATATGTGATAAACAATCTGCACATAATAATATTTCTCCAACAAAACTCAATAGCATTCACCACAAAGTAGTAATCAACACCGATGGAGTAGAGAGGATAGGTAGTACGAGTTACAACACGAGTTGCGATGGAAAGATGAGATTTGGATGAAGATGGAGATGGTGCTGGTGTTGGGGATGATGTTGGTGATGATCTCGATGATGCCCGTGACGATGGTGATGACGATGGCGACGATCTCCCCTTCCGGGAGGTGATCTCCCCAGCGGAATCTGCCCGCCGGAGATGCCATTTTCTTCTCTGTAGGTTTCCGCCTCGAAGCGGCGGCGGAACTCCGTACAAAGTCCCGTGCCTAGGGTTTTCGGGGGACGGAGAACATATATGCAAAAGGGGGCGACCAGAGGTGGGCCAGGGGCTCCAGGCGCCCCCCCGGCGCAGCCAGGGGGGCGCGCCCCCAGGCCGCCTGGGCACCCTGTGGCCCCCCTCTGACTCCCCTTTTGCGTGTCTTCGTTATTCCTCTGAAAAATACCTCCCGTCAATTTTCAGGTAATTTGGAGGTGTTCTTCTTCAGCAACTCAGCATCCACTTTTTCCTGCTGAATCCTGCGTCTGCTGTTCCGGTATCGGAAAGTTGAAAAATGTGTAAAATAGACCAAAACAACATAAGAACATCATCATAACGTGAAATATATAAATGAATAAAGATGAATTATGATACAAAATAGTGATGCATTTTGGACGTATCACCAGTGCCAGTTTCTGTTTTCTGTTGTTTTTCTATTTCAGGTTTTCCCATTACTTAAATTGCCAGAAAAATTCCGGGGAAAATATATAAAAAATCAGCACTCCGGAAGCTTCCACGCGCCAGAAGTGGGGCCAGAGGGGAGCCAGGGGCGGCGCAGGCGGCCTGCCCAGGAGGCCCCCCTCCTGGCCGCGCCGGGGGGCGCCTGGGCCCCCCTTACCTCCTCTGGTGACCCCCTTTGGCATATATTTACACCGCGTCCCGAAACCCTCGAGGACGGAACTCTTTTTCACGATCTCATCTCTGTTCCGCCGCCGCCGCGCTTCCAAGATCGGGAGCACCAGGAGAACTCTTCCCGGCACCCTGCCGGAGGGGAGAACCACCACCGGGAGCTTCTCCACCACCATGGACGCCTCCCGGATGAGTTGTGAGTAGTCTCCCTTGGACCATGGGTCCATGACCAGTAGCTATGTGATGTTCTCCTCCCCTCTTTGTTATTTATCGATTAGACCTCGTGAGCTGCCCTACATGATCGAGGCACATATGTAATCCTTATGTTGTTGCTATGATGAGTTTGCTGGGATCCGATGGATTATGAGATTATGTTCAGATTGTGTGTGAGTAATATATTTGATTCACCTCTTTTATATTTATGTTCTTGAGTAATTCTTGCATGTTCTCCGTTGCTGTTTATTGCTTTGGCCAAGTAGTAGGTAGTAACTCCAAGAGGGAACGTTATGCTTGATTGTGGGTTCATGCCCCGCGATGACTAGCTTGAGTGACAGAAACATGAGTCTAGGGGATGTGCTGTTGCCACAAGGGGGAAAACAACGGTGCTTGTACTTGCGGGTGCAAGGATTGTTTACTTTACGCAAAGTTATTTTAATGCAGTTGTCTGTTGCTTTGAGTTTACACTATGGGTGGGACTCGCAACTTAATACCAGCGAGATGTTCTGGATAGATATCTCAAGGTGGATGATTAGTAGTAGATGCAGATGGATTTCGGTCTACTTGCCTTGGCGTACCGCCCATGCTTTTGAGCCTCTACCTTTCTTTGCAGCATAGTTAGCATTGGTTTGCGCACATAATCCTGTCAATTGCCGAGCTGTAATTCGTTTACCTCGCTTAGCTGTTTTATCGTCTTTTGGGAGAGAGACATCACTAGTGAACATCATGGGACCCCGGTCCATATTACCATCACTGATCACACCCATTATTTACTTTCTGTTCTTATTTACTAGTTGCAGTCATACCTATCACTATTATCTCTTGCGTTTGATCCTTTGTAAACGACAAGGCCGGAGGGATTGACAACCTCTCTGTACTCGTTGGGAGCAAAGTTATTTGTATCTGTGTGCAGGTCCTGTCAATCGCTAAGTATCTGGCGCCGTTAGCAGTTGAGACCTTCTTGTTGACCCTTGGAATCTCACAGGATTCGATCCTTGGTATCTTTGCCAAGGGAAAACTACCGCTACGCTACATCTCAAACCTTCCACTTGGGGTCACCAATGAGGGGCGAGAAGCCATCAAGCAAAGTTTTCTGGCGCCGTTGCCGGGGACTCCACTCTTCAAGATAGGGGAGTTGCACGCTATCTTTTATCTTTGCTTTTTAGTCTTGTTAGTTTACCTTTCAGTTTTTGCTTTAGTGTCTTCTATCAAAAATCACAAAAATAGTTATCTTGCTTGCTTGCTGCTATGGGTTCCACCGAGAACACCAAGTTGTGTGACTTCACTAGTCATAACAATGATGACTTTATCTGCACGCCTATTACTACACCTGCCACTTCAGCACCTTCTTATGAAATTAAACCTGCTTTACTGAACCTAGTTATGAAATATCAATTCTCTGGTGCTGGAGATGATGCTGCTTTGCACTTAAATAATTTTGTTGAACTCTGTGATATGCAAAAGTACCAAGAAATAGATGGTAATATTGTTAAGCTTAAGCTTTTTCCTTTCTCCTTGAGAGGAGGAGCTAAAATTTGGTTTCAATCTTTGCCTAGGAATAGCATAGATTCTTGGGACAAGTGCAAGGATGCCTTTATTGGGAAGTACTATCCACCTGCTAAAATTATCCAACTAAGGATTAACATAATGAATTTCAATCAATTAGATAATGAACACGTTGCCCAAGCTTGGGAACGCATGAAATCTCTTGTCAAGAACTGCCCTACTCATGGTTTGACTACTTGGATGGTTATCCAAACTTTTTATGCAGGCTTGAACTTTACCTCGCGGAACTTGTTAGATTCAACCGCGGGAGGAACCTTTATGTCAACTACACTTGGTGCTCCCACAAAGCTTCTCGATGAGATGATGACCAATTATTCCCAATGGCACACCGAACGCGCTCCAACAGGTAGGAAGGTAAACTCTGTCGAGGAGATTTCCTCCCTAAATGAAAAAGTTGACTTGATCATGTCTCTACTTTCCAAGCAATCTTCTATTGATCCTTGTGATGTTCCTTTAAATTCTTTGATTGCTCAAGATCAAGTAGATGTGAACTTTATCTCTAGAAACAATTTCAATAACAATGCTTATAGGAGTAATTTTGGTAGCAACCCTAGACCGTTCCCCTCTAATTCCTATGGGAACAACAATGCTTATCCTAACACCAATAACTCCACTTCTGAACTAGAGATTATGCTTAAAGACTTCATCACTACCCAAAAAGCCTTCAATAAGAATGTAGAAGAAAAACTAGCCAAACTAGATGATCTCTCTTCAAAGGTAGACAATTTAGCCCATGAGGTAGAGTTGCTTAAAATTAGAACTTCCCCTCTTGAGGAGAGGAAGACCACTCCTATGAATGCTATTCAAGTGCAAATTAATGAAAACATTAGGATGTTGGCTAAACTTAAAGAGAGATGGGCTAGAGAAAAGGAGGAAGAAGATAGAATTAAGAGCCTTCCTACCCACCACACTGTTGCTACTATCCAAGTTGTTGAGGATATCCAAACTCTTAGCACCCAATGCACTCCTGGTCCCATTGGACCTATTAATGGTGATGATATGACCTTAACCGTAGAAAATCCTATGGCCATAGAAGCTACCAAACAAGTGAGCCTAAAGGACACCACTACCACTTTACTTGATAGTAGTGACCTTGATTTTGATAATTGCACCCTTTCTGAAGTTATTGATTTTCTTCACAAGATGTCTAGAGATCCCCACACTAGCACGCTTAATCTTGCCTTCACGGAGCATATCACTAATGCTCTCACCAAAGCTAGGGAGGAGAAACTTAGGGTATAAGCCTCCATACCTAGAAAGCTATAAGATGGTTGGGATCCTATGATTAAAATTAAGTTGAATAAATTCTCTTGTTATGCTTTATGTGATGTTGGAGTTGGTACCTCCGTTATGCCCAAAAGAATATATGATATGCTTAAATTGAAACCTTTTGATTCTTGTTCTTTTGGTGTTCGTCTTGTTGATTCTTCCATAAAGAAACCCTTGGGGAGGATCGACGATGTTCTTATCATTGTCAATGACAATTATGTTCCCGTTGATTTTACTATTATGGATATTGAATGTGAACCTTCTTATCCAATTAATTTGGGACGTCCTTTTCTTCGCACCGTTGGTGCTATCATTGACATGAAAGAGGGGAATATAAAATTCCAATTTCCTCTCAAGAAAGGGATGGAACATGATGCGGAGCATCCTACGGACATCACCATGTCAAGAGCCCATGTGGCAAGTGACACGTGCGCCATCTACTTCTCATACATAAAGGTGAATCTTCTCCTTTACACGTGTTCACTTGACCCCTTCGAGGATGGTATACTACTTGACTCTCCACTCGTGTGCATGCATAGGTATTGTCGGAGCTTCACGGACGACGAGGAGGAGCGCAAGCGCCAAGGAACGCCTACACCATCAGCGAGGGAAGCATGGAAGCGAAGACGGAAGAAGAATGGCCTGTCCAGTCTGGAACGGGCGGTACTACCGCTCCCAAGCGGTACTACCGCTCCCAAGCGGTACTACCGCCCGAGGTCCGGTACTACCGCCCTGCCTGTGCGCAGCCGCGGGCCTTTGGCCTTGTATCCCTCGCCACTTACCCCTTCGTGGCTTAGACTATAAATAGACCACCTCCACCTCCTTTCTCAGTTTAGCGAATATGATAGCTCATTTGTATGTGAGCTTTGCTCCTACCTTCTCCTCTTGAGAGAGTGAGACTACCTCCACCTTGGAGAAGATCCCTAGTGGATGCAAGACCTCCCACGGGAGAAGAATCCTTGTGGATTGTCGAGACCTCCCACGGGAGAAGAATCCTCGTGGATTGTCAAGACCTCTCTCCTCATAGGATTGGGATGAACTCTACCATGTATCTTATTTCCCTTTGATTGTTCGTGTACCTTGTGGATCTCATGTGTTTGTGAGTCTAGGGGATGTGTGATTGGACTTGTTCTTGAGTGTTTCTCTTGTGTTCTTCCCTTGTGTCCTTCTTGTTCTTGGGGATTCCCCTCCAATTCGTGAAAGATCTCCACCTAGGGTTCCACCCTACAACATCATGGTATCTAGAGCTATGGTTTCTCACGAAATTGGAGCCCCCCTTCGTGTTTTCTAGCCTTGTTTTGTTGTGTTCTTGCCCAATTTCGAAAATCCCCACCAAAAATAGCCCCAAATTTTCTTGTGATTTGTTGGTTTGATGATGTTTTGTTGGATTTGATCCATGGATTTGCTTGGTTTCGAGTGGATCTAGCATCTCCCCAAGTTTCACCACTTTCCATCCACGAAATCCATCCAATTTCGCCCCCGAAATCATCCATTTCCGCCCCAAATTCGCCCCGATCGCGATCTGCGAAGTTTTTCCCGACACCAGCGGTACTACCGCTCATCCAAGCGGTACTACCGCCCTACAAGCGGTAGTAATTTTTTAGTTCCGCTCAACCAAAGCGGTACTACCGCCCCGCACATTTTCAGCCTTCTGAGTTTCACCGTTTTGACCATAACTTTCACTCCCGAACTCCGATTTGAGTGTTCTTTGGCTCGTTGGAAAGCTAGCGACGTGCCCGAGCTGCTCATCTTGGTTTTACCACCATTCCACTCCATCATATTTTGTGAATTTTGACATCTCTTCCTAGGGCTTCCACCACATCATCCGCTATACCACCACCGACTTCCGCAACCTAACCTTTTTGTTTCCCATAGCATTTGTGGTTGCTTGAGTAGTGATTTGAGTCTCCTAAGGTGTTTAGGCTACTTAGGGACAATTGCTTCTTCATCAACCACCACCACCACTTCCGCATTGTCATCTTTGACACCACCACCACCATTGTTTTCCGCTACCACCATTTGACATTTGTCCTTGAGATTTTGAGTTGTGGTTTTTCCGTTTCCTAAGGTGTTTCGGCTAATTAGGAACGTGTCTACATCAAGAGCACCGCATCTCATCATCATCATCGGACGGTAACTTCGACGACACCTTTGTATATTCCCCTTGCAATTGCATTGTTAACCCCTAGCCCATTTTGCGTCACTTGCCCATCGAGACTAGCCATTTGAGTATTGCCGGCAACGTTACTTGTGCACATTAGCGATCCGCCCTTCCATTGCATACATACCATATCTTGGTATCATCATATCATCCCTTGTGTCACAAGATTGTTCCCGCATATACACAATTGTTATCTTGGTTTGTGCATCGTGGCCATATAAAAAAAGAAGAAGAATAAGCTTTTAAGCAAAAAGAGAAAGACAAAGAAGCTTGTAAGCAAGAGCCATAGCATCATACCACTTTGCACTTAAGATTGTCATATCCGATCATCTTGGATCATCTTGAGAAGAACATCGGGAACATCATACACATAGCATACTTGGGAAAGAAGGCTCATACATTTTGCATCTTATAGGTTGTGCACAAGTGTCGTATCCGCCTATTGAGCAATCGTGCTAGCGTCTCTCTTGAGTTGTGCAACACGAGCGTTTTCCGTGGATTCCACATTTTGGGCTCATTCCTTGGTTGCACGACCCCATTTATCTATCCGTGTGTGTGTTTCCGTGTACCACATTTTGCTATTGGTCTACTTGTTTCACTTGCAAATTTGTGAATCTTTTCCAACATTATTGACTCTTGCTAACTTTTTGCATCAATTTTTTGTGCCACTATCCTCACCGAGCTCCACCATAAGCTTTTATTTGTAGGTGTGAGTGAACAAGTCCCGTACCAATTCCACTATTCTTTCATTTCACTTTGAGTGAAACGGGATACATCCTCAACTTTGGGAAACGGTAACTTGGTATTGTTTATCTCATTTCCTACTCACCTTTGCTCGAGTCTTGTGATGGATAGGCAAAGCATTTCATCTCCGTTCTACAACAACAACGACGAGTTCGGTGCCATGACTAGATCACATCGGCATCGACACCATCAACGACAAGAACGTGAAGGTCACGAGCTCAACATCAACAACCGCTCAACAACTTCACCATCTACCTTGGCATCTTCGCCAAGTGGCTTCAAGGCATCTTCGCCTTCGGACTTGCGGCATCTTCGCCGACCCGCACCTCAAGAGAAGCTTCCCAAGCTCAAGTCCGCGACTTCCACGAGCTACTTCGACCTCGTCAACGACCACGAGATTCCTTTCTATGGGACTCAAGACCCCGAGGAGTATCTTGAGTGGGAGCGCAAGATGGACGACTACCTCAAGCTACATCAAGTTCCCCACGAAGATCAAGTGAAGTGCGCCACAAGAAACTTCCACGACAACGCGTCAACATGGTGGCTTCACACAACTTCGACGAGCATCCACGTGAATTGGCCCAAGACGAAGAGAGCTATGCGGCGAGAATTCGTGCCTCCTACTTACACGGAACATCTTCTTCGCCAATTGGAGAACACCATACAAGGATCCAAGTCCATCGACGCGTACTTCAAGGAGATGAAGAAGGCCTTGCGACGTGCCGGCGTGGACGACCCCATTTGGATGAAGTTTTACTTCATGATGGGATTGGACAACGACATCTCCAAGACTATCTTCATCGAGAACTACAAGTCCCTTGACGACAACTACATTGGTGCTCTCAAGGCGGAACAAGAACTCATGAAGGCCAAGACTTCTCCACCGCAAGCACATTTATCGAAGACCAAACTCCAAGATGGCGAGCATGAGGGTAGTACAACCACGATGTCCAAGCCCAACGAGCTCCAAGATGACGCTCCCAAGTTCGACTCCACCGCCATCCCTCTTCGTGGCATTATTGATGCCGAGTCTACTTCGACTCTTTTTCAAGACGGCGCCGCGACGACTACGACTACGGAGCCATTCGAGGACCACTCTTTGGAGGCGCACGACACGACGACGAGCACGGATGATGCTTCCATCTTTGGAGGCGAGAGTGATGATGTGCCATCTTCGGCCTTCATCCACGGCGACGATTACGAGATGGTTGAGCATGGGATTTTCCCTTCGACCATGGCGACATATGATGACTTGAGTGACTTTTGCCACCATATGGAGAGTGAGAGTGAGTTCACTACTAGCCCCATATATGACGAGTTGCCCCAATTCCCATGTGAGGAGAGCCACAACCCCCACCACTTGAGTGAGATGAGTGACTCCACCATATGTGAGTTTGAGTGCACCTACCTTGAGGGAGTGAGTGAGCCACCACCACATAGAGAGAGTGAGGAAGTTGATAGGGCACGTGAGGCCATTCGCATTTCTAACAACTTGACCTCTACCTCTATTGTGTTTTCTCAATTGGTGCTAGGTCCCATATATGATGATGCGCCGATTCACGACGACTTCGTCCTGCCTTTGGACAAGACGATGGCCATGGTGGAATATGATGCACCCCCCACATGGTTCCATCAAGATGAACATGATGACCACCATTTGGTCTTCGCCACCTCACCTACACCACTTGAGTGGAATGAACAAGGTAATATAGGTGAAGGTGATGCTCTAGTCCCACTAGTGGACATTTGTGACATTGATTGCTTGCATGATGTTGATCCACATATTGCCATGCTTCATGCTAGTTCGACTACCTCATGGGATACACTACCCATTTATGATGTGTATGATGATTGCCATGTGGAGTCTATTAGTTGTGATGCCATGTTGCATAGGATCTCTTGTGATCATTCTTTAGGTCACATCATGTTTGATAATCCACTTGACTTGTCATATGCTATGCATGAGATCAATCATATGTCATATTTGCAATCTCTTCATAGTAACTATGCATATGCCATTAAGATAATCCCAATTTGCACTTATGGCATAGATGACAAGCCCATGGTTATTGGCATTAGTTTTTCTTGTGATGATATTGACATGCTTCCTTTGCATCATGTCCATCATATGCCATGCCATGAACACCTAGCTTCGGATATGCATTGTTTTGGAGATTGTTCCACTTCTCCATATTATGCTTTCGATATTGCTCATGAGGAGACCCCCATAGTTTCCTCATACATTTTCGGAGATTTTGATACATCCCATCCATTGCATGATCCCCATATTTGTGTGCACAATATGCTCCCCATGAATGCAAATGCTATTGTTGTGCCACATACTTGCTCTAATTTGTGTCCCCATCGTGCTATACATGACAACTATTCTTTCATGATGGATGACATATTTCTCTATCGTGCCTCAAATTTCTTTGAGCGATGCTTGTCTTGTGCTAACTCACATATGCACATACACATCATGATGGATGATGTGTACATTTACCACGCGCACAATTTCTTTGGTTTGTGTGTCTTTTGTGTAGGTCCCCATACTTACTCGTCAACCTCCCAAGAGCACGAGTTGACGAAACGAGCTCTAGAGAGCAACGACGACTTGGGAGTCCATGGATTATCCTTCCAACCGCTCCCTTCGCGCAACGACTTCGCGCATCTCTTCTACATGGCACTCACATGGTTATGGGTTATTGTCCATTATGTCTCTTACGCCCATCTTGCCATGTTCACTTTGCATGATATGCTCATTTATATGCCTTTGCCATGCATTTGTGACCCATGCTTTGCATTACACATGATGATTGATTCTCATACTTGTATGTGTATTTGCAAGCTTGGTGGAGATATGACTTGTTATTGCCATGATGCCTTTGTACCCCATGCCTATTATGATGCTTTGATCTTGATTTGTGATCGTGCTTGCGATATGTCATGTGTATTACCTATACCCACTATTTGTTCACATGACATAATTGACATGCCTTATCCTAGTGTGTTGCATCTTTGCTCCACTAGTTTGCACAACTTGATCACCATGCTTGCTTCATGTAGTGCATCACCCATGATTCATACATGCTCCTTTCATGCGGTTGATGTCAACCATTGCCATGCTTTTCACATGATTGACTTGATGGCCTCACACATGTTGAACAATTGCTCTTTCTATTGTGTTGAGTGCCACACCATTTTCACTACACCCTATGCACATTATGCTCGGATTGTCTTGCACTTGACCCTTGTGTTTAGACACTTCATTTTCTTTGGTGTTGTGAATGATTCGTATGCCTACCATAGACCTTTCATTGAGCGCTTTCTACATGCTTGCTATGACTTTGAGGTAGATGCTTATTCTCTTGTCACACATATGTGCATCTCTACCTCACATTTACATGCTTGTTTCCATGATGACCTTGATTGTGCTCAATTAATGTACTTAAATGCCATGCCACAACCCTTTGTCACACCCTATGCTATGCTTGATGACAACACTTGTTGGGTGAATCACCTATTGAATGCTTGGTTTTGCACTAATGCTAACCACATTTATTTTTCCAAGTGTTTGTTGTTCTTGCTCCTTTTGAAGGAATCACTAGACGGTGCGACATTGGAGAGAGACAACTTCGAGCTTCAAGATGATGAGTACTTGGTGATCATCCGCTTCTACACGACGACGCCATCTCTTTCCCATGGTGATTTGGTTCTCGATCCGAGGTCGGATCTTTCCCAAGGGGGAGGGGATGATGCGGAGCATCCTACGGACATCACCATGTCAAGAGCCCATGTGGCAAGTGACACGTGCGCCATCTACTTCTCATACATAAAGGTGAATCTTCTCCTTTACACGTGTTCACTTGACCCCTTCGAGGATGGTATACTACTTGACTCTCCACTCGTGTGCATGCATAGGTATTGTCGGAGCTTCACGGACGACGAGGAGGAGCGCAAGCGCCAAGGAACGCCTACACCATCAGCGAGGGAAGCATGGAAGCGAAGACGGAAGAAGAATGGCCTGTCCAGTCTGGAACGGGCGGTACTACCGCTCCCAAGCGGTACTACCGCTCCCAAGCGGTACTACCGCCCGAGGTCCGGCACTACCGCCCTGCCTGTGCGCAGCCGCGGGCCTTTGGCCTTGTATCCCTCGCCACTTACCCCTTCGTGGCTTAGACTATAAATAGACCACCTCCACCTCCTTTCTCAGTTTAGCGAATATGATAGCTCATTTGTATGTGAGCTTTGCTCCTACCTTCTCCTCTTGAGAGAGTGAGACTACCTCCACCTTGGAGAAGATCCCTAGTGGATGCAAGACCTCCCACGGGAGAAGAATCCTTGTGGATTGTCAAGACCTCCCACGGGAGAAGAATCCTCGTGGATTGTCAAGACCTCTCTCCTCATAGGATTGGGATGAACTCTACTATGTATCTTATTTCCCTTTGATTGTTCGTGTACCTTGTGGATCTCATGTGTTTGTGAGTCTAGTGGATGTGTGATTGGACTTGTTCTTGAGTGTTTCTCTTGTGTTCTTCCCTTGTGTCCTTCTTGTTCTTGGGGATTCCCCTCCAATTCGTGAAAGATCTCCACCTAGGGTTCCACCCTACAACAGAACACTTCCCTAGAAAGAAGATTAAGTTACTGTCGGGGGAAACTGTCCACCACGAGCACCTATGGGACCGGAGCCCCTTGCTTGTGCGGTAAGAGGGCGGAGGGAGCACAAAGAGCAGATCGTAGTGAGCACGCGGGCAGTTTACCCAGGTTCGGGCCGCGATGGACGCGTAAAACCCTACTCCTGCTTAGTTTGTATTGAGTTGGAGAGCTCGTGAGCTTGAAGAACTAGCTACACCGAGCGTATGAGCGATCTAGGTTCCGAACCCCCTCTACGTTGTGCATGGGCCGCCTTTTATAGTGTAAGGGGTCACCGACAGGTGTCAACGTAGGAGAAAGGGGTAAAAATGTAAAAGAGGTGGTAGTTGTAATAGTGCGGGAATAGTGGAGCTACAGTGTATGAACAGTGGTCGCTACCTACTTTGACAGTGGGGGACAAGAGCATTTAATGCCCGTCGCCGTCGACCCCAAAAGCGCCCGCCCTTGCGTCTCCGTCTGCCACGGCGATGGCTTCACCACCGTGGAGTGCCACCGTGTCCCCCAGGCTGCACAGCCATCCGCCACGCGTCCCTGGAGTGGCCCCAGGGCGACGCGTGGTTCGATGAGCTGGAGCGCGGACACACAGCGCAACCCTCCCCGGCAAGCACCTTGCCAGGGTCTTGACCTTGCCGGGCCCGGGAGCTTGCCGGGCTCTGAAGCTTGCCGCTCCCCGGGCCCTGCCGGGGCGCATATAGCGCCGAGGCATATCTTCAGTAATGTAATCCTCTGGTTTTCCTGGCAAACTCCTCTTGCCAGGGCCTTGCGTGAGTGAAGTAGTCTTGAGCCTGGAACGGCCTTCCCGGCAAGCCCCACTTGCCGGGGTCTCGATCTTCTGTCTTGTATACTTTGTTTTTGAATGGTTTCATATGGAGCAGGAAGGTCTCCGGCAAGCGCGTGGTAGGCCCTGCCGCGGGAAGCTGCTACTGCCCGTGCACAAGTTGGGGTACTGAGGTACCCATACCTTAGTACACCGACAGTTACCTTTTGAGTCCGTTATACTGGCTAGCTATTCTTTTACTCTTGATAAAACTTGATCTCTTTGCATTATGCCTAGCTTAAAGGCATAAAAGAAAGCGCTTTTGGGAGGCAGCCCATAATGAATAAAGTTTTACTTTGCTTTTGTTGTGTCTTGATGTTTGTTACTACAGTAGCATCATCATTGTATCTTTACTTTTCAGCTTTGTACCAAGTTTAGCCTCTGATTGCAAGAAAGTTCAAAAGTTGTGACATGCTGTCCAGGAAACAGATTCTGTCCTTGGACAGAAAAATTAGTATAAAATCACCAGATCATCTTTTTGGTCTGAATTTTTTTGACAGCGTGCTCTATACAATTGGCTTTTGGGCGTCTGTTCTGAGTTTTTTGATTTGAGTTGCAGAAGTGCCCCGAAAAAATTATTTACTACCTGCTGGTCTGTTTTTCACAGATTCTGTCCTATTTTGCCTTTTCTTCGTTTTGCAAACCTTGAGCTTGCTTTTTCTTTGCAAAAACCTTTTGGCAATCTTGAGAAACAGTATATCTTCAAGATTATCCTTATTTCCAGCAAGGAATAATTATTTTATTATGGGTACTAACCTCGCTAATCAGATTATGATGAGTTATGTATGAAGGGAGTTTTCAAGTGTGCGAGGGAAGATGATAAAAAGATTCAGGAGGGTCAAACGCTCAAGCTTGGGGATGCCCCCGTGCACCCCCAAGAAATATTCAAGAA
This sequence comes from Secale cereale, assembly GCA_902687465.1. NCBI lineage: Eukaryota > Viridiplantae > Streptophyta > Magnoliopsida > Poales > Poaceae > Secale > Secale cereale. Next base: position 106,387,926 of record LR738711.1, on the reverse strand, counting down.
GACTCAAGCGTCTAAGCTTGGGGATGCCCCCGTGCATCCCCTTCTCCATCAACAATTATCAGTTCGTCTTTCGTTCCACTATATTTTAATCACTTCATGTGTTATGTGCTATGCTTGGAGCGTCTTGCTTTTAGTTTCCTTTTTAGTTTTCTTTAGCTTTGCTTGCTGTTCATAACGAGTTAGAACCCAGCTTTCTTTGTGTGGGAGAGAAACACGCTCCACTTCAACCTAGAACACAACATAGGATTTTCATGTTTATCTTTGCTGTGTATGTTCTTTGTCTTTCAATAGCTACTATCATGTTTAGCTCTTAGTTTTCATGCTTTTCTTTTTAAAGAGCTTTTGTTTAGTTGGTTGCTTCTGGAACTCTCTTGAGTTATCATGCTTATCTTGTTAAGAGAGTTGGCTTCTGTGGCACTGGTTGATATGTCTATGATAAAAATGCTATGTGCATAATGGTGCTTAGTAGTTCATGTTTTCTTATGGTTAGTCTCAAATAGCTGGGGGTTCTTAATGTGTTATTGGAGTACCAGCATGATTTGTTTGCCTATGATGTGGTATGGTTTAGTGATATTTTCCTCCAAGAATTTATTTTGATTGACTTGGCATATGCTCACGCATATTTAAGACTGTAAAGAATGTCTATCAAGCCTTGATGATCTTTAATTTCTGAGTAGCGATATAACTTCCATGCCCGATTCAATGTTGCTTTGTCGCTCTGCATGATTATGACCGTCATTGCTCTCTTAGTTGGTCGCTCCCAGTCTTTTGCTAGCCTTCACCTGTACTAAGCGGACTGACTGCTTGTGCATCCAAAATCCTTTAAACCAGTTATGCCATATGAGTCCACCATACCTTCCTATACATGGTATTTACTTGCCATTCCTAACGAAGACTTTCTTGTACCATCTCGAAATTCAAAAGCATTTCTCTTTTGTGCCTCTGTTTTAGCTCATGAGGAAGTGGTAGTTAATTCATGATCTTTTTAAGTTGGACAAGTTTTACCCTGGGATTGCATGTCTAATCTGCAAACCCCTAATACGAGAAGGAACTGGCATGAGTGCGCTCGGGTCATAACAAAATATACAACAAACAAACCCTCCTTCACGCTTTGTTCATGAGAAATCAGAAAACTTTTGGCAGTGATAAACAAAGGGGATTAAGGGGATGTGATCGTCCCCGTGCGGGAGCCGTTCCTCGAAACTTGTCCAGCTCGAGAAGTAATTGAGTTATCTACTAGCATTCGTTGACGAAATATGCATCTCCCAAAAATCATTTTTACCTCTGTTTTTAAAAAAACCAAGAGCTCTGGTACATGTTTAGTCTTTACTTCCAACCACGGGTTTTCAACCTTGCCATCAAAATCCACGGTTCGAGAGTCTCCACCTTCTTTCTTCAAAGCACCAACTATTGAGAGCATGATTGTCATTCTGAGTGTAATGTGCATTGTCCCAAAGTACCATTGTCTTCTGCATGATTATGATATTGCTTATTCTGAAATCATTGTATCTAGTCGTCACTTAAACTTCGGAGGTGCTCCTACATTTATGTTTTCCTTCACTAAAGGGGGCAAGCGAGGTATCACTTTGTCATGTTTGCACACCATGCTCACTACAAATCTATTGGGTGTTTTAGTATCATATTGTAAAACTTTCAGTTCTTTGTGATATTCTCATGAGGCAACTTAATTACTAAAGATTCATTATCTCAGTAAGCATTTATCATGTGACTGTGAAAAGTTCTTATATGGTTAATAGCATGTCACCACAGAAATTATGCTTGTTATCATTTACCTACTCGAGGACGAGCAGGAATTAAGCTTGGGGATGTTGATACGTCCAAAACGTATCTATAATTTCTGCTTGCTCCATTCCTCTTTTGTGTGATATTGCTATGATATTTATGCACTTCCATACACTTTTGATCATATTTGGACTAACCTATTAACTCTGTGCACCCCAGTGCCAGTTTCTATTTTCTGCTGTTTTTCTATTTCAGGTTTTCCCATTACTTAAATTGCCAGAAAAATTCCGGGAAAAATATATAAAAAAACAGCGGTCCGGAAGCTTCCACGCGCCAGAAGTGGGGCCAGAGGGGAGCCAGGGGCGGCCCAGGCGGCCCCCCTCCTGGCCGCGCCGGGGGGCGCCTGGGCCCCCCTTACCTCCTCTGGTGACCCCCTTTGGCATATATTTACACCGCATCCCGAAATCCTCGAGGACGGAACTCTTTTTCGCGATCTCATCTCTGTTCCGCCGCCGCCGCGCTTCCAAGATCGGGAGCACCAGGAGAACTCTTCCCGGCACCCTGCCGGAGGGGAGAACCACCACCGGGAGCTTCTCCACCACCATGGACGCCTCCCGGATGAGTTGTGAGTAGTCTACCTTGGACCATGGGTCCATGACCAGTAGCTATGTGATGTTCTCCTCCCCTCTTTGTTCTTCATCGATTAGACCTCGTGAGCTGCCCTACATGATCGAGGCACATATGTAATCCTTATGCTGTTGGTATGATGAGTTTGCTGGGATCCGATGGATTATGAGATTATGTTCAGATTGTGTGTGAGTAATATATTTGATTCACCTCTTTTATATTTATGTTCTTGAGTAATTCTTGCATGTTCTCCGTTGCTGTTTATTGCTTTGGCCAGGTAGTAGGTAGTAACTCCAAGAGGGAACGTTATGCTTGATTGTGGGTTCATGCCCCTCGATGACTAGCTTGACTGACAGAAACATGAGTCTAGGGGATGTGCTGTTGCCATAAGGGGGAAAACAACGGTGCTTGTACTTGCGGGTGCAAGGATTGTTTACTTTACGCAAAGTTATTTTAATGCAGTTGTCTGTTGCTTTGAGTTTACACTATGGGTGGGACTCGCAACTTAATACCAGCAAGATGTTCTGGATAGATATCTCAAGGTGGATGATTAGTAGTAGATGCAGATGGATTTCGGTCTACTTGCCTTGGCGTACCGCCCATGCTTTTGAGCCTCTACCTTTCTTTGCAGGATAGTTAGCATTGGTTTGCGCACATAATCCTGTCAATTGCCCAGCTGTAATTCGTTTACCTCGCTTAGCTGTTTTATCGTCTTTTGGGAGAGAGACATCACTAGTGAACATCATGGGACCCCGGTCCATATTACCATCACTGATCACACCCGTTATTTACTTTCTGTTCTTATTTACTAGTTGCAGTCATACCTATCACTATTATCTCTTGCGTTTGATCCTTTGTAAACGACAAGGACGGAGGGATTGACAACCTCTCTGTACTCGTTGGGAGCAAAGTTATTTGTTTCTGTGTGCAGGTCCTGTCAATCGCTAAGTATCTGGCGCCGTTAGCAGTTGACACCTTCTTGTTGACCCTCGGAGTCTCACGGGATTCGATCCTTGGTATATTTGCCAAGGGAAAACTACCGCTACGCTACATCTCAAACCTTCCACTTGGGGTAACCAACGAGGGGAGAGAAGCCATCAAACACATACTTGACAAAAAATCGTTGTGGTTTTTGTATGCGTAGGTAAGAACGGTTCTTGCTAAGCCCGTAGGAGCCTCGTAAAACTTGAAACAACAAAGTAGAGGATGTCTAACTTGTTTTTGCAGGGCATGTTGTGATGTGATATGGTCAAGACATGATGAGTTATACGTTATTGTATGAGATGATCATGTTTTGTAAAGTTATCGGCAACTGGCAGGAGCCATATGGTTGTCGCTTTATTGTATGAAATACAATTGCCATGTAATTGTTTTACTTTACCACTAAGCGGTAGTGATAGTCGTGGAAGCAATAGTTGGCGAGACGACAACGGTGCTATGATGGAGATCAAGGTGTCGCGCCGGTGACGATGGTGATCATGACGGTGCCTTGGATATGGAGATCAAAAAGCACAATATGATGATGGCCATATCATGTCACATATTTTGATTGCATGTGATGTTTATCTTATTATGTTTCTTATCTTGCTTAGTACGACGGTAGCATTATAAGATGATCCCTTACAAAAATTTCAAGGTACAAGTGTTCTCCCTGAGTATGCACCGTTGCGAAAGTTCATCGTGTCGAGACACCACGTGATGATCGGGTGTGATAAGCTCTACGTTCACATACAACGGGTGCAAGCCAGTTTTGCACATGCATAATACTCGGGTTAAACTTGACGAGCCTAGCATGTATAGACATGGCCTTGGAACACTGGAGACCGAAAGGTCGAGCATGAATCATATAGTAGATATGATCAACATAAGATGTTCACCATTGAAAACTACTCCATCTCACGTGATGATCGGACATGGTTTAGTTGATTTGGATCATGTGATCATTTAGATGACTAGAGGGATGTCTATCTAAGTGGGAGTTCTTTAGTAATATGATTAATTGAACTTTAATTTATCATGAACTTAGTCCTGATAGTTTTTTTGCATATCTATGTTGTTGTAGATCAATGGCACGTCCTACCGTTCCCTTAAATTTTAATGCATTCCTAGAGAAAGCTAAGTTGAAAGATGATGGTAGAAATTACACGGAGTGGGTCCATAACTTGAGGATTATCCTCATTGCTGCACAGAAGAATTATGTCCTTGAAGCACCGCTAGGTGACAAGCCCCCTCCCGCTAATGTAGACGCTTTGAACGTCTGGCAGACGTGGTGTGATGACTACACGATAGTTCAGCGCACCATGCTTTACGGCTTAGAATCGGGACTTCAACGACGTTTTGAACGTCATGGAGCATATGAGATGTTCTAGGAGTTGAAGTTGATATTTCAAGCAAATGCCCGGATTGAGAAATATGAGATTTCCAATAAGTTCTACAGCTGCAAGATGGAGGAGAATAGTTCTATCAGTGAACACTTGCTCAGAATGTCTGGGTACTACAATCATATGACTCAACTTGAATGCAAAGTTGATTAAGATAGTGTTATTGATAGGGTTCTTAAATCACTGACACCAAGCTATAAAGGCTTCGTGATGAACTATAACATGCAAGGGATGCAGAAGACAATTCCCGAGCTCTTCGCTATGCTCAAAGCTGCGGAGGTAGAAATCAAAAACGAGCATCAAGTGTTGATGGTTAACAAGACCATTAGTTTCAAGAAAAAGGGCAAGGGAAAGAAGGGGAACTTCAAGAATAATAGCAAGACAGTTGCTACTCCCACGAAGAAACCCAAGTCTGGAGCCAAGCCTGAAACTGAGTGCTTCTACTGCAAAGGGACTGGACACTGGAAGTGGAACTGCCCCAAGTATTTGGCGGATAAGAAGAATGGCAAGGTGAACAAAGGTATATGTGATATACATGTTATTGATGTGTACCTTACTAATGCTCGTAGTAGTACCTAGGTATTTGATACCGGTTCGGTTGCTAATATTTGTAACTCGAAACAGGGGCTACGCATTAAACGAAGATTGGCTAAGGACGAGGTGATGATGCATGTGGGAAATGGTTCCAAAGTCGATGTGATCGTCGTCGGCATGCTACCTCTACATCTACCTTTGGGATTAGTTTTAGACCTGAATAATTGTTGTTTGGTGCCGGCGTTAAGCATGAACATTATATCTGGATCTTGTTTATTGTGAGATGGTTATTCATTTAAATCTGAGAATAATGGTTGTTCTATTTATATGAGTAATATCTTTTATGGTCATGCACCCTTGAAGAGTGGTCTATTCTTGTTGGATCTCGATCGTAGTGATACACATATTCATAATATTGAAGCCAAAAGATGCAAGGTTAATAATGATAGTGCAACTTATTTGTGGCACTGTCGTTTAGGTCATATTGGTGTAAAGCGCATGAAGAAACTCCATAGTGATGGACTTTTGGAATCACTTGATTATGAATCACTTGGTGCTTGAGGACCATGCCTCATGGGCAAGATGACTAAAACTCCATTCTCCGGAACAATGGAGCGAGCAACAGATTTGTTGGAAATCATACATATTGATGTATGTGGACCGATGAGTGTTGAGGCTCGCGGCGGGTATCGTTATTTTCTGACCTTCACTGATGATTTAAGCAGATATGGGTATATCTACTTGATGAAGCACAAGTCTGAAACATTTGAAAAGTTCAAAGAATTTCAGAGTGAAGTAGAGAATCATCGTAACAAGAAAATAAAGTTTCTACGATCTGATCGTGGAGGTGAATATTTAAGTTATGAGTTTGATCTTCATTTGAAACAATGTGGAATAGTTTCACAACTCACGCCACCCAGAACACCACAGCGTAATGGTGTGTCCGAACGTCGTAACCGTACTTTATTAGATATGGTACGGTCTATGATGTCTCTTACCAATTTACCACTATCATTTTGGGGTTATGCTTTAGAGACAGCTACATTCACATTAAATAGGGCACCATCTAAATCCGTTGAGATGACACCTTATGAGCTGTGGTTTGGCAAGAAACCAAAGTTGTCGTTTCGTAAAGTTAGGGGCTAAGATGCTTATGTGAAAAAGCTTCAACCTGATAAGCTCGAACCCAAGTCCGAAAAATGTGTCTTCATAGGATACCCAAAGGAGACTGTTGGGTACACCTTCTATCCCAGATCCGAAGGCAAGATATTCGTTGCTAAGAATGGATCCTTTCTAGAGAAGGAGTTTCTCTCAAAAGAAGTGAGTGGGAGGAAAGTAGAACTTGATGAGGTACTTGTACCTTCTCTCGAATTGGAAAGTAGTACATCACAGAAACAAGTTCTAGTGATTCCTACACCAATTAGTGAGGAAGCTAATGATGATGATCATGAAACTTCAGATCAATTTACTGTTGAACTTCATAGATCAACCAGAGTATGTTCCGCGCCAGAGTGGTACGGCAACCCGGTTCTGGAAGTCATGTTACTAGACCATGATGATCCTACGAACTATGAGGAAACGATGATGAGCCCAGATTCCGCAAAATGGCTTGAGGCCATGAAATCTGAGATGGGGTCCATGTATGAGAACAAAGTATGGACTTTGGTTGACTTGCCCGATGATCGGCAAGTCATCAAAAATAAATGGATCTTCAAGAGGAAGACCGACGCTGACGGTAATGTTACTGTTTACAAATCTCGACTTGTTGCAAAAGGTTTTCGACAAGTTCAAGGAGTTGACTACGATGAGACTTTCTCACCTGTAGCAATGCTTAAGTCTGTCTGAATCATGTTAGCAATTGCCACATTTTATGATTATGAAATCTGGCAAATGGATGTCAAAACTGCATTCCTGAATGGATATCTCAAAGAGGAGTTGTATATGATGCAACCAGAAGGTTTTGTCGATACTAAAGGTGCTAACAAAGTGTGCAAGCTCCAGCGATCCATCTATGGACTGGTGCAAGCATCTCGGAGTTGGAATATACGCTTTGATGAGGTGATCAAAGCATATTATTTTATACAGACTTTTGGACAACCCTGTATTTATAAGAAAGTGAGTGGGAGCTCTGTAGCATTTCTAATATTATATGTGGATGACATACTGTTGATTGGAAATGATATAGAATTTCTGGATAGCATAAAAGGATACTTGAATAAGAATTTTTCAATGAAAGACCTCGGTGAAGCTTCTTACATATTAGGCATCAAGATCTATAGAGATAGATCAAGACGCTTAATTGGACTTTCACAAAGCACGTACCTTGATAAAATTTTGAAGAAGTTCAAAATGGATCAGTCAAAGAAAGGGTTCTTGCCTGTGTTACAAGGTGTGAAGTTGAGTAAGACTCAATGCCCGACCACTGCAGAAGATAGAGAGAAAATGAAAGTTATTCCCTATGCCTCAGCCATAGGATCTATCATGTATGCAATGTTGTGTACCAGACCTGATGTGTGCCTTGCTATAAGTTTAGCAGGGAGGTACCAAAGTAATCCTCGAGTGGATCACTGGACAGCAGTCAAGAACATCCTGAAGTACCTGAAAGGGACAAAGGATATGTTTCTCATTTATGGAGGTGACAAAGAGCTCGTCGTAAACGGTTACGTCGATTCAAGCTTTGACACTGATCAGGATGACTCTAAGTCACAAACCGGATATGTATTTTTATTGAACGGCGGAGCTGTCAGTTGGTGCGGTTCCAAGCAGAGCGTCGTGGCGGGATCTACGTGTGAAGCGGAATACATAGCTGCTTCGGAAGCAGCAAATGAAGGAGTCTGGATGAAGGAGTTCATATCCGATCTAGGTGTAATACCTAGTGCATCGGGTCTAATGAAAATCTTTTGTGACAACACTGGAGCAATAGCCTTGGCGAAGGAATCCAAGTTTCACAAGAGAACAAAGTACATCAAAAGACGCTTCAATTCCATACGCGATCAACTCAAGGAGGGAGACATAGAAATTTGCAAGATACATACGGATCTGAATGTCGCAGACCCATTGACTAAGCCTCTTCCAAGAGCAAAACATGATCAGCACCAAGACTCCATGGGTGTTAGAATCATTACTTTGTAATCTAGATTATTGACTCTAGTTCAAGTGGGAGGCTGAAGGAAATATGCCCTAGAGGCAATAATAAAGATGTCATATGTATTTCCTTATATCATGATAAATGTCTTTTATTCATGCTAGAATTGAATTAACCGGAAACTTAGTACATGTGTGAATACATAGACAAAACAGTATGTCCCTAGTATGCCTCTACTAGACTAGCTCATTGATCAAAGATGGTTATGTTTCCTAGCCATAGACATGAGTTGTCATTTGATCAACGAGATCACATCATTAGGAGAATGATGTGATGGACAAGACCCATCCGTTAGCTTAGCACTATGATCGTTTAGTTTTACTGCTATTGCTTTCTTCATGACTTATACATGTTCCTATGACTATGAGATTATGCAACTCCCGAATACCGGAGGAACACCTTGTGTGCTATCAAACATCACAATGTAACTGGGTGATTATAAAGATGCTCTACAGGTGTATCCGAAAGTGTTCGTGGTGTTGGCATAGATCAAGAATAGGATTTGTCACTCCGAGTGTCGGAGAGGTATCTCTGGGCCCTCTCGGTAATACACATCATAATAAGCCTTGCAAGCAAATGACTAATGAGTTAGTCACGAGATGATGTATTACGGAACGAGTAAAGAGACTTGCCCGTAACGAGATTGAACTAGGTATTGAGATACCAACGATCGAATCTCGGGCAAGTAACATACCGATGACAAATGGAACAACGTATGTTGTTATGCGGTTTGACCGATAAAGATCTTCGTAGAGTATGTAGGAGCCAATATGAGCATCCAGGTTCCGCTATTGGTTATTGACCAGAGATGAGTCTCGCTCATGTCTACATAGTTCTCGAACCCGTAGGGTCCGCACGCTTAACATTTGATGACGATCGGTATTATGAGCTTATGAGTTTTGATGTACTAAAGGTAGATAGGAGTCTCGGATGAGATCATGGACATGACGAGGAGTCTCGGAATGTCCGAGACATAAAGATTAATATATTGGACGACTATATTCGGGCACCGGAAGTGTTCCGGGTGTTATCGGGTATAACCGGAGTGTCGGAGGGGGTTACCGGAACTCCCCCGAGGGAGTATGGGCCATAGTGGGCCTATGAGGGAAAGAGAGGCACTAGTGCAAAAAGGGCCATTTGTCCCAGTTCGTCAGGCCCATTTGTCCCGGTTGGGGAACCGGGACTAAACGGTCGATACAAATGCCCTAGACCATTAGTCCCGGTTCTTATACCAACCGGGACAAATGGCCCTCCACGTGGCAATTGCGGCTTGCGCTGGCAGGGGGCCTTTTGTCCCGGTTGGTAGCACCAACCGGGACAAATAAGCTTGATTTTTTTCCATGGGGCTAGGGTTTTTGTTTTGTTTTTTCTGAAGGGGGGGTTGTGGGTTTTGTATGGTTAATTTAGGGGTTTCTTATATTGTGCTAGCTAGCTAATAGAGAGAAGTGTCCTCTCTTATCTCCGTGCATGCTCATATAACAATGCATCATCATAGTTAATAATAAATCGTCATCGTCATTGTCATAATAAAAAATTTGTGCCCAACATCATCGTCGTCTCACAACTTCTACTTGTTGTCTTAATAACAAGTCCTGCTCATCATCATCATCATAGTCATCTAACAACTTCTTAGCACATGATCATAAGTAGCCAGACTTAATTAAGTACACCCTCTCTAAGGTGAAATAGCATAAAACAAGATAGGCCCTGACTCTCCATTATGGAGAATGCAGATTATCCTGTCTCCAACTCTTGGCTTTCGGACAATGTCGCTTCCATGTAGCTCCCGATGACTGACCATATATTTCTTCCAATCTTTGATTGTCAAGTCTTCATTGGATTTAGAAATCCTGTATGGACAGTTATGTGTAGGATGATGACCTGACGAGTACGGTAATAAGCTCATAACATTGAGGTGACCTTTTTGAAACATCAGACGAGGCACACAATCTGAAGGGATTTTCTGTTGAAAAACATAGTGATAACTTCGTAGTTAGTAATGTAGTTTAGTTTTAGAAGAATTTATGCAAAAGATGATCGGCGACAAATCTTACCATGACATCTCAATGGATGTTACCGTAGTTCAACACGTGCACTAGTGGCACATATTGACCATAATGTGCAGGAGTTTTAGAATAAGTATTGTAACGCTCAAAATAAGAAAGTAACGAGACAAGATGATTTTTCTTCTGACAAGTTAATTCCGCACCATCAGTGTAGTGGGTTCTGTCTACCATCTTCCGTACATTTCTTGAAGAATGGAAATAAGTTGTTAATGGAAATAAGCTGTCAATTATTTTGAAATAAACAATATAAATTACTTAATAAATATGTTTGAGAAACTCACATAGAGGTAGAACTGGAAGCGTATCAACGAGGACCCACATGCCATCGTCATCATCACCAAGGTCAAAGGTGACATACATACCCTCCTGAAAATCATATGCCTTGCACAGTGCTCTCCAGTTCGAGCAGCCAAAATGGGTTACGCTCTCCGAATTGTATAGCTTTACAAGAAAATCTTAATCATGATGGGTCCTGAGATGAATTTGCTTTGTTTCCATACTTTCATGATCTTTGAAATCCAGATGCTCCAAGACATAGCGTCTTGCATGGCATGGGATAAGCTAGTAGAATTATAAAAGACGAAAATTACACGTTGAAAAGAAGGCATAAGTCATGCTTAACTAGTGGTTGGGGCGCCACCTGGTGGCGCCTCATGAGGTGAGATTGTACGCGCCAATCAAACTGTCATATTTGTTAACTCATATGATAGTAGATTTAATTTAGTGAGAAGAGAGGCAACGCAACAACAACAGAAATTCGTTACGGGCAGTCCACATGCATAGTGTGCGTTACGGATATTAGAAACAAAGAGAAGCACCATAGATAATGATAGGCACATATGAACAAGGGCAATGGTGGTGAATGGATTGGCGCATTAAGGATAGATAGGGGCACGCTTTTGTCCTGTCGATCAGAAGTAGTAGCAGGAGCATAGATATCCCTTATTAATTGCAAGACAGATCGCATTGCATGCCGGTTCAGTGTATAAAAATACTGCAACAGCAAGGACAAAGAAAACCACGCCTATACTCCTCTCAGGCCGTTGGGAAGAAGGGATTGGTGGGCGAGAGGACCCCCCGGCGTCGCCTGGTCTCTAATCTTGCGGAAGCAGATTGATCTTCCTGACTGGATACATACTAACTGAATTATGGGATGACCTCCTATATCAATCTTTAATTAATTATATCCAACTCGATGCAAAGTAACTTTACCTGCAGAGGGTACTCCATTAGACATGATTTTGAGAAATCAGGAAAGTTGATATAAATTAAACTGTTAGATATAAAATCTTGAGATTTTTTTTCAAATTCTAGGCATCATACCTCCTTTAATGATGAAAGACAAAATAATATGATATACCATTGAGATAATAAATGATTAGAATGTACTCAGAAGTCAGAAGAAACAACATTCGACATTTAAATCCTCGAAATATCGAAAGCGTTCGCATCTTGACTTCCGTCAAATCAATGGTGCGAGTCAGATTGAGAATACATATAACTGAACATTTACCGTGTATTTTGAAAAAAAAATGCAACATCCATATCCTCTAAATATGAATTAGCAACTAAATCTTTTAGCTAACATTATATGACATGGAAAATCACATTTTCTTTATATGAAGATTGTTTTTATTATATAACATCCATTTCCTGTGAAGATTGTTTTTATTATAAAGAACAACGCCACAAAATTCATTATGCATTAAAAAGTGTAAAAGATGGGGAAGATTGAGAGTAAAACGTATACATGTGTAGTAGTATAAATCTGAAGAGGAGAGAGAGGAGGAAGGTGTGTGACAGCGTGAAGTAGATTTCCAACAGTAAACTCTAATCAGTACTCCCTCCGTCCGGAAAAACTTACATGCCTCACTCTTGAAGCCTTCTTTGATAAGACCATAAATGATAATGTTATAAATTCTAGGGCTTGCCATTCCATCTATACTTACCACTTTCAGTAAACTTTCTGAAACCGTGCTTAGTAACGAAAACACGGCCATATCAGGGACTATAAGTTCAAATGTCTCTTGGTCAGGAACAAAACCATCATTCACCATTTTGTTGAACAACAGAGCAGCCTCAAGAATTGTCTCCTTGGTGAGGAAACAACGCACAAGAACATTGTATGTGTAGCTTTCCAATAGACAACCTTCCATCAGCATCTGTGCAAGGAGAAGCAACAGATCTTTCTCCTTCTTCAAAAGCAGCAGTGCACGGATAATTGTGTTATAAGTTGAAAATGTGCAAGAAGTGCCAGTGCAAACAGCTAGTGAACGCATTCTGATTGCATCACGTATCATTCCAGCCATACAACTCCCCTGGATTAGTATATCAAGCGCCTCCCTGGTAAGGCTGCAACCTCTTTTGCAGTGATATTTAAAAACTTCTGCAGCTTCTTTGATCCGCTCCATGTGGCACAGACCTTCTACCAGTTGCGAGAAAGACTCTGAATTCAGTACCAAATTACTAACACTGGCCCTTCTGAACATATCTAGGGCAGTCCTGTACCAACCTAACTGACAGTAACAAGATACAACAGAAGAATAAGTACGCTCATCAGCTATAAAAGAAGAAACTGTCATTCTACCAATAAGCTCAGATGCTCTTCTAATGTCCCCTTCATTGCAGAACTGAGTGATAACTATGTTCCATGAGTGACAATCAACCAGCCCCCTTGCACGAAATTTCTCAAGATAGCTAACTAAATCTCGCAGGGTGCCTGTTTTACATAACTCTCTCAACAGTACATTATATGGCTCTGTTTCTGCGACATCATTTTCCTCAAGAAAACACACAGCTTTGTGGAACTGGGATAATGTACAATAGCAATCTACAACATTCACATAGGTATTTGTCATTGGTGCATGACCTGAAGCTATCGTTTCTGTAAATGTCGTGACGGCATCATCCAATAGTTGGTTCTCACACAAACATTTAATCAAGGCACCATAAGAATGTAGGTCCAACTGAAGGCTGGCTTGTTTCATCATTTGATACAACTTACTTGCCTCCTTGGGTTTATTGAACTTACAAAATAAGGGCAGCACTTGAACATAAAAGCAGCTATCGGGGATGCACCTCAGCTGCATCATCTCCTCAAAAATTTCTATTGATTCATCTGCTCTACCGTGAGAACAAAGCGCTGTTATGAGTATCTTGAAAGTGCGGCTATTAGGAGTACACCTTTTCTTGCTCATCCTGTCAAGCTGAATCAGCGCTAGGTCTAGTTTGCCAGCTTCAGACAAAGCCTCAATTAACCAATTCAAGGTAAATGAATAAAAAGAGATGTATCTAGATGTATATTAGTTCTAGATACACCCATTTTTGTCCATTTTGATGACAAGTATTTTTGGACGGAGGGAGTACTACTGATACTCCAATCAAATTTGGAGGCCCTGTGCAGGCACATACCACGCAGATGCTTCCGTTATGGGTCTGCTGTGATATGCAAAATCTTGGTGAAGGCCTTTTTCAGCTGCTTCATCACAAAAACATTGATAGGGCGGAGGAGAAAACGTGCATGGCGGCGAGAGAGGATTGAGGCGAGGATGCAGGGACTGACCTCATGGGTTGACTGACGGCGACACGAATCAACATCAGCAGCTAATGCTTCTCTTTCCCTGGTCAGAGGTATCTTTTGTAGTCCATCCAATACCCCTGACCCCTCAATCTGCTGTACAGTTCAGCCGGTGTCATTACGTCCTCCAGATCTATGTGCTCCCAATAACCTAATACACAACATTGATTTGTGGCTGTGTTAAATTCTTCTTGCTGAAGCAACATCCGACCTTCTAGCTGTTTAACTTCAGAAAGTATATCCTCCTTCAGCCTTGCCTCTATGTTCTCTACCTGCATATGATAGAATTTAAGGATTGCTAAAAGAAAACGAACATGTGAATATTGAAGGAGCAGGTCACCAGCTTCTTACTCAAATCTAGGAACACAAAATTAGTTACCTGCAGCCTCCCCAAATTAGAATTATTGGGCTAAGGCAACGAATGGGTCATAGAGAGGCATGAAACCATATCCAAACTTGACCATGGTGGCCACGGCGTCGGAAGAGGCCATGCTGTGCAACAACGTCCCAGAGGTCCTTGCTGCCGAAGGCGAGGACGACACCGGAGGGAGCGAAGCACAGGTTGTGGAGTATCACCTCGCAGGACATGAGGCGCGCCCTTGGTCTCGTCGAGATGGACACGGACGAACGAGGCGGCGGATGGAGGTGATGGCGGGATCCAGTCCGGACAACCGCCCAGCCACCACGCCATCTTCACTCTGCTCTGCCTGACGGCCGCCGTGTCTGCTCCCGTGACGCGCCGATCTGTCGTTGGGCGCTACTGCTCCTCCACTGCCGGCCGCCGCAGCTCTCTCCAGTTGTTGCGGGCACGAGCTTTCCTCGCCCACCGAGGAGGAATAGGAGGCAGCGGCTGCGGCTGAGGGAGAAGAGGAGGCGGCGTGTGGGGGAGAGGTGGACACGACCTGCGGGAGCGACCCAATGAGGAGATGCCTTCGTTTGGAAGGAAACAAATTAATCGGTGCATTTATCTCTTGCCTTATTTTTCTCCTCGCACAGTCTCCTGTTGACCTGAATAGTCCCTCGATGATGTGGCTAGCGCGAGGGCTCGCCCTTTGCGCCACCGTTAAAGGGGTTAATTACCAAACAAGACTTGTCGTGTTGCATACCGTCTCAAAATCGAAGGCCTCATCGAGCTTAACACTGAAGCATCGATCGTCTACCAGGTGTGGCCTTTCGCACTGACCCCGGTCGTCGCCACACCAGTCGCACGCTGGGATCCTATCATCATCGTCAGACGACGACATTTCCTACATATTGTAGCACAAGTCATGCCAAAATTCAATGGTTGAAAATATAAACAAAAACATTTCAAAATATCTTAATTATAGGACTCATATTGACATGGAGATTTGGTTGGACTCCAGTTTGAGCATTCAATAAGCAAAACTAAATCATCTCTTGTGTTCGTACATCGTCGAATAGTATCACTAATACATCTCGAATAGTATCATACATATAGCATCACTAATAATTATTTAATACAGCTAAAACCCTACCGAACGAGGGGTATTGGCGCGGGCGGTGGACAACCAAAGAGAAGGAACCATCACAGGATCATAGCTCCAGTGAGATCCCTGAAGAACCTGCCATGTATTGTCGAACCTACCCTCCAATGCAACCATGTAGCGACGGACGTGTTCGTCCTCCTCGCTGACACGGTGACGTACAACCTCCGCGGGGTCCTCAAGCCTCCGCACCGTCACTGGCCCGCGCGTCCGCCACCAAAGAAGGTTTGGGTCAACAACAGGTTGGCTCCTCATCAAGTTGCGCCCCCCGGAAGGAAGCACCTCCCAATACCAGCCCGACGGAGCCCAGTCCTGAACATGACCCCTCTGATCAAGCAGGCCTCCGTTGAGTCGACGACGAGGATGCGGGATAGGCATCGTTGACGTCGATGCAGGAATAATTGCTTGAACTAAAAGAATAAACTAGTTTTATTAATTCAACTAGTTCAACTAATAAGCACTTACTATAAATAAAAATGAACTAGTTCTTACTAAAAATAAACTAGTTTTACTAAAATTAAACTAGTTTTACTAAAAATAAACTAGTTTTATTAATTCAACTAGTTCAACTAATAAGCACTTACTATAAATAAAAATGAACTAGTTCTTACTAAAAATAAACTAGTTTTACTAAAATTAAACTAGTTTTACTAAAAATAAACTAGTTCAACTAATAAGCACTTACTATAAATAAAAATGAACTAGTTCTTACTAAAAATAAACTAGTTTTACTAAAATTAAACTAGTTTTACTAAAAATAAAGTAGTTCTATTAATTCAA
>LR738711.1:106218482-106371250 GCA_902687465.1 Secale cereale | reverse complement strand
CATATACATAAATTGACAAAAAATCATACATCAATACATCCATATATCCATGCATCATATACATACATCTGCAATTACATATACATATATATATATATACAACATCCATATATAATGAGAAAAAAGCACAGCAGGCCGGGCGGCGGCGGCAGCGTGCGGCAGGGGCGGCGGCGCGCAGAGGAGCAGAGCAGGCAGGGGCGGTGGCGGAGGGGAAGGGGGCCGGAGTGCTCACTGCTGTGCGGCGACGGCGAGGTCGGGGCAGAGGGCGGCGATGGCGAGGTCGGGGCAGAGTGCGTCGACGGCGAGCAGCCTCGCGATGTCGGGGGCGAACTGACGATGGAAATCTGAAAATTTCCCAAGTGCTGCTTATATAGCAAAAGAATTGGTCCCGATTCGTGGCACCAACTGGGACACATAGCCAGTTTTCAGCAGCCCAAAGGGCGGGAAAAAGAGGCCATTGGTCCCGGTTGGTGGCACCAACCGGGACTAATGGTGGGGATTGGTCCAGGTTTGTTTCACGAACCAGTACTAATGCAGGCCTTTAGTCCCGGTTCCTGGCACCAACCGAGACCAATGACCTCGCATAGCTGCGGTGCGGTGGGAATTTAGTCCCACCTCGCTAGCTGAGATACGTTTCGACCAGTTTTTAAGAGTTGATGCGCCTTCTTTTTTGAGCTCCTCTCTAATGCAGGCCTACGGGCCTAAACACACCGCATCTGCCTGTGGGCCTACCGGGCCTTCCGCGGGCCTGAATCCTGGCCCATGGGTGGGTTTCTAGTCGTATTGAGGCTGTGGTTGCCCAGTAGGTGGCATTTTTTGTATTTTGTTCCATTTTTTCTTTGTTGCTTTATTTTTAAAATTTTGTTTGTACTATCACAAGAATACTTACTATTGCTATTTCTATTTATTTTATTAAAGTTTATTTATTTTACTTTATTAAAGTTTATTTTGTTTCCACTTAGTTATTTTATTTTTATTCTACTTATTTATTTTATTTTATTTTTTGCTTTTTTATTTATATTATGAAAATTCTATTTGCTTTTAATGTTTCGAACAGGAAATACATTGATAATTTTAGTTGCATAAATTTTATATAATTTTAGTTTCAATAACAATAGAGGTTTAATTATAAAAGCTTTTCGGTTGATTCCTTTAGCTATTAGAGTTTCATTAAAGATTTCTAGTTCATTCTCTTTTCTATTAGAGTTTCATTAAAGTTTTCTAGCTCATTCTTTTAGTTTATTAATTTGCTATTAGAGTTTCATAAAAGTTTTTCAGTTCATTCTTTTTTATATTAGAGAGGGTTACGGCAAAAACTGGATGCACTTCGTGTACAAAACGGACAATCTCTTTCGAGGTATCAGGGTTTCAGACGAAAACTCGTCTATTACAAAGGGATTTCATTTTTTTGAACTTATTTGAACTACAGACTTTTTCTGTGTTCAAAATGCACCATTCAAAGCCACATCATCAATTTTCAACCATTTCTAACTTCATTTGCTATTTTTCATGCATTTACTGAATTTTTTGAGCTAAATGACCCTGAAATTGAAAAGCATTTCAAATGAACTCTGAAAAGGTTGAAAGTTGGCATGGTATCATCATTTCACCCACATAGCATGTGCAAAAAAAGTAGAGAGGGTTACGGAAAAATTTGGATGCATTTCGTGTACAAAACGGACAATCTCTTTTGAGGTATCAGGGATTCAAATGAAAACTCGTCTGTTACAAAGGGATTTCATTTTTTTTGAACTTATTTGAACTACAGACTTTTTGTGTGTTCAAAATGCACCATTCAAAGCCACATCAATAATTTTCAACCATTTCTGACTTCATTTGCTATTTTTCATGCATTTACTGATTTTTTTTAGCTAAATGACCCTGAAATTGAAAAGCATTTCAAATGAACTCTGAAAAGGTTGAAAGTTGGCATGGTATCATCATTTCACCCACATAGCATGTGCAAAAAAGTAGATAGGGTTACGGCAAAAACTGGATGCACTTTGTGTACAAAACGGACAATCTCTTTCGAGGTATCAGGGTTTCAGACGAAAACTCGTTTGTTACAAAGGGATTTCCTTTTTTGAACTTATTTGAACTACAAACTTTTTCTGTGTTCAAAATGCACCATTCAAAGCAACATCATCAATTTTCAACCATTTCTAACTTCATTTGCTATTTTTCATGCATTTACTGAATGTTTTGAGCTAAATGACCCTGAAATTGTAAAGCATTTCAAATGAACTCTGAAAAGGTTGAAAGTTGGCATGGTATCATCATTTCACCCACATAGCATGTGCAAAAAAGTAGAGAGGGTTACGGCAAAAACTGGATGCACTTCGTGTACAAAACAGACAATCTCTTTCGAGGTATCAGGGTTTCAGATGAAAACTCGTCTGTTCCAAAGGGATTTCATTTTTTTGAACTTATTTGAACTACAGACTTTTTCTGTGTTCAAAATGCACCATTCAAAGCAACATCATCAATTTTCAACCATTTCTGACTTCAATTGAAAAGCTATAAGACCCTGAATGTCTGTCTTGCCCTCCACTCCCACGATATATAATTAAGCGTGTCAAAAACCATTACAGAACATCATGGATAGATAAGTGATCAAATTAATATAAGTTCATTATCACATGCCATTCAAAGTACATGCATATCTCTAGAGCATCTAATTAAACCATACATTGAAACTATGTAGAACATTTCAACACAACAACAAATGCGATCATAATCGCAACCAAGGTAACAGTTGATCCAATGGCATAATGATACCAAGCCTCGGTATGAATGGCATATTTTCTAATCTTTATAATCTTCAAGCGCATTGCATCCATCTTGATCTTGTGATCATCAACGATATCCGCAACATGCAACTCCAATATCATCTTCTCCTCCTCAATTTTTTTTAGTTTTTCCTTCAAGTAATTGTTTTCTTCTTCAACTAAATTTAACCTCTTGACAATAGGGTCCATCTTGATCTTGTGATCATCGACGACTTCCGAAACATGCAACTCCAATTCCATCTTCTCATCCATTTTCTCCAATTTTTTCTTCAAGGAAATGTTTTCCTCTTCAACTAAATTTAACCTCTCCACAAGAGGGTCGGTTGGAATTTCCAGTTCAACTACCTCCTAGACATATAAAAACATCTATGTCAGGTTGGTCCGCATAATTGTCATAAACACTAAAACAAATAGTTATAAATTAAAGATAATATACCACATCCGAATCGTAGACAGGACGAGGGCCGACGTGGACGGATATCAAAACCATCGCACTATATAATAACAAGCAATAATAAACATAAGAAAATTAGAGAAGTATCTATCTAAAGAAATAATAACAAGCAATAAGAAAAGTAAGAAAAGCATGGACAGAACAAGAGGCTCACCACGGTGGTGCCGGTTACGAGATCGGCGGGGGCGATCGACAGCGGTGAAGATGGGGACGGGACGTGACGGACCGCTAAACCTAGACAAATCTCAGAGAAAATGGAGCTTGGAGTTCGAGCTTCGAGAGGAGAAAAGCTTAACTAGTGTGGCTCGGGCACTTCATCGAACACCTCATGTGCATAGGAGGTGAGCTAGCTAGAGCACCACAAAGCTCCCCCCGGTCGGCCAGAAAAAACAGAGCAGTGGAAGTGGTGGGCCAGGGGATGTATATAGGAAACTCATTGGTCCCGGTTCGTATCAGGAACCGGGTCTAAAGGCAAACCATTTGTCCCGGTTCAAGACAGGAACTGGGACCAATGGTTGTGGGCCAGGAGCGAGGCCCATTGGTCCCCGTTCGTGCCTCGAACCGGGACAAATGGCTCCTAACCAACCGAGACTGATGCCCCACGAGGCTTGGCCGGCCCCCTGGGCACACGAACCGGGACGTATGTGTAATGTCTAGTATGGGATTATACCTCCTACGTGTCGAGGCACGACTTAAAGGTATAAGCCCATACTAGAATGATCTCAAGTATGGTATCTTTGCATGACTCATGTAAAAAATAGGGATGAAATTGCAAAAGGATAGTTGGCTTACACTCGCCACGTCACACAATACATTACATAAGCAAATCATCATCCAAATAACATCACAACCCGACTACGGGCGAAGATCCAAATGAAAGATACCAAATACATAAAGCCACAAGGTCCGAATCGCCCCTAGTAGAAACCACTACTGATCATCAGGATAGTGCACATAGTATCGACTACATTCTTCATCGAACTCCCAGTACAGCTCCGTGCCGTCACCTGAGTAGTTCACCATAGTACCTGCATCTCGTGTGGTGTAGAATCTGTGAGCCACGGAGGACTCAGCAATCCCGTTCTCGGGTAGCAAAACTATCTAAGCCTTGGGTGAGGAACAAGGCTAAAGAAAATAAAGGGTTGTAGCTGCACTAGCACTAGCTTACGTGTTTAGAGCGAGAAGAGAAGTGCCACGGGAGTCAAAGTGACCACGAAGTGATCCTATCTAAGCACGTCAATCATAACCCCACCGTGTTCACTTCCCGAACCCCTTTCGAAAAATGACTGTCACGGTTACTCACGCTGGTAGTGTGTTCTGAACACGGTGTCAAGTTTTCTACAACCGGGTATTAACAAATTCCCATCTGCCACATAACCGCGGGCACGGCTTTCGAAATTTCAAAACCCTGCAGGGGTGTCCCAACTTAGCCCATTACAAGCTCACGATTCGCGGAGTCGCAACTCCAAGGTGGGAAGGCCCGAGTATTCTCGGAATCCCGTGCTCAAGATACTCCGACTAAGGTAAGACTAATCCAGCAAATCCTCCCGGCGTGCCGACACCCTGATAGTAGCCGCGCGTATCTCGTCTCAGGCCACGGTCGGATGGGACAAGCTACGGGTTTTTACCAGCCCTCGGGTTTCCCCAAGGTGGCCCCGCAGGTTGCCCAGTTTGGACCAACACTCATGTGGAGCACTGGCCCGGGTTGTTAATTAAGAAGAGGGTTTATAACTCGCTATGCAAGTTTTAGTTGTTAAGGCAAATGTAGTACCAATGTTGGGACTTGCTGGAAAAGCCTTAGCGCTAAGCGGTTTATCGAGGGGGTCCCATAACCGCAACCGTGTGAGGAACGCAAAATCAAGGAACATAACACCGGTTTATACGGTTCCTAGGGTGGCATGAGTGGAACAAATCACCAAGCAAGAGGCTTAGCCTTCCACCCATTACCAATATATAGATGATTTAGTTTAAGAGTTTATATAGTGTGATATCCCAACAATATGTTCAACATGAAGCTAGAATCTTCAAATCTTCTCCTGCAACTAGCAATGCTATAAGAGGGGCTGAGCGAAGCTTACGTAGCCAAACAAAGGTTTGCTAGGTTGGGTGGTTAGACAGATTCATGGTTACAATAGGAGGCTGACAAACAAACATGGGCATCGAGGCAATGAGCTAAAGAGCGAGACATCTAGCAATAGGCAAAGATAGTAATGATATCTGGGTCAGGTCATCTTGCCTGTCGAGTCGTCGATGGGATCGTAAGACGGCTCCTCGTACTCAACCTCGGTAGTAACCTCGTTCTCGTTCTCGGTCTCGGCTTCCGGCTCTACTCAACACAAGAACACAACGAGGCACGAAATCAAACAAGGTGCAATGCACAATCAACATGATGCAAGTATGATGCACTCATGATGCAATACATGTCAAGGGAGGAAGCACACAAGAACAACACAAGACAACAAGATTAAATGAGGCCGGAATCCACATATAGCGAATCCGGTAAGTCCTCATATGCATATGTTGAAAATGGTCCAGATATGAACAAACCTTAAGTTAAAGTTGTTAAACAGCAAGTTAACATGCACCATGATGATCTACACAAAATTCTAGTCAAGTTTCATATAAAGTTTGTTTAATTCGGAGCTACGGTCTAGAAGATATGAGCAAAACAAGACAAGCATGGCAACGGTGCAAGATGCACCCAAACATCAAGCAAACACACTCCAAACATGTAAACAAGATGATATTATGATTCTTCATGCAAAATCACACAAGTTTCATATAGGGCACGCTCAAAACGGAGCAACGGTTCAACACATACACACGAAACAAGATTCAATGCAATGCTGAAATTAACAGCCACATAGCAACTTTGGAGCAAGCAATATACACTCTACATCACCCAAATATGATGACAATAAGCATGGACATAAAGTAGACATATCCTACAGCAAACAACTCCATTGGAGCAACTCCATAGGAGGCATGGATCAATAGCAACAAGCTACAACATTTTGATCATGACGTTAAGAAACCTGACAGTTATATTTTATAGCAAATTGGGATCAAGAAATAAATAAGATACAACAACCCATATGAGCAAGTGAGGGCATGGATGGATAGACAACAACATGTACAACAAGGAATGATCAATGGCCACCCCAAAACTAACATGGATTTGACTAGGGCATCAAGCAAACATAGCATCAGGTTAAGACAGATTCCAGACTTAGCAGAAATTTCACTAAGTGTTAAAACAGTAACATTGGCATGGCATGTTTACAAGCCTGTTTAAGTCACCTCAAGGCATATCATGGAAAATGGTTTGCACCACAGCAAAGACCACATGATGGAGATTCTAAAACATATTGGCATGTGACAATGGGACAAACACATCAATAGCAACGAGCACTTCAAATCAGCATCTCATAACATGTTACAAAACTTAACAGCCACATGCAGTTTTGCAACCAAGTTTAACATGTCAATATGAACCCTAACATGCATGCTACAACAACCATCATGTAGAGCATCTCACCATGAACATTTGGACATATCATTTGCTTCATTTCGATAAACATGCACCAAGTTATCACATCTCAAACATGGCATGAAAATAACAAGTAGCAGCAGTTTATAGAAAGTAGCACTCTTGCAACAGAGATTAGGACCTCTAGATGAAGTCAAACAAGCATGGCACAATGGAACAAAATGTAGAGCATATCACCACGGTCATTTTGACATATCATATGCTCAATTTGGACTTACACACAAAAAAGATACAGCTACATGAACATGCAACAAAAATAAGCAATCTAAGGACTTAGTGAAAAAAAGGGGGGTAACCACCTCGCGGAACGGGTCAGCGGGGCGGATCGGGTCGAAGCGGGTCGGGTCCGTCGACCCGTTAGGGTTTGACCCGCGGCGGCGGCTGGATCTGGATCGGCCGGGGGCGCGGCGACCGGCGGCGAGGGAGCTGCGCGGCGGCGGCGGCTCGGAGGCGGAGGGGCGCCGGAGGCGGCCCGGACGGCGGCGAACCTCGGGACGGAGGAGGCCGGCGGCGGTGAAGCTCGGGAGCGGCGGCGGAGGTCCTGGCGGTGGGCGGCGGCTGTTGCGCCGCCGGCAGTGGTGGCGCGGGCGGCCGGAGGAGAGGCTCCGGCGGCGGGGAGATCGACGCGGGGCGGAGGAGATCGGCCCGGGAGCGCGGCGGCGGAGGGCCCGAAGCGGGCCTCGCAGGCCCGCGGCGGCGGAGAGGCGGACGGGCCACGTGGCGGCCTGCCAGTGGCCGAGGAGGGCGGCGCGGTCTGTCCGGCCCGGGTCGGACACGTCCGCCCGGCGCGGATTCCGAGGCGGGGCTGGAGGAGGAAGAAGACTAGGGTTTGGTCGAAAAAATAGGCATGGGGGCTAATTTATAGGCACAAGTAGCTAGGAGACTCCAAATGGGGAGCGGTTTTCGGCCACGTGATCACAATTCGACGACCGAGATGATGGGAAGGGTTGTGCTGGGTTAGTGGGCTGTTGTGGAGGGGGTCTTGGACCTCAAAGAAGAGGTTCTTTTAGCCCACTAGGTTAACCGTTGGAGTACCAAACAAACTCCAAACGCGACGAAACTTGACAGGTGGCCTACACGTACCAAAGCAACATCGCACGACAAGTCTCACGTCATTCCGGAAACATGACACGGCCACACACGAAAGAAGGACTCGGGGATGCCACGGGCATGCGTGAGAGCGTCGGAACTCGAAACGGACAACGGGAAGAGACGAGTGGGACCGGGTGCAAGTGACAACACAAATGCAATGCAATGCACATGACAAAATGACATGGATGAAATGCACACACGCACACGATAAAACGAAGAACCCGAAATGAAAGAAGAGCCCGGAAAGGAATTGATGAAGCCAAAGTTTATATATTTCCATATTGGGAAAGTGTTACTTTTGGGGCATTACAAACTCTCCTCTACTACGAAAAGATCTCGTCCCGAGATCTAGGACTGGAAGAAGGAAGGGTACTCGGAACGAAGGTGATCTTCTCGTTCCCACGTAGCTTCTCGGTCGGTATGGTGTGACCACTTAACTTTCAAGAACTTGATTGACTTGTTGCGGGTCTTGCGCTCGGTTTCTTCAAGAATAGCAACGGGGTGCTCACGGTAAGACAATTCTTGTTGAAGATCAATCTCCTCGAACGAAATGGTGCGTTCAGGTGTCTTGAAGCACTTGCGGAGTTGAGACACATGAAACACATCATGAACATTTGCAAAGTTGGATGGAAGCTCGAGTTGATAGGCTAGATCGCCTCTTTTGCCAAGGATCTTGAAAGGGCCCACGTATCTAGGAGCAAGTTTTCCTTTGATACCGAATCTTTGGGTGCCTTTCATAGGAGAAACACGGAGATAGACATGATCCCCAATGTTGAAGGCCAAATCACGATGCTTGCCGTCATAGTAGCTCTTTTGACGCGACTGAGCGGCCTTGAGATTCTCACGTATGACTTTGCACATTTTTCGGCTTCTGAGATCAAGTCATTGCCAAGAAGTTGACGTTCACCAGTCTCGGACCAGTTGAGAGGAGTACGGCACTTTTTGCCATAGAGGATTTCAAACGGAGCTTTGCCGGCACTTGCTTGGAAACTGTTGTTGTAAGAGAACTCGGCAAACAGAAGGTGTCGTGGAATTAACACGGCAGATGTCCGGTTTAACGGACTTGATGATGGAACCATCGCACGGGTTAGCTTGAAAGGGTTCATGGCACACAAAGGACACAAAGGATTTTATACTAGTTCGGCCCCTTTGAGAAGGTAAAAGCCTACGTCTAGTTGGTTTGGTATTGCTTGGGCGTCGGTTTACAGGGAGCGGAATCGCTTGCCTGCGTCTCGACGTATTGATTGTTGCTTGTTCCTGAACCGGTGCCGGGTCGTCCCTTTATATAGAGGTGACGCCTGGTCCGATTTACAGAGTCCCGAGGCCGGCTCATAATCGTGTCCGCCTCGGTCTCTGTCCTTTCTTTCTTATCTCTCAAGTTACATCTCCTTGGCGGTTTACAACCGTATTTCTATACGTGGGCCTTGAAATCTCATAGGCCGTAATCTCTACTAAAATAATGAACCAAGTACAATATAACTAAACCGGTTTACAATATCCGGTTTATACCTACTAACCGTATCCCTGACATTAGGCCCCAGAATGATTTGAACTTGTTCATATCAGTCTTCATTGTCTTCCGCGACTTTTCTTCTGTCTTCATTTTTTCCTGTAAACCGGCTCTGACGTCATCTTCCGAAATCATTAAAGTCTGACAATGACATCAGCTCCGCTTTTATCGCCGCGAGCTGTACTGTAGCTTATTTTTAATGGTTATCCCGAGAATCGAGGCGTTTCAACGGATCTTTATCCGATTTTCTTCCTTGATTACCGCACCTGTCGTTTCACATCCGCCTCTTCGTCTATAAATACCGCTCTGCTCCATTCATTATCCCCTCTCGCGTCGTCTTCCTCCTTTCTCCTCCTGACCCTCTAGAACTCCATTGCTGCCTGAGCCCGAGAACACCGCCGACGACCACCGGATCTTCCGTCTTCGACCGGCCGCTGCATCAACCTGAACCTTGACCAGATTTTCTGCGCCGCCGATCCTCACCGTCCCTGGTATGTTCTTCCTCCTCACTGTAGATCTTATCATATTCGCCATTGCTCCGCCCGTGTTCTTCCGCCATTAGAACTCTCGATGAAGCTCCATTCTTTTGCAGATACTTATATCATAGGAATCTCGTAACCCCTTAAGCCTTAATCTGTAGATCTCGCTTAACACCAGATTGGATCTTGCTGTAATGACTCTACTGCCTTTATCCGTTCCGCCATTAGGGTTCTTCACAAGCTTTATGCTGTTCATTCTCTGAGACCTGCAACTTCGTAATATTTTTACCTTCCTGATCTTACCGCAAATGCGTTTGGTATTTTAGATCTTGCTGCTTGTATTTCTGTTGCTACCTGCTTTAAATCTCCTTTTTATGCACATCCTGTAACCTCATCTGCTCTGAATTGGTCCTCTGTAGATTTCCCGTGTAATTTTTGTTTCTTTATCTCATTATGCTCAGATCTATTCTTCCTTAGCAACGCATTGAAAACTTGTTTTTCCCTTCAATAAATCTGCTAAGTATGCTTCGGTTTAGATCACCATATCATAAACCGGAAATGATGTAGACTGATGCAATGACATAGCTATTCCTCTTCAACTGCCATTTTTAAACCGGAAATGATACATCTTGCATTTATGATTGCCGGTTTAACTTTGCTAGATAGTTCTTACCTCCCTTGCGCAATACACATATATAGGTCCCAGATCTTTTGTATATTCATAATTTGTTCTGTGCCTTCTTTTCTTCAGTACCTTGTTCAAATGGCTGCCAAGCAATACGTTTCGTGCGACTGGGTTCGTTCAGCTGTGACTGAAGAAGATTTAGTCAAGCTGTCGAGTATTGGTACGTTAGGTCCTCGGGCCGAGTTGAAATGGCGCGCTCCGGGTAATGAACGCCTTCCTGCTCCCAGGTCCGGAGAGGTCATAGTATTTATGGATCATATCTCTAGGGGTTTCTCTCCCCCCGGTTCAAAATTTTTCCGGGACGTCCTTGCCACCTTCCAACTGCATCCACAAGACATCGGACCAAATTCTGTTTCCAATATTTGTGACTTTCAAGTTTTTTCTGAAGTGTATCTGCAAGAAGAACCTTCAGTTGATCTATTCCGGGATTTCTTCCATGCGAACCGGCGCACTGAATTCACTAGTGGGCCTCACCAAGAACTTGGTGGTATCAGTATTCAAAAAAGGAGGGATGCAGTTTTCCCGCACGCCTCTTTACACACTCACCCCAAGGACTGGAACAAGTCTTGGTTTTATTGCATCGACACATCTCCTGAAGGTGAAAATCCGCTGCCGGGTTATCGTGAGACTCGCATCCCGGCGAATCATCCTCTGCCACAACGGTTAAGTGCTACTGAACGGATTCAATTTTCACCTCAACTTTCCAAACTGAGAGCTTTCATGGCTAATGGACTTCTTGGAACCGATTTTCTCCGCTGCTGGTTGTCATGGAGCATTCTCCCCTTAAGCCGGCGCTCTGATTTAATGTGCAATTATTCCGGTAAACCGGAAGATCCTCAGAGGTTTACTAAAGAGGAACTTTCTGAATCGGAGGTGATAGAATCGGCCAAAAAGATTGTCAACCCCGCCTTAACAGACTGCTCCAAGGTTGGCTTGGCCCCATACTTTAAGAGGAACACACAGCCTGATGTAAGTTTTCCTTAACCCGTGCTTCATAAACCGTCCTTCTCTGAACCATCCTTTACTTACTTTTGCTTTTT
The DNA here is from genome assembly GCA_902687465.1 of Secale cereale. Classification (NCBI taxonomy): domain Eukaryota; kingdom Viridiplantae; phylum Streptophyta; class Magnoliopsida; order Poales; family Poaceae; genus Secale; species Secale cereale. The sequence goes on along the minus strand of LR738711.1, from coordinate 106,359,651 downwards.
ATTCAGGCTGATAACCCCTTCTGGAGAAGGAAACTTCAGGACAAACCTGTTAAACAGACTCGCCGGAAAACTCCTGCAAATAAGAAAAGGAAGGCAGTCGTTGACGCCGGTTCTCCCTCTGAAGATGATGATCCGGACTCCGAGGTATGCTTTACTCCGGTTTACATTTGCCTTTATATACTTGTCCATATTTCTAATGATGCCCTTTTCACAGGATCCACTCGAAGGCGATAACCCGGTGGAGATTGAGGTAACCCTTATTTCTTCCGATTCAGAACCCCCTCCTCAAAAGATCCGTCGGACTGTTAGAAAGTATCAATTTTCTCACCCTTATGCTAAGTTGGATCCCAATTTTGATTTGAAGAAGCAACAGCACGAAGCCTTGCGCCGGACCACCCGCCATTCCGGTTTAGCAGTTGAATCCTCTGGAATCTCCTTAACCCCGGCTCGGAAACGCCGTGCTGAGGTGATACTTTCTCCAACACTTCTTCATCCCAAGGCCGGTCTTATTAGAAAACCACTTAAACCGACTGATCCTGATTATCAGGAAACTCCACTATCTTCATCTGGCGAATCAACTGCGACACAGCTTCCACCCTTGAAGACAGCCCCAGGGTGATTCTCTTTACCTTTTCCGGTTTATATCCTTCCTTTTCCTTTATAATGCTGACCTATCTTTGTTCATTTCTCCAGTAAACCGAAACCCAGCAAAAAGGCTAAGGGTAAGAAGCCTGCTGTTGATCCTTCTGCTGATGAACCAGCAATCGAACCGTCGACAGTTATCCCTCCTGAAGGTACCCCTGTTACTCCGGTTCAAGAACCTGTTCTTGATATTCCTGCCACTGATGCTGCCCAAGATCCACCAAGCCCAGCCCGGGTTAGCTCTCCTCAAATTAATCCGGGCTCTCCTGATCCGGCTCAAGATAAAAATATTCCTCCCAATGCACCTTCTTCCCCTGACGTTGTGGTTACTGGCGCTGCTTATGTTGCGCCAGCCGAACCCACCGTTTTAGCAAAACACACTGCTAAAACGGAGAAGGTAACTCAGGAAAAAGGGAATTTAAACGCGGATATCTCCAGCCTTTCCAGCCTGAGTCCCCAGGATATTTACTCCGGATATCTGAACCGGCTCCACAGCAGCCGTGACTATGAAGCCAGCCTGGTGAACCTCATGAGAGAGAAATACGAGGTAAATTTTCCTGTTCTGACTTTGCTTTTTTCAACGCATCTTTACCTTATAACAGCCCCCAAGTTCCGGTTTATCTGCTTTATAGCAGGTGATCCGGAACTTTTGTAGGCTTGAACTGCTGTCTAATACATTAGCCCCCAAGTATCAAGTAGATAACTTGATTATGTAATTGATACTTGTAAAAAATCTTGCCTCTGACGCATTGCTTCAACTGCCATTAGCCCCCAAGTGTCAAGTAGACAACTTGGTTGTGTGCTTGAGACTTGCATTTCATCTTTGCCGGATTGCTTCAACTGCCATTAGCCCCCAAGTGTCAAGTAGACAACTTGGTTGTGTGCTTGAGACTTGTATTTTCTAACTGTGTTTTTGAACTTGTCTGCAGGCTGAGTTAAACCGGAACGCTGTAGAAAATAGCGAACTTCGAACCCGGCTTATGGAGACCGAGGCAGCTGCTTCAAAGGCGAAAAAAGAACTTAAAGTAAGTTTGAAAACTGCTGAAGACTTGAAGAAGTTCTTTGATGAGGAACGGACTGCTTTTGAAGTCCAGAAGAAGGATCTTGAAAAGCGTGTTCAAGATGCCGAAGGAGCTCTTAACCCGGTCACTGAAGAATTGGCCGGTTTAAAGCACCAAGTTAATTTGATGATTTCTGCTATCTTTGGTAATCATAACTGTAACTTTCGTTTGTTATCTTTGCAACCTATAACCTGCACCGGTTTAACTTTTTCTTGTTGTATGTAGGACGCCGCGTCTCCCATCTTGGAGATGACGTACGGAAGAAACTGAAAGCTTGTTATACTTTGGTGGAGCAATTATATTCTGGGGCGCAAAGGATCATCAGCGCTACCTCTTTTGGTAAACCGGCTCCTTCAACCATCAAGGCCACTTTGAACAGTTTGTCAATTCTTCCAACCCGTCTTGAAGAGGTGAAGAAATCAGCTGCTCGGGGAGGTGCTCTTCTGGCCTTGACAAGAGCTAAGGCTTGGGTTCCAGACATTGATCCGGCAGAAGTGCTAACCGGGTTTCCAGACACAAAGGAAGACGGTTCAGCTTTTGGTGAAAAAGATCTGTATGTTCTGACGAAGGAAATGCGTCCACTCGCGAGCAAGATAGCGGTGGAAGCTGACTTATCCCGGTACCACCCTGCGTACAACCTTCAAAACGAGCGTGTGGAACGTCCGGTCTATGATGTTTCAAACTTAACTCCGCCGGTTCGTCCTCACACTTATGCTCCTGATATTGAACCTACCGAGTTGATCAACGATGAAGTGTATTTCCGTGCTTTGGCCAAGATTGACTGGCGTGCACCAGATTTCCCTCCGCTTCATGAGGAAGAAGATGTTCCGGAACCAGATGGTGGCCAGTCATCCCGGCAAGGAGGAACGGAATCTTGAACACTTAGTGATGTAATCGTACTCGTTATTCCATAAACAATGCTTCTGGCTATTTGGCTTTCGTGCCTTGTAATAGGCTTAAACTGAAATTGCAATGTACTGTGATCCGGCTTTTGGCCATTTTATAAATATTCTGTTACTGACTTGTTGATTTGATGCGAATCTCTTGCCCTGTTCAAAAAAAGATGAAAAAAAAAATATGCCCTAGTGGTATGACCACCGGACGGATTAACTTGCTCTTTTGATATGATAAACAAGTATACCTTTGATAAACAACTTAGATACCTTAATTGCATGCAGGCAAAACACCTTAAACCGGCAAGATGTTTAAAATTACCTTAATAAGTATTTGGAACTCTTCAACCCTAACTTGTCCATGAATTTTCCTTTTCTATGTCCAGCAATTCGTAACCTGTATCTGACCCCGTGCTGCCAATTGTCAGCTCATAATGGTACCAGGCCGATTTAATAAGCACCGGTCATTATACCTGATCCTATACTGCCAATTTGTTAGCTCGTCAGGAAGGTCGATCCGGGTTATGATATACACCGGTTTAATTCTCGCTGGTGTTCATGACCCAGACTTATGATGTTATAAATAGGTGGTCAACTTCTGGAGTTGTTCCACTTGGTTGAAAATGTCATAGAACACAAAACACCAAAAAACACACAATTTTTGTAAATCAAACTATGTAATCGAGGCTTTTTCAAAGAGCTGCCAGGCTCAAAAACTGTCGAAAGAACCAAGCCATCATTTTAACGTGTGTTGATACCGACTGCGGATTGATACCGACTGCGGATTGATACCGACTCCGGATTGATACCGACTGCGGATTGATACCGACTCCGGATTGATACCGACTGCGGATTGATACCGACTCCGGATTTTTACCGACTGCGGATTGATACCGACTCCGGATTTTTACCGACTGCGGATTGATACCGACTCCGGATTTTTACCGACTGCGGATTGATATTGACTTGTTTGGGGAACCCAAAACTTCATAATATACCCATTCAAGAGGTATGTGGGCAATACCACTGTCCTCAGGGGCCTTTGACATTCCTCCTAACCCGGTCCGGGGTTGTTTCCTTTCTGTGAAGCTTCCCTTTCCTTGAACCGGATAGGAGCTCATATTCCGGTGAATTCTGCTGCTCCTTCACACACCCTGCAAAGGTTAATTTCTAAAAACCAGCCAACATTGAAATACGATTCTTTGATAACAAACTGATATGGACATTTGCCGCAAATTCGATGTATGTGGAAAAAAGGGCTGAGCCCCCGGTTTACCGAGGGTGCCGGTTTATTCATTATTTCATAATATATATATACATAGGATACATGGGAGCCTATGGCTCAAGTGTAATATGGCCGTAGATGGGCAATGTTCCATGGCCTTTTCGTCTCCTCTTCTGATGTCCGTGAATCTTTGTGCTCTCGAATGTCCACCAAATAGTATGACCCGTTGCGTAAATTTTTGCTGATGACAAAGGGCCCTTCCCACGGCGGGGATAGCTTGTGCATGTCCGTTTGATCTTGGATAAGCCGGAGCACCAAGTCACCCTCCTGGAATGTCCTTGTTCTGATCCGGCGGCTGTGATATCTGCGCAGGTCTTGCTGATAAATCGCCGACCGAGCTGCAGCTATGTCACGCTCTTCATCCAACCGATCCAAACTATCCTGCCTTGATTCTTCGTTGATGGCTTCTACATAGGCCGCCACCCTTGGGGAATCATGACGTATGTCGCTTGGAAGAACTGCTTCTGCACCGTAAACCATGAAGAAAGGTGTGTAACCTGTAGACCGGTTTGGCGTAGTGTTAATACTCCAAAGGACAGATGGTAACTCTTCAACCCAACATCCTGGGGTTCTCTGCAAAGGTGTCATAAGCCGGGGTTTGATTCCTCGCAAAATCTCCTGATTTGCCCTTTCTGCCTGTCCGTTGGACTGGGGGTGAGCCACAGAAGATACATCCAAACGGATATGCTCTCGTTGACAGAACTCTTCCATCTCACCCTGAGATAAATTGGTGCCATTATCTGTGATAATGCTGTGTGGAAAACCAAACCGGAATATTACTTTTTTGATGAACTTAACCGCTGTGGCCGCATCACACTTGCTTATAGGCTCCGCTTCAACCCACTTCGTAAACTTGTCCACTGCCACTAGTAGATGAGTTTTCTGATCTTGGGATCTCTTAAAAGGACCAACCATATCAAGCCCCCAAGTTGCAAAAGGCCAAGTTATTGGTATCATCCGGAGTTCTTGTGCTGGAACAAGGGCACGTCTTGAGAACTTCTGACAAGCATCACACTTGCGGACCAAGTCTGCCGCATCTGCATGTGCCGTTAACCAATAAAAGCCATGCCGGAAAGCTTTAGCCACCAACGATTTTGACCCGGCATGATGACCACAATCCCCTTCATGAATCTCCCTTAAAATCTCACAACCTTCCTCAGCTGAAACACACCGTTGGAATACTCCAGAGGTGCTACGATGATGTAACTCTCCGTTGGCAATTGTCATAGACTTGGAACGCCGGATTATCTGCCGTGCTTCATCTTCGTCCTCTGGCAATTCCCCCCGGCTTAGATATACCAAATAAGGTAACGTCCAATCCGGAATAACATGGGTTGCTGCAACCAACTGTGCCTCTGGATCTGGAATAGCTAGATTATCCTCTGAAGGTACTTGAACCGAGGGATTGTGCAACTCATCTAAAAAGGTGTTTGGTGGTACCGGTTTATGTTGCGAGGCTAGCCGGCTTAAAGCGTCAGCTGCTTCGTTCTTCCGCCGGTCTATATGCTCCACCTGATATCCTTTAAAATAACCTGTGACCGCTTCAACCTCTCGTCGATAAGCCGCCATGAGTGGATCCCTTGAATCCCACTTGCCCGAAACCTGCTGTGCCACTAGGTCTGAATCACCCAGGCACTTAACCCGGCTCAGATTCATCTCTTTTGCCAATCTCAAACCGTGAAGTAGTGCCTCATATTCTGCTGCGTTGTTAGTACAAGGAAATAACAACCGGAGCACATAACAAAATTTATCACCTCTGGGGGAAGTTAAGACAACTCCGGCCCCCGATCCCTCCAACTGCTTGGAACCGTCGAAGTGGATCGTCCAATAAGTAAGATCCGGCTTCTCCTCAGGCGTTTGCAATTCTGTCCAGTCGTTGATGAAGTCAACCAGTGCCTGAGATTTTATAGCAGTTCGTGGTACATACTTCAACTCATGTGGACTGAGCTCAATGGCCCATTTAGCTATCCTGCCTGTTGCTTCTCTATTCTGGATTATATCTCCCAATGGAGCTGAACTAACCACAGTTATTGGATGCCCTTGGAAGTAATGCTTCAATTTCCGGTTTGCCATAAACACCCCGTACACCAATTTCTGCCAATGAGGGTATCTTTGCTTGGACTCGATGAGTACCTCACTCACATAATAAACCGGACGCTGAACCGGATGTTCTTTCCCTGCTTCCTTGCGCTCAACCACAATTGCAACGCTGACTGCCCGTGTGTTTGCAGCAACATATAATAGCAAAGGCTCCTTGTCTATAGGGGCAGCTAAAACCGGCGGCTTCGCTAGTTGCTGTTTCAGCTTCTCAAATGTTGTATTCGCTTCATCGCTCCAAATAAACCGGTCCGTTTTCTTCAACATTTGATAAAGCGGGATCGCCTTTTCTCCTAAGCGACTGATAAACCGGCTTAACGCCGTGATCCGGCCGGCTATGCGCTGAACATCATTTATGCAAGCCGGTTTTGATAAAGATGTGATGGCCTTGATCTTCTCCGGGCTGGCTTCTATTCCCCTGTTCGAGACCAGGAACCCCAAAAGCTTACCGGCCGGGACACCAAAAGCACATTTCTCCGGGTTAAGCATCATCCTGTAAGCCCGAAGATTATCAAAGGTTTCCCTGAGGTCCTCTATCATTGTTCTTTCCTCCTTTGACTTGACCACAATGTCATCCACATATGCATGTACGTTCCTTCCTATCTGCCCTTTCAAACAATTCTGAACACAACGCTGATAGGTTGCTTGCGCACACTTGAGCCCAAAAGGCATAGACACATAGCAAAAAGCACCAAAAGGGGTTATGAACGCCGTCTTCTCCTGGTCTTCAACTGCCATTTTGATCTGGTGATAACCTGAGTACGCATCCAGAAAACTCAGCCGCTCACACCCTGCTGTAGCATCAATAATCTGATCAATGCGAGGAAGAGCAAAAGGATCAGTTGGGCAAGCTTTATTGAGGTCTGTGTAGTCCACACACATCCTCCACTTCCCATTCTTCTTTAGGACAAGCACCGGATTGGCCAACCATTCCGGATGAAAAACTTCCACTATGAATCCTGCTGCCAAAAGCCTGGCCACTTCTTCTCCTATAGCCTTGCGCCTCTCTTCGTTAAAGCGGCGCAGATATTGTTTTACCGGTTTAAACTTCGGATCGATATTCAACTTGTGCTCAGCGAGTTCCCTCGGTATACCTGGCATGTCAGAAGGTTTCCATGCGAAGATATCCCGGTTCTCACGGATGAACTCGATGAGCGCGCCTTCCTATTTGGGGTCAAGGTTAGCGCTGATAGTGAACTGCTTGGAAGAATCTCCTGGCACAAAATCAACTTGCTTGGTCTCCTCTGCCGATTTAAATTTCAAAGCCGGATCATGCTCGGTAGTGGGCTTCTTCAGCGGAGTCATATCCGCCGGATCAACATTATCCTTATAGAACTTTAACTCTTCTGTGGCACATACCGCTTCTGCATAGGCTGCATCACCCTCTTCGCACTCTACTGCTATCTTACGACTGCCATGCACTGTAATTGTGCCTTTATGACCCGGCATCTTGAGCTGCAGATAAACATAACATGGCCTAGCCATAAATTTAGCATAAACCGTCCTCCCAAACAAAGCATGATACGGGCTTCTGATTTTAACAACTTCGAAAGTGATCATCTCTGACCTGGAATCATGCTCATCTCCAAAGGTAACCTCTAAGTCAATCTTACCAACTGGATAGGCTGACTTACCTGGGACCACCCCGTGAAACACTGTGTTTGATGTCCTCAGTTGTTTATCTGTCAGACCCATACGGCGAAAGGTCTCGTAATATAATATATTGATACTGCTACCTCCATCCATGAGTACTTTAGTAAACCGGTATCCTCCCACCTGAGGTGCCACTACCAAGGCTAAATGTCCCGGATTATCTACCCGTAATGGGTGGTCTTCTCTGCTCCAAACAATGGGCTGCTCCGACCATCGTAGAAACTGTGGCGTTGCCGGTTCTACCGCATTGACGGCCCGCTTCAAAACCTTCTGGTCTCTCTTGCATAAACTCGTGGTGAAGACATGATACTGACCGCTGCTTAACTCCTTCGGGTTACTCTGGTATCCGGATTGCTGTTGCTGTTGCGGACGCTGTTGCTGCTGATTTCCTTGGTTACTATGACCCCCCTGGCCCTGTTGCTGATTATTCTGATTGTTGTAACCACCTTGATGATACGACTGATTCCCCTGACCCTGATAACCACCTTGATACTGATTTCCTTGACCATTGTAGTTTCCTTGAGTACTCTGGCCACCCGGCCGGGGTTGATAACCACCACTGTTCCCTTGATAACCGCTGTTGCCCCTATATCCTGAACCGGAGCTGTTCCCTTGGTAACCCTGACCATAAAACCCGGGCCCCGAACCGCCACTTGGGGGCCGGCTAAAGGGATTAAAACGGCTGTTCCCTGGACCCATGCACTCTCTTCCAGTGTGCTTTGCAGGCCCCCTTGCTCCGCTATGCCTTAGACAGGGTTGATCCGGATCCTGCTCCCAACCCGGGTTTCCTCCCCCAACTTGGCGAGTGGGACCTTGCTGGTTGACCCGAAAACCACCTTGAACCTGTGTATTAGCCACAAAATCGGAGCTATTCTCTGCCTTCCGTTTGCCCAAGAAGCTTGAAGTAACCGGATTAACCGGCGCCGGTTTACCAGACTTGCTGGCCTTCCCTGTTTTATCTCCTTCTGACTCCGGGTACTTAGTATTATCTGAGTCCCCGTACTTCACCAGGGCGCTCATCAAAGTCCCCATATCATTGCACTCCCGTTTGAGCCGTCCGAGTTTTAATTTCAAGGATTCAAACCGGCAATTGTTCTCCAATGTTACAATCGCTGTGCTCGGGTTAATGCCGTTTGAGGAGTGCAAGATCTCTGCCACTCTGCGTACCCACGCTGCTGTAGACTCATGTTCTCCTTGCACACATGCTGCTAAATCTATTATCGACATAGGTTGCTTGCACGTATCCTTGAAATTTTTGATGAACTGGCTGCGCAGCTCTCCCCATGATCCGATGGAATTCGGTGGTAATGCCTTTAGCCAAGTCCGGGCCGTGCCCTCCAGCATCATAGTGAAATATTTAGCACAAGCCGACTCATCCACATCCAGCATCTCCATGGCCATCTCGTAACTCTCCACCCAAGCTTCGGGTGGTAAATCGGCGGTGTAATTAGGCACCTTGCGAGGTCCTTTGAAATCTTTTGGCAGCTTGACGCTCCGCAGGGCAGGGACAAGACATTGTATCCCAAAACTGCTCGCTGTCGCTCCAGCCCCCGTAGCGCCGGCGTAAACCGGCGTCGACTGGCGGATCTCCTCCCGGGCCTCCGATCTAGGCCGGTTTTGATCTGGGGCCGGTATCTCTGCCCCTGCCGGATTATTCTGCCTACGTTGATGCCTCCTCCGTTCACTGCTAGATACTTCAGGCTCCTCCCAATGTCTAGAGTAACTTCGATTGGGACGCGGTGTTGAATGCAACCTCTCCCTGCTGTGAGAATACGCTTGATGTTGTATTAATGCCGTATTAAGCAGCTTCTGGGCCCTGCGCGCTTCTATCGCCACCGGAGATGTTCCTTCAGCAGGTAAAGCGGCCAACCGTGCGGCTGCAGCAGCAATATTATCCACAGGGTTTGAGTAATGTCCTGGAGGGACGGGCACATAAGGCACCGACGTAACCCGTCGCTCCCGTTCGGTGGTGGGCTGCAGAACCGGCTCCTCCTGAACCGGCGGGCTCCTCCGGTTTAAGGCCGGATTATTGCTGGCCCCCGTTCCCGGGGTTCTAAACAAATTCGCAGATTCGTAACCCGGCGGTAAGCGGGATCGATACTTTCTCCCCCTGACCGCCTCCACCGAAGCTTGCTCCATCCTCAAGTGAAAAGCTTGATCATCCAACTCTGCTTGTCTGGTAGCTAACATCTCTCCTTCTGCCTTTAAATCCTCCTTCAATTGATTGATCCGGGCCGTTAACTGAAGAAGCACCGCATCATGCTGCACCTTGTCTGCTGGGGCCACGACCTCTACTGCTTTAGCTGCGAGCTCTTCGATCAAGGTGGATAGAACCTCCGTGAGGGGGGGATTTGAACCGCTTCCCCCTGCGCCGGCTTCCGCTGTTGTTCCGTTCACCGGGGGTTGTGAACCGGCCATGAAGACCGCCACCCGGTTTGGCGGGTCAAAGGGGTCCGGAATACTGTTTCCATCGGACTCGCCCTCAGACCGGCCGTCCCGCAACTGATACAGAGATTCAGTTTCCCCGGATGAAGACTCGTCATCTGAGTAGACGACTGTTGCCCCATCAGATTCCGAACCATCCTCGGTTCGACCTCCGTGAACTGCCCCCACAAACACATGCCTCACGGCAGGCCGGATCCGGGGCGATCTCGCCCGCTGAGCCGGCTCGACGATGCTGGGGAGGGTGTCTGGCTCAGGTCCCGGTTCGCCAATTTTGCCGATGAAGACTTGGATGCTGCCGAAGGGGACCCGGTACCCGTATTCGATTGAATCGGCCTCCGGTCCCCAACCCGCGTCGTCGATGTAGATCCGGCCGCGACGACTCTTGGTCATCCGGCCGACTGCATAACCCTTTAACCCTTCGAAGCCGCCTTTCAAGAACTCGAAACCGTCGTGCGCGAGCCCCACGGTGGGCGCCAACTGTCGTGGAATTAACACGGCAGATGTCCGGTTTAACGGACTTGATGATGGAACCATCGCACGGGTTAGCTTGAAAGGGTTCATGGCACACAAAGGACACAAAGGATTTTATACTAGTTCGGCCCCTTTGAGAAGGTAGAAGCCTACGTCTAGTTGGTTTGGTATTGCTTGGGCGTCGGTTTACAGGGAGCGGAATCGCTTGCCTGCGTCTCGACGTATTGATTGTTGCTTGTTCCTGAACCGGTGCCGGGTCGTCCCTTTATATAGAGGTGACGCCTGGTCCGATTTACAGAGTCCCGAGGCCGGCTCATAATCGTGTCCGCCTCGGTCTCTGTCCTTTCTTTCTTATCTCTCAAGTTACATCTCCTTGGCGGTTTACAACCGTATTTCTATACGTGGGCCTTGAAATCTCATAGGCCGTAATCTCTACTAAAATAATGAACCAAGTACAATATAACTAAACCGGTTTACAATATCCGGTTTATACCTACTAACCGTATCCCTGACAGAAGGCAATCTTCCCACTTCATGCCAAAAGAGATGACACAAGCTCTGAGCATGTCTTCGAGGATCTGGTTCACTCTTTTGACTTGACCACTAGTATGAGGGTGAAACGCAGTGCTGAAACGGATCTTAGTGCCCATGGCTGACTCAAAGGAGTCCCAGAACTTGGATGTGAACAAACTTCCATGGTCTGAGGAGATAACTTGAGGAATGCCATGTAACGACACAATTCTGGAAGTGTACAACTCTGCCAGCTGAGCTGCATTGATGGATTCTTTGACTAGAAGGAAGTGAGCTACTTTGGTTAGCTTGTCAATCACAACAAAGATAGAATCGTTCCCCTTCTTGCACTTGGGAAACCCAATGACGAAATCCATTTCAATGTTGTCGAATTTCCACTCGGGAATAGGAAGAGGTTGGAGGGGACCGGCTGGATGTTGATGCTCTGCCTTCACTCTTCTGCAGACATCACATTCATTCATGAATTGGGCAATCTCCCTTTTCATGCGAGTCCACCAGTAAGATTGCTTGAGGTCTTGGTACATCTTAGAACTTCCGGGATGAATAGAGAGGAGGGAGTCATGTGCTTCGTTCATTATGAGCTTGCTGAGATCACCCTTAGGAACCACAAGTCTGTCCTCAAAGAACAAGGTGTCTTTCTCATCAATGCGATAGCACTTGTATTTGGGAGTACCCTTTGCAATACCATGTTTCACTTTCTGCACCATAGCATCACTGAGCTGGGCCTCACGGATCTGATCTTCCAAGGTAGGAGCAACTTGAAGATTTGCAAGAAAGCCTTGCGGAACAACTTGGAGGTTGAGCTTCCTGAAAGCTTCACAAAGCTCGGGCTGAAACGGCTTGATAAGGAGACTGTTGCAATATTCCTTTCTGCTCAAGGCATCTGCAATGACATTGGCCTTGCCAGGTGTGTATTCGATGCTTGGATCATACTCTTGGATCATTTCAACCCAACGAGTCTGGCGAAGGTTCAAGTTCGGCTGTGTGAAGATGTACTTCAAGCTCTTGTGATCGGTGAAGATGTCCACTTTTCTGCCCAACAGAAGGTGTCTCCAAGTGATCAAGGCATGTACCACTGCTACTAGCTCGAGATCATGTGTGGGGTAGTTCTTCTCATTCGGCTTCAATTGACGATAAGTGTATGCCACAATTTTCTTGTCTTGCATTAGCACACCACCAAGTCCTTGAAGAGAAGCATAACAGAATACTTCGTAGGGCTTGGACTCATCTGGAGGAGTAAGAACTGAAGCAAAGATGAGCTTTTTTTTGAGAGTTTTGAATGCCACATCACAATCCGGAGACCAGTTGTACTTGACATTCTTCTGCAGCTAGTTGGAGAGAGGCTTGGCAATCTTGGAGAAGTTCTCAACGAACCTTCTGCAATAGCTAGCAAGACCAAGGAAGCTTTGGAGTTGCTTGACGTTCTGAGGGGGTTCCCAGTTGACAATCGCTTCAACTTTCTCGGAGTTGACAGCAATACCGTCAGCAGAGATGATATGGCCCAGATATAAGACCTTATCGAGCCAAAATTCACATTTAGAGAACTTGGCATAGAACTTATGTTCACGGAGTCTGTCGAGAACCAAACGGAGGTGCTTGGCATGATCCTCTTCATTCTTGGAGAATACCAAGATGTCATCCAGATAGACGAGCACAAATTCGTTGCTGTAGGGGTTGAATATGTAGTGCATCATTCTCGAGAAGGTGGGTGGAGCATTTGCGAGGCCAAATGACATGACTGTGTATTCATAGGAGCCGTAGCTTGTACTGAATGCAGTCTTGTGAATATCTTCTTCTCGGATACGGATCTGGTGATAACCCATCCGGAGATCAAGCTTTGAGAACACTTTTGCTCCTTTGAGCTGCTCGAACAATTCATTGATGTTGGGGAGCGGATACTTGTTCTTTATTGTCTTCTTGTTCAATGGCCGGTAACGCAAAGGTGCTCCGTGACATCCTTCTTCTTGACAAATAAGACACCACAGTCCCAAGGAGAAGTGCTAGGCCTGATTAGACCCATACGCACTTGCTCATCGAGTTGTCTCTTCAACTCCTTCAACTCTTCAGGGGAAAGCTTGTACGGACGCCGTCATGCTGGCTCAGTACCGGGCTCGAGTTCAATGACGAATTCAACTTGACGATGCGGAGGCATGCGTGGAAGCTCTTCAGGGAAAACATCTTCATATTCATTGACCACCGGAATTTGAGAGATGGCATTAATCTCGCCCTTGTCATTGAGAAAGAATAGCCTGATTGTGTTATCTCGAGAGGCGAAGATAATCACATCTTCGTCGGAATGAGTAAGCTTGACTTCCTTATTTGCACAATCAATGTGAGCATCATGCTGGGAAAGCCAGTCCATCCCAAGAATAAGATCAATGTCGGAGTTGCCGGGAATAACCGGAGAAGCCAGAAAGCGGTAATCACCCATGCGAATAGATACGTCCGGAGCAAATATTTTAGAATGCATTCGTCTCCCCGGAGAAATAACTGATAACTCCCTTGGCAAACTTTTGATGTCAACATTATGCTTCGATGCAGAAGGTTGAGACATGAAAGAACATGATGCACCCGAATCAAACAACACTTTTGCAGGAATAGAGGTAACTGGAAGGTTACCAAGTATCACATCTGAAGAATTCTCTGCTTGAGCTGCATTCATCAGATTCACTCTTGCTGCCTTTGGATTGTGCTTGACAATAGCAGTGCTGACAGGTGGAGGAGGCGGAAGGCGCCTTGGGTTGGGGCACTTGTTAGCATAATGACCCTTCTGAGTGCACTAGTTGCAAACCACTTCTGAGAGAGGACGGTGATAAGGAGCACTTGACTTTGAAGCTTGAAAGTGATTCTTTGACTGATTGCTTGGGTTGGGTGGGTGGGAGAAACCACAGCCACCAGAATTCTTATTGTTGTTGTTGGGAGGTCGGATCACTGGAGGAGGTGGAAGCCAAAACTTCTGTTGCTTTGCGACCACTTGGAAAGAAGAGGAGGAGTGAACAGCATCTCTGCTCCTCTTTTTGGAAGCTTCCATCTTGAGCTGGGCTGCCTCTTGCTTAAGTGCCATGTTATAGAATTGATCAAATTCATCAGGCTCGAACAAGGTGAGAGCTAGTTGGATTTCATCCTTCAGACCACCACGGAACTGATAGATCTTGCTCTTGGCATCTGGGATGTCTTTCTTGGCATAGCGGGCAAGGTTCTGGAACTTGACATTATATTGGTAGACAGTCATTGAGCCTTGCTTCAGGTTGCGGAATTGCTCATGCATACCTTCGATGACACTTGTTGGAATGTGATGAGAGCGAAAATCCTTGCATAAGTCAGCCCACGAGATTTCACGTCCTTCTCTGGAGTCTTTGTACTGCTGCCACCAATCAGCGGCTTGGTCCTTGAGTTGGAAGGCGGCAAACTTCACATAGTCCTCAGGTCTCACGTTACTGCACTCGAAATGCTTCTTGATATCTGTTATCCAGTCTTCAGCATCTAGAGGGTCCACACAGTAACTGAATGCCTTTGGTTGGTTTGCCAGGAACTGGTTGAGTGTAGGAAAGTGAGGTTGGTTGAACAAATTGCCTTGGCCTTGGTTCCCATGACCACCTTGATTTGCTTGAATGTTCTGCATCATTTGCATAAGCATCTGGGTGTTCTGGTTCGTCGCTTGCATAATTGCTCTCCAGGCCTCGGACGGAGGAGGAGGGGAAGGAGGACGATCAGGAACCTCTTCACCCTCTGGGTTAGCGTTGGGAACCCTTTTAGGAGCCATCCTGAATGACATAACAACTATTAGCCATTGATTGAAAGAATATATAAGCTGAATCAACGGCTAGAAATTGCAACATAAGTCTTCAGAAGAACATTCGAACAAGATGAACGAATGTAATCCACAGTTTAATGATACAACAATCTTCACGAGAAGCCAGTTGGGAGAACAAAAGGTAAATAAAAAACAAAAAGGAGCAGATAGAACAAATACAAGATAGAAGTTTCGTTCGACATATTCGTGTTGAAAGCTTATGGAACGTGTTACAAAAGGGTTTTGCAATCCCGGGATCAGCATAGCCAAGGACCCTTTAAGATGCAACTCCCGATCTAAACAACGCCCATAAAACCACTTCACTCAATGTAGAACCCCGAACTCCATAACCTGCCTTCGTTGGAAGAATGCCTACGAACTACTAGATGAAACCACCTATTAATTTCCGAAAGTTTCCAGTTATGCAATCAGGTGTTGGGGATACAGGGGAAGCATCGCGCACTCAACTCTAATCCTACATCCAGCTGTATCCATCCTTCAACACATAACCAGTTATTTCCGGAAACCGTTTACCTTGGACCTTCGAAACGCATCTACTATACAAGCTATGGCAATACTCCCGAACTACCTCCCCACTACTGGGTGATGTCGGGGTTATCTTGCCACTAACCGCATAGGCGAGTTTTTGATGTCAGCCATCTTAAGTATTCCAGAACTGCTGTGATATATTTGTGACGACAACACCTCGGAGCTCAACTCCCCGGGACACTGCCACAACCCCTAAATGACAGGAGGCATCGAGAACAATGTTCTCGTCACAAAGACATCGGAACAATCCAAACAATACCCGCGTGATCCTAAAAAAAATTGGTGAATTTTTTGAGAGTAGAAGAGACAAGAGTAATCGTCAGGAGTCCTCACCAGAGTGAAAAGGGATGAGGAGCAAAAGAAATCCTACTCTCCGATATATATATATAGGACTCAAAACATTTCAAGTGTGTGCCTAGACTCAACCGTCAACGATTCGATCAATCAGTGGGGGCTTTCTAGGTCAGCGAAGGCTCTGAATACCAACATGTAATGCCCAGTATGGGATTATACCTCCTACGTGTCGAGGCACGACTTAAAGGTATAAACCCATACTAGAATGATCTCAAGTATGGTATCTTTGCACGACTCATGTAAAAAATAGGGATGAAATTGCAAAAGGATAGTTGGCTTACACTCGCCACGTCACACAATACATTACATAAGCAAATCATTATCCAAATAACATCTCAACCCGACTACGGACGAAGATCCAAATGAAAGATACCAAATACATAAAGCCATAAGGTCCGAATCGCCCCTAGTAGAAACCACTACTGATCATCGGGATAGTGCACATAGTATCGACTACGTTCTTCATCGAACTCCCAGTACAGCTCCATGCCGTCACCTGAGTAGTTCACCATAGTACCTGCATCTGGTGTGGTGTAGAATCTGTGAGCCACGGAGGACTCAGCAATCCCGTTCCCGGGTAGCAAATCTATCTAAGCCTTGGGTGAGGAACAAGGCTGAAGAAAATAAAGGGTTGCAGCTACACTAGCACTAGCTTACGTGTTTAGAGCGAGAAGAGAAGTGCCATGGGCGTCAAAGTGATCACGAAGTGATCCTATCTAAGCACGTCAATCATAACCCCACCGTGTTCACTTCCCGAACCCCTTTCAGAAAATGACCGTCACGGTTACTCACGCTGGTAGTGTGTTCTGAACACGGTGTCAAGTTTTCTACAACCGGATATTAACAAATTCCCATCTGCCACATAACCGCGGGCACGGCTTTCGAAAGTTCAAAACCCTGCAGGGGTGTCCCAACTTAGCCCATTACAAGCTCACGATCCGCGGAGTCGCAACTCCAAGGTGGGAAGGCCCGAGTATTTTCGGAATCCCGTGCTCAAGATACTTCGACTAAGGTAAGACTAATCCAGCAAATCCTCCCGGCGTGCCGACACCCTGATAGTAGCCGCGCGTATCTGGTCTCAGGCCACGACCGGATGGCACAAGCTACGGGTTTTTACCAGCCCTCGGGTTTCCCCAAGGTGGCCCCGCAGGTTGCCCAGTTTGGACCAACACTCATGTGGAGCACTGGCCCGGGTTGTTAATTAAGAAGAGGGTTTATAACTCCCTATGCAAGTTTTAGTTGTTTAGGCAAATGTAGTACCAATGTTGGGACTTGCTGGAAAAGCCTTAGCGCTAAGCGGTTTATCGAGGGGGTCCCATAACCCCAACCGTGTGAGGAACGCAAAATCAAGGAACATAACACCGGTTTATACGGTTCCTAGGGTGGCATGAGTTGAACAAATCACCAAGCAAGAGGCTTAGCCTTCCACCCATTACCAATATATAGATGATTTAGTTTAAGAGTTTATATAGTGTAATATCCCAACAATATCTTCAACATGAAGCAAGAATCTTCAAATCTTCTCCTACTACTAGCAATGCTATAAGAGGGGCTGAGCGAAGCTTACGTAGCCAAACAAAGGTTTGCTAGGTTGGATGGTTAGACATATTCATGGTTACAATAGGAGGCTGACAAACAAACATGGGCATCGAGGCAATGAGCTAAAGAGCGAGACATCTAGAAATAGGCAAAGATAGTAATGATATATGGGTCAGGTCATCTTGCCTGTCGAGTCGTCGATGGGATCGTAAGACGGCCCCTCGTACTCAACCTCGGTAGTAACCTCGTTCTCGTTCTCGGTCTCGGCTTCCGGCTCTACTCAACACAAGAACACAACGAGGCACGAAATCAAACAAGGTGCAATGCACAATCAACATGATGCAAGTATGATGCACTCATGATGCAATACATGTCAATGGAGGAAGCACACAAGAACAACACAAGACAACAAGATTAAATGAGGCCGGAATCCACATATAGCGAATCCGGTAAGTCCTCATATGCATATGTTGAAAATGGTCCAGATCTGAACAAACCATAAGTTAAAGTTGTTAAATAGCAAGTTAACATGCACCATGATGATCTACACGAAATTCTAGTCAAGTTTCATATAAAGTTTGTTTAATTCGGAGCTATGGTCTAAAAGATATGAGCAAAACAAGACAAGCATGGCAACGGTGGAAGATGCACCCAAACATCAAGCAAACACACTCCAAACATGTAAACAAGATGATATTATGATTCTTCATGCAAAATCACACAAGTTTCATATAGGGCGCGCTCAAAACGGAGCAACGGTTCAACACATACACACGAAACAAGATCCAATGCAAAGCTGAAATTAACAGCCACATAGCAACTTTGGAGCAAGAAATATATACTCTACAGCACCCAAACATGATGACAATAAGCATGGACATGAAGTAGACATATCCTACATCAAACAACTCCATTGGAGCAACTCCATAGGAGGCATGGATCAATAGCAACAAGCTACAACATTTTGATCATGACGTTAAAAAACCTGATAGTTATATTTTATAGCAACTTGGGAGCAAGAAATAAATAAGCTACAGCAACCCATATGATCAAGTGAGGGCATGGATGGATAGACAACAACATGTACAATAAGGAATGATCAATGGCCACCCCAAAACTAACATGGATTTGACTAGGGCATCAAGCAAACATAGCATCAGGTTAAGACAGATTACAGACTTAGCAGAAATTTCACTAAGTGTTAAAATAGTAACATTGGCATGGCATGTTTACAAGCCTGTTTAAATCACCTCAAGGCATATCATGGAAAATGGTTTGCACCACATCAAAGACCACATGACAGAGATTCTAAAACATATTGGCATGTGACAAGGGGACAAACACATCAATAGCAACGAGCACTTCAAATCAGCATCTCATAACATGTTACAAAACTTAACAGCCACATGCACTTTTTCAACCAAGTTTAACATGGCAATATGAACCCTAACATGCATGCTACAGCAACCATCATGTAGAGCATCTCACCATGAACATTTGGACATATCATTTGCTTCATTTCGATAAACATGCACCAAGTTATCACATCTCAAACATGGCATGAAAATAACAAGTAGCAGCAGTTTATAGCAAGTAGCACTCTTGCAACAGAGACTAGGACCTCTAGATGAAGTCAAACAAGCATGGCACAATGGAACAAAATGTAGAGCATATCACCACGGTCATTTTGACATATCATATGCTCAATTTGGACTTGCACACAAAAAAGATACAGCTACATGAACATGCAACAAAAATAAGCAATCTAAGGACTTAGTGAAAAAAAGGGGGGTAACCACCTCGCGGAACGGGTCAGCGGGGCGGATCGGTCGAAGCGGGTCGGGTCCGTCGACCCGTTAGGGTTTGACCCGCGGCGGCGGCTGGATCTGGATCGGCCGGGGGCGCGGCGACCGGCGGCGAGGGAGCTGCGCGGCGGCGGCGGCTCGGAGGCGGAGGGGCGCCGGAGGCGGCCCGGACGGCGGCGAACCTCGGGACGGAGGAGGCCGGCGGCGGTGAAGCTCGGGAGCGGCGGCGGAGGTCCTGGCGGCGGGCGGCGGCTGTTGCGCCGCCGGCGGAGAGGATCCGGCGGCGGGGAGATCGACGCGGGGCGGAGGAGATCGGCTCGGGAGCGCGGCGGCGGAGGGTCCGAAGCGGGCCTCGCAGGCCCGCGGATGCGGAGAGGCGTACGGGCCATGTGGCGGCCTGCCACTGGCCGAGGGGGGCGGTGCGTTCTGTCCGGCCCGGGTCAGACACGTCCGCCCAGCGCGGATTCCGAGGCGGGGCTGGAGGAGGAAGAAGACTAGGGTTTGGACGAAAAAATAGACATGTGGGCTAATTTATAAGCACAAGGAGCTAGGAGACTCCAAATGGGGAGCGGTTTTCGGCCATGCGATCACAATTCGACGACCGAGATGATGGGAAGGGTTGTGCTGGGTTAGTGGGCTGTTGTGGAGGGGGTCTTGGGCCTCAAAGAAGAGGTTCTTTTAGCCCACTAGGTTAACCGTTGGAGTACCAAACAAACTCCAAACGCGACGAAACTTGACAGGCGGCCTACACGTACCAAAACAACATCGCACGACAAGTCTCACGTCATTCCGGAAACATTACACGGCCACACACGAAAGAAGGACTCGGGGATGCCATGGGCACACGTGAGAGCGTCGGAACTCGAAATGGACAACGGGAAGAGACGAGTGGGACCGGGTGCAAGTGACAACACAAATGCAATGCAATGCACATGACAACATGACATGGATGAAATGCACACACGCACACGATAAAACGAAGAACCCGAAATGAAAGAAGAGCCCGGAAAGGAATTGATGAGGCCAAAGTTTATATATTGCCATATTGGAACAGTGTTACATCTGGGGCATTATAGTATGCCCCCATGGGTCCCTGTTCGTGGGCAAACCGGGACTAATGGGCTTGCCAGGCCCGAACCAAAGCCATGTTTTCTACTAGTGAGGGGCATCCCATAGGGTTGGACGCACCCCCCTAGGGTTCCTAGTTGGACTAGGAAAAGGGGGGAGGTGCCACCTCTCCTTTCCTTCTCCTGGCCTCCCTTCCTTTCCTACTCCTAATAGGAATAGGAAAGGGGGTTCCTATTCCTACTAGGAGTAGGAATCCTACTCCCTTGGCGCGCCTATGGCCAGCCGCACCTCCCCCCTTGCTCCTTTATATACGGGGCAGGGGCACCCAAAGACACACAAGAAACATTGTTCTAGCCGTGTGCGGTGCCCCCCTCCACAAAAACACACCTCGGACATACCGTTGAAGTGCTTAGGCGAAGCCCTGCGCCGGTAGCTTCATCATCTCCGTCACCACGCCGTCGTGCTGACGAAACTCTCCCGCGAGGCTCAACTGGATCAAGAGCTCGTGTGATGTCATCAAGCTGAACGTGTGCTGAACGCGGAGGTGCCATACATTCGGTGCTTGATCGATTGAATCATGAAGATGTTCGACTACATCAACCGCATCACTAGACGCTTCCGCTTGCGGTCTACGAGGGTACGTAGACACACTCTCCCCTCTCGTTGCTATGCATCTAGTAGATAGATTTTGGGTGATCGTAGGAATTTTTTTGAAATACGACGTTCCCCAACAACAGTTTAGTTTGACATGTCCTTGTTTCATAATGGCGATGAATTGGCCCTTAGTGTCACCAATGAGGCACACCCAACGTATTTCAGTGGTTCAAGTTTGATTGTTCCCTCCATTGAACACATCCAATAGTTTGCTAACCATTGGGACAAACTAGCAACGGTGGCCCTCGATGACGAAGTTGAAGACTCAATTATATGGAAGATGGGATATATTCTGCATCCTCGGCTTACAAGGCTCAATTTGAAGGCCTCACCACCTCGGACCTTGTCCATTCGGTGTGGACGATGTGGGCGCCTCCTCGGTGCAAGTTTTTTGCTCGGCTCGTTCTTCAAGATAGGATTTGGACTTCAGACCACTTGAGCCGCCGTGGCCTAATTGCGGCCTATGCCCTCTTTGCAAGCAAACCCAAGAAATCGCGCCTCATATGCTCTTCCAGTGCCGCTACACCGTGCGCATTTGGAATGACGTCCTCCCATGGCTCAACATGCATCACGTCACCATGTCTACTTGTGTGACAAGGGCTTCGGTCAGAGAATGGTGGAATGCTAACCTGCAGATCCGTCTCAGCTCGCCCAAGGCACTTGCCTCCCTCATGATGCTCATCTCTTGGGAGGTTTAGTCGGAGCGCAATGCTAGAGTCTTCCGCAACTCAGCGGCCCCTTCCATGACCATCATCATCAAAATCAAGCAGGAGGTATCGCTTTGGGCTTTGGCTGGAGCGAAACATTTGGGTGTTGTAATGCCGCGAGACTGGTCCTTTTATTCGCCGCTTTGCAGTTTCTGTCTAAAACTGTCTCCCTTAATCAATGAAATGGCAAGTCTTTTGCCTTGTTTCAAAAAAAATATTCAGGACATGCTCCTCCGCAAGCTCCGCATTTGCTAGGACAAGTTGCATCATCGCCATGTCATCCTCATATTTGTACTCCTCGTCCAACAAGGACCAGTCCATGAAGTTGTTATAGAAGTATTCATCGTCCGAATCCAACGTGTTTGCTTCGAAGTAAGGAAAAAATGTCAATAACTTTGCTATAGAATCTTCGCAAACACTTTTCGGGCATGTTGTACACCATGGGCGGCAACTGTTGGGGCAGAGGATACCTGGGCAGCGGACGGACAAGGGAGGAACGACGACGTCGGTAAATCGGGCTTGGTGCCCCAGTGGAGCACCCACAATCAGATGGCCAGACAGAACGTGTGAATCAGTGTGTGGAAAATTACTTGCGTTGGATGGTTTTTCAGCAACCAAGGAAGTGGGCTAGTTTGGATCAAGCAAATGTCATTTGGGAGGATGCCGACTTCATCAAAGGTCTCTTTCTGAAGTTCTATACAGCTCATTTGGCACTACGGCTCTAAGGGTACACTACTAGCTTTTGATATGTAGTTTTTCAGAAGTTCAAACATCAGACCCTTATGGCCTCGGGGTAGGAGAAAAGGAATCGATCACCCAATTTTAAATCTTTTCTGAGCCTCCTTCATTATTACTCTTCCTCCAGAGATTCAGGATCCCCAAGCTCTAGCTCATTTAGCAGGGCTAAACTTCTATCTGAGCCTTTACGAGCAGGATCCTGGGGGAAAAAGCAAATGTAGTTAGTTGTCTTGTTGTTGTTCGCCGCCTCGACGCATTCCCCAGCATTGTCCCACACAAAAAGAAAGAGCGTGTAGCCCCGGCCCGACCTGTAAGTCCGCTAATGTGAAGCGAGGAGTTGAGCCTGAACCGGCGAACCGAAGTCACTTTCGTAACCATACTTCCTACAGCTAACACTTGTCCAGTCCAGCGGGAACGCGAAGCGCAAACGAACATGAGCTGCTATACCCAATCCCCCGCTGGCCATCGGGGACCTAGTGGTAAGGCCATGATCCGCAGGGGAAGGGATCACTCATTCTTCTATTGGGGACAGGTGCACGAATGACAACTCCAAACGTTAGACATCCACCGTCAATACCTACCGAGGTACAATAAGGCTTGGGCGTGCGGTCGGGGTGGTACAACAGGGTGGAGTGGCTGGGAGGGGGCGGACACATAGCAAGGGGGCAGAGGGACAATGATATGTGCTCCGGGTGGGCCAAGGTTGTCGGAGTTCTACATGGCGGAGGCCCGGACTCCCACAAACCTCTACCAGCTTTGCATCCGGTTTGCGAGCATTTGGACGCACGGACGCATCTGGGGACGTTTGCGTCTCTGTGTTGGATGGCAAAAACCGTCCAGACATTTGTGGGTGGTTTAAAGCAAGGCATTCGAGATGCCCTTATCAGGCGCAAGAGCTCTACACGGCGGGCCTCAAAGGTGGTGTAGTTGTTTGATCGAGCGTGGAAGGAAGAAGAAGTGCTCGTGCGGAAGGACATGACACAATCTCGCCCACACTAGCACTCCCCTTTTGCTCAACAACTAGCTAATTGTCCGTGCGTTGCAACGGATGCATACATATTCTAGTGGTTCGACACTAATTATATCATGCCTTACACCCACCATATTTTGAATTTTGATAAGATTCAATTTGATTTGAGTATGGGTAGGGGAATGCAAGGATTGTTTTTATTTAGTTGAGGTTTTGATAAAATTTGATTTGATTTTCTTATCCGTAGGTGAAGGAAAGGAAGCTCCGACTTAGCTGTGATTTTGAGAAGATTTGATTTCATGTACTTAATGTAGAATGCGATTTTGAGGAAGTATCAATTTGGTTTTGATTATTTCAAGTTACTATTTTTATGTTGGTCTTAATTGTGTGGAAAAAAATAGACAAAAAACCGAGCAGGGAGGGAGCGTGTGGGGAGGGAAAAACCGAGGAAGGAGGGGGGAGGCGACGGAACCGACCCCCTTTAATACCTTTATATAAATTAATAATTCATAGTAGAGATCTTTTTTAGATTAGTAGTTATTAATTAATAGTAATTAATAGTATAGATCTTTTTTAGATTAATGGTTATTAATTTATAATTAATAGTATAATCTTTTTAGAGTAGTATTTCTTAATTAATAGTACTAATTAATTGTAGAGATTTAATAGCAGATATATCCTTGTTGGGCCCCACATGTGCACACGAGGGGCGAGCATCAGCCATCACTCATCACCAGCATCGGTTCTGCTCGGGACTCACAATCTCCCGGACCCGGACAGAGCAAAAGAAACACACAAAAATAGCGAAAAGGGAAGATATATTTAGCCAGTACTCACTCCGTAGTACCAAGACTGTGCCACGATACACAATGATAGATGTGGGGACTAAGCAAAAATAAAATAAAAACATATACGGAATCTGAATGAATCCCAATTGTTTCTGGGATCAGAAAATCTCTCTCCTTGCTGCTGCCAATTCTATTCCTCCCCACTCGCCTACATATAAGTGCTCTCCTCTCCTCTGAACCCTCTCGTCCTCTCGTAGTCGCGTACATCCACCTCCACTACACCGCACGCACCATCAGAACGCCGGCCGGCCGGGTCGGTGCAAGGATAGTCGCAGACGCCCGCCCGCAGACACGGTGTGACAGCAATTGCCTCCGGCGATGTCGGTTTCTTGGCCGGCGCCGTCGACGTGCGCGGCCGCCGGGGCCCTCCTGGCCGCCGCGTGGCTGCTGTGCTTCAGGCTGCTGCCGGCCGTGGCGAGGCCGAGGAGGCGGGCGATGAAGCCGGAGGCGAAGCTCCCTCCCGGCAGCTTCGGTTGGCCGGTCGTCGGCGAGACGCTGGACTTCGTCTCGTGCGCCTACTCCCCACGCCCCGAGGCGTTCGTCGACAAGCGCCGCCTCCGGTGAGTTAAATTAAGCCATCAGGCCCGTCTCTTTTCCCTGGCGCAGCACAGTGGCGGCACGCGTGCGCGTGGCACCGTCCGTCCGTCCGTCCATCGATGCCATGCCATGGCAGGGCGCGCGCATGCACGTGCGTGCGTGCGTGGTACTGTACTGACGCGTCGCGTGCATGCAGGTACGGCAGCGCGGTGTTCCGGTCGCACCTGTTCGGGTCGGCGACGGTGGTGACGGCGGACGCGGAGGTGAACCGGTTCGTGCTGCAGAGCGACGCGCGGTCGTTCGTGCCGTGGTACCCGCGGTCGCTGACGGAGCTCATGGGCAAGTCCTCCATCCTCGTCATCAACGGCAGCCTGCAGCGCCGCGTCCACGGCCTCGTCGGCGCCTTCTTCAAGTCGCCGCAGCTCAAGGCGCAGGTCACCGCCGACATGCAGCGCCGCCTCGCCCCCGCGCTCGCCTCCTGGCGCGCCCAGGGCCCCGGCGCCCGCCTCCGCATCCAGGACCACGCCAAGACGGTACGTCCCCTGCCTACACACCATCTCCGTCCATCCATCCATTTTCTGCATCGATCCTTTGTACCACCGCCTCTCGATCGGTCGATCGATAGCTCGATTTCTAGCACCACGACGACGGCGAGTGAGTCTAGCCTCTACTGGCTAAGGCGACGTGTGCGTACGTGCGTCAGAGGGATGGAAGGGAGGAAAGAAAGAATCGGGATGGATCGAATTGGATTACTACAAGTAGCGGTCGTATGGCGCGCACACCGGCGTGCACACGTGCGGCGCCGTGTCACCACATGGAAGGAAGGGGAAGCCCAGCCCCGAAAGGGGGTGGGGTCTCTCACTCCTCGCCATGCCTGTGCCGTGCGTGTGCTAGGGATAGAGAGAGAGAAGGGGGTTGGGAGACTGTGACTGTGCGGGTGCGGTATCTTAATGAGATTGTGGGGGGCTGGCTGCTGGTGCCTGCCCTGTGTTCTTCTCCTCCCCATTCAATTCCAACCCCCTCCCCTACCCTCGGTGGGGCCCACACGCAGGATTTGATTATTACCGCCAACGAGCAAAAGAAAACAGTAAAAGAAATAATCTCTCCTCGCAAGATATGTACTACTACAGGGATATACGTACTGGTGTGAAGGAGCACTGCTTATGCGTATTATATACCGTGTGGTGATTTTTTTTAAAAGACAAACACCTATTATAGAGGGGGTTCGTACTTTCTCTGTAAAGAAATATAAAATCATTTAGATCCCTATAGGGAGGGAGTACAAAACATGTAAAACAACTCTAACTTATCTACTAGCCGGAGTCGAGGCACCAGGATTTCCATCGGCCGCCGGAGCAACACACATAAGGGAGGCGAATTTACAGACTCGCTGTCGGAGATCGAGGGGAGGAAGACTTCCCTAGTCACCTTGTGAGGGGGAAAGAAACGTTGCAGCTTGCATGTGGTGAATTTGAGCTCCATGTGAAAGTTTTGCGCACTGCATTTGAAGCAAAATCTTGATGAGGAGGCGCCTTGCGATTTCACATGAAAATGGTTTAAGAGTACTACTACCGGAGGGACATGAATGAATGAATGATGAATGTGGTGTGTGCGTGTTGCAGATTGTGTTCCAGATCCTGGTGCGGGGTCTGATCGGGCTGGAGGCAGGCCCAGAGATGCAGCAGCTCAAGCAGCAATTCCAGGAATTTATTGTCGGACTCATGTCCCTTCCCATTAAGCTGCCAGGGACTAGGCTCTACAGATCCCTCCAGGTACGTACCACCCCTCCTTCACTTCACTCGCTCTCCATCTCCGTCCTCTCCATCCATCCATGCATGCACACCCACACGCTGTCCCATGCATCTGCCAATATGGCAGCGAAACGAAGGGCAGGCATCAATATCGCGATGCCACCATCGTTGTTCCTTCTGCTCACCTCTCTTTCTCTTTCTCTCTGGTGCGTGCAGGCCAAGAAGAGGATGGCCAGGGTCATACAAAGGATCATACAGGAGAAGCGGAGGAGGAGGGCCCTCGACGGCGGCGGCGGCGAGGCGCCGCCGGCGAGGGACGCCATCGACGTGCTCATGGGCGACGGCAGCGAGGAGCTCACCGACGAGCTCATATCCGACAACATGATCGACTTCATGATCCCCGCCGAGGACTCCGTGCCGGTGCTCATCACGCTCGCCGTCAAGTTCCTCAGCGAGTGCCCCCTCGCCCTGCAACAGCTCGAGGTACCTACCCTACTAAAGCTCCATCTCACTCATACTTAGTTCCTGTCAGCATTCTGGTCAGCCACAGCCAGTACCTTCCTGATTAATCTGAAGAAATTTTAATCAACAGTTATTACTCCCTCCGTTCCCAAATATTTGTCTTTCTAGACATTTCAAATGGTTATAACATACGGATGTATGTAGATATATTTTAGAGTGTAGATTCACTCATTTTGCTTCGTATGTAGTTACTTGTTGAAATCTCTAGAAAGACAAATATTTAGGAACGGAGGGAGTACATCTGAATGTGCATGGACATCTCAACCTGCCAGTTCAAGCCAGACATGAACTCGTCCTTCTACTACTTGTCACACAATCCAATTTTTATTTTTTACTTTTTGCGGGTGTCACACAGTTCAATTCCTCTGTGTCTTGAGCAAAACTTGAGGTGTATATAATTATAAGAGCCTGCATACTACAGAAGAATTTTTTAGATCGTTATCATCACATAAAGGATCGTGCCAACCTTGGTCCATGCCTTTCTTGTTGGCATCTACGTGACGTGAGCGTTAACTATTGTGGTTATACTATCTATGTGCCTAAAAAAGTGCACTAGTCCAACTATGCAACAAGACATGCACACACACACACACATTGTTAATGGATAATGTCAGCTACACACACACACATCCCATCCAAATTGGCCACCTTCACACTCAAGTGTTTAGTAGTGTCATGAGATGTGGCATCTAACTCGGTCGATTCATCAGTCATGTTGTTACTTACTCTATGCCGTCGCTTTACTTTACTTTGGACACTGTCATGCCACCTAATCCTTGTCACATAGCTTTTGACACCCGATGGTATATATGATGGCAAGGGCTAATTTGTCCGGCTAGTGCAACTAAATATCTACTCATGTACCACTGTTAACTACTCCCTCAGTAAACTAATATAAGAGCGTTTAGATCACTATTTTAGTGATCCAAACGCTCTTATATTAGTTTACAGAGGGAGTAGTTTCCACGCTATGGATAATTATGTTGCACAGAACAACATGGTAAATCAAACCAATCATTATTGTTGGAGAATTGTTGTTTCTGAAGTAGCACGTACATGTATGTTTCTGAGATACAGTTTCATCAGCTGGTGAAACAGAAGGGATGTGAACATTCCCTAGCTAGCATGTTGTAGAACATCCTATTGCGCAAGCAGCAGCAGCAGCAGCATCATGCCATTCACTAGTTTCCACTTACAGCGCTACAGTGCGTAGAAATTACTCTTGTGTCGACTCTGTTTCTGTTTTGATGCCATGTGAACAATGAACTCATTCAAACCTATGCGGGCCAGGCACTGTTAGTGAACATGCCTAGCTAGGTATAGCAGCCATCTCGATTTTCCTGCGGTAGAAAAAAAAAACCTGAACTTTTGATTTCAGTAACCATTTTATGCGACAATGATTGGTGACGCATTTTGACGATTTCAGGAGGAGAACATGGAGCTCAAGATGAGAAAAACCGACCTGGGTGAAACCTTGCAATGGACGGACTACCTGTCCTTGTCATTCACGCAACATGTAAGAAATATATCAAGATCAGCGCCTTGATTTACACAATGTCTTGGTTTCTATCCTACCAACAACTGGATTTACATAACAATTCTGGGGGTACATGTGCAGGTGATAACGGAGACGCTCCGGATTGGGAACATCATCAGCGGGATCATGCGCAAGGCGGTCCGCGACGTCGAGGTGAAGGGACATCTCATCCCCAAAGGATGGCGCGTGTTCATGTACTTCCGGTCGGTCCACCTCGACGACATGCTCTACGAGGATCCCTGCAAGTTCAATCCATGGAGGTGGAAGGTGAGGACGAGCCCCACATTTGGTAGAGATGTTGATCCAGATGCCACTCCTTTAGGCAGCACAACCAGCATGGTAGGGGGGCTCGACGGGTGGCCCTTGTGGTGGGACTCATGGCATGTGGGTTTAAGAACACGAAACGCTGCGCGAATCATGCATGACAGGAATAACCTAAAAGGAAGAAAAAATGATGAAACAAATGGTGGGGGGGCGCTATACATACCTGTTGTGGAGCTTATGATTGATCGCCATTTGATTTTGGGAAACCTAATAATGTGTTTATATGTGTCTGAATAAAAATGTGTGTGTGTGGATCCACAGGAGAAGGACATGAGCACCAGCAGCTTCACCCCTTTTGGTGGTGGGCAGAGGCTGTGCCCGGGCCTGGATCTGGCCAGGCTGGAAGCTTCCATCTTTCTCCACCACTTGGTCACCAGCTTCAGGTATGCATGCATGCATGGATCACTCATCGCTCCCGTTCTCATTCTCATCCTCACCCGTGCATGCAAACATCCATCACACCACCTAGCTACTCTCCGGTCCTTCATCGTTCGTTGCCATTCATCTCCCCATCATTTGAGCCTAGCTAGCTTTGTTTTCGTTGCCATTCTAATGCCGGAAGTACACAATGTTTTCATCAAAGATTGTGATGTAGGCCGCGCATTCTTCGTCAAAAACACTGTAGTATGACGTGGGAATGGGATCGATCGACCACCGGGGTCGCCAATAATTTGGGAAGGGGGGGTTCGGATCTTCAATCTATGCCAGTACAGGCAGATGAGAAACCTAGCTAGCTAGGGAGGTCCAGGTCCAGGCCGAGGCCAAGGGAACGGACCCCTACACTACCCTACACCGACGGACCCTGCCTATATGGGTCGGGCTTTGCGTCGAGGGGGGGTCCGTTCCGTTGGGCGCGTGGGGCCACACGTGCGCGCACATGCGACGCGGCCGGCCACCAGCAAGTAGTACTACGTACCGCCGACTCCTACCACGCCTAGTGCAGTGCAGTACGTACAGTCGTACTCGCTGTGCTATAGGGCTAGGCCCCCTAAAAAAACGCTACAGGCTATGCATCTGCACGTAGCGGCCGCACGCGTACGTACGCTCGTGTGGGATCGAGACCGGGCAGAACGCACGCCGGCCGCACGTGTGTACACGAGCACATATTGTCGTCGTCGTCGTATGAGTGGCATCATTCATTCATGGCCGGCGCGTGCTGGTAGCTGTGTACGCGTGCGGCGTCGACACGACGACCCCCACCAGCACGTGCGAGGGGGGCACCCACCCCTGTGCCGCTCCGGCGCCGGCATCCGCACGTGCCACTCGTCGGCCGCTGCCCGCATGCTTCGGCCGGTCGGCGTAGTAGGTACTGGTACTCCACAGGCCGATGGTGGTGCTCCAGTGGGGCGGCGCGCGGTATTATCCAAAGTCCAAGCGCGCCTGCTGCATGGCCACGTCATCGGTCTATCGGCCTGTGGAATACTCCTACGGCTGGCCATAGTGGGAGTAACATAGCTAGTAACATCACACATCCCAACACAGTTTTGCTTATGTGGCATGTAATTAATGAGGAGAGAAGTGCTTGTGGTAACTAGCTATGTTACTGTAACATCACACATACCAATGCAAATTGAGTCTATAGACTAATAAATAAACTCTTGCATGACACCACATCTATGTTTCTACCCACTATGGAGGTAGTAACATAGTCTAGTAATACGTGTATGTTACTAGTGTAAGTTACTCCCCACTATGACTAGTCTACGTACGTATAGTGGAAAAGTTTGGCGACATGCATGTAATGTGGCGGTCGGCTCGCGCGTCTGATGGTCAAACGGGCTCGACCGGCCGGATCAGATCAGATGGATGACATGCTTCGTGTCTGCTCCGGTCCGGATCGTGATTGAGCTGCATGCCTGCATGCATGAAATCCAATATAAAAAAAATCATACTTTGACCGGTTGCCAGGGCATGGCGCCGCTGCATGGCAGCATGGTTGTGTTTTGTTTCTTTGCATTTGTATTTTTTTTTAGAAGGTTTCTTTGCATTTGTAGTACCACGACACAACGATGGCCCTTTTATTACTACTCTACGTTTTTCACCTTGGCAAGTACGTAGTAGAATATGAGCCTGTTGGCTGCATAAAGCAGCTTGCGCCCGTCAAGATTTGCACATATTTTTTACACTCCTATAACCTATTGCGTAGTAGTAGTACTCCTATATGCAAGTGGGCACTGCACCGCACGCTAGCTATCAATGAAAACAGGCAGATTGTTGAGATGGGTGCGCATCGAGATCGTGTGGTTGACGGCGAGATCCACCACGTACTATATGTGTATCGTTTGTTGCCTGACATGACAATGACGTTGGATTGGAATGGATGCAGGTGGGTGGCCGAGGAGGACCACATCGTCAACTTCCCCACCGTGCGCCTCAAGGGAGGCATGCCCATCAGGGTCACCGCCAAAGACTAGCTTCCTGTTACTCGGGCCATCGTCCTTGATCAACTCCCCGCAGCAGCCAAAGCTCAAGTTACATGTGCATATATATGATGCTACTGCTACAAGTATGTGGTGTTATCCATAGCAAGGTCGAGGTTAAAAGCCCCTTCAAGGAGTCAGCTAGCTAGGCAACATCTGATCTGAGTACATAGGGGTATGTGTAACTGTTGTAGGGGAGCTTATAATTAGCCAAGGAGTTGTAGGTGCCATTGATCACTGTGGCTGGTTAATCATAGCCGAGCAAGACTCTGACCGATGATGCATGCTGTTATAGTAGTACAAGTAGTATAGTAAGTACTTATGTCACAAGGAATAGATATATCTCATCCCTGTACATGGAAGAACTTTGCCATCTGGTCTGCTCCAAGAATTGAAATGCTAGGTGGTGTATTTCTCCGTTTCTAAATATAAGTCTTTATAAAAAAATCATTATGAACCACATATGAAGCAAAATGAGTGAATCTACACTCTAAAATGCATCTATATATATTCGTATGTGGTCCATAGTGTAATCTCTACAAAGGCTTGTATTTAGGAACAGAGGAAGTAATCATCGTGGTTGATCAATGAAAAGTTTTTTCCCCCCAAAAAATGCTAGGTGGCGTGGGTGTGATGGCAACGCAATGCAACCAGGCTGATAGGACTTTCGAGTCGACCACTGCAAAGCTGGGGCTGCGTCTGCTTTGCTTTGGAGCGGCGAAGAGGGAAGTACATACGGCCTAGAGAGAGAGAAGTCCAACATGGAGACGATGGATGGATGGACAGTGCGAGTTCAGCTTTGTTGTGATCCTGCAAATGTTCAGCTGCAGCTGCAAAGAGATGCTGTCACATCCGCTGCAAGAAAGGGCAAAGGAGCTGGATCCTTTTGGGGTATGCCTTCATGAGCAGACGGCTCAAATTGCCAAGAAATATAAGAACGTTTAGATCACTAATCGTTCTTATATTTCTTTACAGAGGGAGTAGTAGTGCACAGTAGTATCTCAAGATCAGATGTTTCTTCCTTTTACTGCTTGCCCTTTCTTGTTTCTATTCTGTAAGCTAGGTTTTTATGAAGCATGCTAGAGAGTAGCAAGGGTTTGTTTGCAACGCAAGTCATTTCTCGTGATCGCGAAAAAGATCCACACAGCATTCTAAGAGGGGTCCTCCTAGGCCAAGGTGTCCCGAGGCCGACTACTACGATCTAACAGGATAGCTAAGCTTGCCTGGCCTCTGCTGCAACGCCTGACCGATGTGCCCGGCAGCGACTAATGAGATGGGCTTTGGGGAGCACGAGAGGCAGAGCATGGGCACAAGCTGTCTCTGTCGGGCACAATCATGATAATTTACATACTTTATTTACCTTCGCTCTACCCTCCAGCGTACGTAGATAAACTTGCCGGCCTGAGGTAACTTGCAGCGTTATTATTATTATAGCAACAACAAAAGCTGTAGCACGGACCACAACAAGAACCAGCGGAGGCCTACTGAATGAACAAACACAAAGTGAAATGGCAGACTACAAAGATTCAGAGACACTGATATAAGACAATGAGCTGAAATAAGTGGGAATCCACGTACTATTACTAATCAGGAATCAATCAACTGGGATAACACAAACTGAACTGAAAAAACATTGTGGGAGCTCACGGCGATATTGCTCCCTCCGTTCCTAAATATATGTTCTTTTAGATGTTTCAATACAAACTACATACGGATGTATATAGACATACTCTAGAGTGTAGATTCACTCATTTTGCTCCGTATGCAGTCACTTATTGGAATCTCTAAAAAGACTTATACTCCCTCCGTTCCGAAATATTTGTCTTTCTAGAGATTTCAACAAGTGACTACATACGAAGCAAAATGAGCGAATCTACACTCTAAAATATGTCTACATACATCTGTATGTTGTAACCATTTGAAATGTCTAGAAAGACAAATATTTAGGAACGGAGGGAGTAGATAATAAGGCCAATAAGATTTCCATGGTTCTAGCTGATACCATGGACTCCACATTCAATATTTGACCACAAACTTCACACTGAATCTCCAAAATAGATCATGAAGTACCGATAATGAAATATAGGTCACTGAAGAGAACTCGTAGTGCAGATTGCACTCAACAAACTTTGAGCCCCAAGAGTAATAGACAGACTGTGCAGATGTACTAAGCACATGTATAGCATGAACAACAGAGTTTTGATGAAGAAACGGCGATAAGATTCACTCAGTAAGGCAGTGGTACAAACTACAAAAGTAACTGTCGACCTGACTGCAACAAGAGAGTCTCCCCGTAGAAACAAAATTCAGTTTTCAGCCATCATGATAGATAACTCCAAATGACAGATGTATTAGACATGCAACAGCAGCAAGGACCACAAATAAATTTGTTCTGGCAGATCTTATTTACCATAAGATCTTGGACCAGCACAGCAAAAGCTGGTGGGAAGCTGAAGATGGTACTAACAAGGATGTGGATATATCAGCAGCAACCACTAGAGGGAAGCACTGCCCAGCAGGGTCATTAACTTCACACTGCAATTTCATGTAGAGGCATTGACTTGTCATGCACCCCATGCAAAATCTAAGCAAACGAACACTATGGGACAACATTCTGACAGAGATGTTTCTTACATCGTGTGAAGAACTTTTAACTCTGTTATGGTATCAAAAGTATCCTATGTCGGGCAAACAGCAAATCAGTACACCTATCATGGCCGCTTACGACCACAGCTATTTCTCATTAGTGGTGCTGGTACCACAAGAGGAAAACAAACAGAAGAGGAACTGCACAAAACTAATGATGCATTGATATTCAGTATTACGGACCCAACGTAGGTGAATGCGGTATTATGGAAATAAATTACGTCATGTATTGACATTGATGGAACCAAAATATGAGTTTCGCTGTACTCAGCAAAACTGACAACTGAACTATTTTCTACTGAAACTGCATGATTGTGACACATTTCTAGCTATTAGACAGAATGGGTGAAAAAGTTTCAGTCAACACAGCATGGTATCCAAAGTAAATAAATCCACCTTTACCGGACACTAGCCAAAAGATCCAGTGAGCCAGAAATACATGATCATCCACAAAGAAAGGTCAAATATCGCTCTTTGCAACAACTGAAATATTTTAATGTCAGCTCCATGAACGACCACCTCCATGCCCTCTGTATCTATCACGATAGCCTGCAAAATGCAATAATAATCAGACCCAACTCAACAAGATGGCTTTCAACAATGTCTCGGGGTAAACAAAATAATGGGTGCAGAACAAAGAATCAGCAGATCCGTATATCTTGACCAAAAAAAGTAATCCAACAGAAAACTTACCCAAAGAAGGAGGTGGTGCACCACGGCCCATATTAGCTAATTCAGGGCTGACCTTTTGTCCAGCTTCAACTAAAATGCTAATAAGATCCTTGGCAAATCTGGCGTTAGCAGCCGTGAAAAAGCTGTAGGCTGTCCCTGTTGCTCCAGCTCTGCCAGTTCGACCAATGCGATGGACATAATCCTCCAGAGACCCCGGAAAGTCATAGTTAATGACATACTTGACATCCTTAACATCTGTTTTCAAGATATACAGAACACATATTAATCTCCCTGTGTTACATATTTTATAAATTATTGTTTCTGAGGAAGTTTCTGTATACCTAAGCCTCGAGCAGCAACATCAGTAGCGGTCATAATAGGGCTTTTCCCTGACTTGAATTCAGAAAGAACCCAATCTCTTTCAGCTTGGCTCTTGTCACCATGGATAGACAGAGCAGGCCAACCATCCATTCGAAGCTGTCTCGTGATCTGATCGCATCCTTTCTTGGTGTCCATAAATATTAAAATTCGGCTGCCATCCATTATATCCTCCAGTAGATTGACCAACCTTTATGTCACAATGGTTCAGTATTAAGGCTGTATTGCATTTTGAGCACATATTATGTAATTGAAAATGAAACAGAATCCTACTTGTTATACTTCTGACTCTCAGATAATATCTCCACATGCTGACAAATAGCATGATTAGCTTTCAGTTCTTCAGAACCAATTATAACCTGCATCACGCCAAATTAAGATTTGCTGAAATGCAACACATAAAGTCATATACTAGTAGTATGTAAGAAATTCACCAGCACAACGAACTGTGGTTACAAAGTTCACCTTGTATGGATCAAAAAGGAAAGTCCTTGCTAGCAGCTCAACTTCCTTTGGCCAGGTAGCACTCCAATAAAGTGTTTGTCGGTCTGGACGAATCTGAAGCAAGATATAATCTTTTGACATCATTTTTTTAGACTTGCCGAGTTTCAGTGAAGCCAATACTAATATTGATGGGTCATGGATAATAACTATATGGTGGATAATGATTTGACAACATCATCATAATAACTCAATTTATAGCGAAAAAGACAATGTGCAAGTCAAAAAGGCACACATCAAATGGAGAATATCAGAACATTGATTTGCACGTACATTCAGGATTTACCCCATAATGCAATAAATTGTGTTGTAGGAAAAGGAAGAGGTGTACCTGAGAAACAATTTTCTTAATCTGAGGTTCAAAACCCATGTCTAGCATTCGATCTGCCTCGTCTAAAACAAGGTATGTGACCCTCCGCAAATTTGTGTGATGTGATTCCATCATATCAATTAGTCTTCCTGGCGTGGCTATAATAATTTCAACACCTAACACAAGAACAATCGGAGTATCAGCAGTCATGTAAAGAACCAATAAAAACCAACACAAATAGCAAGTAACCACATCAGTTTGAGTATAGACAAACAGAAAATCCTTTCAAACAGGCACATGCAGTCATGCACACGTGAGTGGGTGAAGGGGGGAGGGGGGAGAACCTTTTTGAAGATCACGAACTTGAGGACCTTTTGGGACACCACCATATATGCACGTGCTTTTTATCTTTGATGATGCACCAAATTTTGTTGTCTCCTGCTGTATCTGGACAGCAAGTTCACGCGTAGGCGCTAACACAAGAACAATCGGACCATCACCAGGAGCTTGAATAACAAAGAATGTATCAGCCTTTCAGATTATTATTATCCAGAATGATTCCAGGAAAGGAAATCAAGAAATATAAGCAGCAAATTCGCACCTAGAATAGGCTGAGCATTAACATGAACAATGGCAGGTAAAAGGTAAGCAAGTGTTTTTCCAGATCCTGTTTCAGCAATGCCAATAAGATCACGCCCCTTCAGTGCCATTGGCCAACCTTGTGACTGGATAGGGGTAGGTTCTGTAAAGCCAGCTTTTGTGATTTCTTGCAACACGTATTCTGCAAAAAAGAAATAAGGACCTTAGGTAAGTAAGTGGAAACAAACGCTGTGAGATGATAAAGCTAAGGAAGCATACACAAAATAATAATCATGTATCTACGAATAGCAACATTTTTCTTAAACAAACAGCACAGTTTTGTACATAAAGAATACAAATTTAAGAACAAAGGTGGAGAAAAACAAAGGCATACGTCAAAGGGTATCATAATATGGTGCTACAATTTCTCCAGGTGCATGAGCTTTCTGATCATAATGTAAGGACTAGGAAACTCCTAGTTGGTAAAAAAAGTACAGTAATAAATATACTTTTACCACCTTGTTTTCAGTTCATAGAACACATATGCATCAAGTATCTTCAAAGCAATGAAAATAAAAATCTAAACTTCTGCAATAAGTGCAGTGACTGGCACACGCAAGAGCAGGATAACCAGTGCTATTTTGCCCTAATATCCTATTGTTGATTACTCACATATGTAGGCAAAATGGGAGCGCTAACTAGCTAAAATTTGTGATTCAATGAGAATCACTGCTTCACATGGCAAGCCTTTTCCCAATCAGCTAACAGGACCAACTCAGCCCAGTGACATGAGGGTATTTGCTAGAATTACATATAGGTGCATCAATATTATGGCTTTTGAGTGTGGTATGATAGGAACAGAGCATCATGTGATACAAGGAGGCACATAGCTAAATGAAGGCGTTCCTGTTATTCGATTTTAAGTAATTCAACACAGATGCTAACGAGAACTTATCCTACTCCCTGCTGATTCCATCAAATTTGTGCGTCTGAAAGCCTGACACACAAGAGTACCGCACGGGGAGAGAAGGAGCTACGAAGAACACCATGGCCTAACCTGGGAAGCCGACGTCGCGGAAGTCGCGCACCGGCTTGGGCACGTCGTTGCCCTCGACGGTGATCTCCCGGCGGCGCCGGTACGCCTCGACCTCCTCCGCCGTCATGCCGGTCACCGCGGGAACCTCCACGTAGAAGTTCTTCTCGAACCGCGGCAGCCCGTCCAGCTCCGCCGCGGCCGCCGCGGCGGCAGCATCAGGTTTTCCCGACGGCGCGAACGCCCTCGTCCCGCCACCGAACGCCCCCTCACTGCCAACACGCCAACACGGGCAGAAATAAGTAACCAACCGGACCTAGAACCAGGATTACTAGGGCTACCATTAGGCTTAGGGTTTGGAGCGGAGCGGGTTACCTGCGGCGGTCGCGGTAGGAGCTGGGGTCCGCCGCACGGCCGTCGTAGCGGCTCATGGCGGCGGGCGCCGGCGGCAGCTAGGGTTTAGCGGCGGGCGCCGGCGGCAGCTAGGGTTTAGCGGCGGGCGGCGGGCGGCGGGGGGCTCGGCTCCGGTGAGGACGCGCCGAGGTGGTGGAGGGCTCGATTCGGCAGGCCGAGGAATTCTAGAAGAAGCAAGCAAAGCCAATGGCGGCGGCGCGGCGGAGGCGATTCGAATTGGAAGCGAAGCAGCAGAGGCGGCGAGTTCAACAGGCGAGCTCCGCGTGCGGCATTCGGGTAGGATGCTCGAGCTTCTGCCCTCGTAGGCGTATTTCTTAGAAATGCACAACCCGAGTTACGAAACGTCCTCCCATGTGTAACGGAAGCGTAAACTTGTAATGACTGTACTGGCAGGTGGGGCCGCTCGGGCCGCGAACAGAGGAAAAAGGGGAAATATCCACGGCGGGAGGCTGTTTATCCATTTGTATCCTCGACGGCGCGAGACTTTTTGCCTGCGGCGACGATGGCCACCGTCGCGGCGACCATGGCGCCGCCGACGCGCCACCGCCAGTTCCGCGTGCGCGCCGCCTGGGACATGAACCCCGGCGCCACCACCGTCGCCGTGCCCAAGCCTTCAAAGGCCAAACCCAAGCCCGCCCTGGGGCAGTCGCCGGCGACGGCGACGGCACGCGCGCCCCCTCCCACGCACGCCGAACTCTTCGCGCGCAGTAGCGAGGACCAAGGTATCTATCTGTCCTCCCTCAGCTCTGCCATGCCGGCCATTTGCTCCACGTTCTACCCCCCTGAAGCTCTGCCAGCATGCTGTCAGTGAACACCGGGAAGTTGGGAGTAGAAGGCAATTACATATAGAGTTTGATTTTCAAAGCAAGTGCAATTGAATGGTCGTGTCATCGAGAACTTGATGACAACTAGTTCCATATCGCCGTGGCCTGCTCTAATGTTAGGGCCGTGCGGTTAGTACACTATTTAGTCAGAGAAGTTTGTAATTCTGTCAACTGATTGTTGGTTGGTTCGTATTAGCAAAGAAGAGCACATACATGGGGTTTGAGAAGTGGTGGCTGCCGCCCGCGCCAGAGGTGAAGAAGCCCCGTTCACTCTACAACGCGGCATCGCTGGCATACTTGGGGGACTGCATATATGAAGTGAGAATTGGTCATATTATTCTTTGGTCTTTATGCACTTTACAGTTGCTGTTTATGTAGTTGTATTACATATAGCTCAACATAGCTGTCACTTTTGACTTCCATTTGTTCTGGGTTTACTATATGATGTTCCTGCCGATGCTGAGACAATGTGTACTAGTTTTCAAGTTCAAGCTTGTTTGTTGTGAGATGTTCTGATTCTTGCTCTTTGTGATACAGCTCTATGCTCGGAGACACTTCTTCTTTCCTCCACTGAGCATCAATGAATACAATAAGCGTGTGATGGATGTTGTGAAATGTGAATCACAGGTCTGGATATAGCTCTTCATTATCCTCTGATCAAACAACATACATAGACTAAATGCTTCGGTATGGTATATTTGTTGATTTTGATGTACTAAAACAGCGTCACTTATTTCCGAATGGAGGGAGTATTGTCTATGTTTATGCATAGTATCACTATCATAACCTTCGGATTGACATTTTTCGCATATGTCAATAAGTATTGTCTACTAATGTTGTTTCAGTTACTGCTATTTCAATGGCTGTAGCTCAATTTCTGAAGAGCACTCGTTTTGTGTGCCTTTTCTCCGTTCTGTTTGCTGCATATAAGAGAATGCTTTGAAGCATCACAATGTCAGGCATATTTTCACATCAATTGTCATTTGTTTCCTTCCTTCAGGATCTGCTTCTGAACAAACTCCTGGGAGAGGATTTTCTAACTGAAGAAGAAAGGTAAATCTATGTTAATCTACCTTTCTTCTTCCGCCGCCGATATGTGTTTTGTACCTACTTGTTTCTTGCATGTTCTCGAAAAAAAAAGGTAAACCTATATTTCTAGCATTTTACTGCCTACTAGGAAACACTATGCACTAGCTCTCTACACATGATTGAGCTTCCATGCGGTGTTAGTGCATCGGTATTCAGGACGCATGAATTCATCTTCCTAGAGTTGCCTTTGTATCGCACCACGTTTCTTTCTCTGCATTATATACAAATATTGAAATATAGTATTGTTTGATGCTTTCTCATCTGTCCAGTACCTGTGACCTATATAAAACATGTCATCCACAAATTTTGTGAGTTACTTAAATAATCATGTTCTGTAGGGAC
The DNA here is from genome assembly GCA_902687465.1 of Secale cereale. Lineage (NCBI taxonomy): Eukaryota > Viridiplantae > Streptophyta > Magnoliopsida > Poales > Poaceae > Secale > Secale cereale. The sequence goes on along the minus strand of LR738711.1, from coordinate 106,319,669 downwards.
ATACTTCGTTGGGGAAGGAACATCGTTAGCAGCAAAACTCGTACAAGAAAACGGGCAGGAATCGCAGTGTACAATCGAGCATCTTCACTTGAAACACTGGTTTGTTCTACAACTAACAACTGTGGATCTCTTTCTTCTATTATAAGTTGCAATCTTTTTTTTACTAACTATAACCGGCAATGTGTTTTCCTCAGTTGTAAAGACTAATCCTTACATTGTTTCTTAGAAGACTAATCCTCACATTGTTGGTGATGTTACCGCTATTAGGTCGGATATCTTTACCTCACGAATTTCAAGCGCTTGGAGCAAATGATGTTCCAGTTAGGCTTCACAAGTGGTGCTTCGTCACGGAATATTGCAGATGAGCTGCGCTCAAGCTTCCAGTAAACATCATTTATTTATGCTCCTCTGGTTCCGGTTTTTAATCTACGGCTGTGCTTAATAATGGATGTTTCTGTCAGGACAACAACCTCGACTCCTGTACAATCTCAGCAACCTGCAAAGCGATGAGCAGTTTCAGTATGTAATGAACTGAACCGGAGTTTCTTTGATGACGCAGCGACTGATACAAGCACGCTCACTTGCGGCACATGTGGTCTGAAAGTTAGACTTAAAAGAAAAATGAGTGAATGTTGTTTTTGTGTAGGCAAGATCGAGTTAGTTGAGGAACATATATGATTGTGCATACTAGAGGCCATGCAAGAGGCTGATGATTCTGATAGGAAGATTGTGGCACATCGAGGTCATGATGATTCTGATCTGAAGATTGTGGCACATTAAGGTCATGAGCACAATTGAGACCCAAGCTTTGTGTGGATTCCGTGTAAGATGTGGGATCTATGGAATGAATTGATGTTGAATGCTGATATAATCTCAGTTTATTCTAGGGTATATTTCCCATTCTTATTAAAGGCGAGTCAAATTTATATTGCTTTGTGTGTGTCCTGCTGGTGTGCCCCGGATTGCCTAGTGACTAGTACGTACTACTCCCTCCGTCCCATAATATATAGTGTCAAAAACGTTCTTATATTATGAGACGGAGGGAGTATGTAAGAGCAACTCTATTAGAGTTATCATATCCACCCAAACTGCATAATAACTATCATACAGATAACGGAGCACAAAAAACAGCTCTAGTAGAGTTGCCATTCACCCCTAAATCGCCATATATTTATTCAACATATTTGGTGACCATGGGGACTCGCTTGGAGCTCGCTCTGAACCCAACTACCAGCGTGGGAGGAAAGTTTCAGCTTCTTCCTCCTCGTGCCACGGGTGGGATTTGAAGTGGCACAACCTCCGCACACCATCGGCGATGGGGTAAATGTGGATGTCAATCATTTGGCCATTAACACCATGACCGCTCACTCCAATTCCTATGGTGACCCGTCAGATGGATACCACGCGGCATCATCTCCTCGCTTGCATGTGAGCAACCCGGGAGGAGGCGAGTGAGCACGCATGCGCTTCCTGTGGTCGTCTACTACTCCTGCTCCCCAACTGCCCTCTTAATGGCGCTCGTGACAACTTATAAAGGTCGATCGGCGCCCTTCCCACCCTCTCTCTTATGTTTTTCACTCTTCGGTGCCTCCTACTCCCCTCAGCCTTCAATTCACCTCACCCTCGTCAATGGCAGAAATGAACGAGTTCCTTCGTAGGTGGGAACCCGATGAACGAGTTCACGCCCGATGGTGGCCCGATCTTCACGTCGTAGGATCGAATCGGGATGGATAACTAGCTGCAAGCAGCCGAGATAACTAGCTTTATACTCCCTCCGTTCCTAAATAGATGACTCAACTTTGTACTAACTTTAGTACAAATTTAGTATAAAATTGGGTCATCTATTCTGGAACGGAGGGAGTACCTTCCAAGGTTGGATCCAACCCGTGTGTTGGGGAAGGCTAACCGGAGCTACAAGGACTCCAACCCGCAGTCCGAACAATTGCACAAAACGTCCGGAACCGTAGAACATGAATTAGGGGGAACCAGAGGCTCATTCTCGCGAATCCGGATGAACTCACAAGAGCAAAGGTAGTAAGCATCTCTCGGATCTCTCTAGCAGTCTTGCTGCATAAGCTTGTAGCTAAATGGTTTGACAAAAGGTCTTTAAGAGGATGGGGGAGATGGGGTTTTATAGCAGGGACAACCCCCCTTAGCTAGGTGCGAAAATGGTTTCAAAAGTAAGCAGGTTTGCATGGCTTCCTTGGGGGAATAAGCAGTCAACTTTGGGAGTTATTGGAGAGCTCCCGGAAATTCACGAAGCCTTGACAGCCTGGACACCTTCCACGATAATGACTAGAGCTTTTGACTCACAACTCCAAATGACATGAGGTTTTTGCATTGGAAAGTAAACTTGATGTAGCTTCTGGTGATGTACCCCTATGGCCCCATCTCTCCACCACATCGGTGTGGCACAGCCAAACATAAGAGGTAAAATTTTACCTGACAGCATCAGCTTCACTTGAAACTTGTTTTCTCCAAATTTGTTCCTCCAACCGGTTGCTTCAAGAGCTCATAGGTTGTTGAATTTCTTCCATGTGATACCTAAGTTCAACCAACAACAAAGGGGATGAAAATATAGTCGTGTCACCAAGGTTATAAGGTAAACTTAGGTTAGTGTTCATCTGGTCATGTGTTTGCTTGATTCAGCTTAGTATTTCTTTCCAACTAAATTGTGCACTTCTATGAAATGTCGTGTATGATGTACCCATGTGTTCATCATCCTTCCTCCATTGATGACGAGTCGTCCTAGACTCTCTTTGATCTACAAAAGATAAGTAGAGGGAAGTAGAAGGAATAATGCAATCCTCATTTGTAGCTTTCACCTTCAAATTGTGTTGCATCTGATCATTTATTTGTTTGTCACAACATGTAGTTTGTCCAGGGATGATTGGTGTTGTTTCAATGACCAAGACGTCCTCATCATCCTCCCTCTCTTGAAAAAGAGTCGTCCTCGACTCTACCTGGTCATAAAACAAAAGAAAGCAGGGCAATACCAAATCATAATGCAAAGGTTTCATAATATAGAGAATTTTAATTTCCAACTTTGCTATCTTATGGACGATGCCAATATGATGCTTTGTTCGACTTAGGAGTTCCTTCCAGTAAACATTTCCATGGAGTACAAAATTGTAATCAACCATGATCATGTTCATATCATCCTCCCTCTCTTCAAGAAAAGTCGGCCTCAACTTCATTTGGTCTACAAAATTGTAGCACGAGGACAATACAAAAATAACTAGGGAAACAAAAAAGTTAAACACTTCTGAAAGTCCGTTTGGGTGGATCTCAAGTTTGCCAACTCCTTTATTTTTTATTCATGGTTGGAAAATTATATTGATGGATTGATGGTGTGCTAAAGGATGTGCCCACTAATTTTTCTCTTATTTCATTTCGCCAACATTTCAAGAGTTCATATGTGCATACCTCTGGGTGCACCGAAATGGATGATCTTTTCTCTTTTACCTCGTTGAGTACTTCAATGCCTTTATGAAAATCAGTCTTCACATCGTGCTTTGTGTAGTGGTACTCCACGTGTTGCATATTTTCTCTTGGATCTCATGCTCCCATCGTTGTAGAAGGGCATCTATGTATGATTTTTGCATCTGCACATACCGCAAATAAAGAGAGTTTTGTGAAATGTTAGTAACAATATAATCATCTCCCCTTTTATTTGGTGGATCACTCATCTCTTTGATATTGTGGGGAAACACCTCAAGCTCATGTTTGATGGACTCACACAACTCACTAATCCTCCCTTGCTGATTGTGTGCTATATTTCGGTGGAGAAACCTCATTTCTCTAATCTCATCTGATCCTTGCATTGTGTGGACTCACTCATCTCATTTATCTTATCACTCTCAATATATGGAATTACGGAAAGTGGGCAATCTTCCTCACATTTTGGTGGAGTCACTCAACTCATTTTTCTTTTCACTATCAAGTGGTGGGATTTTGGATTGTGGGCTCTCTTCCTCACATCGAATTTGTAGCACATCTTTCTTGAAGGTTGGGAGAATAGTGGTGGTCGAGATGGCAACATTAGGAATAAGCTTCTCTTGTGAACATGGGCTATGAAACAATGGAGTTGGTCCATCAACCACAATCATGTCTTGCGGTGTGTCGTCGTTGTGCTGACGGGTGCCACAACTTCGTCCTTGAGCATAGTGTGCTTGTTGCGATTCGTGAGAAACAATGACATGCCTAGGCATAGCAGTAGCATGCCCTCGAGCACGTCATCCTTGATGCACTTCAGGGGCAGGAGCAACACCATGCCCGCGAGCATGTCCTCCTTGCTGCACTACTTGAGTGGTAGCGACACGCCCATGAGCAGTAACACCACCATGCCCTCGAGCATGTATTCTTTGCTGCACTACTTGAGTAGTAGTGACACACCCATGAGCAGCAGTAGCACCATGCCCTCGAGCATGTATTATTTGCTGCACTTCATGAGCAGCAGGGTATTGTCGGTGTTGAACCCCATCACCACTTGCTTGAAGACGCTCGTTAAGCTTCCTCTGAAATTATTTAACTAGGTTCCGTAATTCCTGAAACCCAGCACGTGTGACCAGGGCATCTTTCCTCCCTTGATTTTGTCCTTGCACGCTCGATTTAGAGCATGCCATGTTAGTGGGGCTAAAAGGTGGAATAGGATAAATTTTCTGGAATCATACAACCTCACCTCTTACTCACCAAAGTTCTTATGAGTTCACATCAGATTTTGCTTCTCCCGAATGTGTTAAAGCGACTGGAAGACATGGATCAAAGAACTACCTTCGGTTTTTGGTGGAGCTCGGTGGGTAAACAAAAATGAGCTTGTGTTGAAATCAAGTTGATGCAAACCAAGAAAATATGTGGATAGATATGTTGGACCTTCGCACCAAGATTGAAAAAAAATTACACAACACACAAGCTTCTGAATTTTTTCTACCAAGCTGAAACTTTGGGATCTTAGACAACACTTTCTTTTTCTCTCTTGATTTTTTTCTGCCACTCTTTATTTCTCTCTTAGATTTTTGCCACTCCTTTTCCAAAGCACAACAACCAAATCCAAAAACAGATGAACTTGGTGTGGATCTAAAAGATGAAGAACATGCAAGGTATGCAACAACAAGATCTCAACACCAACAAGGCTTGGATTTATTTTAAGTGGGTATTTGGACTTCTAGGGCAGAAAATATAGCACGAAAAACACTCGATCTAAAGGGATGATAGCAAGATAAACTCGGATAACAGATCCTACCGTGTCAACGAAGGCTCTGATGCCAGATGATAGGTGGGAACTCGATGAACGAGTTCACGCCCGAGGGTGGACCGATCTTCACGTCTAGGATTGAATCGGGAGTGATAACTAGCTGCAAGCAGCCGGGATAACTAGCTTTATATCTGCCAAGGTTGGATGCAACCCGTATGTTATGGATGGCTGGACAGAGCTACAAGAACTCCAACCCGTTGTCCAAACAATCGTAGAACTACAAACTGGGACTAACCCACACAAAACTGCCGGAACGATGGAGCACCAATTAGGGGGAACCAGAGGCTCCTTCTCACGAATCTGGATGAACTCACAAGAGCAAAGGTAGCAAGGATCTCTCGGATTTCTCTAGCAGCCTTGTTGCATAAGCTTGTAGCTGAATGGTTTGACAAAAGTTCCTTAAGAGGATGGGGGAGATGGGGTTTTATAGAAGGGACAACCCCCCTTAACTAGGTGTGCAAATGGTTTCAAAAGTAAGCAGGTATGCATGGCTTTCTTGTGGGAATAAGCAGTCAACTTTAGGAGTTGTTGGAAAGCTCCTCGGAAATTCGCGAAGCCTTGACAGCCTAGACATTTCCACAATAATGACTGCAGTTTTTGACTCACAACTCCAAATGATGAGAGATTTTTTGCATTGGAAAGTAAATTTGATGTAGCTTCTGGTGATGTACCCCTATGGCCCCGTCTCTCCACCACATGAGTGTGGCACAACGAAACATCAGAGGTAAAAACTGACAGCATCAGCTCCACTTAAAACTTGTTTTCTCCAAACTTGTTCCTCCAAACCGGTTGCTTTAAGGGCTCATAGGTTTTTGGATTTCTTACATGTGATACCTAAGTTCAAGCAACAACAACGGGGATGAAAGTATAGTTGTGTCACCAAGGTTATAGGGTAAACTTAAGTTAGTGTTTCTTGGTCATGTGTTTTCTTGATTTGGCTTAGTAATTATTTACAACTAAATTGTGACTTTTCTGAAATGTCATGTATGATGTACCCATGCGCTCATCATTCCCCCTCCTCTTCAACTTTCGGGTTGATGAGGAAGAGAAATAGCAGGATCCCTTCAACCCCCTTCGGGATGAGATGAAGCAGGATGTTGAAACGGAGTGGCGGATTTAGGACCACGCGCTAGCCCCGTCGATGCATGTCCGGTCTCGGACAAGAAGGAGATGAAGGAGCGAAAGAAGCATGGGGAGGAGATGGCACACAAAGAGAAGGCTGCTCGTGAAGAGGAGAGGGCATGAAATTTTGCAAGGGCTCGCGATGCGCAAAAGAAGGATGAGACAAGTGACAAGAAGGGGAAATGTCCCCGTGTGACCCAATAGAGACTTGACTTCCGCTGCTATTGAGAACTATGTCCTGAATTTGTGAGTTATGACGTGGACCGGGATTGTCCTATGTGTCATGAATTATGGCGTAGACCTAAGTTGTGATATGTGTCGTGAACTATGTCGTGACCCTAAGTTGTGTGCTATGTGTCATGAATTTGAGAGTGTCAAATTGTGAGTTGTGTTATGTGTCCACTCTCTTTCTAATTATCAATGAAATTTTCCATTTCTCTTTGTGTTCTTTTGTGGGTAAACCTAAAGTTCCTCTTCAATTTGCACCAAAGATCCAACAAAATGGTTGAGGGAAGAAGGAGATACAAGGAGGGATTTGGGAGGAGGAGAAAGGCATTGTAGAATTCTATTGAATAACTATTGAATAATTTTTTATGCAATATTGTGCCAGTATAAGAGGTATATATAAGAGCCAAGCCGCACCTGACCTAGCCCTATTACAAAATGAGTAGGATTCCTAATCCTATTACAAGTTGTATTCTAACAACCCCCCGCAGTGTCAACGGTAGGCTCGACGATGTTGAGACTGAAACAAATGTCTTGAAACGGAGTAGTCGCCAGGCCTTTGGTAAAGATATCAGCGAACTGAGCACAAGTAGGCACGTGGAGAACGCAAACTTGACCGAGAGCCACCTTCTCTCGAACAAAGTGAATGTCGATCTCAATATGCTTGGTGCGACGGTGTTGAACCAGATTCCCTAACATGTAGACAACTGAAATATTATCACCGTAAACAATGGTAGCTTGCTCAATAGGACGGTGCAGTTCCGACAGCAACTAGCGCAACCAAACCGTTTCAGCAACCGCATGAGCCACAACACGGTACTCGGCTTCAGCAGACGAGCGGGAGACCGTAATATGCCTTTTTGAAGACCAAGAAACCAAATTGTTACCAAGAAAAACACAAAATCCGGATGTGGACCTACGAGTATCTGGACAACCAGCCCAACCTGCATCAGAGTAAGTTGTCAAGGAGGTGGGAGAGGATTTGTTGATACGAAGACCTAAGTCTAGTGTGCCTTTGAGATACCGAAGAATACGTTTGACATGATTGTAGTGTGGAATACGAGGATCATGCATGTATAAACATGATTGTTGGACATCAAAAGAAATTTCAGGACGAGTGAGGGTAAGATACTGAAGTGCACCGGTAAGACTACGATAAAGAGAAGGATCACCGTCGACAGAGAGTTTGGAACCTGTATCAACAGGGGTACGGGAAGTTTGACAATCAAGCATACCAGCACGAGAAAGAAGATCCAGAGTGTACTGACGTTGAGACAAGAAAAGACCAGAGGAGTCACGGATAACATCAATACCTAAGAAGTGGTGAAGAAGACCTAAATCTGTCATAGGAAATTCATGGCGAAGAAGAGAGATAATATGATCTAAAAATTGTTGTGAGGAAGCTGTGAGGATAATATCATCAACATATAAAAGAAGGTAAGCAGTGTTGTTGTGATGAAAGGTGAAGAGTGAAGTGTCAGAACGGGAAGGGGTAAAACCGATGGCTTGAGGATAAGTAGAAAAGCGTTGGAACCAGGCACGTGGTGCTTGTTTAAGACCATAAAGAGATTTTTGAAGAAGACATACATGATTAGGATAGGAGGAATGTTCGAAGCCAAGAGGTTGTTGACAATAGACTGTTTCTTGAAGAGAGCCATGAAGAAAAGCATTTTTGACATCTAGTTGATGAATTGGCCAGGAAGAAGAGACGGCGATGCTAAGGACAGTGTGAATATTGCCGCGCTTGACAACCGGAGAGAAAGTCTCATCATAATCGATGTCATGTTGCTAAGAGTAACCACGACATACCCATCGAGCCTTATAACATGCAAGACTCCCATCAGAATTAAATTTATGGCGAATAACCCATTTGCCAGAAACGATGTTTGTATTGGAAGGATGAGGAACTAACTGCCACGTGTTATTCTGCAGAAGGGCATCATATTCATCTTTCATAGATGCGGCCCAATTAGGATCTAGGAGAGCTGATTTGTAAGATTTGGGTAGAGAGGAAGGAGATAAAGATGCATGAAGATTGAGACGCTCTTTTGCAGGTAAAAGAAACCCGGACTTGGCACGTGTGCGCATGGTATGATCGTTAGTAGGAGCTGGAACGGGAATAACATGAGCAGGAGGGGTGAGGGAAGATGTGATGGACGCGTCCGGCGCAGCGGAGGAAGCGGACGCGGGAGATGGTGGTGAAGACTGTGGCTGTAGGAGGTCTGCCGCGTCAGAGTGTAATGTGTTTTCCTCTACCGGGGTAGAAGTGATGACAGAAGTGGTGGCGGCAGGATCTGCTACTGCGGCTGGTTTCGCTGGATTGGTCGGCGGGTGAAAGAAGGGAAGATGATTGCGACGAGAGGGACTAGTGGAAGGCGCGGGTGAGTTAGAATCTAATTGTTGACGCTCGGAAAAGGGAAGAATGTTTTCAGCAAATGTCACATGACGAGACACATGAATACGACCACTAACAAGATCTAGACAACGATAACCCTTGTGCTCATCAGAAAAACCTAGATGGACACACGGGATAGAGCGCGGGGAAAGTTTGTTAGGAGAAGTGGAGTAGGAGTTTGGAAAACAGAGACAACCGAAGACGCGAACGTCGGAGTAATTTGGATGAGAGAGAAATAAAGAGAAGTAAGGAGTAGTTTGTGGGTTAACTTTAGATGGACGGATATTGAGTAAATATGTGGCCTTGTGGAGTGCCTCTGCCTAGCACACCGACGACATAGAAGATTGAATAAGCAGAGTGCGAATGATGTCATTAAGAGTACAAAGAGAACGCTCGGCTTTGCCGTTTTGAGGGGAGGTATAAGGACATGAGAAACGTAAGAGAATTCCATATTGTAGAAAAAAAAGTCGATTTTTAAAGTTGTCAAATTCACGACCATTATCACATTGGATGAATCTTATAGGGATGAAAAAGTGGACCGAGACATAGCGCTGAAAGTTAATGAATATATTATGAACGTCAGATTTGTTGCGTAAAGGAAAGGTCCAAACATAATGAGTAAAATCATCAAGAATCACGAGATAATACTTAAAACCAGATACACTTTCTATTGGTGATGTCAAGAGATCACAATGAAGTAATTCGAAAGGAAAAGCACTAGAAGATTGAGAGGAACTAAAGGGAAGGTGAACATGTTTGCCCAATTGACATGACTGACACATAAAAGAATTATGAGAGTCTCTATTACGAGGTATTGAAAATTCAGTAAGAAGTGTGGATACCACATTTTTATTGGGATGGTCGAGACATTGGTGCCAAAGATCAACAGAGGCCACCATAGATGTTGGAGGAGTGATATTTCTCTAACGTATCTACTTTTCCAAACACGTTTGCCCTTGTTTTGGACTCTAACTTGCATGTTGAATGGAACTAACCCGGACTGACGCTGTTTTTAGCAGAATTGCCATGGTGTTATTTTTGTGCAGAAATAAAAGTTCTCGGAATGACTTGAAATTCAACGGAGAATTATTTTGGAATATATAAAAAATATCTGCGGAAAGAACCAAGCTAGGGGGCCCGCACCCTGTCCACGAGGGTGGGGCGCGCGCCCCCTCCCCTTGGGCGCGCCCCCTGCCTCGTGGGCCCCTTGTTGCTCCACCGACATATACCCCGACTCCATATATTCACTTTCGGGGAGAGAAAATAAGGGAGGAAGAATTATCGCGTTTTACGATATGGAGCCGCCGCCAAGCCCTAATCTCTCTCGGGAGGGCTGATCTGGAGTCTGTTCGCGGCTCCGGAGAGGGGAGATCGTCGCCATCATCATCATCAACCTTCCTCCATCACCAATTCCATGATGCTCACCATCGTGCGTGAGTAATCCCATCGTAGGCTTGCTGGACGGTGATGAGTTGGATGAGATTTACCATGTAATCGAGTTAGTTTTGTTAGGGTTTGATCCCTAGTATCCACTATGTTCTAAGATTGATGTTGCTATGACTTTGCCATGCTTAATGCTTGTCACTAGAGCCCGAGTGCCATGATTTCAGATCTGAATCTATTATGTTTTCATGAATATATGTGTGTTCTTGATCCTTTCTTGCAACTCAACAGTCACCTACTATGTGTTATGATCTGATACGTCTCCAACGTATCTACTTTTCCAAACACTTTTGCCCTTGTTTTGGACTCTAACTTGCATGATTTGAATGGAACTAACCCGGATTGACGCTGTTTTTAGCAGAACTGGCATGCTGTTGTTTTTGTGCAGAAATAAAAAGTTCTCGGAATGACCTGAAAATCCACGGAGAATTATTTTGGAAAATATAAAAAATACCTGCGGAAAGATCCAGACCAGGGGGCCCACACCCTGTCCACGAGGGTGGTGGGCACGCCTCTCCCCCTGGGCGCGCCCCCTTGCCTCGTGGGCCACCTAACGCTCCACCAACGTATCCCAAGATCCCATATATTCACTTTCGGGGAGAAAAAAAATCAGAGAGGAAGAATTATCGCATTTTACGATACGGAGCCGCCGCCAAGCCCTAATCTCTCTCGAGAGGGCTGATCTGGAGTCCGTTCGGGGCTCCGGAGAGTGGAGATTGTCGCCATCGTCATCATCAACCTTCCTCCATCACCAATTCCATGATGCTCACCGCCATGCGTGAGTAATTCCATCGTAGGCTTGCTGGACGGTGATGGGTTGGATGAGATCTATCATGTAATCGAGTTAGTTTGGTTAGGGTTTGATCCCTAGTATCCACTATGTTATGAGATTGATGTTGCTATGAGTTTACTATGCTTAATGCTTGTCACTAGGGCCCGAGTGCCATGATTTCAGATCTGAACCTATTATGTTTTCATGAATATATGAGTGTTCTTGATCCTATCTTGCAAGTCTATAGTCACCTACTATGTGTTATGATCCGGCAACCCCGAAGTGACAATAATCGGGACCACTCCCGGTGATGACCATAATTTGAGGAGTTCATGTATTCACTAGCCATGTGTTAATTCTTTGGTCCGGCACTCTATTAAAAGGAGGCCTTAATATCCCTTTGTTTCCAATAGGACCCCGCTGCCACGGGAGGGTAGGACAAAAGATGTCATGCAAGTTCTTTTCCATAAGCACGTACGACTATATTCGGAATACATGCCTACATTACATTGATGAACTGGAGCTAGTTCTATGTCACCCTAGGTTATAACTTCTACATGATGAATTGCATCCGACATAATTTCCCATCACCGATCTAGTGCCTACAAGCTTTTCACATATTGCTTGTTGCCTATTTACTTTTCCGCTGCTACTATTACAAAAACTACAAAAACACTAGCGTTACTTTTATTGCTGCTACCGCTATTATCATATTACTTTGCTACTAAACTACCTTGCTGCAGATACTAAGTTTCCAAGTGTGGTTGAATTGACAACTCAGCTGCTAATACTTAAGAGTATTCTTTGGCTCCCCTTGTGTCGAATCAATAAATTTGGGTTGAATACTTTACCCTCGAAAACTGTTGCGACCCCCTACACTTGTGGGTTATCAAGACTATTTTCTGGCGCCATTGCTGGGGAGCATAGCTCTATTCTTTAAGTCACTTGGGATTTATATCTGCTGATCACTATGAAGAACTTGAAGGACTCAAAAACCAAGATCTTACCCTCAACTACGAGGGGAGGTAAGGAACTGCCATCTAGCTCTGCACTTGATTCACCATCTGTTATGGGTAAATTTGCGACACCTACTCATGCTATTGAATCTGATATGTCGTATGTTCTTGATGATGCCACTTCTGCTATGTATGATGAAACTACTTCCATGCGTGATAATACTATGCCACTAGGTGAATTTCTAGATGAACAAATTGCTAAGGTTAGGGAGAAGGCAAATATAAAACTGATGATATTTATGAAAGTGATGATGAAGCTTCTCACAATAGATATGAATTGCCTGTTGTTCCTGAGGGATATGTTATGGATGAAGAAACTGCTAGAGACTTTCTTGCTTGTAATGATAAATATGATCTTAAGAAATTATTGGCTAAGCAAAAAGAAAAGTCCTTGAATGCTAGAATGAAACATGACCCTGCTTTTGCTACTTCACCTATCTGTGTTACCGATAAGGATTATGATTTCTCTGTTGATCCTGAGTTAATTACTTTGGTTGAATCTGATCTTTTCCATAACTATGAGTCTGAAACTGTTGTGGCACATCTTATGAAGTTGAATGATATAGCCACCCTGTTTACCAATGATGAAAAGATTTGTTATTACTATATCCTTAAGTTGTTTCCGTTCTCGTTAAAGGGTGATGCTAAGACTTGGTTTAATTCTCTTGATCCTGGTTGTGTGCGTAGTCCCCAGGATATGATGTATTACTTCTCTGCTAAATATTTTCCCGCTCATAAGAAACAAGCTGCCTTACGGGAAATATATAACTTTATGCAAATTGAAGAAGAGAGTCTCCCACAAGCTTGGGGGAGGCTTCTCCAATTACTTAATGCTTTGCCTGATCATCCTCTTGAGAGGAACGATATACTTGATGTCTTTTATAATGGACTAACCGATGCTTCCAGAGACCACCTGGATAGTTGTGCTGGTTGTGTTTTCAGGGAAAGAATAGTTGATCAAGCTGAATTATTACTGAACAATATGCTGGCTAATGAAAATAATTGGACACTTCCTGAACTAGCCCTAGAGCCAAACTCCAAAGAAAAGAGGTGTTCTATTTCTCAGTCCTGAAGATATGCAAGAGGCAAAGAAATCTATGAAAGAAAAAGGTATTAAAGCTGAAGATGTTAAGAATTTACCACCTATTGAATAAATACATGGTCTTGATAACCCGACACAGGTAGTAAAGGTAAATTCTCTTTATAGATTTGATGAAGGTGATATTCCTCGTTATAAGTCTGCTAGCCAATGCTTAGATGAGTTTGACAATTTCATTGTGAAACAAGAAAACTTCAATGCTTATATTGGTAGACAATTGCAACACAGTGCTTATATGATTGAACGCTTGAGTGATTATCTGTCCAGAGTTGAAGGTGAACTGAAACTTATTAGTATACATGCTTCTATGGTTACCACTCAAGTAGAACAAGTACTTAAGGCTCAGAATGATTTGCTTAATGGATTAAATAGTAAGAATAATGTCTATGCTATTAGAGTAGCAACTAGAGGTGGTAAAATGACTCAGTAACCTCTGTATCCTGAAGGCCACCCTAAGAGAATTGAGCAAGATTCTCAGAGAGCTAATTTAGATGCACCTAGTTCTTCTAAGAAGAAGAAAAAGAAAAATGATAGAACCTTGCATGTTTCTAGTGAACCTGTAGCTGGCACACCTGAGAATCCCAATGATATATCTGTTTCTGATGCTGAGACACAATCTGGTAATGAACATGAACCTAGTGATAATGTTAATGATGATGTTCATGATGATGCTCAACCTAGCAATGATAATGATGTAGAGATTGAACCTGTTGTTGATCTTGATAACCCACAATCAAAGAATCAACGTTATGATATGAGAGACTTTGTTGCTAGGAAGCACGGTAGGGAAATAGAACCATGGGTTCAGAAACCCATGCCTTTTCCTCCTAAACCATCCAAGAAAAAGGATGATGAGGATTTTGAGCGCTTTGCTGAAATGATTAGACCTATGTTTTTGCGTATGTGTTTGACTGATGTGCTTAAAACAAATCCTTATGCTAAGTATATGGAAGATATTATTACCAATAAAAGAAAGATACATGAAGTAAAAATTTCCACCATGCTTGCCAATTACACTTTTAAAGGTGGAATACCCAAGAAACTAGGAGATCCACGAGTACCTACTATACCTTGCTCCATTAAAGAAAACTATGTTAAAACTGCTTTGTGTGATCTTGGAGCCGGTGTTAGTGTTATGCCTCTCTCTTTATATCGTAGACTTGACTTGAGTAAGTTGACACCTACTGAAATATCTTTGCAAATGGCTGATAAATCAACTGACATACCTGTTGGTATTTGTGAGGATGTGCGTGTTGTTGTTGCAAATGTTACTATTCTAATGGACTTTGTTATACTTGATATTCCCGAGGACGATAGTATGTCTATTATCATTGGTAGACCCTTTTTGAATACTGCAGGGGCTGTTATTGATTGCAACAAAGGCAATGTAACTTTTCATGTCAATGGTAATGAGCATACGGTACACTTTCCGAGGAAACAACCTCAGGTCCATAGTATCAATTATATTGGAAAAATTTCAACTATTGCTATTGGAAGTTTTGAATTTCCTCTTCCTACTATCAAGAAGACATATGACATTCTTATTGTTGGGGACATACGTATCCCCATTGAGGTAACCTAGTGTTATTCGAAAATTCTCCGGTTTCATGTTATTCAGAAAGAGTTTATTAACAAGACCTGATCAACTTTGTTAATGGATTCCTTTTGATGAGCATGGGATAGGTGAATCTAGATAGCACAACCTTCTGTATCCCCCTTTTACTTTCTGTTAATTAGGATAAATAAAGCAAAAATAGTATTTTCTGTTTGTTTCCAGACTTACCTGTGCAATAAGAAATACCCCAAAAATTAAAGTTCTTCAAATGCCCTGAAAATGAAATATGATTTTTTATGGAATATTTGAGAATATATGGCACATAACACACATTGAGGGGAGCCAGCATCTGGCCACGAGGGTCCAGGGTGCGCCCCCTGCCTCGTGGGCCCCACATGGCCCCCTCCACTTATTCCTACACCCATACTCTTTTTCTTCCTCCTAAAAAAATCACCAACCAGCTCAAGCACGAGTTCTAGCTCATCTTGCTGCCATTTTCGATCTCCTTGCTCAAAGCACCATTCACCAAACTGTTTGGGGGAGATTGTTCCTTGGTATGTGACTCCTCCATTGGTCCAATTAGTTTTTGTTCTAGTGCTTTATTTATTGCAAATTTTTGCTGCTGTGGTGACCTTGTTCTTGAGCTTGCATGTCAAATTTCCTTGGTCCCAAGTAGTTCTAATGCATGATATAGTCTCTTGGCACTTGTAGGAGTTGTTGCTATCAATCTTGTTGAGTTTGCTTAACTTTTATTTTGAGTTACTAAAAATTTCAGAAATTTTCAGATGAGGAAAATGATAAAGAGATTGTTGAGGGGTTCCTCCAGTAAAAGTTCAGAGGAGAAGAAGAAGGAAGAAAATAAGAAGCCCAAATATAATCTTCCTCGCATGGCGGAAGTTCGGCCGTGTGAATGGCCTTGTAATGATTTTATGATGGCTGCCGGGATTTATGAAGACATTTATTGGTTGGCAAATAATGCAGGCCTCGTCGACTTCCTCCACGACCAACGTGAACATTATCTCTTACTCACTAATATTTTCACGCAAAATTTTCATTTTGATGCTAAGAAAACACCACCTACAGTGGAGTTTCATTTATATGATGAGATTAAGGAGATATCACTCTTAGAATTTTGTGAAGTATGCAAGATACCCTTTGAAGGTAGACTTGATGAACCACGTCGTGAAGATGTTGAAGGGTTTATTGACATGATAGCTGTAGGGGAAACTAGACAAGTCTCAGGGGCAAGAATTACTAGTATACATTTCCCTGTTCTGCGCTACTTTGCTTTATTTGCTAATAGATGTTTAATTGGTCACGGGAACAGTGGGAATGTTAGTGCCCCTGATATTGTCATCTTACGCCATGCTTTGTTTCAAGACACAACTTTTAGCTTGGGGGCCGTCGTTGCTAAACGACTAAGTCTGAACCACTCGAAGGGCCCCGTATTTGGAGGCATCTTTGCTTCTCGCCTTGCTGAACATTTTAGAATACCTATTAGGCATTATGAGAAGGAAGAAAAATTGCTTGCCCCTGTTTATCTATATTACAAGAGCACAATAGCACATGATTTTATTGTTAAAGATAGGGATAGGTTGCTTAATTATAAATTAAGGTTTGATGAAAAATATTGTGAGATTGTTACCTTGCGTGCACCATCTCTGTTTGATCTGTCTACAGACATATATCTTGTTACATGAGATGCCTTCTACAAGTACCAGAGCCAGGCACAAGCATCAGAGCCTGAGCCGGAGCCACCACTCGATCCTTACCGTCAGTCTATTTATGGGTGGGATCTGGATGAGCTTGCCAACCAGTGGCACCCATAGGACACATCTCAGTACACTGGAGGGAGTAGCTTTGATCCCTGGCCATAGATCAACTTAGGCCAAAAGCCTAAGCTTGGGGGAGTACGTGTTTCTCACCGACTTTACATTTATGTTCACACACTTATTCTAGTTGTCGATGCTCACACTCTTTCACTATACCATCCATGCTTAGTTGCAATTTCTTTTTCTTAGTCTTTTTCTCGTGTGCTAGAAAAAACCTTAAGAAAAACAAAAAATATATTAGTTGTAGCTTCTAGCTAGTTTACTTTTCTTGTAGTAGTAACTAAATGAAAACCCAAAAAGATTTCCCATTCTTCTTTTGCTTGTTGGGAGCTTTCCCGTGTAAATAGTTTCTTTTCTTTTCTTTGGGGGATAAAAGTAGAAGACCATGATTAAAATGCTTAGTGGCTCTCATATGCTTTATTGTTGATTTAACCTTGAGCCATATTACCTTGTCTTCTCTCTTGTATTAAAAGCTTGCAGATTCCAGCTTAGTCCAATGCATGTGCACTATTATTATTATCCACACCATTCGGTCGTGCGAGTGAAAGGCAATAAGGATGATATATGATGAACTAATTGAGATGAGAAAAGCTAGTATGAACTCTATGTTGGAAATATGCCCTGGAGGCAATAATAAATTGGTTATTATTATATTTCCTTGTCCATGATAATTGTTTATTATCCATGATAGAATTGTATTGATAGGAAACTCAGATACATGTGTGGATACATAGACAAACTCCATGTCCCTAGTAAGCCTCTAGTTGGCTAGCTCGTTGATCAACAGATGGTCACGGTTTCCGGACCATGTACATTGGATGTCATTGATAACGGGATCACATCATTAGGAGAATGATGTGATGGACAAGACCCAATCCTAAGCCTAGCACAAATCGTGTAGTTCGTATGCTAAAGCTTTTCTATATGTCAAGTATCTTTTCCTTATACCATGAGATTGTGCAACTCCCGGATACCGTAGGAATGCTTTGGGTGTACCAAACATCACAACGTAACTGGGTGGCTATAAAGGTGCACTACAGGTATCTCCGAAAGTGTGTGTTGGGTTGGCACGAATCGAGACTGGGATTTGTCACTCCATATGACGGAGAGGTATCTCTGGGCCCACTCGGTAGGACATCATCATAATGTGCACAATATGTGATCAAGGAGTTGATCTCGGGATGATGTGTTACAGAACGAGTAAAGAGACTTGCCGGTAACGAGATTGAACAAGGTATCGGGATACCGACGATCGAATCTCGGGCAAGTACTGTACCGATAGACAAAGGAATTGTATACGGGATTAATTGAATCCTTGACATCGTGGTTCATCCGATGAGATCATCGTGGAACATGTGGGAGCCAACATGGGTATCCAGATCCCGCTGTTGGTTATTGACCGGAGAGTTGTCTCGGTCATGTCTGCATGCTTCCCGAGCCCGTAGGGTCTACACACTTAAGGTTCGATGACGCTAGGGTTATAGGGAAAGTATGTACGCGGTTAACGAATGTTGTTCGGAGTCCCGAATGAGATCCCAGACGTCACGAGGAGTTCCGGAATGGTCCGGAGGTAAAGATTCATATATGGGAAGTCCCGTTTTGGTCACCGGAAAAGTTTCGGGCGCTATCGGTAGCGTACCGGGACCAGCGGGAGGGTCCCGGGGGTCCATCGGGTGGGGCCACCAGCCCCAGAAGGCTGCGTGGGCCAAGTGTGGGAGGGGACCAGCCCCAGGTGGGCTGGTGCGCCCCCCCACCAGGGCCCAAGGCGCCTCCAAGAGGCGAGGGGGGCAAACCCTAGGGCAGATGGGCCCTAGGGCCCAATATGGTGCGCCCCCCTCTCCCTCCCCCCCTCTGGCAGCCACCCTTAGATGGGATCTAGGGTGGCCGCACCCCTAGGGGTGGGAAACCCTAAAGGGGGCGCAGCTCCTCCCTCCCCCTATATATACTTGAGGTTTGGGGCTGCCCATAAAACGGTTTGACCTCTCTCG
Source organism: Secale cereale (assembly GCA_902687465.1). Taxonomy (NCBI): domain Eukaryota; kingdom Viridiplantae; phylum Streptophyta; class Magnoliopsida; order Poales; family Poaceae; genus Secale; species Secale cereale. The sequence continues at coordinate 106,300,968 of LR738711.1, read as the reverse complement.
CTTGGCGCAGCCCTACCTCTCTCCCTCCTCGTCTCTCGCAGTGCTTGGCGAAGCCCTCCTGGAGTCCCGCGCTCCTCCACCACCACCACGCCGTCGTGCTACTGTTGGATGGAGTCTTCCCCAACCTCTCCCTCTCTCCTTGCTGGATCAAGGCGTGGGAGACGTCATCGGGCTGCACGTGTGTTGAACGCGGAGGCGCCGTTGTTCGGCGCTTAGATCGGAATCAACCGCGATCTGAATCGCAGCGAGTACGACTCCTTCATCCGCGTTCTTGTAACGCTTCCGCATCGCGATCTACAAGGGTATGTAGATGCACTCCCCTCTCCCTCGTTGCTAGATTACTCCATAGATAGATCTTGGTGATGCGTAGGAAAAAATTTGATTTTCTGGTACGATCCCCAATAGTGGCATCATGAGCTAGGTCTATGCGTAGTATCTTGCACGAGTAGAACACAAAGTAGTTGTGGGCGTAGATCATGTCAATTTACTTGCCGTTACTAGTCTTATCTTGATTCGGCGGCATCATGGGATGAAGCGGCCCGGACCGACCTTACACGTACTGTTACGTGAGACTGGTTCCACCGACTGACATGCACTAGTTGCATAAGGTGGCTAGCGGGTGTCTGTCTCTCCCACTTTAGTCGGATCGGATTCGATGAAAAGGGTCCTTATGAAGGGTAAATATAAATTGGCATATCACGTTGTGGTTTTGGCGTAGGTAAGAAACGTTCTTGCTAGAAACCTATAGCAGCCACGTAAAAACTTGCAACAACAATTAGAGAACGTCTAACTTGTTCTTGCAGCATGTGCCGTGTGATGTGATATGGCCAAAAGGATGTGATGAATGATATATATGTGATGTATGAGATTGATCATGTTCTTGTAATAGGAATCACGACTTGCATGTCGATGAGAATGACAACCGGCGGGAGCCATAGGAGTTGTCTTATTTATTGTATGACCTGCGTGTCACTGAATAACGCCATGTAATTACTTTACTTTATTGCTAAACGTTAGCCATAGTAGTATAAGTAATGTTTGGCAAGATGACTTCATGAAGACACAATGATGGAGATCATGATGATGGAGATCATGGTGTCATGCCGGTGACGATGATGATCATGGAGCCCCGAAGATGAAGATCAAAAGGAGCAAAATGATATTGGCCATATCATGTCACTATTTGATTGCATGTGATGTTTATCATGTTTTACATCTTATTTGCTTAGAACGACGGTAGTGAATAAGATGATCTCTCACTAAAATTTCAAGAATTGTGTTCCCCCTAACTGTGCACCGTTGCTAAGGTTCGTTGTTCCGAAGCACCACGTGATGATCGGGTGTGATAGGCTCTAACGTTCGCATACAACGGGTGTAAGCCAGATTTACACACGCGATACACTTAGGGTTGACTTGACGAGCCTAGCATGTACAGACATGGCCTCGGAACACGGAAGACCGAAAGGTCGAACATGAGTCGTATAGAAGATACGATCAACTTGAAGATGTTCACCGTTGATGACTAGTCCGTCTCATGTGATGATCGGACACGGCCTAGTCGATTCGGATCATGTATCACTTAGATGACTAGAGAGATGTCTATCTGAGTGGGAGTTCATTAGATGAACTTAGTTGTCATGAACAATAGTCTAAGTTGTCTTCGCAAATTATGTTGTAGACCAATAACTGCGTTGTAGCTCCCTGTTTAATACGATCCTAGAGAAAGACTAATTTGAAAGATATTGTAAGCAATGATGCGGACTGGGTCCGTAGTCCGAGGAGTGTCCTCACTGCTGCACAGAAAGCTTACGTCTTTGATGCACCGCTCGATGTGCACACCCCTACAACGTTGTCTGTGGATGTTGTGAACACCTGACAGACACGTCCTGATGACTACTTGATAGTTTAGTGCACCATACTTTACGGCTTAGAATCGGGATTCCAATGACGTTTTGAACGTCATAGAACATATGAGATGTTCTAAGAGCTGAAATTGGGATTTCAGGCTCATGCCCGTGTTGAGAGGTATGAGACCTCTGACAAGTTATTTTGCCAAAAAGATGGAGGAGAATAGCTCAACTAGTGAGCATGTGCTCAGAATGTCTGTGTGCTAAAATCACTTGAACCAAGTGGGAGTTAATCTTCCAGATGAGATAGTGGTTGACATAATTCTCTAGACACTATCACCAAGCTACTAGAACTTCGTGATGAACTATGACATGCAAAGGATGGAGATGATCCCGGAGCTATTAGCGGCGCTTAAGACCGCAAAAGTAGAAATCAAGAAGGAGCATCAATTGTTGATGGTTTAACAAGACCACTAGTTTCAAAAAGGGGCAAGGGCTAGAAGGGAAACTTCATGAATGGCAAACCAGTTGTCGATATAATGAAGGAACCCAAGGTTGAACCCAAACCTCGAGACTAAGTGCTTCTATTGTAAGGGGAACGGTCACATGGTAGCGGAACTACCCCAAATACATGGTAGATATGATAGTTGGCAACTTCAACAAAGTATATTTGATATACGTGTTATTGATGTGTACCTTACTAGTACTCCTTGTAGCACCTGGGTATTGGATACCGGTTCAATTGCTATTATTAGTGACTTGAAGCAAAAGCTACGGACTGAACGAGACTAGCTAAGGGCGAGGTGATGATGTGTGTTGGAAGTGTTTCCAAGGTTGATAAGATCACCATCGCACGCTCCCTCTACCTTCGGGATTAGTGTTGAACTTAGATAAATGTTATCAGGTGTCTACGTTGAACATGAATATGATTAGATCATGTTCATTGCAATACGGTTATTCATTTAAGTTAGAGAATAATGGTTATTCTGTTTACATGAATAATACCTTTATGGTCATGCACCCAATGGTTTATTGAATCTCGATCATAGTAATACACATGATAATAATATTAACGCCAAAAGATGTAGAGTTAATAATGATAGTACCACTTTCTTGTGGCACTGCCGCTTAGGTCATTTTGGCATAAAATGCATGAAGAAACTCCATGCTGATGGATGTTTGGAGTCACTTGATTTTGAATCGCTTGACACATGCGAGCCATGCCTCATGGGCAGGATGACTGAGATCCCGTTTTCAGGTACAATGAAACGGGCAAGTGACTTGTTGGAAGTCACACATACTGATGTGTGTGATCCAATGAGAATTAAGGCGTGTGGTGGATATCATTATTTTCTCATCTTCACTGCGATTTGAGTAGATATGGTTATATTTACTTAATGAAGCAAAAGTCTGAAAACGTTTGAAAAGTTCAAGCAATTTCAGAGTGAAGTTAAGAATCATCATAACAAGAAGATCATGTTCCTACGATCTGATCAAGGGGAGATTTTCTGAATTATGAGTTTGGCAATCACTTAAGACATTGTGGAATTGTTTCGTAGTTGAAGCCACCTGGAACACCACAGCGTAATGGTGTGTCCGGACGTCGTAATCGAACCTTATGAGATATGGTGCGATTTATGATGTCTCTTACCGATCTACCGCTATTATTTTGAGGTTATGCATTAGAGGCAGCTGCATTCACTTTATATAGGGTACCATCGAAGTCCGTTGAAACAACGCCGTATGAACTCTGGTTTGGCAAGAAACCAAAGTTGTCGTTTCTCAATGTTTGGGGCTGCGATGCTTATGGCTTCAGCCGGAAAAAGCTCGAACCCAAAGCGGACAAATACATCTTCATAGGATACCCAAAGGTAACAGTTGGGTATACCTTCTATCTCAGATCCAAGGGCAAAAATGTTTGTCGCTAAGAATGGGTCCTTTCTCGAGAAGGAGTTTCTCTCGAAAGATTTGAGTGGGAGGAAGATATAACTTGATGAGGTTGTCGAACCCTCACTTCAACCGGAAAGTAGTGCAACACAGAAAGATGTTTTTGTGGAACCTACGACTGTTGAAGAGGAAACTAATGATAGTGATCATGAAGCTTCGGATCAAGTTGCTATTGAACCTCGTAGGTCGACAATGATATGTACTACTCCTGAGTGGTTGGTATGGTGATCCTGTCTTAGAGGTCATGTTGTTGGACAACAATGAACCTACGAACTATGGAGAAGCAATGGTGGGCCCATATTCTGACAAATGGTTAGAAGCTGAGAAATCCGAGATAGGATCCATGTATCGAAACAAAGTATGGACTTTGGTAGACTTGCCCGATGATCGGCAAGCCATTGAGATAAATGGATCTTTAGGAAGAAGACGGACGTGGACGGTAATGTCACCATGTATGAAGCTCGACTTGTGGCAAAGAGTTTTTCACAAGTTCAAGGAGTTGACTACGATAAGATTTTCTCACCCGTAGCGATGCTTAAGTCCGTCAGAATCAAGTTAGCATTAGCTGCATTTATGAAATATGGCAGATGGTTGTCAAAACAAGTTTCCTTACCAATTTTCGTAAGGAAAGGTTGTATGTGATACAATCAGAAAGGTTTTGTCGATCCTAAGGATGCTAAAAGATATGCTAGCTCCAGCGATCCTTCTATGGACTAGAGCAAGCATCTCGGAGTCGGAATATATGCTTTGATGGAGTGATCAAAGTTTTGGGTATACAAAGTTTGTTAGAAACTTGTATTTACAATAAAGTGAGTGGGAGCACTACAACATTTCTGATAAGTATATGTGAATGACATATTGTAGATCCGAAATGATGTAGAATTTCTGGAAAGCGTAAAGGGTTGTTTGAAAGGAGTTTTTCAAAGGAAGACCTGGATAAAGCTGCTTACATACTGGGCATCAAGATCTATAGAGATAGATCAAGACGCCTGATGATACTTTCAAAAGGAACACACACCTTGGCATGATTTTGAAGGAGTTCAAAATAGATCAGTCAAAAAAAGGAGTTCTTGCCTGAGTTGTAAGGTGTGAAGTTGAGTAAGACTCAAAGCTTGACCACGACAGAAGAAAGAGGAAGGACGAAGGTCGTCCCCTATGATTTTGTCATAGGCTATATACGGTATGCCATGATGAGTACCGCACCTAATGTGTGCCTTGCCACATGTCTGGCAAGAGGGTACAAAGGTGATCCAGGAGTGGATCACTAGATAGTGGTCAAAATTATCCTTAGAGGAATAAGGAAATGTTTCTCGGTTATGGAGGTGATAAAGAGTTCGACGTAAAGAGTTACGTCGATGCAAGCTTAACACCTATCCGGATAACTCTGAGTGGAGATACCGGATACGTATAATGGAGCAACAGTTTGGAATAGCTCCAAGTGGAACGTGGTAGCAGCATCTACGATATGACATAAAGATTTGCCAAGTACATAGGGATCTGAATGTTGCAGACCCGTTGACTACAACCTCTCTCACAAGCATAACATGATCAAACCCAGAACTCATTCAGTGTTAATCACATATTGATGTGAACTAGATTACTCACTCTAGTAAACTCTTTGGATGTTAGTCACATGGCGATGTGACCTGTGACTGTTAATCACATGGCGATGTGAACTAGATTATTGACTCTAGTGCAAGTGGGAGACTGTTGGAAATATGCCCTAGAGGCAATAATAAATTGGTTATTATTATATTTCCTTGTCCATGATAATTGTTTATTATCCATGCTAGAATTGTATTGATAGGAAACTCAGATACATGTGTGGATACATAGACAAACTCCATGTCCCTAGTAAGCCTCTAGTTGACTAGCTCGTTGATCAACAGATGGTCACGGTTTCCTGACCATGTACATTGGATGTCATTGATAACGGGATCACATCATTAGGAGAATGATGTGATGAACAAGACCCAATCCTAAGCCTAGCACAGATCGTGTAGTTCGTATGCTAAAGCTTTTCTATATGTCAAGTATCTTTTCCTTATACCATGAGATTGTGTAACTCCCGGATACCGTAGGAATGCTTTGGGTGTACCAAACTTCACAACGTAACTGGGTGGCTATAAAGGTGCACTACAGGTATCTCCGAAAGTGTCTGTTGGGTTGGCACGAATCGAGACTGGGATTTGTCACTCCGTATGACGGAGAGGTATCTCTGGGCCCACTCGGTAGGACATCATCATAATGTGCACAATATGTGATCAAGGAGTTGATCGCGGGATGATGTGTTACGGAACGAGTAAAGAGACTTGCCGGTAACGAGATTGAACAAGGTATCGGGATACCGATGATCGAATCTCGGGCAAGTACTGTACCGATAGACAAAGGGAATTGTATACGGGATTAATTGAATCCTTGACATCTTGGTTCATCCGATGAGATCATTCTGGAACATGTGGGAGCCAACATGGGTATCCAGATCCCGCTGTTGGTTATTGACCGGAGAGTTGTCTCGGTCATGTCTGCATGCTTCCCGAGCCCGTAGGGTCTACACACTTAAGGTTCGATGACGCTAGGGTTATAGGGAAAGTATCTATGCGGTTACCGAATGTTGTTCGGAGTCCCGGATGAGATCTCGGACTTCACGAGGAGTTCCGGAATGGTCCGGAGGTAAAGATTCATATATGGGAAGTCCCGTTTTGGTCACCGGAAAAGTTTCGGGCGCTATCGGTAGCGTACCGGGACCACCGGGAGGGTCCCGAGGGTCCATCGGGTGGGGCCACCAGCCCCAGAAGGCTGCGTGGGCCAAGTGTGGGAGGGGACCAGCCCCAGGTGGGCTGGTGCGCCCCCCACCAGGGCCCAAGGCGCCTCCAAGAGGCGAGGGGGGCAAACCCTAGGGCAGATGGGCCCTAGGGCCCAATATGGTGCGCCCCCCTCTCCCTCTCCCCCTCTGGCCGCCACCCTTAGATGGGATCTAGGGTGGCCGCACCCCTAGGGGTGGGAAACCCTAAAGGGGGCGCAGCCCCTCCCTTCCCCCTATATATACTTGAGGTTTGGGGCTGCCCATAATACAGTTTGACCTCTCTCGCTTGGCGCAGCCCTACCTCTCTCCCTCCTCGTCTCTCGCAGTGCTTGGCGAAGCCCTCCTGGAGTCCCACGCTCCTCCATCACCACGACGCCGTCGTGCTGCTGTTGGATGGAGTCTTCCCCAACCTCTCCGTCTCTCCTTGCTGGATCAAGGCGTGGGAGACGTCATCGGGCTGCATGTGTGTTGAACGCGGAGGCGCCGTTGTTCGGCGCTTAGATCGGAATCAACCGCGATCTAAATCGCAGCGAGTACGACTCATTCATCCGCGTTCTTGTAACGCTTCCGCATCGCGATCTACAAGGGTATGTAGATGCACTCCCCTCTCCCTCGTTGCTAGATTACTCCATAGATAGATCTTGGTGATGCGTAGGAAATGTTTTGATTTTCTGGTACGATCCCCAACACTCTACCTCTCTTGTTTTTGTAAATATGATAGTTCATCGTTCCTGATTCAGCTTTTTATGAATGAAACATGCTTGCAATGACAATTAGAGATCATAGCTGCTTATGCCATGCTTAATTAGCTAAGAGTTTATAATGGTCTATCTTGCGTGCCAACATGATATTAAAATGGTTGTGATGTGGTATGATGAGGTGGTATCCTCCTTTGAACGATTCAAGTGGTCTGACTTGGCACATGTTCATGCATGTAGTTGAAACAAAATCAACATAGCCTCCACGATATTTATGCTCATGGTGATTTATATCCTACTCATGCTTGCATTCATTGTTAATTAATTTTAATGCATGTTCATGACCGTTGTTGCTCTCTAGCTGGTCGCTTCCCAGTCTCTTTCTAGCCTTCACATGTACTAAGCAGGAATACTGCTTGTGCATCCACTTCCATAAACCCCAAAGTTATTCCAATGAGTCCACCATACCTTCCTATATGCGGTATTTACCTGCCGTTCCAGGTAAATTTGTATGTGCCAAACTCTAAACCTTCAAATGAAATTCTGTTTTGTATGCTCGAACAGCTCATGTATCAACTAGGGTTGTCTATATCTTCCATGCTAGGTGGGTTATTCTCACGATGAGTGGACTCCGCTCATCATTCACGAGAAAATGGCTGGTAACCGGTATGCCCAGTCCCATGCTTAAAATCATAATAATTAAAGAAAACTCCCCCAGGGCTATAGCTGGTTTGCACGGTACCCGTTGTTTCAGGCTAGCCATGGAGTGTGCTTGTTGGTGGTTGGGGGAGTATAAACTTTACCATTCTGTTTGGGAACCGCCTATAAGGTGTGTAGCATGGAAGATATCGAGATTCTTGGTTCTTATGTTGACAATGAAAGTATACTGCTCAAAATGATATACATCTCTATTTAAAAATCGAGCTTTGGCACCTCTACAAATCCCTGCTTCCTTTTGAGAAGGGCCTATCTATTTACTTTTATGCTGAGTCATCATCCTCTTATAAAAGAGCACCAATAGGAGAGCACCTCTGTCATTTGCATGTATTACTATTAATTTGCATTGAGTATGATCATGACTGGATCTCTTTTACAATGAATTACAATGTCTAGTCAGTCCTTGATCTTTAAAGGTGCTCTGCATTTATGTTTTGCGGTCTCAGAAACAACTAGGGAGATACCATCTTGTTATATCATATCATGATTGTTTTGAGAAAGTGTTGTCATCCGAGGTTTATTATTATCGCTAGTTGATTATGCCATTGATGTGAGTAGACTTGAGACCTGAAAGTTATTGTGAATGTGGTTAGTTCATGATCTTGCTGAAAACCTGAATGCTGGCTTACATATTTACAACAACAAGAGCAAACAGAGTTTGTCAAAGTTTTTCTTTATCACTTTTAGTTTATCAACTGAATTGCTTGAGGACAAGCAAAGGTTTAAGCTTGGGAGAGTTGATACGTCTCCAACGTATCTACTTTTCCAAACACTTTTGCCCTTGTTTTGGACTCTAACTTGCATGATTTGAATGGAACTAACCCAGACTGACGTTGTTTTCAGCAGAACTGCCATGGTGTTGTTTTTGTGCAAAAATAAAAAGTTCTCGGAATGACCTGAAAATCCACGGAGAATTATTTTGGAGAATACAAAAAATACCTGCGGAAAGATCTAGCCCAGGGGGCCCACACCATGTCCACAAGGGTGGGGTGCATGCCCCCTGCCTCGTGGGCCCCCTGACGCTCCACGGACATATCCCAAGATCCCATATATTCACTTCCGAGGAGAAAAAATCAGAGAGGAAGATTTATCGCGTTTTACGATACGGAACCGCCACCAAGCCCTAATCTCTCTCGGGAGGGCTGATCTGGAGTCCGATCGGGGCTCCGGAGAGTGGAGATCGTCGCCATCGTCATCATCAACCTTCCTCCATCACCAATTCCATGATGCTCACCGCCGTGCATGATTAATTCCATCGTAGGCTTGCTGGACGGTGATGGGTTGGATGAGATCTATCATGTAATCGAGTTAGTTTTGTTAGGGTTTGATCCCTAGTATCCAGTATGTTCTGAGATTGATATTGCTATGACTTTGCTATGCTTAATGCTTGTCACTAGGACCCGAGTGCCATGATTTCAGATCTGAACCTATTATGTTTTTATGAATATATGTGTGTTCTTGATCCTATCTTGCAAGTCTATAGTCACCTACTATGTGTTATGACCCGGCAACCCCGAAGTGAGAATAATCGAGACCACTCCTGGTGATGACCACAGTTTGAGGAGTTCATGTATTCACTATGTGTTAATGCTTTGGTCCCGTACTCTATTAAAAGGAGGCCTTAATATCCCTTAGTTTCCAATTGGACCCCGCTGCCACGGGAGGGTAGGACAAAAGATGTCATGCAAGTTCTTTTCCATAAGCACGTAAGCCTATATTCGGAATACATGCCTACATTACATTGATGAACTGGAGCTACTTCTGTGTCACCCTAGGTTATAACTTCTACATGATGAATTTTATTCGACATAATTTCCCATCACCGATCCAATGCCTACGAGCTTTTCACATATTGCTTGTTGCCTATTTACTTTTCCGCTGCTACTATTACAAAAACTACAAAAACACTATAGTTACTTTTATTGCCGCTACCACCATTATCATATTACTTTGCTACTAAACTACCTTGCTGCAGATACTAAGTTTCCAGGTGTGGTTGAATTGACAACTCAGCTGCTAATACTTAAGAGTATTCTTTGGCTCCCCTTGTGTCGAATCAATAAATTTGGGTTGAATACTTTACCCTCGAAAATTGTTGCGATCCTCTATACTTGTGGGTTATCATGATCTGGCAACCCCGAAGTGACAATGGTCGGGACCACTCCAGGTGATGACCATAGTTTGAGGAGTTCATGTATTCACTAAGTGTTAATGCTTTGGTCCGGTACTCTATTAAAAGGAGGCCTTAATATCCCTTAGTTTCCACTAGGAACCCGCTGCCACGGGAGGGTAGGACAAAAGATGTCATGCAAGTTCTTTTCCATAAGCACGTATGACTATATTCAGAATACATGCCTACATTACATTGATGAACTGGAGCTAGTTTTGTGTCACCCTAGGTTATAACTATTACATGAGGAATCACATCCGACATAATTCCCCATCACCGATCCAATGCCTACGAGCTTTTCACATATTGCTTGTTGCTTATTTACTTTTCCACTGCTGCTATTACAAAAACTACAAAAACACTATCGTTACTTTTATTGTTGTTACCGTTACTTCCATATTACTTTGCTACTAAATTACCTTGCTGCAGATACTAAGTTTCCGGGTGTGGTTGAATTGACAACCCAGCTGCTAATACTTAAGAGTATTCTTTGGGTCCCCTTGTGTCGAATCAATAAATTTGGGTTGAATACTTTACCCTCGAAAACTGTTGCGATCCCCTACACTTGTGGGTTATCAAGACTATTTTCTGGCGCCGTTGCCGGGGAGCATAGCTATATTCTCTAAGTCACTTCGGATTTATATCTATTGATAACTATGGAGAATTTGAAGGACTCAAAAACCAAGATCTTTCCCTCAACTACGAGGTGAGGTAAGGAACTGCCACCTCTGCACTTGATTCACCCTCTGTTATGAGTAAATTTGCGACACCTACTCCTGCTATTGAATCTGATATGTCGTATGTTCTTGATGATGCCACTTATGCTATGTATGATGAAACTACTTCTATGCTTGATAATACTGTGCCACTAGGTGAATTTCTAGATGAAAAAATTGCTAAGGTTAGGGAGAATGCAAATATTGAAACTGATAATATTTATGAAAGTGATGATGAAGATTATCCCCCTAGATATCAATTACGTGTTTTTCCTGAGGGTTATGTTATGGATGATGAAACTGCTAGAGACTTTCTTGCTTGCAACGATAGATATGCTCTTAAGAAATTATTAGCTAAGTTGAAAGAAAAGTCTTTGAATGCTAGAATGAAATATGACCCTGCTTTTGCTACTTCACCTATCTTTGTTACTGATGAGGATTATGATTTCTCTGTTGATCCTAAGTTAATTAGTTTGGTTGAATCTGATCCTTTCCATGGCTATGAATCTGAAACTTTTGTGGCACATCTTACTAAGTTGAATGATATAGCCACCCTGTTCACCAACGAGGAAAAGATTCGTTATTATTATATCCTTAAGTTATTTCCATTCTCATTAAAGGATGATGTAAGACATGGTTTAATTCTATTGATCCTAGTTGTGTGCGTAGTCCCCAGGATATGATTTATTACTTCTTTGCTAAATATTTTCTCGCTCATAAGAACCAAGCTGCCTTACGGGAAATATATAATTTTGTGCAAATTGGAGAAGAGAGTCTCCCACAAGCTTGGGGGAGGCTTCTCCAATTACTTAATGCTTTGCCTGATCATCCTCTTCAGAGGAATGAAATACTTAATGTCTTTTATAATGTCTAACCGATGCTTCCAGAGACCACCTAGATAGTTGTGCCGGTTCTGTTTTCAGGGAAAGAACAGTTGATCAAGCTGAATTACTATTGAATAATATGTTGGCCAATGAAAATAATTGGACACTTCCTGAACCAGCCCCTAAGCCAACTCCGAAGAAAAGAGGTGTTTTGTTTCTAAGTCCTGAAGATATGCAAGAGGCAAAGAAATCTATGAAAGAGAAAGGTATTAAAGCTGAAGATGTTAAGAATTTACCGGCTATTGAAGAAATACATGGTCTTGATAACCCGACACAGGTAGTAAAGGTAAATTCTCTTTATAGATTTGATGAAGGTGATATTCCTCGTTATAAGTCTGTTAGCTAATGCGTAGATGAGTTTGATAATTTTATTGTGAAACAAGAAAACTTCAATGCTTATTTTAGTAGACACTTGCAACGTAATGCTTATATGATTGAACGCTTGAGTGATTATATGTCTAGAGTTAAAGGTGAATTGAAACTCCTTAGTAAACATGCTTCTACGGTTACCACTCAAGTAGAACAAGTACTTAAGGCTCAGAATGATTTGCTCAATGAATTAAATAGAAAGAATAATGACTATGTTGTTAGAGTTGCAACTAGAGGGGGTAAAGTGACTCAGGAACCTTTGTATCCTGAGGGCCACCCTAAGAGAATTGAGCAAGATTCTCACAGAGCTAATTTAGATGCACCTTGTTCTTCTAAACCTGTAGCTGACACACTTGAGAATCCCAATGATATCTCTGTTCCTGATGCTGAGACACAATCTGGTATTGAACATGAACCTAGTGATAATGTTAATGATGATGTTCATGATGATGCTCAACCTAGCAATGATAATGATGTAGAGATTGAACCTGCTGTTGATCTTGATAACCCGCAATCAAAGAATCAACGTTATGATAAGAGAGACTTTGTTGCTAGGAAGCATGGTAAGGAAAGAGAACCATGGGTTCAAAAACCCATGCCTTTTCCTCCTACACCATCCAAGAAAAAGGATGATGAGTGTAAGGGCATATTTCTCCCTAAGTAGTTTTGGTGATTGATGACAATGCATTTGCGGACTAATCATGTGCATTGAGCTTTTCAGATATATCTCACCTAGGCACAAGACGATTAAGTGCCCCTCGGAACCTATGGAAGATGGTGTTTCCTTTTGTTTCTTTTTGGTGGAATTGAGTCATAGGAAAGCTGCACTATTAAGAGGGGGTCCGCTTCGCAAAGGTTTGGGTGGAATCAACACGTACACGTCTACTCATTCGCACCACCTTTCCTTTGCTTCTCTGGAGCTCCGGCTGTTTTTCTTGTCGGTACAAAAACAGTGGCACCCTACTACTACCACTACCTGGCATGCGGTAGTACCGCTCATAGTATGCGGTAGTACCGCACGGACACACGGTAGTACTGCTTCAGAGGTGCGGTAGTACCGCACTACGCGGTAGTACCGTACCATGGACACGGTAGTACCGTGTGACCGGCCCAGCGTCGTAACTAGTACGATAGTAGGCATGGAAGTAATTTTTTTACTTCCGCGTCCTACGCGGTAGTACTGCTTCGAGCAAGCGGTAGTACCGTGTTGGGTTTTTGCAACGACCGTAAATCTGCGGATGTAGCTGCGGATGTATTTTATTTAGTCCGCGCTTCCCCTCAGCCAGTCTAACCCTGCCTTGCGGTAGTACCGCAAGGACGTGCGGTAGTACCACTCTGGCAGTACTACCGCCCGGTGCTTTAACGCAACAGGGCTAGTACTGGCTTGTACTGCACCAGCGGTAGTACCGCAACCAGAGCGGTAGTACCGCTGGGCCGAGCGGTAGTACCGCAACTTATGTGCGGTAGTACCGCGCTCTGCGGGCTGATTTGTGGGACAACGGTTGGATTTGTTCTCCCACTATATATAGGGAGCCTTCTTCTCCAAGAAGACTTACCTCGTCCTCCCGAAAGCTCCATTATTGCTCAAAGCTCCATTTCCGCCCGATCTCTCTCCCTAGCCAATCAAACTTGTTGATTTCCTCGGGATTGCTTGAGAAGGCATCGATCTACACTTCCACCAAGAGATATTTGATTCCCCCCACTAATCCCTTCGGATCTTGTTACTCTTGGGTGTTTGAGCACCCTAGACGGTTGAGGTCACCTCGAAGCCATATTCCATTGTGGTGAAGCTTCATGGTGTCGTTGGGAGCCTCCAATTCGGTTGTGGAGATAGCCCCAACCTTGTTTGTAAAGGTTCGGTTGCCGCCTTCAAGGGCACCACTAGTGGAATCACGGCACCTTCATTGTGTGAGGGCGTGAGGAGAATACGGTGGCCCTAGTGGCTTCTTGGGGAGCATTGTGCCTCCACACCGCTCCAACGGAGACGTACTTCCTCTCAAAGGGAAGGAACTTCAGGAACACATCCTTGTCTTCACCGGCTCCACTTGTGGTTATTTCTTTCCTTTGCTTGTGCAAGCTTTCCTTGTTTACCTTAGGTAGCTTGCTTGTGAGGTTGTTATCTTTGCTTCCTTTAAGTTGTCATCCTAGTTGCATATCTAGAAAACTTACTTTGTTGCTTAATTTAAATTGGTTAAGAAAAGCTAAAAATTGTTAGTTGCCTATTCACCCCCCTCTAGTCACCCATATCGATCCTTTCAATTGGTATGAGAGCCTCATCTCTTTATAAGGACTTTACCGTCCAAAGAGTATGGGTGACAACATAGTTGAGACGGAGGGACACTCCGGTGGAACTCCATCCTTGCCTACGTCCGACGGGGGAGCCTCGGTCTCTCGTGAGGAGTTCAATGTGGCAATGGTCACATTGAAAGAATCACTAGCGACCGAGGTCAAAGGCAAGTTTAAGGAATTGCTTGAGGGACTTAAATTATCCACCACACCGTTGGAAGTGATTCGGCCTGCTACCAACGTGTCGGAGGCTACTCCCGACAAGGGAGAAGCTAGTAGTGAGCAAGCCCTGGTTACTAAGAATGGGAGTGGGATCTTTGCCCACTCCGCTCCTCCTACCCACTATGGAGGACTCGTTCCTACTCCGCATTTAAATTCCGTTGGCCCTCCTCCTAAGTTTGTGAATTTTTTTGATTTTGCTACTTGGATGTTTCGCTTTAAACGTCATTTAAATCATTGCTCTACTAATCTTTGGAGAATCATTGAGCAAGGTTTCTACCCACATGATCCCGACAACTTAACACAAAGAGAAGATGCGGATCATCAATTCAACGAGTCTGTTCTTTGCGTACTTCAAGATGCTATCCCTCCCGAAGACATTGCACATCTTCGACCCTTCACCGTCGCCAAGGAAGCATGGGTGCATGTTGGCTCCATGTACAAGGGAAGCGCAAGCATTCAACGCTCTAACTATGAAGTTGTGCAAGATGAAGCCGATGAGTTTGCTATGATCGAAGATGAAGATCCTCGTGAACATTATCGGAGATTAACCACTCTTGCGGTTTCACTTCGAGATCATGGGAGCAAGGACACGGATGACAATTGGATCAAGCGCAAGTTTCTCAAGGTCAAGATGCCTTACCACAAGGCCCTGTCTTCCGTCATTCGCCAAAGACCAGACTTCCACACTTTGTCATCAAGTGAAGTGTTGGATGAGTTCGTTGCCATGAGGATCTTGGAAAAGACCGCCGACAATGCAGTTTTAAGAGCTCAACGATCAAAGAAGCCTAACCTTGCCTTGAAGGCCAAGGCTTGTGTGGAAGAAGAGGAGGAGGAGGATGACAATGAGTGTTGCCCCGAGGACACCAAATATGCCTATCATGAGCACATGGCACTTTCATCACGGCATTTTGGGGCAACAAGAAGAACTCAAGGCCCAACTTTAGCAAGAACAACTCAAGTGGCAACAAGGGCAAGCAACGAGTGAGGACGTGCTTCAACTGTGGGAATGTGAGCTACTTTGTTGTAGATTGCCCATATGAGAAAAGAGAAGACTCTGGAGGCAAGCTTACCCGGAAGGACAAGGCCAAGTCTTATCCCAACAAGAACAACCTCAACAAGAAGACCCCTCCTAAAGGGTTGGTGGCCCAAGAAGAATATGTTGAGGATGATGATAATGATGAAGATGATGAGATGGTCACCATGGCCACAATTGCTATTGCTACTACTCCACGCTCATCTCTCATCGACTCACCAAATGAGAACATCACCGCCAAGTGTCTCATGGCTAAGGCCATCAACAAGGTAACTCCAAACATCAACACTACCATCATCTGTAATCCTTCATTGACAGATTGTATTGATGAGAGTGAGGGAGCAGAGGAGGAAGATAATGAATTTGAGTTTTTTATGAGCAAAGTCAAGGGAAAACCCAAGAAGCACTTTGTTGCTCTCTTGGAACAACTCGGTGAGGCCAATGAAATGATCGAGGCTCACGAGGAGACCATTGCTAAAATGGAAGGACATAGTTGAGACTATGCCGATGAGATATCGGATCTCTCTAATGCTCTAGAGGAAGAGCGTGGTCTTCGTTTGGCTCTTGAGGAGTCACACAACGATGATCATGCTAAATTAAAGAAAGATCTCAATCATGATTTAGTTGTCTCTCGTATGATTAATTCCGAGAAGGCAAAACTTGGGGTTGACCATGCTAGACTCAAGGAGGAGTTTGTTACACTTGACAAGGCTCACAAGGCCTTGAAAGGTGTACATGCTTCTCTCAAAGAGTCTCATGATCAACTCCAAGTTTCGCTAACCAAGGAGAAAGCTATCTTTCCTCGTATGGTGTTGATTGATAATGCAAATGCTACTAACCCATGTTGCGAGCATGTGCATCTTGTTGAAGAGATTGCCAAGTTGAAGAAGCAACTTGAGAAAGGCCTTGTGACATGTATACAAGGTGAGAAGAACCTCAATGATCTTTTGAGCACTCAAAAGGAGGTTGTGGCAAAGGAAGGAATTGGGTTTGCTCCCAAGCCCAAGAAGAAGAAGAACGACAAGACCAAGCAACCTCCTCCTCTCAAACAAACCTTTGTGAAAGAGGGAGAGGGTGCTTCTAAGAAGAAGAACAATGTGAATAGTGGTGAAGTCAAGAAAAACCCCACCATACCAACAAACATAGCCGGCGACTTTAATCCTTCATATGTTTTATGTCATGCTAGTGATGGTCATGTCTTTGCTAAATTTGTTGGTTCTTCTTATGAGTACATTGAATGGTCTATTTGGGTTCCTAAGACCCTTGTTAATAACCTCAAAGGACCCATTACCAAATGGGTACCTAAATCCAAGCATTGATCTCATGTAGGAGTTTGCTTCCGGTGGGGGATCATGGTAGCTCGATAGTGGAGCCACAAATCATATGACCGGAAGCAAAGACTTGGTGGTGGACGTGCATCAAGGTTCATCCATGGCCACCAACGTCAAATGGGGTGATGCTTCATCTTCTAAGGTATTGGGGCTTGGCAAGGTTGTTGTTTCTCATGATCTTACGATCGAGAAAGTCATGTTTGTCGAGTCCCTTGCATACAACTTACTTTCTGTTCGTCAACTTGCACTCATGGGCTTTTCTACATTCTTTGATATTGATACCGTGGCCCTCTTGTGGAGCGAGACTCTTAAAGTAGCCTATGTTGGACATGTCGAGAACGGTCTCTATGTGGTTAACTTCTCGGAGCAACCCACTAAGACCGCGACATGCCTAATGGCTAAAGTTGATGTGGGATGGCTTTGGCATCGCCGGTTAGCCCATGTCAATATGAGATCTTTGCAACGTCTTCTAAAGGGGGACCATGTCCTTAGACTAACAAATGTTAGCTTTGCCAAAGATCGTGCTTGCAGTGCTTGTATTGAAGGAAAATTACATGAGACGGCTCACCCTCCCACGACTATCATCTACTCAAAAAGACCATTAGAGCTCCTTCACATGGATCTCTTTGGGCCTCCATCCTTTGATAGTCTTGGGGGCAGAAAGTATTGCTTGGTGATTGTGGATGATTATTCAAGATACACATGGGTATACTTCTTCAAGAAGAAGAGTGAGACCCAACAAACCATCATCAACTTTGCAAATGAAGCTCAACGACAACATGAAGCAAATATTTTGATGATCCGAAGTGACAAGCAGGATGCTCATGGCATTGTCATTCACAACAAGGCGCGTTTGGTGGCTCAAGGCTACTCCCAAGTCGAGGGTATCGACTACGGTGGAACCTTTGCCCCCGTTGCTCGCCTTGAATCTATCCGTTTGTTGCTTGCCTATGCTTCTCATCATAACTTTAAGTTGCAACAAATGGATGTGAAAAGTGCATTTCTTAATGGTCCTATTAATGAATTGGTTTATGTCAAACAACCCCCGGGGTTTGAGGATCCTAATTTCCGCAATCACGTGTATCAACTCGATAAGGCACTCTATGGCCTTAAACAAGCCCCACGTGCGTGGTATGAGCATCTTACCGAGTTGTTACAAGATCGTGGGTTTGAAATTGGGAAAATCGACCCCACTCTTTTTACTAAGAAGGTCAAAGCGGAGTTGTTTGTCTGCCAACTATATGTTGATGATATTATCTTTGGTTCACCTAACAAAGCTTTCAATGATGAGTTTGCCGCACTCATGACCACACATTTTGAGATGTCCATGATGGGAGAGTTGAAGTACTTCCTTGGGTTTGAGATTAAGCAAAGAAGAGAAGGAATCTTCATCAAACAAGCCAAGTACACTCAAGACATGCTCAAGAGGTTTAATCTAAGTGATGTCAAGCCGGCTACTACTCCAATGCCAACCAAGTGCCAACTTGACATTGATCCCAATGGTAAAGCGGTGGATCTAAAGGTATATCGTTCTATGATTGGTTCCTTGCTTTACCTTTGTGCATCTAAACCGGATATTATGTTGAGTGTGGGAATCTGTGCACGGTTTCAAGCTTCTCCTAAGGAAAGTCACTTTGTGGCAGTCAAGCGAATCTTTCGATATTTGGCTCATACCCCAAACTTTGGCTTATGGTAACCAAGAGGAGCAAACTTCAACCTTGTAGGTTTCTCTGATTCGTGTTGGGCGGGTGACAAAGTGGATAGGAAGTCCACTTCCGGAGGGTGCCAATTCCTTGGTTGCTCTCTGGTAAGTTGGTCTTCCAAAAAGCAAAGTTGTGTGTCTCTCTCGTCCACCGAAGGAGAGTATGTGGCAGCTGGCAGTTGTTGTGCTCAACTTCTATGGATGAGGCAAACTTTAAAGGATTAGGTGTCACTTGTGATAAAGTGCCTCTTTGGTGTGACAATGAAAGTGCCATCAAGATTTCTCTCAACCCGGTGCAACATTTCAAGACGAAGCATATTGAGATTCGGTATCACTTCATCCGGGATCATATTCCGCGAGGAGAAATCGAGCTTCACTATGTCAACACTCATGATAACCTTGCAAATATCTTCACGAAGCCATTGGATGAAGCAAGATTTCGCGAGTTAAGGCATGAGCTAAATATCATAGATTTGAGCAATGTTGCTTGAAACCTTGCACACACTCCTCCCACTCAACATATTTATCTTACCTAGATGTAGGCATGGACATAGGGGGAGTATTGTTCTCTCAATGCACTCTTCCTCCCCCCATTATGCATAAATCGATCAAGTCTTTGTCATTTGCCATGTTAAATGGTATGAGTGCTTCAAGACGAGTGTTGGTCATGGGCCCAAGGATAGTTCTTTGCGGTGCCATACCAAATAACTCAAACATAGGTGGCTTCGGCCACCGACCTCCTTCAAGGAGGAGTGTCTCGTGTGTTGTTCCAGTTGTTTGTTGTCTCTCTTTCCTTTTGCCGTGCGTGTGTGCTTTTTGCATTGCTTAAGCCTTCTTGTCGAAACTTGCATTTTCTTGGGGGAGCGGTACTACCGTGAATATTCATGGTACTACCGCAAAGGAGAATACGATACTACCACAACCAGCACGACAGAAATTTTTACTGCCGCTGGTAGAGCGGTACTACCGCTCCGCGTGCGGTACTTCCACCCGGGCGGTACTACCGCGATGACCGCGGTACTACCGCATTTGTTCGAACGGCTGGGGGTTATAAGCGGGCCGGGGGAGTTCTAACTCCCCCATACCCATTCATCTCGTCTCCCCCACGTCGTCTCTCTCTCTCTCAAGAACGCCGCCGGAGGACCTCACCAGATCTCCTTCCCCGGCCACTCTCTTCGCATTCCGACCGGTGGGATCGTTCCCCACCTCGACCTCTTGCCATGGATGAAGGTTTCTCCCCAAATCCCCTCTTATTTTTGCCCGTTTGCTGTTTCTAGGTTTTGGGGAGATGCATGTTGTTCTTGTGTTCTTCTTGACCTTATCCATGGAAGATTAGGGTGTAGGAGAGTTGTAGTGCAGTAGAAATGCTAGTAAGTATGTTGCTACTAAGTTGTTATGATCAGCCGTAGTATCGTTCGCCCGTTCTACGCGTTCTTGTTCAGATCCGCTTTCGGATCTGACCCCGAGCGGTACTACCGCTGGCTGACCGCGGTACTACCGCTCTGCCGCGTAACGGTACTACCGCCCTAAGGAGCGGTACTACCGTGATGAACGCGGAAGTAATTTTTTAGTACCGCGTTCTGTGCGGTACTACCGCAACACGTCGGTGCGGTACTACCGCCCCCTAAGTGGCACTAAAAATTTACTTCCGCCTTCTTCGACTAGTACTACCGCTTGGTTCATACCTACTTCGTAGCACATACATATTATCCCTTCTACATGTTTCGTGTGCTTTTTGTGGCTTTTGCATTGATTCTCTCTGCTTTCCTTCGTGTTCTTGTGTTTGTGTCTTAGGTGGTCGCTTCGGTTCCAATGTTCGTCGCTCGAATCCCAGCCGTGACACCGGGTCTAAGCGTCTGCGCACCTAAAGTGATGTTCCTGAGGGCTCCAGTGCCCCCCAACGCAGAACCAAGACCACCGCCACCAAGAACAAGGAACCAACTATGACCATGGAGGAGATACCAACTCATGAGTTCATCACAAGGAGGAAGATCAACCCCTATGCAGATCCCCAGGCTCAGTTCCATGGAGATGAACTGTTCTGGACCAAGCAGCAGTATCGTATCTACACAGAGGTACTCAAGAGCAAGCACAACCTGTATGTGGATGCACATTGGATTGACATGACCCACATGCGGAAGGAGGAGCACCGGGCCTACTTTGCTGAGGCTCTAGATCTTGTGGAGCAGTTTGGCATTGAGCACATCATGACATTTCAGATGGATTTTGACCCAGAGATTGTGGCACAGTTCTATGCTTCGGTGCACTTCCATCCCAAGGAAGAACACAACTTGACTTGGATGACAAATGGACATAAGATGACTGCTACATGGAAGGACTGTATGGATCTGCTTCAGGTTGCTGACGAGGGGCTCCACACTCCTGTTGGAGCTCGGCCTCATGCCAACGAAGAATCTGCCAACAAGGACCGGCTGCTGCCTTTTTATGTGGAGAAGACGCTTGCTAGTGGCAAGAAGACTTGGGTGATGAACCCCTTTCTGGATATCATGCATAGGATCTTCCGCAACACCTTGTTTCCTTGAGTTGGGGACAAGGACAAGGTACATGCATACCTCGTGGACATGTTGCTGATGTGTGAGGAGGCCCGCAGTGCTCAGACTCAACCACTTGATATCTCCCATATCATGTGGTGTGAGCTCCGCTTTGCGATTTTCTCTCGCAAAGTGCCTATCTACGGTCCTTTTCTGTTTCTGCTTATCTCCAAGACTTGGGAGAAGCTTTACTCTGATGAGGAGTTTGAGGCCCCGCAGTGGATTCGTCATGAGCCTATCCGACTTTGCATCAAGAGTCGTTGGGCTAACACCACTACCCGTGCAGAGGCTGCTGCAGCTCAGATGGATGAAGATGAGGAGCCATTGGAGGAGGAGGCAGCTGAGGACAGTTCTGGAGGATATGCTCCTCCCTCGTCTAAGCCCTCGTGGGCTAAGAGGCTGAAGAGGAAGATGAAGGCATTGTTTTGTATGCAGGCAAAGGGGCAGTACAAGGCTCATGTGACTCACAAGCAATCTCGCCAGCGCGACAAGAAGATAATGAAGATCTTTGGTGAGGAACCGTCTGATGGGTCGGAGGAGATCATCACTCCAGAGGCTGAGTGGATTGCCAAACAGGGCTACACATGGTCTGATTCCGAGGAGGAGCAGCAGGAGTCTGACGGTGCACATGACGACTGAGTTCTTCCGCCTGAGCTACCACCTGTCTTAGGTGTCCTCTTTCCCTTTGTGGTGTCTCGATGCCAAAGGGGGAGAGAGTGTTAGGATTTGCGTCTTGTGCCGTGTTTATTTGCGTTTCGTTGGTTGAACTTTGTCTGCTTGCTTGTGTTTGTGTCGTGTGTGTGAGACCTTCATATGGTGTGAGACATATGCTCCCTTCTCGTTAACTCGTTATTATGTCTATGCTATCTGTTAGGCTGTGAGCGGTTGCTTCACTTGCCCTTTATATGTGCTCACCTTATCCTCCTTACATATGTGTGTAGAATCTTATTCTTTGTTGCAAGGAGTATATTGTTTGTAGAATATAGGGGGAGCATTGATCCTAGTATGTGTGTTGTGCAGTCCAAAGCACCTTCTCTTGTATGCACACATCTAGGGGGAGCTTACCTATATTCTATAACTTTGCTAGGTTTGCTTACTTTCTTATATATCCTTGTGCAAATCCCGTATTGTCATTAATCCACCAAAAAGGGGGAGATTGTAAGGGCATATTTCTCCCTAAGTAGTTTTGGTGATTGATGACAATGCATTTGCGGACTAATCGTGTGCACTGAGCTTTTCAGATATATCTCACCTAGGCACAAGACGATTAAGTGCCCCTCGGAACCTATGGAAGATGATGTTTCCTTTTGTTTCTTTTCGGTGGAATTGAGTCATTGGAAAGCCGTACTATTAAGAGGGGTCCGCTTCGGAAAGGTTTGGGTGGAATCAACACGTACACGTCTACTCATTCACAGCACCTTTCCTTTGCTTCTCTGGAGCTCCGGCTATTTTTCTTGTCGGTGCAAAAATAGTGGCACCCTACTACTACCACTGCCTGGCATGCGGTAGTACCACACATAGTATGCGGTAGTACCGCACGGACACACGGTAGTACCGCTTCAGAGGTGCGGTAGTACCGCACTACGCGGTAGTACCGTACCATGGACACGGTAGTACCGTGTGACCGACCCAGCTTTGTAACTAGTACGGTAGTAGACACAGAAGTAATTTTTTACTTCTGCGTCCTACGCGGTAGTACCGCTTTGAGAAAGTGGTAGTACCGTGTCGGGTTTTTGCAACGACCATAAATATGCGGATGTAGCTACGGATGTATTTTATTTAGTCCGCGCTTCTCCTCAGCCAGTCTAACCCTGCCTTGCGGTAGTACCACAAGGACGTGCGGTAGTACCGCTCCGGCAGTACTACCGCCCGGTGCTTTAACGCAACAGGGCTAGTACTGGCTTGTACTGCACCAGCGGTAGTACCGCTGGGCCGAGCGATAGTACCGCGCTCTGCGGGCAGATTTGTGGGATGATGGTTGGATTTGTTCTCCCACTATATATAGGGAGTCTTCTTCTCCAAGAAGACTTATCTCTTCCTCCCCAAAGCTCCATTGTTGCTCAAAGCTCCATTTCCGCCCGATCTCTCTCCATATCCAATCAAACTTTTTGATTTCCTCGGGATTGCTTCAGAAGGCATCGATCTACACTTCCACCTAGAGATATTTGATTCCCCCCACTAATCCCTTGCGGATCTTGTTACTCTTGGGTGTTTGAGCACCCTAGATGGTTGAGGTCACCTTGGAGCCATATTCCATTATGGTGAAGCTTCGTGGTGTCGTTGGGAGCCTCCAATTCGGTTGTGGAGATAGCCCCAACCTTGTTTGTAAAGGTTCGGTTGCCGCCTTCAAGGGCACCACTAGTGGAATCACGGCACCTTACATTGTGTGAGGGTGTGAGGAGAATACGGTGGCCCTAGTGGCTTCTTGGGGAGCATTGTGCCTCCACACCGCTCCAACGGAGACGTACTTCCTCTCAAAGGGAAGGAACTTCGGGAACACATCCTCGTCTTCACCGGCTCCACTTGTGGTTATTTTTTTCCTTTACTTGTGCAAGCTTTCCTTGTTTACCTTAGGTAGCTTGCTTGTGAGGTTGTTATCTTTGCTTCCTTTAAGTTGTCATCCTAGTTGCATATCTAGACAACTTACTTTGGTGCTTAATTTAAATTGGTTAAGAAAAGCTAAAATTGTTAGTTGCCTATTCACCCCCCCTCTAGTCAACCATATCAATCCTTTCAATTGGTATCAAACCCTCGTCTTTTTATAAGGACTTTACCGTCCAAAGAGTATGGGTGACAACGTAGTCGAGACAGAGGGACACTCCGATGGAACTCCATCCTTGCCTACGTCCGATGGGGGAGCCTCGGTCTCTCGTGTGGAGTTCAATGTGGCAATGGTCACATTGAAAGAATCACTAGCGACCGAGGTCAAAGGCATGTTTAAGTAATTGCTTGAGGGACTTAAATTATCCACCACACCGTTGGAAGTGGTTCGTCCCGCTACCAACGTGTCAGAGGCTACTTTCAACAAGGGAGAAGCTAGTAGTGAGCAAGCCCCGGTTACTAATAATGGGAGTGGGATCTTTGCCCACTCCGCTCCTCCTACCCACTATGGAGGACCCGTCCCTACTCCGCATTATATTCCGTTGGCCCTCCTCCTAAGTTTGTGAAAAATTCTGATTTTGCTACTTGGATGTTTCGCTTTAAACGTCATCTTTGGAGAATAATTGAGCAAGGTTTCTACCCACATGATCCCGACAACTTAACTCCGAGAGAAGCTGCGGATCATCAATTCAACGAGTCTGTTCTTTGCATACTTCAAGATGCTATCCCTCCCGAAGACATTGCACATCTTCGACCCTTCACCGTGGCCAAGGAAGCATGGGAGCATGTTGCCTCCATGTACAAGGGAAGCACAAGCATTAAACGCTCTAACTATGAAGTTGTGCAAGATAAAGTCGATGAGTTTGCTATGATCGAAGATGAAGATCCCCGCGAACTTTATCGGAGATTAACCACTCTTGCGGTTTCACTTCGAGATCATGGGAGCAAGGACACGGATGACAATTGGATCAAGCGCAAGTTTCTCAAGGTCAAGATGCCTTACCACAAGGCCATGTCTTCCGTCATTCGCCAAAGACCGGACTTCCACACTTTGTCATCAAGTGAAGTGTTGGATGAGTTCGTTGCCATGAGGATCTCGGACAAGGCCGCCGACAATGCGGTTTTAAGAGCTCGACAATCAAAGAAGCCTAACCTTGCCTTGAAGGCCAAGGCTTGCGTGGAAGAAGAGGAGGAGGAGGATGACGATGAGTGTTGCCCCGAGGACACCAAATATGCCTATCATGAGCACATGGCTCTTTCATCACGGCAATTTTGGGGCAACAACAAGAACTCAAGGCCCAACTTTAGCAAGAACAACTCAAGTGGCAACAAGGGAAAGCAACGAGTGAGGACGTGCTTCGACTGTGGGAATGTGAGCCACTTTGTTGTAGATTGCCCATATGAGAAAAGAGAAGACTTTGGAGGCAAGCTTATCCGGAAGGACAAGGCCAAGTCTTATCCCAACAAGAACAACCTCAACAAGAAGACCCCTCCTAAAGGGTTGGTTGCCCAAGAAGAATATGTTGAGGATGATGATAATAATGAAGATGATGAGATGGTCACCATGGCCACAATTGCTATTGTTACTACTCCATTCTCATCTCTCTTCGACTCACCAAATGAGAACATCATCGCCAAGTGTCTCATGGCTAAGGCCACCAACAAGGTAACTCCAAACATCAACACTACCATCATCTCTAATCCATCATTGACGGATTGTATTGATGAGAGTGAGGGAGCAGAGGAGGAAGAGAATGAATTTGAGTTGTTTCTGAGCAAACTCAAGGGCAAACCCAAGAAGCACTTTGTTGCTCTCTTGGAACAACTCGGTGAGGCCAATGACATGATCGAGGCTCACGAGGAGACCATTGCTAAAATGGAAGGACATAGTCGAGACTATGCCGATGAGATATCAGATCTCTCTAATGCTCTAGGGGAAGAGTGTGGTCTTCGTTTGGCTCTTGAGGAGTCACACAACGATGATCATGCTAAATTAAAGAAAGATCTCGATCATTCTTTAGTTGTCTCTCGTATGACTAATTCCGAGAAGGCAAAACTTGGGGTTGACCATGCTAGACTCAAGGAGGAGTTTGTTACACTTGACAAGGCTCACAAGGCCTTGAAAGGTGTACATGCTTCTCTCAAAAAGTCTCATGGTCAACTCCAAGTTTCGCTAACCAAGGAGAAAGCTATCTTTCCTTGCATGGTGTTGATTGATAATGCAAATGCTAATAACCCATGTTGCGAGCATGTGCATCTTGTTGAAGAGAATGCCAAGTTGAAGAAGCAACTTGAGAAAGGCCTAGTGACATGTATACAAGGTGAGAAGAACCTCAACGATCTTTTGAGCAATCAAAAGGAGGTTGTGGGAAAGGAAGGAATTGGGTTTGCTCCCAAGCCCAAGAAGAAGAAGAACGACAAGACCAAGCAACCTCCTCCTCTCAAACAAACCTTTGTGAAAGAGGGAGAGGGTGCTTCTAAGAAGAAGAACAATGTGAAAAGTGGTGAAGTCAAGAAAAAACCCACCATACCATCAAAACATAGCCGGCGACTTTAATCCTTCATATGTTTTATGTCGTGCTAGTGATGGTCATGTCTTTGCTAAATTTGTTGGTTCTTCTTATGAGTACATTGAATGGTCTATTTGGGTTCCTAAGACCCTTGTTACTAACTTCAAAGGGTCCATTACCAAATGGGTACCTAAATCCAAGCATTGATCTCATGTAGGAGTTTGCTTCCGGTGGGGGATCATGGTTGCTCGATAGTGGAGCCACAAATCATATGACCGGAAGCAAAGACTTGGTGGTGGACGTGCATCAAGGTTCATCCATGGCCACCAACGTTGAATGGGGTGATGCTTCATCTTCTAAGGTATTGGGGCTTGGCAAGGTTGTTGTTTCTCATGATCTTAAGATCGAAAAAGTCATGCTTGTTGAGTCCCTTGCATACAACTTACTTTCTATTCGTCAAATTGCACTCATGGGCTTTGCTACATTCTTTGATATTGATACCATGGACCTCTTGTGGAGCGAGACTCTTAAAGTAGCCTATGTTGGACATGTCGAGAACGGTCTCTATGTGGTTAACTTCTCGGGGCAACCCACTAAGACCGCGACATGCCTAATGGCTAAAGTTGATGTGGGATGGCTTTGGCATCGCTGGTTAGCCCATGTCAATATGAGATCTTTGCAAAGTCTTCTAAAGGGGGACCATGTCCTTGGACTAACAAATGTTAGCTTTGCCAAAGATCGTGCTTGCAGTGCTTGTATTGAAGGAAAATTACATGAGACGGCTCACCCTCCCACGACTATCATCTACTCAAAAAGACCATTAGAGCTCCTTCACATGGATCTCTTTGGGCCTCCATCCTTTGATAGTGTTGCGGGCAGAAAATATTGCTTGGTGATTGTGGATGATTATTCAAGATACACATGGGTATACTTCTTCAAGAAGAAGAGTGAGACCCAACAAACCATCATCAACTTTGCAAATGAAGCTCAATGACAACATGAAGGAAATATTTTGATGATCTGAAGTGACAACGGCACCGAGTTCAAGAACTACACCTTGGATGAGTTTCTTAGTGATGAGGGGATCAAACATCAATATGCCGCACCCTATACCCCTCAACAAAATGGTGTAGCGGAGAGAAAGAACCGGACATTGATGGACGCGGCAAGGACCATGATGGCGGAATTCAAGTCTCCATACAACTTTTGGGCCGAAGCCATCAACACCGCGTGTCATGCATCCGATCGGCTCTATCTCCGCAAATGTTTGAACAAGACTCCATATGAGATTCTTACCGGTAACAAGCCCAATCTCAAGTACTTCCGGGTGTTCGGGTGTAAGTGTTTCCTCCTTAAGAAAGGTGCTCGTTTGTCTAAATTTGAGTCTGGAGCTCATGAGGGCATATTTGTTGGTTATGCTACAAACTCTCATGCTTACCGTGTCCTCAACAAGTCCAATGGACTCATTGAGGAGACGTGCAACGTGGAGTTTGATGAGAATAACGGATCCCAAGTGGAGCAAAGTGGTACTTGTGATGTAGGTGATGAAATTCCTCCTCAAGCCATAAGAAGAATGGGTGTTGGATATATCCTACCCATTGAGGAACCCCTTGTGGTCGAAGGAAAAGGACAATGTTCCACACAAGAGGAACCATCATCAACCCAAGACCCACACGCTTCCGAAGAACAAAGTGAAGGCCCTCAACCGGACGAACAAGGCCAAGTGTAAGATCAATCACAAGATGGTGGCGAGCCACCAAATGATGCACAAGGCCAAGTTCTCTCCTCTGAGCAAGATCAAGATCAAGAGGAAGCTCAAGATCAAGATCAAGCTCTTGACGTCGCTCAAGATGATCAACACAGCGCT
This sequence comes from Secale cereale, assembly GCA_902687465.1. Lineage (NCBI taxonomy): Eukaryota > Viridiplantae > Streptophyta > Magnoliopsida > Poales > Poaceae > Secale > Secale cereale. Next base: position 106,272,710 of record LR738711.1, on the reverse strand, counting down.
CCTCAATTATCACTTGAAGAGCAATTGGAGCGTCGTGCTGCAAAAATTACCTCCAGGCTTGCTTCTAGAGAACATCACATGAAGAATATTCTTGGAAGCATCACAAAGGGGGTAAGCACTCGTAGACAATTAGCAAACTATTGTGCTCATCAAGCTTTTGTCTATTGTGTTGAACCTCAAAAGGACTATGAGGCGCTCGAAGACCCTGATTGGCTTAATGCCATGCATGAAGAACTCCACAACTTCGAGCGCAACAAAGTGTGGCGTCTGGTGCTGATGCCAAAGGAGAACCATAATGTTATTGGAATCAAGTGGATATTTAAGAACAAGCAGGATTCTCATGGCATTGTCATTCACAACAAGGCGCGTTTGGTGGCTCAAGGCTACTCCCAAGTCGAGGGTATCGACTACGGTGAAACCTTTGCCCCCGTTGCTCGCCTTGAATCTATCAGATTGTTGCTTGCCTATGCTTCTCATCATAACTTTAAGTTTCAATAAATGAATGTGAAAAGTGCATTTCTTAATGATCCTATTAATGAGTTGGTTTATGTCAAACAACCCCTGGGGTTTGAGGATCCTAAGTTCCCCAATCACGTGTATCAACTCGATAAGGCACTCTATGGCCTTAAACAAGCCCCACGTGTGTGGTATGAGCATCTTACCGAGTTGTTACAAGATCGTGGGTTTGAAATTGGGAAAATCGACCCCCACTCTTTTTACTAAGAAGGTCAAAGCGGAGTTGTTTGTCTGCCAACTATATGTTGATGATATTATCTTTGGTTCACTAGCTATGTGTTAATGCTTTGGTCCGGTACTCTATTAAAAGGAGGCCTTAATATCCCTTAGTTTCCACTAGGACCCCGCTGCCACGGGAGGGTAGGACAAAAGATGGCATGCAAGTTCTTTTCCATAAGCACGTATGACTATATTCAGAATACATGCCTACATTACATTGATGAACTGGAGCTAGTTCTGTGTCACCCTAGGTTATAACTATTACATGAGGAATCGCATCCGACATAATTCCCCTTCACCGATCCAATGCCTACGAGCTTTTCACATATTGCTTGTTGCTTATTTACTTTTCCGCTGCTGCTATTACAAAAACTACAAAAACACTGCCGTTACTTTTATTGTTGTTACCGTTACTTCCATATTACTTTGCTACTAAATTATCTTGCTGCAGATACTAAGTTTCCAGGTGTGGTTGAATTGACAACTCAGCTGCTAATACTTAAGAGTATTCTTTGGCTCCCCTTGTGTCGAATCAATAAATTTGGGTTGAATACTTTATCCTTGAAAACTGTTGCAATCCCCTACACTTATGGGTTATCAAGACTATTTTCTGGCGCCGTTGCCGGGGAGCATAGCTATATTCTCTAAGTCACTTGGGATTTATATCTGTTGATCACTATGAAGAATTAGAAGGACTCAAAAACCAAGATCTTTCCCTCAACTACGAGGTGAGGTAAGGAACTTCATCTAGCTCTGCACTTGATTCACCCTCTGTTATGAGTAAATTTGCGACACCTACTCCTGCTATTGAATCTGATATGTCGTATGTTCTTGATGATGCGACTTCTACTATGTATGATGAAACTACTTCTATGCTTGATAATACTGTGCCACTAGGTAAATTTCTAGATGAACAAATTGCCAAGGTTATGGAGAATGCAAATATTGAAACTGATAATATTTATGAAAGTGATGATGAAGATTATCCCCCTAGATATGAATTGTGTGTTTTTCTTGAGGGTTATGTTATGGATGAAGAAACTGCTAGAGACTTTCTTGCTTGCAACGATATATATGATCTTAAGAAATTATTAGCTAAGCTGAAAGAAAAGTCTTTGAATGCTATAATGAAATATGACCCTGCTTTTGCTACTTCACCTATCTTTGTTACTGACAAGGGTTATGATTTCTCTGTTGATCCTAAGTTAATTACTGTGGTTGAATCTGATCCTTTCCATGGCTATGAATATGAAACTATTGTGGCACATCTTACTAAGTTGAATTATATAGCCACCATGTTCACCAACGAGGAAAAGATTCGTTATTACTATATCCTTAAGTTATTTCCATTCTCGTTAAAGGGTGATGTAAGACATGGTTTAGTTCTCTTGATCCTGGTTGTGTTCGTTGTCCCCAGGATATGATTTATTACTTCTTTGCTAAATATTTTATCGCACATAAGAACCAAGCTGCCTTACGGGAAATATATAATTTTGTGCAAATTGAAGAAGAGAGTCTCCCAAAAGCTTGGGGGAGGCTTCTCCAATTACTTAATGCTTTGCCTGATCATCCTCTTCAGAGGAATGAAATACTTGATGTCTTTTATAATGGACTTATCGATGCTTCCAGAGACCACCTAGATTGTTGTGCTGGTTGTGTTTTCAGGGAAAGAACAGTTGATCAAGCTGAATTACTATTGAATAATATGTTGGCCAATGAAAATAATTGGACACTTCCTGAACCAGCCCCTAATCCAACTCCGAAGAAAAGAGGTGTTATGTTTCTCAGTCCTGAAGATATGCAAGAGGCAAATAAATCTATGAAAGAGAAAGGTATTAAAGCTAAAGATGTTAAGAATTTACCGCCTATTGAAGAAATACATGGTCTTGATAACCCGACACAGGTAGTAAAGGTAAATTCTCTTTATAGATTTGATGAAGGTGATATTCCTCGTTATAAGTCTGCTAGCCAATGCTTAGATGAGTTTGTTAATTTTATTGTGAAACAAGAAAACTTCAATGCTTATTTTAGTAGACAATTGCAACGTAATGCTTATATGATTGAACGCTTGAGTGATTATATGTCTAGACTTAAAGGTGAATTGAAACTCCTTAGTAAACATGCTTCTATGGTTACCACTCAAGTAGAACAAGTACTTAAGGCTCAGAATGATTTGCTCAATGAATTAAATAGAAAGAATAATGACTATGCTGTTAGAGTTGCAACTAGAGGGGGTAAAGTGACTCAGGAACCTTTGTATCCTGAGGGCCACCCTAAGAGAATTGAGCAAGATTCTCACAGAGCTAATTTAGATGCACCTTGTACTTTTGTACCTGTAGCTGACACACCTGAGAATCCCAATGATATCTCTGTTTCTGATGCTGAGACACAATCTGGTATTGAACATGAACCTAGTGATAATGTTAATGATGATGTTCTAGATGATGCTCAACCTAGCAATGATAATGATGTAGAGATTGAACCTGCTATTGATCTTGATAACCCACAATCAAAGAATCAACGTTATGATAAGAAAGACTTTGTTGCTAGGAAGCACGGTAAGGAAAGAGAACCATGGGTTCAGAAACCCATGCCTTTTCCTCCTAAACCATCCAAGAAAAAGGATGATGAGGATTGTGAGCGCTTTGGTGAAATGATTAAACCTATCTTTTTGCGTATGCATTTGACTGATATGCTTAAAACAAATCCTTATGCTAAGTATATGAAGGGCATTATTACCAATAAAAGAAAGATACCTGAAGTAGAAATTTCCAGCATGCTTGCCAATTACATTTTAAGGGTGGAATGCCTAAGAAACTAGGAGATCCAGGAGTACCTACTATACCTTGCTCCATTAAAGGAAACTATGTTAAAACTGCTTTATATGATCTTGGAGCCGGTGTTAGTGTTATGCCTCTTTCTTTATATCGTAGACTTGACTTGAGTAAGTTGACACCTACTGAAATATCTTTGCAAATGGCCAATAAATCAACTGCTATACCTGTCGGTATTTGTGAGGATGTGCCTGTTGTAGTTGCAAATGTTACTATTCTAACGGACATTGGTATCCTTGATATTCCCGAGGATGATAGTATGTCTATTATTCTTGGTAGACCCTCTTTGAATACTCAAGGGGCTGTTATTGATTGCAACAAAGGCAATGTCACTTTTCATGTCAATGGTAATGAGCATACGGTACACTTTCCGAGGAAACAACCTCAGGTCCACAATATCAATTCTATTGGAATAATTTCAACTATTACTATTGGAGGTTTTGAATTTCCCCTTCCTACTGTCGAGAAGACATATGATATTCTTATTATTGGCGACATACATATCCCCACTGAGGTAACCTAGTGTCATTCGAAAATTCTCCAGTTTCATGTTATTCGGAAAGATTTTATTAACAAGTCTTGATCAACCTTGTTAATGGACTCCTTTTGATGAGCATGAGATGGGTGAATCTAGATAGCACAACCTTCTGTACCCTCCTTTTACTTTCTGTTAATTAGATTAAATAAAGCAAAAATAGTATTTTCTGTCTGTTTCTAGACTTATCCATACAATAAAAAAATACCCCAAAAATAAAAGTTCTCCAAATGCCCTGAAAATGAAATATGATTTTTTCTAGAATATTTAAGGATATTTGGCACGAAGAACACAGCAGGGGGATCCAGCACCTGGCCACGAGGGTCCAGGGCATGCCCACCCTCACTAGGCGCGCCCCTGCCTCGTAGGCCCCACGTGGCCCCCCTCCACTTATTCCTGCACCCACACACTCCCTCTTCCTCCCAAAAAATCACTATCCAGCTCAAGCACGAGTTCTAACTCATCTTGCTGCCATTTTCGATCTCCTTGCTCAAAGCTCCATTCACAAAACTGTTTGGGGAGATTGTTCATTAGTATGTGACTCCTCCATTGGTCCAATTAGTTTTTATTCTAGTGCTTTATTTATTGTAAATTTTTCCTACTGTGGTGACCTTGTTCTTGAGCTTGCATATTAAATTTTTTTGGTCCCAAGTAGTTCTAATGCATGATATAGTCTCTAGACACTTGTAGGAGTTGTTGCTATCAATCTTGTTGAGTTTGGTTCACTTTTATTTTGAGTTACTAAATTTTTTAGAAATTTTCAGAGGGGGGAAATGATGAGGAGATTGTTGAGAGGCTCTTCTAGCCAAGGTTCAAAGGATAAGCAGAAGGAAGAGAATAAGAAGCCCAAATATAATATTCCTTGCACCGCGGAAGTTCGGCCGTGTGAATGGCCTTGTAACGAGTTCTTGGAAGCCGCCGGGATTCCTTGCACCGCGGAAGTTCGGCCGTGTGAATGCAGGCCTCACCGACTTCCTCCACGACCAACATGAACAGTATCTCTTGCTCACTAATATTTTCACGCAAAACATTCATTTTCATGCTAATAAATCGCCACCTTCAGTGGAGTTTCATTTATATGATGAGGTTAAGGAGATGTCGTTCTATGATTTTTTTCAAGTATGTAAGATATCTTTTACTGGTATTCTTGAGGAACCCCATCGCAAGGATGATGAGGGGTTTATTGATACGATAGCTGTAGGGGAAACTAGGCAAGTTTCAGGGGCAAGAATTACTAGTATACATTTTCCTGTTCTACACTACTTTGCTATATTTTCTAGTAGATGCTTGAGAAAGAACATGCGGTGCCCCCATGTTTGGTTTTGGTAATTGATGACAATATCTATGGACTAATGGTTGTCTTGAGTTATATTTGAAGGATTTGTCCATAGGCTTCTCTTGAAGTCCATGTGTTGGTTTCAAGGAGTTTATGAGTTGACCAAGGTGCTATTAAGGAATTATCCAAAGATTGGTCATGTGAGGGATGAGCTTATTGCAAGCATGTCTTGAAGAAGAAGATTGTGTGATCATTCATGTTTACCTTCAAGACATCATCCAAATGAAGAGAGCTGGAAAGATTCAAGGTTGATCAAGACTAAGTCAAGAGTGAATCAAGTTGATCAACTCACAGAGCGTAGAAGATGTACCGAGAGGGATCAAGTGATCCCATGGTATGGTAAGCATTGTCCATTGCACTTTGTGTACTAACCCGTGTTCTATGTGAGAGTTCTATGTGGGGTTAGGTACGTGTCCATGGGCTTGCGTCAAGAGGAAGATATCATACAACCCATGGAAAGGATGACATCAAGTGGTGATCGTCATCAAGATTGCCATGTGCAAGTTCAAGTGGAGCATCATGAAGAGATCAAGTGCTTGAATCTTGCCATCCATTGTGGTGTCAATGGACTTGTGAAGATGTGCTAAAGAGTGGCTCGCCCATAGTGGACTATGAGGGAGCAATCATCTAGTCCTCATCGAGCCAATGCAATCAAGAAAGGTGGTCCAACTTGAGGGAGTCAAGATCGTCATCATCTAGCTCAAGTGGACCATGTGCAAGGCAAAGGTTTGCCCTTGATAGGTTTTCTATTTCACCGGTCTCGTGGTGGTAGTTGGGAGACCGGGTTATAGGATCGTTTGCCGTACTATCAAGGGGGGCTCTCAAGTTGGTAGCTTGATCATATCGTTAGTAGAGAGCTCAAACCATTGCATCCTTGCATCATGTTTCTTGGTTCTTGTTTGGTTCTCTTTGTGAGTCTTAGAGCTTATGGTCATCTTGATGACAAGCTTGAGTTCATCGAAAACGGAGTTCACATGCGTCTTCTATGATGTTTTCGGTGTTGGAGGTTTTACCGGTCTTATCCGAGGAAGGGTTCTCACCATTTTCTTATGGGCCTTTTCTAATTTGCTTCTTATTGATATTTATTTTAAGATTGTGTTAGCCCTTGTCGCTAGCTTTCCAACAAACTTGGTTTCATCGAATTCGGAGTCCGTTTGCAAAAGTTGTGGCAGTTTTGGTGTTCTGAAAAGGCTGCAGCGGTACTACCGCGAATTGGAGCAGATGTAATTTTTGACTACCACTCCAGAGAAGTACTACCATGGCTCCTACAGCGGTAGTACCGCTCTGGACCAAAAACTCGTCCCAAGTCCTGCGGTGGTAGGCCCGGATTTAATTTTTTAGTACCGCTCGGAAGCAGTAGTACCGCTACCCTTAGCAGTAGTACCGCTACCCCTAGCGGTAGTACCGTGAGGTCAAGCGGTAGTACCGCTCCGACGGTTCTTCTGGCCTTTTTGCCTCCTCGCTGTTGTTTTTCAAAGGGGTACTACCGCCCTAGTGGTAGTACCGCTCTGTGCGGGCTGTGAGCATAACAGTTGGATTTTTTTCCCACCTATAAAAGGGGGTCTTCTTCCCCAATGAACCTTATCTCTTGAGCTCGTGTTCTCCCCCCATTGTTGACCTTCTTCGAGCTTTCTATCTCTTAATCCCTCCATGGATTCTTGCTAGTTTTTGGGGGAGAAGAGAGAGGATATCTAGATCCACATTTCCACCAATCACTTTCTCCTCTAGGTGAGGGGAACCCCTTGGATCTAGATCTTGGAGTTCTTGGTGTTCTCCTTCTTGTTCTTCCTCTCATTTCCCTACCTAGCATTAGTTGCTTCGGTGCGATTTGGGAGAGAAGGACTTGGGAACTCCGTGTGCCCTTGCCATTGCATTTGGTGCATCGGTTTGAGTTCTCCACGGTGATACGTGGAAGTTACAAGTTGAGAAGCTTATCACTCTTGGGTGCTTGGTAACCTTGAGCTTGTTCCTCTTGGGTGCCCTAGACGGTTGTGGTCACCTCGAAGCCATATTCCATTTTGGTGAAGCTTCGTGGTGTCGTTGGGGAGATAGCCCCAACCTTGTGGTGTTCAGAGCTCAATCATTGTGGTGCAAAGCTCTGGGCAAGCGTCGGGGTCTCCAATTAGGTTGTGGAGATCGCCCCGAGCATTTTGTACGGGTTCGGTGACCGCCCCCAAGGGTTTCCATTTGTACGGGTTCGGTGACCGCCCTCAAGGGTCCCTTAGTGGAATCACGTCATCTTGCATTGTGCGAGGGCGTGAGGAGATTATGGTGGCCCTAGTGGCTTCTTGAGGAGCATTGTGCCTCCACACCGCTCAAACGGAGATTAGCATTCACAAGGGTGTGAACTTCGGGATACATCGTCGTCTCCGCGTTCCTCGGTTATCTCTTACCCGAGCCCTTTACTTATGCACTATACTTTGTGATAGCCATATTGTTTCTTGTCATATATCTTGCTATCACCTAGTTGATTATCTTGCTTAGTTAGCATAAGTTGTTGGTGCACATATGTGAGCCTAGTTGTTGTAGGTTTTGTGCTTGACAAATTAACCGCTAGGTTTATTCCGCATTTGTTCAAGCCTAAACCATAATTATTTTAGAGCGCATATTCACCCCCCCTCTAGGCGACATCCATGATCTTTCAATTGGTATCAGAGCCTCATCTCTCTTTATAGGGCTTAACCGCCTAGAGAGTAAGGATGTCGACTAGGGGTTTAGGATTCTGTGACACTCTTAGTTTTGATGGCACAAATTTTGATGTTTGGGTAATTCGCATGCTTAATCTCTTTAGGGTCATGGACCCAAATTTAGAGCGAATTGTAGATATGGGTTTTTCTCCTCGTAAGGATCCCCAAAGATTATCTTTAGAGGATGAGAAAAACTCTTATCTCAATGCTCAAGCTTCTAATGTGCTTTTTGATGCTTTGAGCAATGTAGTTATATTTCAACTCATGCCGTTCCGAGATGCTCATGAGTTGTGGACAAAGATTCAAGATAAATATGGTGTGTCCAAGAATTGTGGGGATGATTGTTCTCCCTCCACCTCCAGCCGTGTTGCTTTCTCAACTTCTTCTACTTCACCTACATGTGGATTGCCACAAGGTAATGATATGGTGAGTAGTGGTGTTCATTACAATGATGATAGTGGGATTATTGTTGATGATGCTTCATCACTTTCTTATTGCAATGCTTCATCTTTGGACTTCAGCACTTTGAGCACTCCAAATGTTTCACATGCTTGTGTTGATAGTCCTTGCATATCATGTAGAAATCGCTTGACTAAATCTCATGATGATATGCTTGCTATGTCTTGTTTCCATGATAAAAATGCATATATTTCCTCGAATTGGTGTGCTAACAATGTAGAGGAAATCCAACGCCCCATGGAACAAGATGTGGCCTTGAATGGTGCTTCGAGGGATTTAACATCATCATCTATAGTATATTGTCTTATGGCTAAGGCTTCAAAGGTATCTCCCACTTTGAATCCCAATATATCTTGTGATGATAGTGATGATGACAAGAATGATGATGATGTTGATTGTGATGAAGAGAATGATAATGTTGCCTCCTTAAAAATTAAGGGGGAAATGATTTTTAAAGCTCTTCTTAAGAATAAATTAGCTCGTTCCAACTTTATGGAAATCATGTCTATTGCCATTGAGGGCAAGAAATATATTGATGAGTTGGAATCTCGTCTTGAGGAGTATGAGGTCACCATTGAGAAAATGGAAGGTCATGAGCGTGATTATGCTAATGAGATCGCAGACCTCTCTCAAGCTCTTTAACTTGAACAAACCACCAAGGAATCTCTTGAGGAGACTTTTGCTCTAGAATTGTCTAGAGTGAGGGAATCTCGTGATAGAGCTTTTGAGGTGGCTAATGATTTTGAAACTAAAAATGAGAAGCTTGAAGTTGCACATGCTAAACTCCTTGAGGATTTTGAGCACCTCGAAAATGGCTCAAGGGTCATTAAGAGTGAGCTCATCAAACTCACCGAGTCTCATGCTCAACTTAAAGCTTCATATTCTAAAGAGCTTGCCAAGTTGCCTTCTCCTCTTACTATTATTGATGATGATTGTGCTACTAACTCTATATCTAGTGAAGCATCCATTTTGAAGGAGAATGTTGAGCTAAGGGATCAACTTGAGTTGCTATCTAGCAATTATGGGAAATTGGAAGAAAGTCATGTAAAGCTCACAAGCTCTCATGATGATCTTCTAGTATCCCATAATGTGCTAAATATAGCTCATGAGGCTATGATTATCAAGGTAACATCTAGTGAGCCTCATGTGGATACTAGCACTACTTCAAGTCAAAATGCTATCTTGACATGTGCTAGTCCTCGTAATTCATCTACTCACAATGTTGCTACTTCTTGTGATGAATTGCTTTCCTTGCCTTGTTGCTCTAACAAAGAAGCCTATACTTCCTCTAGTACTTGTGTTGATACTAACCATGTAGAGGAAATCAAAGAGCTCAAGGCCCAAGTCTCTTCCTTGAAGAAAGACTTGGAAAAGTGTCATGAAGGGAAGTCCACACTCAACAATATCTTGAGTGTGCAAAAATCTCCCAATGACTAAGGTGGACTTGGATTCAACTCCAATAAGAAGAAGAAGTCCAAGAGCAACAAGAAGAAGGGCCAAGAACAACTCAAGAATTCGGCCAAGATTATTTGCTTCAAGTGCAAAATTGATGGGCATCATGTTAGATCTTGCCCATTGAAGAAGAAGGCCTTTAGTGACAAGCAACAAGGGAAGAGGCCACAAGTTCAATCTCGTGCTCAACCGCAAGTTGGAGAAAGGCCGCTTTCCAAGAAGACTCATGGTAATGCTTCTCATTTTGAGAAATCAAATGAGAAGAAAGTGAAGAGTAGATGTTGCTACTTATGCCGTGAGAAGGGTCACCTTGCTTCTTCATGCACTAGTGGTAACTTATCCAACCCAATTATTATTGATGATATCTACTCTCTTGGGAAGGATAAGGTTGGCAATGTGTTTGCCAAGTTTGTTGGTACTCAAAGTGGTGTCAAGCAAAGAACCATTTGGGTTGCCAAGCCTATTGTTACTAACCTCTTAGGACCCAGCTTGGTTGGGGACCAACAAGCTCAAACTTGATCAATCGGTGCTGTTGGAGGGCATTGGAGACTTGGCTACATTATGAATAATTAAGGGGTCTTCATCATTCATATTGTGTAAAGCCAAGTCATTCGGATTATCAAGTTTCTATCTTATATCCAATGTTCCTCCATGCGGTAACTCGTGCTTAAATTGTATACATTGAAAGTTACTTGCCCCTTAGCATGTTGTGGTTTTGTACCTTGCATGTGCGTGCATATATTGTGCTTCCAATTTTCTTATCTTTAGAAATCAAGTATGTGCATGTTGGTTTGCGCATCATGTACGTGTGTGTAGTGATTTGAGCCTTTGTGCATATTGTTTGTATCTTAGTTGGCTCTTGTGAGAGATTAATGGAACATCCCATTTTGGGGGAGTGATGTGCTTTGTGCACCTCACAATCCTATAAATGTGTGTACATGAGGAATACCATATAGTTTTGGTATTACAAGATTATCTAGTCACTATGTGGTATATCTTCTCATGAGAAATTCAAATTCTAAAGTGACCATTAATTATCTCTTGTAGGTTCCTCTTATTGCCTCTTGTTTAAGTTTTCTTTGGTATCACATTATGGGGGAGTAATGTGCTATGTGCATATTACTAGCCTAGAAAATGTGTACATTTGAGATATTGTCACCTAGAGTTGATATTGTAAATTATCTTGTTCCTAGGTGACATGTTAGCTCTAGAAGTTGCAGTTTGCTTGTGTTTGGTGTGAAGATGATGTTGGATATCATTGCTATCTATCACCGGTAATTATTCCCAAATACTTCTTGTCTCTTGACAATTGGTAATCATTTATGTGGTAGAAATTTTTGATCATCTTTACATTGGCTTTTTTTTTCTTTTGTTCATCCTATCTCTTGCCAAGTTTGTATCAACTACCATTGCCTTCCTGCCACTTGTGGATCTTGTTGTTTTCTTGTTCTTGTCTAGTATTTTATAGATATAGTGAAAGTGGTGATCCCATCGTGTGCACTTTGTATTCAAATGCAAATTCTCTATAATGCACAGCTCGTGGGGGAGCTATCCTTTTTTCTATAAAACACTAAACTTGTAATCCATTTAAGTGTGTGTTGGTGGATGGTAAGCCATTTCTTTTTGGTACTTGTGCCATCATGAAACTTTGTAGAGAGCTTGGTTTGTTTGGAACCATCCTCTCTTTTGGGAGTTTGATATCATTTTGTGGGTTCTAATGGATATCTCATTCCTTGATGTATCTTTAGTGATATCTTCCAAGTGATGATTTCTCCATTCGGTATCCTTTTTCACTTGGCTTTTCCTTGTATTTTGGTCTCGGTTCTTGAAAGTCTTGAGCATGCATATTAACTTCATGTAGTTTCCTTGGCATGCTTTCTCTCTTTGACCCAATATATAGGGGAAACTCCACCAAGTCTCAAATTGACGAGATGTGCATGAATTTCATTTCCATATCTATATGCACATATTTATGTGGAGTTTGTCCTATGTATTGTTGGTGTTTCTAACTCTTTGGTCCCAATGAGTTTGGGTACCATTTTGTTTGTGTTGTTGTTATAGGAAAAATTTGGAGATGCATTGGATGCTCGGCTCACTCACAAAGAAGGTGTTGTCACCATGTGCATATTGGTGTCAATCTAGGATGATCAATGAACTACTATCTACCTTAAATTGGTATCTACTACATCCTTCCAATGATATCTCGGTAACAAGTATCTATTCATGCTTTCCTCTCTCGCATTCAACCTTGTGTAGGTTGCATCTTGGCATGATATTCATTTCATATCTTGTGATACTTGTTTCCTTTCTCAAAGCATCCCAACGATGATCTCTTGTTGCTAGTTGTGATGTCTTTGATGGATGTGTGATTGGACTTCATTTATATACAATAAGACCATATCTAGCCAAGTGCTATGCTTTCAAGCAAATATCTTATTGGTATATTTATGACTTCCTTGTGGATATCTTGTTCCTTCGTGTTGTCAATATTTCGGGTGTACATCCTTCTTTGTAGATATTGATTTCTTCTACCTAGAACCTTATACACTTGAGAGAATTTACATCTTTAGTTGATATCCTTTCTTTCACGTCCACCTTGTCTTTCTTATGTTATTTCTTTGGTGGCTCCGTGAAAGCTTTTGCCTTGAGTGCGTGTCCTCTATCATTGCATCTTGATGCACTCTTGTGTGGTGAAGTTTATTTTCCTCTTGCTTATCTTTACGAGGCTTGCCATCTTAATTGGTATCCCTCGTCTTGATGAGCCTCTCATCGTCTACCTTCACCATGGGTTGTCACAAGCATAGGTTCTCTATTTTCTTATTAGTAAGCTTGTGAACCCATTTGCCAGTTGTGTGTGGGAATGGTAGGCCTTGCACCGTGTGCCTCATTCTTTCAAGACTATGTTGATGCTTAATGCCCATCCTAATTTTAGTCTTCTCAAGTGCTTCGCCATGACTCGCACACATCATTTTGGTTGAGCCTATTCTTAAGTTGCCTCTTTTACATGTTGCTCAACCATGTGCTTGTTGCAAGCGCTAGGCTTTGTTTCCTATATGCTCACTTGCACTGGATGTGAGTTTCTATTGATTTTGGGGGAGCTATGATCCTATCTTGTGCACTTTGTATCCAATACAAATATTCTTATATGTGCACAAATCACGGGGAGCTTCTCCTAGTTTCTTTAGAACACTCCTCTGCTCATATCATAATATCATTTATTCTTGTGGCTCATAGGATCCTTGTCTAGTTGGTTCAGTTGATATCCTTTGATTGCTTGCTTCAATTGGTATATTTTGACTGCTTCATTGCTTGTGTCTCTCTTTGTTATGTCTTTGTGGCATATCTTTCTTTAGCAATCTTTATGCCTCAATATAGTTTGTGTTCCTCCAAGTATTTACCTTTGGGTATGTGTATTGCATTCCACTCTCTTGTTGAGAAATACACATTTTATGGAGGACCACAATTTATATTGGCCTTCTTAGCTTTTTGCCCATTTTGGCAATCGATGCCAATGGGGGAGAAGTTTCAGAGAGTTTTGTGGAGAAGTTTAGAGAGTTATCTCCTCTTGCTTTGGTTTTGTTCCTTAGCATTTGCATCTCATTCGCATGCACTTGGTTGTTGCATTGCATGGTGATGCATAATTCCTTATATAAACTCTCTTGAAAGTGACTGTCATAAATTACCAAAATGGGGGAGATTGAAAAAACATGCGGTGCCCCCATGTTTGGTTTTGGTAATTGATGACAATATCTATGGACTAATGGTTGTCTTGAGTTATATTTGAAGGATTTGTCCATAGGCTTCTCTTGAAGTCCATGTGTTGGTTTCAAGGAGTTTATGAGTTGACCAAGGTGCTATTAAGGAATTATCCAAAGATTGGTCATGTGAGGGCTGAGCTTATTGCAAGCATGTCTTGAAGAAGAAGATTGTGTGATCATTCATGTTTACCTTCAAGACATCATCCAAATGAAGAGAGTTGGAAAGATTCAACGTTGATCAAGACTAAGTCAAGAGTGAATCAAGTTGATCAACTCACAAAGCATAGAAGATGTACCGAGAGGGATCAAGTGATCCCATGGTATGGTAAGCATTGTCCATTGAACTTTGTGTACTAACCCATGGTCTATGTGAGAGTTCTATGTGGGGTTAGGTACGTGTCCATGGGCTTGCATCAAGAGGAAGATATCATACAACCCATGGAAAGGATGACATCAAATGGTGATCGTCATCAAGATTGCCATGTGAAAGTTCAAGTGGAGCATCATGAAGAGATCAAGTGCTTGAATCTTGCCATCCATTATGGTATCAATGGACTTGTGAAGATGTGCTAAAGAGTGGCTCGCCCATAGTGGACTATGAGGGAGCAATCATCTAGTCCTCATCGAGCCAATGCAATCAAGAAAGGTGGTACAACTTGAGGGAGTCAAGATCGTCATCATCTAGCTCAAGTTGACCATGTGCAATGCAAAGGTTTGCCCTTGATAGGTTTTCTATTTTACTGGTCTCGTGGTGGTAGTTGGGAGACCGGGTTATAGGATCGTTTGCCGTACTATCAAGGGGGGCTCTCAAGTTGGTAGCTTGATCGTATCGTTAGTAGAGAGCTCAAACCATTGCATCCTTGCATCATGTTTCTTGGTTCTTGTTTGGTTCTTTTTGTGAGTCTTAGAGCTTATGGTCGTCTTGATGACAAGCTTGAGTTCATCGAAAACGGAGTTCACATGCGTCTTCTATGATGTTTTCGGTGTTGGAGGTTTTACCGGTCTTATCCGAGGAAGGGTTCTCACCATTTTCTTATGGACTTTTCTAATTTGCTTCTTATTGATATTTATTTTAAGATTGTGTTAGCCCTTGTCGCTAGCTTTCCAACAAACTTGGTTTCATCGAATTCGGAGTCCGTTTGCAAAAGTTGTGGCAGTTTTGGTGTTCTGAAAAGGCTGCAGCGGTACTACCGCGAATTGGAGCGGATGTAATTTTTTACTACCGCTCCAGAGAAGTTCTACCATGTCTCCTTACAGCGGTAGTACTGCTCCGGACCAAAAACTCGTCTCAAGTCCTGCGGTGGTAGGCCCGGATGTAACTTTTTAGTACCGCTCGCAAGCAGTAGTACCGCTACCCCTAGCGGTAGTACCGTGAGGTCAAGAGGTACTACTGCTCCGACGGTTCTTCTGGCCTTTTTGCCTCCTCGCTGTTGTTTTTCAAAGGGGTACTACCACCCTAGCGGTAATATCGCTCTGTGCGGGCTGTGAGCATAACGGTTGGATTTTTTCCCACCTATAAAAGGGGGTCTTCTTCCCTAATGAACCTTATCTCTTGAGCTCGTGTTCTTCCCCCATTGTTGACCTTCTTCGAGCTTGCTATCTCTCAATCCCTCCATGGATTCTTGCTAGTTTTGGGGGGAAAATAGAGAGGAGATCTAGATCCACATTTCCACCAATCACTTTCTCCTCTAGGTGAGGGGAACCCCTTGGATCAAGATCTTGGAGTTCTTGGTGTTCTCCTTCTTGTTCTTCCTCTATTTTCCCTCCCTAGCATTAGTTGCTTCGGTGGGATTTGGGAGAGAAGGACTTGGTCACTCCGTGTGCCCTTGTCATTGCATTTGGTGCATCGGTTTGAGTTCTCCACGGTGATACGTGGAAGTTACAGGTTGAGAAGCTTATTACTCTTGGGTGCTTGGTAACCTTGAGCTTGTTCCTCTTGGGTTCTTGGGTGCCCTAGACGGTTGTGGTCACCTCGAAGCCATATTCCATTGTGGTGAAGCTTTGTGGTGTCGTTGGGGAGATAGCCCCAACCTTCTGGTGTTCGGAGCTCAATCATTGTGGTGCAAAGCTCCGGGCAAGCGTCGGGGTCTCCAATTAGGTTGTGGAGATCACCCCGAGCATTTTGTACGGGTTCGGTGACCGCCCCCAAGGGTTGCCATTTGTACGGATTCGGTGACCGTCCTCAAGGGTCCCTTAGTGGAATCACGGCATCTTGCATTGTGCGAGGGCGTGAGGAGATTACGGTGGCCCTAGTGGCTTCTTGGGGAGCATTGCGCCTCCACACCGCTCCAAATGGAGATTAGCATCCGCAAGGGTGTGAACTTCGGGATACATCGTCGTCCCCGCGTTCCTCGGTTATCTCTTACCCGAGCCCTTTACTTATGCACTATACTTTGTGATAGCCATATTGTTTCTTGTCATATATCTTGCTATCACCTAGTTGATTATCTTGTTTAGTTAGCATAAGTTGTTGGTGCACATAGGTGAGCCTAGTTGTTGTAGGTTTTGTGCTTGACAAATTAACCGCTAGGTTTATTCCGCATTTGTTCAAGCCTAAACCATAATTATTTTAAAGCGCCTATTCACCTCCCCCTCTAGGCGACATCCACGATCTTTCAGCTTGGTTGGTCGCGGGAACAGTGGGAATCTTAGTGGCCCTGATATTGTCATTTTGCGCCATGCTTTGTTCCAAGACACAACCTTTAGCTTGGGTGCCGTCGTTGCTAAAGATTAAGTTTGAACCGCACAAAAGGCCCCATCTTCGGAGGCATCTTTGCTTCTAGCCTTGCTGAACACTTTAGAATACCTATTAGGCATCATGAGAAGGAAGAAAATTGTTGGCCCCTCCTTATCTTGATTATAAGAGTATGATATCACATGATTTTATTATTAAAGACAAGGAGAAGTTGCTTAAGTATAAATTGAGGTTTGATGAAAAATATTGTGAGATTATTACCTTGCCTGCACCATCTCTGTTTGATCTATTTTCAGGCATATACCTCGTTTCGTCAGATGCCTTCTACAAGTACCAGAGCCAGGCACAAGCTTCTGAGCCGGAGCCACCACTTGACCCTTACCGGCAGTCTGTTTATGGATGGGATCCAGATGAGATTGCCAGCTAGTGGAAGTCAGAGGATGCTCCTGAGTACACCGGAGAAAGTAGCTTCGATCCGTGGCCATAGACCAACTTAGGCCAAAAGCCTAAGCTTGGGGGAGTACGTGTTTCTCACCGACATTACATTCATGTTCACGCACTTATTCTAGTTGTCGGTGCTCACACTCTTTCATTGTACTATCCATGCTAGTTTCAATTCTTTTCTTAGTCTTTTTCTCGTGTGTTAGAAAAACCTTAAGAAAAACAAAAAAATTAGTTGTAGATTTTAGCTAGTTTACTTTCTATGCGTGTAGTAGTAGTAATTAAAAGAAAACCCAAAAAGATTTCTCATTCTTCTTTTGCTTGTTGGGAGCTTTCCCGTGTAAATATTTTCTTTTCTTTCTTTGGGGGTCAAGAGGAGAAGATCATGATGAAAATGCTTAGTGGCTCTCATATGCTTTATTCTTGATTTAACCTTGAGCCATATTACCTTGTCTTCTCCCTTCTATTAAATGCTTGAAGATTCCAGCTTAGTCCAATGCACGTGCACTATTATTATTTTCTACACCATTCAGTCGTGCGAGTGAAAGGCAATAATGACGATATATGATGAACTAATTGAGATGAGAAAAGCTGGTATGAACTCGACCTCTCTTGTTTTTGTAAATATGATAGTTCATCGTTCCTGATTCAGCCTATTATGAATGAAACATGCTTGAAGTGACAATTAGAGATCATAGCTGCTCATGCCATGCTTAATTAGCTAGGGGTTTATAATGGTCTATCTTGTGTGCCAACATGATATTAAAATGGTTGTGATGTGGTATGATAGGGTGGTATCCTCCTTTGAACGATTCAAGTGGTTTGACTTGGCACATGTTCACGCATGTAGTTGAAACAAAATCAACATAGCCTCCACGATATTTATGTTCATGGTGATTTATATCCTACTTATGCTTGCATTCATTCTTGATTAATTGTAATGCATGTTCATGGCTGTTGTCGCTCTCTAGCTGGTCGCTTCCCAGTCTCTTTCTAGCCTTCACCTATACTAAGCGGGAGTACTGCTTGTGCATCCACTTCCATAAACCCCAAAGTTATTCCATAAGAGCATCTTCAACAGGCGCCAGTCGCGTCGCGCGCAAAAAACAGATATGCCGCGCGCGCATCGTTCGGTTTGGCGTGGCGCGCAGCGCTGGCTCCAGCAGCCGCGCTAAAATGCAGCGCGCGCGCGCCGCTCCAGCAGCGCGCGTGACTCGCAGAAACAACATATGCATTCGAAAACAGAAGCAAAAACATCAAAACAAACAAAAATTAATAGTTCAATTTCGTTTATTACAACTCAAAACAAATAGTTTAGCGTTCAATACAACAAATAGTGCAATTAAACACAACAAATAGTTCAACAATACAATAAACGAACGCACAAATCATGATGCTCTTTGTCGTCCATTCCATGCCCACCACTCCTCAATGAGATCCTTCTAAAGATCATTATGCGCTGCGGGACGTCAAATGGCATGATAGGAGGCAACAAAACGGGCCACCCTTTCAGCCCTCCGTCGCACTCACACGGGATATCCCAAGAGCTCATACTGAGAGTAGTCTACATCTTGGCCACGCTCATTCTCGATGATCATGTTGTGCATGATCACACAAGCGTGCATTATGTACCAAAGCATCTTTTGATCCCAAAATCTAGCCGGTCCTCTCACAATAGCAAATTGGGCTTGCAAAATCCCAAAAGCTCTCTCCACATCTTTTCTAGTCGCCGCCTGAGCATTGTGGAAATCTAGATTTTTCTTACCTTCTGGCTTTTTCAACGGCTTGACAAAGGTTTAGATCCCATCCGCTAGATAATAGCCATAGTTGTATGTACGGCCATTTGCTACAAACTTCACCGGTGGCAACTCCCCATTTGCAATCTTATTCATCAGTGGTGACAGGTTGACAACATTAATGTCATTTAAAGATCCAGGCATTCCAAAAAATGCATGCCAATCCAAGTCTCTTGATCGGCCACCGCTTCAAGGATTATAGTGGAAACCTTTTTTTGGCCATGGAATTGCCCATGCCATGCCTTTGGACAATTCTTCCAACTCCAATGCATGCAATCTATTGAGCCAAGCATGCCAGGAAAGCCGCGAGCTTTGTTCATCGCTAAAAGCCTTGCGACGTCTTCAGCATTGGGAGATCTCAAATACTCCTCGCCAAACACTTGCACAATTCCAACTGCGAAGCGCTTGACACACATGATGGCTTGGCTCTCACCCATAGCCAAGTGATCATCAACAAGATCAACCGGTATACCGTATGCCAACATACGCAAAGCGGCTGTCACCTTCTGAAAGGTGCTATGCCCGAGCTCTCCGGCGGCATTCCTCCTTTGCTGAAAAAAGCGGTCATGGCTCGCTAGTTTCCCTGCAATGCGCCTAAACAACTCGGTGCTCATCCTAAACCGGCGACAAAAATACGACTCGGGGTATGTGGGATTCTCCGCAAAATAATGCCTGATCAATCTATTGTGGGCATCGATCCTATCCCTCCAAATTTTTTGCCGACCCATAACCGAACCACCGTGCTTCGGTTTTTTATTAATATGCATAGCTAGGATCATTGCAAGATCCTCCTCCTCTTCCATATTAAATTCTTCTTCGGAAGAATCATACGACGAACTCATCTACAATGTTGAATACTATGCTATAAATAAAAAACTCCAATCAACATGCACGAAATGGCTTTTGAGCAATACATACCTTCCAGGTGTTTTGTCAAACACCTTGCGGGCGCCGAGCGGCAGCGAGCGCGCGGGCGCTGTTCGTCGGAGGACCAGCACGCGCGCGGGGCAGCGGGACTAGAGGGGGCCGGAGAAAGCGCGCGCGGGGCGGGGATAGGCCGGGGAAGCGCCGGAACGGTCGCTGGGTGGCGCGGTCGGCGGCGGCGGCGCGGCTGGATGGGGGGTGGGAGGTGCGAACGAGCGCGCGAGAGTCCAGCGCGCGGGAGCGGGTGCAACAAATAAGCGGCGCGCGATTGCATTTCGGCCCGCGCGCTGGACTGCGTATGCTGCGCGCGCTATTTTCGCGCGCCCGCTGGAGCAAGTATTCCGGTTGCGCGCGCGCTAAAACGGGGGATTTTGCGGCGCGGCGCTTGTTTGGTGCGCCTGTTGGAGATGCTCTAAGAGTCCACCATACCTTCCTATATGCGGTATCTACCTGCCGTTCCAAGTAAATTTGTATGTGCCAAACTCTAAACCTTCAAATAAAATTCTGTTTTGTATGCTCAAACAGCTCATGTATCAACTAGGGTTGTCTATATCTTCCATGCTAGCTGGGTTATTCTCACGAGGAGTGGACTCCGCTCATCATTCATGAGAAAATGGCTGGTAACCGGGATGCCCAGTCCCATGCTCAAATCATAATAATTCAACAAAACTCCCCCAGGGTTGTTGCCGGTTTGCACGGTACCCGCTGTTTCGGGCTAGCCGTGGAGTGTGCTTGTTGGTGGTTGGGGGAGTATAAACTTTACCACTCTGTTTGGGAACCACCTATAATGTGTGTAGCATGGAATATATCGAGATTCTTGGTTATTATGTTGACAATGAGAGTATACCGCTCAAAATATTATTCACCTGTATTTCAAAATCGAGCTCTGGCACCTCTACAAATCCCTGCTTCCCTCTACGAAGGGCCTGTCTATTTACTTTTATGTTGAATCACCATCCTCTTATTAAAGAGCACCAGTTGGAGAGCACCACTATCTTTTGCATGTATTGCTATTGACTTGCATTGAGTATTATTGTGACTAGATCTCTTTTACCATGAATTACAATGTCTAGTCTGTCCTTGATCTTTAAAGGTGCTCTGCATTTATGTTTTGCGGTCTCAGAAAGGGCTTGCGAGATACCATCTTGTTATATCATATTATGATTGTTTTGAGAAAGTGTTGTCATCCGAGGTTAGTTGATTATGCCACTGATATGAGTAGACATGAGACCTGAAAGTTAATGTGAATGTGGTTATGTAATGCCCAGGATGGGACTATACCTCCTACGTGTCGATGCACGACTTAAAGGTATAAGCCCATCCTAGAATGATCTCAAGTTTGGTATCTTTGCACGACTCATGTAAAAGAGGGATTAAATTGCAAAAGGAGATAGTTGGCTTACACTCGCCACTTCACACAATACATTACATAAGCAAAACATCATTCAAAACATCACAACCGGACTACGGGCGAAGATCCAAAAGAAAAGATACCAAAACATAAAGCCACCAGGTCAGGATCGAATCCTAGTAGAAAACCACTACTGATCGTCAAAAACGTCACAAGCATACGGCCAAACTCTTCATCGAGCTCCCAGTGAAGTAGTTGAACCAGCTCCTGCTTCATACTCGGTTGAACCTGCATCTGGTGTTGTAGTATCTGTGAGCCACGAGGACTCAGCAATCCCATAACCATGGGTATCAAGACTAGCAAAGCTTTGTGGGTAGGAAGCGGAAAAGTGGAGGTTGCAGCAGCGGCTAAGCAAAAATATGGTGGCTAACTTACGAGTACCAGAATAAGATGAGCATCTACGCAAACGGTCGCAAAAGTAGTGATCGCTAAAGATCCTGAACTACATACGAATCAAACATAACCCCACCGTGTTCTCTTCTCAAAGTGAAAAGAGACAGTCACGGTTACTCACACAGTTGTGTGTTTTACTTCGGATCCTCTGTCAAGTTTTCTACAACCGGACATTAACAAATTCCAATCTGCCACATAACCGCGGGCACGGCATTCGAAAGATCATAACCCTGCAGGGGTGTCCCAACTTAGCCCATCACAAGCTCTCACGATTAGCTGAAGTGATAAATATAATATCACCACTCCTTATCTTAGGGAAATCCGATCAGGCTCGGCATCCCGGTAGCACAAGACATTTCGACAATGGTAAAACAAGTCCAGCAAGACCTCCCGGCGTGTCGACACCCTGATAGTAGCCGCGCGTATCTCGTCTCAGGCCACGACCGGATGGGTGATCCTACATGAGCCAAACCTCGAGTTTCCCCGTGGTGGCCCCGCATAACCCCCGTTTGGGACCAACACCATCAGCACTGGCCCCCCCAGCTATGTAGAATTAAGAACCCGAGGGTGCGACCCCCTATGCAAATTTAATTAATTAATTAAGTTGTTATTATGAGGCAAATTAAAACCAATGTTGGGCCTTGCTGGAGGAATTTTATTCAAAGTCGAACTGTCAAGGGGTCCCCATCCACCCATCGTGTAAGGAACGCAGATACAAGGAACATAATGCCGGTTTATCGGCGCCTAAGGTGACATGAGTGGAACAAAACACCGAGCAAAAGGCCAAGCCTTCCACCCATGCCCAGTATATAGGTGTGTTAATAATAATTATAGATATTGTGATATATCCAACAACAAGTTCCCACCTGGAACGAACTTCATCTTCACCTGCAACTAACAACGCTATAAGAGGGGCTGAGCAAGCGGGTAACATAGCCAAACAGTGGTTTTGCTAGGAAGGTTTCAAGGTTAGAGGTTTCATGGCAACAAGGAGAGGCTGACATAAAAGATGGGTAGCGCGACATGTAACGATAGCATCGAGACAACTAAGCATGGCAATGGTAGTAAAGGTATCCAATGGTATGATCATCTTGCCTGGGATTCCACAAGGGAGAAGAACAAGTCCACGAAGTAGACGGAGCAACATAGTCGAGCGAATCCTCACAACTCCGGAACGAAACCGAAGCTAACAAGAGAAGCAACCGGAAAGAAGCAAAACAACACGGTAAACACACAAACATAAACATGGCATACGATGCACATCCAAGTATGATGCATGTCCGGTTAAATATGCATGGCATGGCAAAGTGCACAAACAAGTACTACAAGTTAAGTGGAGCTCAATATGCAACGAGTTGCATATTGACGAAACACCACATTTTAATTATTTAGTTGCCTCTCGTTATTTACAAGACAAGATTAAATGTTAACATGGCAAGAGGTGAAGCAAACACAAACTACCTATTTAGACATTTTAAATGAGGCCGGAAATAACAACAACGATTCCGGAAAATCCCCATGCATGTTTAGCAATTATTAAAGCAACAACAATTCACACATTTAAATGTTGTTAACATGATGCGGATGACATGAACAAGTTTATGCAATTATATTAAAGTTGACATGAAGAAGATATGAAGTATTGTCACCGTGGTGGAAGGAAAAAGGTGCCACGGCAACGATCCGAAAATGATGCATCGGCAACATCTCGGTTCCGGTAACTCCTTGAGAGTCCGGTGCAAAAGATGACGGAGAACGAGTGAAACAAGAGGAAAGGTGGGGTGCTCCCGTCACCGGGTTCCCACGGGTCGGCGACGAGGCAACCCAGGAACACGACAAAAGAACGAAACGGGCACGGTGCACACAAGGGCAAACATCTCATACAACACAACAAACATCCACGGGGTCGTCGTCTCGGGGTTATACCTTTGGAACAACCGTTCTCGGAAGGGTTCGAGTTCGTAGTGGAAGTAGTGGTACTCGCGGTCGTAGAGGAAGTAGGCGTTCCGTAGAGGGAAGTAGACGTTGGCGTTTCCGTTTCCGAAGAGGTACTTGTCGCGTCGTCTTGTGTCGTCGTTCTCGTATCATAGATGTTCATGCCGCGTGTAGAGGTACTTGTCGGGATCATCGTCGACGTAGGGGTACACGTTCGTAGAGGTACTTGCGGCCTCGGCGACGGTAGTTGTTCACGTTTCGTAGCCATTCGGGTCGTCGTGGTACTTGGTGCTTCGGGCTGCCATCGTGGTACTTGGTGCTTCCATCGTTTTCCGGGGCGACGGTAGTGGTACTTGTTCGTAGATGTACTCGTTTCGTTCGTAGATGTACTTGGCGGTCTTCAACTTGTCGGTCTTGACAACAATGAAGGGATATTTGGCATCCAACAGCAGCAACAAGCGACGGGTGGTCTCGGCCATGGTCGTCGAGGGAACTTGAGATAAACAACACAACAACAAACTTAAACACGGCACGGTCACGGGAAGGAGACTGCTCGAAGAGGAGGCGCGGAGGAAGAGGCCTTGGCGCTGGATCATGGCGGGTCCTGGCCGGCCCGCGGCTGCTGGCTCCGGCGACGCGGAGATGGACGGATCCAGGCGTCGAGGCGCCAAATCCCCACTTGGACGAGGCAGGGAAGGCCAGCGACGAGTTGCTGTACAGAAACGACGCATAGGTGCTCCGGGCGCCATGGAGCTGCTACTCCTGACCAGGGAAACAAGAGAGAGGGAGAGAGATGAGTTTGATAGGAGTTGTGAGGAAGGGAAGGAACCAGAGCAGGGGTGGGACAGGGCTGGTCTTGGCGAGGCTGGAGCTGCGGCTCTGGCCGGCGCTGGGGATGCGGCGAGCGCGCGCTGGAGGGAGACAGGGGCAGCCGTCTGCGTGCTGGAGGAGGGCCGGAGGGGAGGCGCTGTCGGCTGGAGCTGAGGGCGCCGAGAAGGGAGCTCCAGCGCGGAGGTGTTTGGAGGGGAGCACACGGCTGGAGCAGAGGGAGCCGCTCGGGGCCGCGCGTAGAGGTGCTCGCCGGGGCTTGGGGCGGCGCTCAAGGACGGAGCAGGGGCACAACGGCGGGCCAGGCGAGGGGAGAGCGAAGGAGTGGTCTTGCGGGAGGAGCGCGATGGAGGGCGCCGGCCGCTGCGGGATCGAGGGAAACGGGAGGATCGGCTCGGGGAGGAGAGATGGGGTTCGGGCGCTGGGGAGTTGCGGTCGAGCGGGACAAGTGCCTGGCGGCGGACGAAGGGAAAGGGAGAGAGCGAGCGCTGGGAGGGAGCGGTCGCCCCGCTAGGGTTGGAGGGCGCTGCGGGCCGTGGAGGCCAGATGGGCCGTACTGGGCCAGGAGGAGGGAAGGCCTGGCTGCGAGCTGGGCTCTCCTGCTGAAGCTGGGCTTCTCTCCTTCTTCTTTTATCTCCCAAAACAGAAAAAAAAAACAAAGAAGAAAAGGAGGAGAAAGGAAGGAAGAGATAGAATTTGGGCAAGCGGCTATTTTTCTCGGGCTTCATAAAATGAGCACGGTCCGAGAAAATAGAAAAGGCAAGATCGAAATAAATAATTCAAACACATTTGAGTTTAATTCAAATGGGTTTGAACTAAGACTTGATTATATAAGTGTCCAAAAATGTTCGAATTTTCGGAGGAACCTCGAAACAACGAAAAAGAATTATTGGCAAGGTTTTTGAAGGAGAAACTCGAAGTAGGAAAAGCATGGGGAAAATTATGCACATGTGTTGGTTAATTCCAAACAAATGGGATATTATTATATAGCTCCCTAATAATATTGAGAGACTTTTATATGTTATAAAGAGAAGTCAGTCTTCCCTCGATTTAAATGGACCGAAGGTCCACACAATTTATTTAGGTTGAGATGCAAAGATTAATGACATGATGGCATGATGACATGATGCGATGCAAAAAAAAATTAACACAAGCACAAGAACACACGGGAGAACCCGGAACATCTGGAATCTTCTGGAATCTTCTGGGACGTCGGTCTTCGGGCGTCACAACTCTCCCACACTAACAGAGGATCTCGACCCGAGATCCTAGAGATAGCATCGGGTAAAACGAAAAGAAGAGGTAAAACAAAGTTGCTTCTTTGACAGACGAGTGAAACCACGAACCTTAGAGGTTGACCAAATCTTGAAAGAAAGAATACAACGGAGATGAACGAAGATGAAAACACTCCGGTAAAAGGAGGAACAAGGAACATAATGAGAACCTTGTAGGTTGAAAGACATGAAACAAGAGCTCACGGATGACAAAAGAATAAGAAACCGCAACGGTATAGCCAAGGAATAAGAATGACAGAATTCGGAAAGCACTCCGTCTGAAAATGGAAGGAATTAACAAGAACTTGAGGAGATGGAATAAAACTTGATGAAATCAACAGCATATTGCCTCCGGAACAATTGAAGAATGGCACAAGTAGTAAGAAGGATTCAGACAACACTCCGGTTGAAAAGAGAGGCAAAACTAGATAAGATGAGGGAACTTGAATGAAGAATACAACACTCCGGTTAAATGATAAGCAAGGGAAGGAACATGATCTCGATAAAACGAGATGATGGTTAAAGAGAGCAATATCACAATGCCTCCGGAATGAAAGAATAGAATATAGATCGTTGGAAGGGAAAGAACGGAGAAAAAAATGACAACTTCTCTCAAAATTGAATTTGAAAGAGCATCCTTACGAAGAAGGGTTTAACGGAGTTGTTGAAAAAATCAACAACGAAAAACGAATAAGCTTGATGTGGGCTTATGGAAAACATCTCAAAATTAAGAGGTGACAACCAGCCACTGACGAAAATATTTGATTGGATTGAGATCAACAACGAGATGAAAAACTTATTTCACCGGAATGATAAATGAAGAACTTGGGTCATTTATAAGCACCATAATAGCAACAATCCTTAGGGAAAGCTTTTAGGTGAATTATAACCCAAGTTAACTCCAACGAATAATTGAAGGGATGGAAAGATCTCCTGAACAAATAAAATGAAGGGTTTAAATATCCCATTCCTCACAACTTGTGAATCATGAAACATGACGAAAAATTGTCAAAAATGGCATAACACCATCTGAAAAGATAAGGTTGAACGGATTGCAATTGGAATGCATGATGAAGAATGCTTGAGCTCCAACAAGAATCTTGATGAAGACTTCGAGGATGAATTAAATCTTGATGAACCACCATGAAAACTTCGGTAATGAAAGCATGAGAAATGAAAGATGAAAGAATAAGATTCAAGGCCTGCGATGAATTAGATGGAGCTTGAAATGATATAATTGACATAACTTGAAACTCCGGAAAACAAGATGAACAACTTAGGGCCGAGAATATGATATGATGAACAAGCTCCGGAAAAGAGATTAAATCACCTTGAAGGAATAAGAATAAGAATTATGACAACCAAGGATTTGGCATACCACTTATTCTCGTTGCAAAGAATTAAAGAGAGATCTAGCACAAACTTGGATAAGTATTCGACGAACCACCGGTAGAATTATGAAAAGAACGAGTGAATTAAAATGATAACAACGGAAGAGTAAACTTGAATGAGCCACCGTAAGAATATGGAGACGAACGAAGAGACATCGATGAAGAATATTTGGAGAACGAAGTTGCAAACAGAGAACGAAGAAATATTCTGAAATGATGGCCTTCGAAGGATCACAATGGAAAGAATTCATGAAAAATCTTGAGAGAACGGGCCAAGATTTAAGAGAAACACTTCTCCGGTCTCCAAATGCTGAGAATGAAGACGAGAAATGCCATGAAGAATTTCGAGATACTCCGGACGAATGACAAGAGGAAGGTGGAGCTAAAGATGGAATTAATTGAAAACAAGCTTGGAGAAGGCATGTGACTGATGGAAATCATTCTTACGTCACACTTTGAAAAAGAATTTCAGAATAACTCCGGAAAATAATTAGATGAGTCAGGTAAGATCCTGGAAAAAAGACCTGTGGGTTAGGGCCCACTAAAGAAACCACCGTTGAAAAAGATTGCTTAAGAGATATTGCACCGGTTGAATTAAATGGCTTGAATAAGATAACAATCCTCAAAATAGCTTGAACGGATTAATAATGGAATTATGAATCTTCTGAGATATCCTCAACACTCCGGATAAGAATAAAGAGATGTGAAGAAATAAGAGAGCCTTCGGATAAGAAATTTCAACATGTGAAAACATGTGAAACAAAAAGGAAGATATGATCATGATCGAAGCTTGAACTTAGTCCACCGGAGAAGAATGTTAGAATTAAGAATGATGAACTTGAAGCTCTTGAGCATCTTCACGATAAAGCACCGGATAAGAACATTGAAAGAAAAGAATGAAGAAACATCACATGAATAAAATGGATACTTCATTTGAGAATTTCTGGCTCCAAGAAGAAGAAGGGTGGGAGGGTGGGGAAAACAAAGACATCTTGGGACGAACAAAATGGACACCGGTTGAAAAGGATTAACATAAGAATCTTGATGATCAAGAAGAATCAGCACTCCCAAACACCGATTATGAAAGGTATGGAATCAACATTTGACATCGAAGCAACTCGAATACCAGAATCAAAACAAGAACAAAGGATAGATGTGTTTATGAAGAAGATTATGTTGCAACACATCTATTCGAACAGAGAATTGAACGAATGAATTCCGTAGATACATCAACTTGACGAGAAGCCACTTGGAGAATAAAAAGTAAATAAAAAAGGAACAAGGAACAGATAGAACAAACACAAGATAGAAGCTTCGTTCGACATATTCGTGCTGAAAGCTCATGGAACGTGTTACAAAAGGGCTTTGCAATCCCCGGATCAGCACAGCCAAGGACCCTTTAAGATGCAACTCCCGATCAGAACAAGACCATAAAACCACTTCACTCAATGTAGAACCCCGAACTTCATAACGTGCATCCGTTGGAAGAATGCCTAGAACTACTAGATGAACCCACCTATTAATTTCCGAAAGTTTCCAGTTATGCAATCAGGTGTTGGGGATACAGGGGAAGCACCGCGCACTCAACTCAAAACCTACATCCAGCTGTATCCATCCTTCAACACATAACCAGTTGTTCTCGGAAACCGTTTACCTCGGACCTTCGAAACGCATCCACTATACAAGCTATGGCAATACTCCCGAACTACCTCCCCAGTACTCGGTGATGTCGGGGTTATCTTGCCACTAACCGCATATGAGAGTTTTCGATGTCGGCCGTCTTAAGTATTCTAGTACTGCCGCGATGGATTTGTGACGACAACACCTCGGAGCTCAACTCCCCGGGACACTGCCACAACCCCTAATGACAGGAGGCATCGAGAACAATGTTCTCGTCACAAAGACATCAGAACAATCCAAACAATACTCGCGAGATCCTAAAAAAAATTTGGTGCAATTTTTGAAAGTAGAAGAGGCAAGAGTAGTCGTCAGGAGTCCTCACCAGAATGAAAAGAGATGAGGAGCAAAAGAAATCCTACTCTTCGATATAAATATAGGACTCAAAACAATTTCATGTGTGTGCCTAGACTCAACCGTCAACGATTCGATCAATCAGTGGGGGCTTCTAGGTCGGAGAAGGCTCTGATACCAACTTGTAATGCCCAGGATGGGACTATACCTCCTACGTGTCGAGGCACGACTTAAAGGTATAAGCCCATCCTAGAATGATCTCAAGTTTGGTATCTTTGCACGACTCGTGTAAAAGAGGGATTAAATTGCAAAAGGAGATAGTTAGCTTACACTCGCCACTTCACACAATACATTACATAAGCAAAACATCATTCAAAACATCACAACCCGACTACGGGCGAAGATCCAAAAGAAAAGATACCAAAACATAAAGCCACAGGTCAGGATCGAATCCTAGTAGAAAACCACTACTGATCGTCGAAAACGTCACAAGCATACGGCCGAACTCTTCATCGAGCTCCCAGTGAAGTAGTTGAACCAGCTCCTGCTTCATACTCGGCTGAACCTGCATCTGGTGTTGTAGTATCTGTGAGCCACGAGGACTCAGCAATCCCATAACCATGGGTATCAAGACTAGCAAAGCTTTGTGGGTAGGAAGCGGAAAAGTGGTGAGGTTGCAGCAGCGACTAAGCAAAAATATGGTGGCTAACTTACGAGTACCAGAATAAGATGAGCATCTACGCAAACGGTCGCAAAAGTAGTGATCGCTAAAGATCCTGAACTACATACGAATCAAACATAACCCCACCGTGTTCTCTTCTCAAAGTGAAAAGAGACAGTCACGGTTACTCACACAGTTGTGTGTTTTACTTCGGATCCTCTGTCAAGTTTTCTACAACCGGACATTAACAAATTCCAATCTGCCACATAACCGCGGGCACGGCTTTCGAAAGATCATAACCCTGCAGGGGTGTCCCAACTTAGCCCATCACAAGCTCTCACGATTAGCTGAAGTGATAAATATAATATCACCACTCCTTATCTTAGGGAAATCCGATCAGGCTCGGCATCCCGGTAGCACAAGACATTTTGACAATGGTAAAACAAGTCCAGCAAGACCTCCCGGCGTGTCGACACCCTGATAGTAGCCGCGCGTATCTCGTCTCAGGCCACGACCGGATGGGTGATCCTACATGAGCCAAACCTCGAGTTTCCCCGTGGTGGCCCCGCATAACCCCCGTTTGGGACCAACACCATCAGCACTGGCCTCCCCTGCTATGTAGAATTAAGAACCCGAGGGTGCGACCCCCTATGCAAATTTAATTAATTAATTAAGTTGTTATTATGAGGCAAATTAAACCAATGTAGGGCCTTGCTGGAGGAGTTTTATTCAAAGTCGAACTGTCAAGGGGTCCCCATCCACCCATCGTGTAAGGAACGCAAAAACAAGGAACATAATGCCGGTTTATCGGCGCCTAAGGTGGTATGAGTGGAACAAAACACCGAGCAAAAGGCCAAGCCTTCCACCCATGCCCAGTATATAGGTGTGTTAATAATAATTATAGATATTGTGATATATCCAACAACAACTTCCCACCTGGAACGAACTTCATCTTCACCTGCAACTAACAACGCTATAAGAGGGGCTGAGCAAGCGGGTAACATAGCCAAACAGTGGTTTTGCTAGGAAGGTTTCAAGGATAGAGGTTTCATGCCAACAAGGAGAGGCTGACATAAAAAGTGGGTAGCGCGACATGTAACGATAGCATCGAGACAACTAAGCATGGCAATGGTAGTAAAGGTATCCAAGGGTATGATCATCTTGCCTGGGATTCCACAAGGGAGAAGAACAAGTCCACGAAGTAGACGGAGCAACATAGTCGATCGAATCCTCACAACTCCGGAACGAAACCGAAGCTAACAAGAGAAGCAACCGGAAAGAAGCAAAACAACACGGTAAACACACAAACATAAACATGGCATACGATGCACATCCAAGTATGATGCATGTCCGGTTAAATATGCATGGCATGGCAAAGTGCACAAACAAGTACTACAAGTTAAGTGGAGCTCAATATGCAACGAGTTGCATATTGACGAAACACCACATTTTAATTATTTAGTTGCCTCTCGTTATTTACAAGACAAGATTAAATGTTAACATGGCAAGAGGTGAAGCAAACACAAACTACCTATTTAGACATTTTAAATGAGGCCGGAAATAACAACAACGATTCCGGAAAATCCCCATGCATGTTTAGCAATTATTAAAGCAACAACAATTCACACATTTAAATGTTGTTAACATGATGCGGATGACATGAACAAGTTTATGCAATTATATTAAAGTTGACATGAAGAAGATATGAAGTATTATCACCGTGGTGGAAGGAAAAACGTGCCACGACAACGATCCGAAAATGATGCATCGGCAACATCTCGGTTCCGGTAACTCGTTGAGAGTCCGGTGCAAAAGATGACGGAGAACGAGTGAAACAAGAGGAAAGGTGGGGTGCTCCCGTCACCGGGTTCCCACGGGTCGGCGACGAGGCAACCCAGGAACACGACAAAAGAACGAAACGGGCACGGTGCACACAAGGGCAAACATCTCATACAACACAACAAACATCCACAGGGTCGTCGTCTCGGGGTTATACCTTCGGAACAACCGTTCTCGGAGGGGTTCGAGTTCGTAGTGGAAGTAGTGGTACTCGCGGTCGTAGAGGAAGTAGGCGTTCCGTAGAGGGAAGTAGACGTTGGCGTTTCCGTTTCTGAAGAGGTACTTGTCGCGTCGTCTTGTGTCGTCGTTCTCGTATCGTAGATGTTCATGCCGCGTGTAGAGGTACTTGTCGGGATCGTCGTCGACGTAGGGGTACACGTTCGTAGAGGTACTTGCGGCCTCGGCGACGGTAGTTGTTCACGTTTCGTAGCCATTCGGGTCATTGTGGTACTTGGTGCTTCGGGCTGCCATCGTGGTACTTGGTGCTTCCATCGTTTTCCGGGGCGACGGTAGTGGTACTTGTTCGTAGATGTACTCGTTTCGTTCGTAGATGTACTTGGCGGTCTTCAACTTGTCGGTCTTGACAACAATGAAGGGATATTTGGCATCCAACAGCAGCAACAAGCGACGGGTGGTCTCGGCCATGGTCGTCGAGGGAACTTGAGATAAACAACACAGCAACAAACTTAAACACGGCACGGTCACGGGAAGGAGACTGCTCGAAGAGGAGGCGCGGAGGAAGAGGCCTTGGCGCTGGATCATGGCGGGTCCTGGCCGGCCCGCGGCTGCTGGCTCCGACGACGCGGAGATGGACGGATCCAGGCGTCGAGGCGCCAAATCCCCACTTGGACGAGGCAGGGAAGGCCAGCGACGAGTTGCTGTACAGAAACGACGCATAGGTGCTCCGGGCGCCATGGAGCTGCTACTCCTGACCAGGGAAACAAGAGAGAGGGAGAGAGATGAGTTTGATAGGAGCTGTGAGGAAGGGAAGGAACCAGAGCAGGGGTGGGACAGGGCTGGTCTTGGCAAGGCTGGAGCTGCGGCTCTGGCCGGCGCTGGGGATGCGGCGAGCGCGCGCTGGAGGGAGACAGGGGCGACCGTCTGCGCGCTGGAGGAGGGCCGGAGGGGAGGCGCTGTCGGCTGGAGCTGAGGGCGCCGAGAAGGGAGCTCCAGCGCGGAGGTGGTCGGAGGGGAGCACACGACTGGAGCAGAGGGAGCCGCTCGGGGCCGCGCGTAGAGGTGCTCGCCGGGGCTTGGGGCGGCGCTCAAGGACGGAGCAGGGGCACAGCGGCGGGCCAGGCGAGGGGAGAACGAAGGAGCGGTCTTGCGGGAGGAGCGCGATGGAGGGCGCCGGCCGCTGCGGGATCGAGGGAAATGGGAGGATCGGCTCGGGGAGGAGAGATGGGGTTCGGGCGCTGGGGAGTTGCGGTCGAGCGGGACAAGTGCCTGCTGGCGGACGAAGGGAAAGGGAGAGAGCGAGCGCTGGGAGGGAGCGGTCGTCCCGCTAGGGTTGGAGGGCGCTGCGGGCCGTGGAGGCCAGATGGGCCGGACTGGGCCAGGAGGAGGGAAGGCCTGGCTGCGAGCTGGGCTCTCCTGCTGAAGCTGGGCTGCTCTCCTTCTTCTTTTATCTCCCAAAACAGAAAAAAAAACAAAGAAGAAAAGGAGAAGAAAGGAAGGAAGAGATAGAATTTGGGCAAGCGGCTATTTTTCTTGGGCTTCATAAAATGAGCACGGTCCGAGAAAATAGAAAAGGCAAGATCGAAAGAAATAATTCAAACACATTTGAGTTTAATTCAAATGGGTTTGAACTAAGACTTGATTATAGAAGTGTCCATAAATGTTCGAATTTTCGGAGGAACCTCGAAACAACGGAAAAGAATTATTGGCAAGGTTTTTGAAGGAGAAACTCGAAGTAGGAAAAGCATGGGGAAAATTATGCACGTGTGTTGGTTAATTCCAAACAAATGGGATATTATTACATAGCTCCCTAATAATATTGAGAGACTTTTATATGTTATAAAGAGAAGTCATTCTTCCCTCGATTTAAATGGACCGAAGGTCCACACAATTTATTTAGGTTGAGATGCAAAGATTAATGACATGATGGCATGACGACATGATGCGATGCAAAAAAATTAATAACACAAGCACAAGAACACACGGGAGAACCCGGAACATCTGGAATCTTCTGGAATCTTCTGGAATCTTCTGGAATCTTCTGGGACGTCGGTCTTTGGGCGCCACAGGTTAGTTCATGATCTTTGATGAAAACTTGAATGCTGGCTTTAAATATTTACAACAACAACAAGAGCAAACCGAGTTTGTCAAAGTTTTTCTTTATCATTTTCAGTTTATCAACTGAATTGCTTGAGGACAAGCAAAGGTTTAAGCTTGGGGGAGTTGATACGTCCCTAACGTATCTACTTTTCCAAACACTTTTGCCCTTGTTTTGGACTCTAACTTGCATGATTTGAATGGAACTAACTCGGACTGACGTTGTTTTCAGCAGAATTGCCATGGTGTTATTTTTGTGCAGAAATAAAAGGTCTCAGAATGACCTGAAAATGAACGGAGAATTATTTTGGAATATATAAAAAATATCTGCGGAAAGAACCAAGCCAGGGGTCCCACACCCTGTCCACGAGGGTGGGGGCGTGCCCCCTGCCTCGTGGGCCCCCAGTTGCTCCACCGACGTATACCTGAATCCATATATTCACTTTCGGGGAGAAAAAAAATCAGGAATGAAGAATTATCGCGTTTTACGATACGAAGCCGCCGCCAAGCCCTAATCTCTCCCGGGAGGGCTGATCTGGAGTCCGTTCGGGGCTCCAGAGAGGGGAGATCGTCGCCATCGTCATCATCAACCTTCCTCCATCACCAATTCCATGATGCTCACCGCCGTGCGTGAGTGATAACCCACAAGTGTAGGGGATCGCAATAGTTTTCAAGGGTACAATATTCAACCCAGATTTATTGATTCGACGCAAGGGGAGCCAAAGAATACTCTCAAGTATTAGCAGCTGAGTTGTCAATTCAACCACACCTGGAAACTTAGTATCTGCAGCAAGGTAATTTAGTAGCAAGGTAATATGGAAATAGTGGTAACAACAATAAAAGTAATGGTAGTGTTTTTGTAGTTTTTGTAACAGTAGCAGCGGAAAAGTAAATAAGCAACAAGCAATATGTGAAAAGCTCGTAGGCATTGGATCGGTGATGGAGAATTACGCCGGATGCGATTCCTCATGTAATAGTTATAACCTAGGGTGACACAGAACTAGCTCCAGTTCATCAATGTAATGTAGGCATGTATTCCGAATATAGTCATACGTGCTTATGGAAAAGAACTTGCATGGCATCTTTTATCCTACCCTTCCGTGGCAGCGGGGTCCTAGTGGAAACTAAGGGATATTAAGGCCTCCTTTTAATAGAGTACCGCACCAAAGCATTAACACATAGTGAATACATGAACTCCTCAAACTACGGTCATCACCGGGAGTGGTCCCGATTGTTGTCACTTCGGGGTTGCTCGATCATAACACATAGTAGGTGACTATTGACTTGCAAGATAGGATCAAGAACACACATATATTCATGAAAACATAATAGGTTCAGATCTGAAATCATGGCACTCGGGCCCTAGTGACAAGCATTAAGCATAGAAAAGTCATAGCAACATCAATCTTAGAACATAGTGGATACTAGGGACCAAACCTTAACAAAACTAACTCGATTACATTGTAAATCTCATCCAACCCATCACCGTCCAGCAAGCCTACGATGGGATTACTCACGCACGGTGGTGAGCATCATGGAATTGGTTATGGAGGAAGGTTGATGATGACGATGGCAACGATCTCCCTTCTCCGGGGCCCCGAATGGACTCCAGATCAGCCCTCCCGAGAGAGATTAGGGCTTGGCGGCGGCTCCGTATCGTAAAACGCGATAATTCTTCCTCTTTGATTTTTTTCTCCCCAAAAATGAATATATGGAGTCGGGGGATAGGTCGGTGGAGCAACAGGAGGCCCACGAGGCAGGGGGCGCGTCCATGGGGAGGGGGCACACCCCCACCCTCGTGGACAGGGTGTGGGCCCCCTGGCTTGGATCTCTCCGCAGATATTTTTAATATTTTCCAAAATAATTCTCCGTTGATTTTCAGGTCATTCCGAGAACTTTTATTTCTGCACAAAAATAACACCATGGTAATTCTGCTGAAAACACCGTCAGTCCGGGTTAGTTCCATTCAAAGCATGCAAGTTAGAGTCCAAAAGAAGGGAAAAAGTGTTTGGAAAAGTAGATACGTTGGAGACGTATCAGTGAGTAATCCCATCGTAGGCTTGCTGGACGGTGATGAGTTGGATGAGATTTACCACGTAATCGAGTTAGTTTTGTTAGGGTCTCATCCCTAGTATCCACTATGTTCTAAGATTGATGTTGCTATGACTTCGCCACACTTAATGCTTGTCACTAGGGCCCGAGTGCCATGATTTCAGATCTGAACCTATTATGTTTTCATGAATATATGTGTGTTCTTGATCCTTTCTTGCAAGTCAATAGTCACCTACTATGTCTTATGATCCGGCAACCCCGAAGTGACAATACTCGGGACCACTCCCGATGATGACCGTAGTTTGAGGAGTTCATGTATTCACTATGTGTTAATGCTTTGGTCCGGTACTCTATTAAAAGGAGGCCTTAATATCCCTTAGTTTCCACTAGGACCCCGCTGCCACGGGAGGGTAGGACAAAAGATGTCATGCAAGTTCTTTTCCATAAGCACGTATGACTATATTCAGAATACATGCCTACATTACATTGATGAACTAGAGCTAGTTCTGTGTCACCCTAGGCTATAACTATTACATGAGGAATCACATCCGACATAATTCCTCATCACCGATCCAATGCCTACGAGCTTTTCACATATTTCTTGTTGCTTATTTACTTTTCCGCTGCTGCTATTACAAAAACTACAAAAACACTACCGTTAATTTATTGTTGTTACCGTTACTTCCATATTACTTTGCTACTAAATTACCTTGCTACAGATACTAAGTTTCCAGGTGTGGTTGAATTGAAAACTCAGCTGCTAATACTTAAGAGTATTCTTTGGCTCCCCTTGTGTCGAATCAATAAATTTGGGTTGAATACTTTACCCTCGAAAACTGTTGCGGTCCCCTACACTTGTGGGTTATCAAGGAGCAGCGACCGGAGCACCATGGAGAGAATATAAATCACCAGAGCTATTGAATCGAGCGATCTCGGCCTTGGTCCGGTAGTCTTTCACAGACAAACCAAAGGGGTCAAACT
The DNA here is from genome assembly GCA_902687465.1 of Secale cereale. Taxonomy (NCBI): domain Eukaryota; kingdom Viridiplantae; phylum Streptophyta; class Magnoliopsida; order Poales; family Poaceae; genus Secale; species Secale cereale. The sequence goes on along the minus strand of LR738711.1, from coordinate 106,236,048 downwards.
CAACAGAAACAAGATTATCAGTGGTGATTTGGCGAACAGAAATCAGATTTTTAATAAGGGCAGGAGCTACAAGAACATCACGAAGAAGCAAAGGCTTAGTTGGGGATTGGATTTGAGCCTGACCGACACAGTAAATAGGAATATAAGATCCATCATCGTGAGTAATAGAGGGAAAAGACGAAGGTGTGCAAGAAGAAAGCAAATTACTCGATGCAGACATATGACGAGAAGCACCAAAATCGAAAATCCAATCCGTACCTGAGTTCCCTTGTGCAGCAAAGTTGTTCATGGCTTGTAGAAAAGCAGTTGGTCCCAGCTCGGATTCGAAGTAGAGGGCGGTGTAGTCATGGGAGCTTGCGGGTGTGGTGGCATCGGTAGTACGGCCAGCATCGACGTAAATAGAGAGACACCATCATTGTACCGCTACATGTAGGGGGCGATGGAGCGCCATAGGATGCATAAGGACTGTGTTGTAGATCGGTGGCGCGGAGGAGGGAGCAGCGTGGTACGCGGCCGTCGACTGTCGGGGCGCGAGGATGGACGCGTTGGTGTGAGGGCGAGCACCGGGTTGCCAGCCACCAGTATAGGCAGGCGGGGCACCATATGGTGCAGGGGCGAACCAGGGCATAGGTCATGCCTGGACTAGCCTTGTCCATGGATCAGGAGATGGGTGCCATCCGGGCGGCGGTGGTGGTGCAGTTGATGAAGCCGGGGGCGAAGCAGGAGCATCGTAGTATGGTGCCATCGGAGGAGCCGGCTTGTAGCCACCGTAGATCGTCGGTGTACTGTATGGCGCCGCAGGTGTGTTGTAGAGAGCCGCGGACGATGTACTGGACGAAGTCACAGGCGCGGTCGCATAGTGCCTCGTAGATGACGCAGAGTAGTGCCTGACTGCGGCTCGTGCGGGCGACGCGCTGTGTTGCATAGCGACGTAGACGTGTGGCCCGTAGCCATACGCGGGCGGCGGGGTAAAGCCAGCCGTCTGGAACAGTCCAGCAGTATGCAGCCCGTAGCCATGTGCCAACAAGGCAGGAGTGTGTGGCCCGTGGCCATGCTGGGGCATGCATGGCCTTGCATGCAGCGGGGCAGAGGAGATGGATTCAGCGACGATCGGTCCGGCAGCGGCGGCGCCAGATGCAATCGTCCCGAGCGGAACAGAGGAGGAAGTCATCGATCGAAGACCTAAATTGATACCATACCCTAGGATCGTAAGTCTGATACCATGTAGAATTCTATTGAATAACTATTGAATAATTGTTGATGCAATATTATGCTAGTACAAGTGGTATACTATATAAGAGCCAAGCCACACCTGACCTAGCCCTATTACAAACCGAGTAGGAGTCCTAATCCTATTACAAGTTGTATTCTAATAGGCGTCACCCCCTCTGTTCTTGGAGGAGAGGAGGAAGAAAGGGTTGTGTGATGGGTGAGGCCCGCCTTCAGCCCCATGAGTGAAACTACCTATAGTACACAACCGTCATTGTATGTGGCGGTAGGATCTCGATAGGGTGGGTAGGGTATAACATCCTAGTACACGTCATCAGTCCATGATGACGTCGTCGATGTTGACCACGACCCTACCGTCAAAGACTCTGGCGGTGAATAGTGAAACCCTACCGCCAAGTCAGGTGACGATAGGTTGGATTATTCAATTTTTTGGCACATAGAGTCGGATCGTGCTAAACTAGTGAAATAGGAATCCAATAACTCCCGAACATTCGGATTTTAAGCATTTCATTCCGAACGTTTTTACATGGCAACTTCAGTTCACAGAGGATGGTAACTTCAGTTCACAGAGGATGGCAACTTTAGTTAATAGGGGATGACAACTTTGTCCTTTTTCGTTTTTTTGTCAGAAAATTACCATGTTTCACTAATCTCACGCAAACTAAAGTTGCCATCTAAAACGTTCGGATTGCCATGTTTAAATCCCGTTTTAGATTGCCATGTTTAAATCCCGAACGTTCGGGAGTTATCGTACGGTGAAAACAATGAATTTGGCCACGCCTTTACGCCTCCATGTTCCATAATAATGCATTACACATACATACAAGTAGCTAACCCACCATGACATGAGCTCGCGCATTATACATACACAAGTGGCTAGCCCACTTCGTACAAGTTACCACATAATTTGACACTGGCAGAACGCACATGTAGACCAAGGGGATCACGGTCAAAGCTTATCGCGACACCTTGCGTTGACCAGGCAAAACGAAGGCAGCTTGGCGCTAGCTAGACGACGAGCGTTGCGCGGAGCAGAGCAACCACGTGCGCGCGCCCCAGCAGCCTGCAGGCTCACTCCGCCGCGGCGGCGCCGTCCTTGCGCCGGCCGAACTTGTGCACGGCGAGGTGGAGCTCCGCGGCGGCCACGAGGAAGTGCACGGCCTGTGCAGGCCGGAGCAGCCCCACCACGCCGCGCAGCGTCTCCAGCCTCAGCCCGTCCGCCATCTCCAGCACGCGCTTCATCGCCTCCGCCTTGGCATCCATCTCCCGCTCCATCCCCTCCGCCGCGTCCATCCCTCCTTTTCCGGCGAGCTCCACCATCTTCGTCGTCGCCAACGACTCCTATATGTTCCCATTAGTTACCGAATCAAACAAAAAGGAGAAGAAGCTGGGGTTGGTGAACAGTTTACCTGCGCGCCGGCGGCGGCCTCCTCGATCTCCCGTTCCCTCCGGATGGTGCGGCGCTGCAGCTGGTCGGCGGCCTGCAGCTGCTCGGCGGAGAGGCCGCCGAGGTCGTCGTCCCCGAGGCTGCCGCCGTCGAGGAAGGCCGGGAGCTGGGCCTCGAGCTGCACGCCGGACTTGGAGTAGAGCAGCTGGATCGCGGCGGTGGGGCGCCAGCCGCCGCACCAGAGGTAGAGGCTCTCGGTGGCGGAGATCCACGACGGCGCGAACATGGGGAGCACGTCGGCGGAGGCGGCCGCGGACTTGGCGCGGTAGTAGTGCTCGTAGTGGCCGAGGACACGGTCGACGAGGCGCCGGAGGTCAGCGTCGCCGAGCCGCGCCGTCGCCGCGGCGCGGAGCGCGGCCAGGTCACGGGACTGCTGCAAGATCCAGCACTCGAAGAACTTGGCGAAGGACTCGCCGCCGTCGGAGGCTGGGGCTAGGCTCCCGTTGGGATGCTGTGGTCGCGAGGTGGCGGTCATGGTGATCCAAGTGGCTCTCGCTCAACGTGCGTCAGAGTTGGTGGAGGTTTCGATGGCTTTGGAGTGAACTCGAGGAGCGGTTCTTAAGGCGGCAAAACAGATAATACTACGACATATCATCGATTTATATCTTGTTCGCCGATATTTTGCCAGGTAAAAGACAAAACCATACCTGGCCAGATGGGCCGGCCCGGCCCGGCACGGCACGGCCTGAGTTATACGGGCCAGGCACGGCACGGCCCAGCCAGGCACGCTAACTACACGGGCCGTGCCGGGCCGGCACGCGTGCTGGACTCCCTGGCCCAGGCACGGCACAGTAAGGAAACGGGCCGGCCCATCGGCACGTTTAGCCCATCAGCACGTTTATTTTGGCTATTTTGAGCCTATTTCAGCTGTTTTTAGGGCTAATATATATTAAAAAATCTGTAAAAATAAATAAAAAATTAAATGGGCCGTGCCGGGCCGGCACGCGTGCCCAGCCTCCAGGCCCAGGCACGGCCCTAGGCGGGCCACGTGCCGGGCACGGCCCGATTAACCACGTGCCGGGCCGGCCCACCACGGGCCGGGCACGCGTGCTAATGGGCCGGCCTGCCAGGCACGGCCCATTTGGCCAGGTATAGACAAAACAAGTACTCCTAGTACGTAGTAGTACTACGAGTCTAAGAGTGAGCACAACAGCAGCGGAGGTCCGCAAAACTGCAAAACTGCATATCATTGATGGAGTCGAATCGAGCTCGGGTGAGGAGATGATTCGTCATTCTTTTCTTCGGTGGCTACTGTGGTGGTGCTGGAGGCAAATGACGGGCGTTGGTGTCAAGCTCAGAGATGTTCTGCTATCTTTTCAGTTTTGTCATATCGGTCTTTACGTGACTTGTACTTTGTTCATTATGATATGAATGAGACACATATTACCATGCAAAAAAAGAGTGAGCACAGTAGTAGTAGGAATACGGGAGATAATAGTACAGTCCACGGGCACGGGAACTATTGCTCCAACTCCAATGGGGCGACCCAAATGGACGGCGATTTTGTTCGCTTTTTGTTTGTTTGGGTCGGCCGCCCGTCCGGCGTCCGCCCTGTTTTAGATATGGGTCGGCAGCGCCCAACGCGACGACCCATATGTGCCGGCGTGGCCGGCTGGCCTCCCTATTTTCTACAAATAGCTCATTTTTGCATTGAATTTACATTTATTGAATAAAAATAGAATAGTTTTACAAGATGAATAAAAATAGAATAGTTTTACAAGCCGAATAAAAATAAAAATGTCTCACATAGTTTTGCAAGCGGAATAAAAAAAGATACATCTATTGGTTGCCAACATGAGTCCACATATGCTCAACGAAATCATTTTGCAGTTGCACGTGAGTTTCCCAATCACGCATGTCATGATGAAATGGGTGAACTGTTCAAACGTTGCTGCTCCTCCATGCTCAGGCACAACATTCTCACTCTAAAACAGAAACTCTTGATCATAGAGACGTTCTGGACGCTCATCTTCTACGGACATATTGTGCATGATCACACAAGCAGTTATCACCTCTCATAGTTTCTGCGTGCTCCAGGTATTAGCAGGATACCGAACGATGCCCCATCGAGATTGCAAAACACCAAAGGCACCCTCGACATCCTTCCTAGCACTCTCTTGCTCTTGAGCAAATCTTTTCATCTTCTCATCGACAGGGTTGGGGATGTCTTGACAATAGTGGTCCACTTATGATAGATACCGTCACCCAGGTAGTATTGATGACCCACAAGTGTAGGGGATCTATCGTAGTCCTTTCGATAAGTAAGAGTGTCGAACCCAACGAGGAGCAGAAGGAAATGATAGGTAGTTTTCAGTAAGGTATTTTCTGCAAGCACTGAAATTATAGGTAAAAGATAGTTTTGTGATAAGGTAATTGGTAGCAAGAGACAAAAGGTAAAAGTAAATAAGGTGCGGCAAGGGGACCCAATCCTTTTTTTAGCAAATGATAAGCCTGGACAAACTCTTATATGAAGGAAAGCGCTCCCGAGGACACATGGGAATTATCGTCAAGCTAGTTTTCATCACGATCATCTGATTCGCGTTCGGTACTTTGATAATTAGATATGTGGGTGGATCGGTGCTTGGGTGCTGTCCTTACTTGGACAAGACTCCCTCTTATGATTAACCTCTAATGCAAGCATCCGCAACTACAAAAGAAGTATTAAGGTAAACCTAACCATAGCATGAAACAAGTGGATCCAAATCAGCCCCTTACGAAGCAACGCATAAACTAGGGCTTAAGCTTCTGTCACTCTAGCAACCCATCATCTACTTATTACTTCCCAATGCCTTCCTCTAGGCCCAAATAATGGTGAAGTGTCATGTAGTCAGCGTTCACATGACACCACTAGAGGAGAGACAACATACATCTCATCAAAATAACGAACGAATACCAAATTCACATGACTACTAATAGCAAGACTTCTCCCATGTCCTCAGGAACAAAAGTAACTACTCACAAGACATAATATTGTTCATGATCAAAGGGGTATTAATATGTATAATGGATCTGAACATATGATCTTCCACCAAATAAACCAACTAGCATCAACTAGAAGGAGTAATCAACACTACTAGCAACCCACAAGTACCAATGTGAGGTTTGGGTACAAAGATTGGATACAAGAGATGAACTAGGGTTTGAGAGGAGATGGTGCTGGTGAAGATGTTGATGAAGATAGCCCTCTCCAAGATGGGGGAGTTGTTGGTGATGACGGCGGTGACGATTTCCCCCTCCCGGAGGGAAGTATCCCCGGCAAAATAGCTCTGTCGGAGCCCTAGATTGGTTTCCGCCTCGGTTCCACCTCAAAACGGCGACGTCTGGTCCCGAAAGCCTCCTTATGATTTTTTTCCAGGTCAAAACACCTCATATAGGAGAATATGGGCATCGTGGGGCCATTGGGGGGCCCAGGAGACAGGGGGCGCGCCCAGAGAGGGGGGCCCACCCTCATGGACAGCAGGTGGCCCCCCTCGTGATCTGCTTTCGCCATATATTTTTTATATTTCTGAAACGGAGTTCTGTGAAGTTTCGGGGCTTTTGGAGTTGTGCAGAATAGGTTTCCAGAGTTTGCTCCTTTTCCAGCCCAGAATTCCAGCTGCCGGCATTCTCCCTCTTCATGTAAACCTTGTAAAATAAGAGAGAAAAGGGATAAGTATTGTGACAAAACTTGTAATAACATCCCATAATGCGATAAATATCAATATATAAGTGATACATCTCCAATGTATCTATAATTTTTTACTGGTCCATGCTATTATTTATGATGTTTTGGATGTTTAATGGGCTTTGTTATACACTTTTAAATTATTTTTGGGACTAACCTACTAACCCAAAGGCCCAGTCCAGATTGCTGTTTTTTGCCTGTTTTAGGGTTTTACAGAAAAGGAATATCAAACGGAGTCCAAACGAAATGAAACCTTCAGGAGAGATATTTTTGGAGCAAAATACGCACGGGAGACTTGAGAACCACGGAGTAGGGCTGATGTGGCGTCCACGAGGGTGGGGGCGCGCCCCCCTATATGGCACGCCCCTTGCCTCGTGGGCACCCCGTCTGGCCCCCGGTGCCCTCCTTCCTCCTATATATACCTACGTACCCCGAAACTATCAGAACAACAGAGAAAACCCTAGTTCCACCACCGCAGCCTTCTGTTCCCGTGAGATCCCATCTTGGGGCCTGTTCCGGAGCTCCGCCGGAGGGGGGATCTTCCACGGAGTGCTTCTACATCATCATCATCGCCTCGCCATGAGTTGTGAGTAGTTTACCACAGACCTTCGGGTCCATAGCTAGTATCTAGATGGCTCTTCTCTCTCTTTGGATCTCAATACCAAGTTCTCCTCGGTCTTCGAGGAGATCTATTCGATGTAATCTCTTTTTGCGGTGTGTTTGTCGAGATCCGATGAATTGTGGGTTTATGATCAAGATTATCTATGAGAAATATTTGGTTCTTTTCTGAACTCTTTATGTATGATTATAATATCCTTGCAAGTCTCTTCGAATTATTGGTTTGGTTTGGCCTACTAGATCTATAGTTCTTGCAATGGGAGAAGTGCTTGGCTTTGGGTTCAATCTTGCGGTGTCCTTTCCGAGTGACAGTAGGGGCAGCAAGGCACGTATTGTATTGTTGCTATCGAGGATAAAAAGATGGGGTTTATATCACTAAGTTTGAGTTTATCCCTCTACATCATGTCATCTTGCTTAAGGCGTTACTCCGTTCTTATGAACTTAATACTCTAGATGCATGCTGGATAGCGGTCGATGTGTGGAGTAATAGTAGTAGATGCAGAATCGTTTCGGTCTACTTGTCTCGGACGTGATGCCTATATATAATGATCATGCCTGGATAGTCTCATAATTATTCACTTTTCTATAACTGCTCGACACTAATTTGTTTACGCGCCGTAGAATATCGCTATCATGAGAGAAGCCACTAGAAAACACTATGGCCCCCGGGTCTATTCTCAACATATCAATCTACAATCTACCTTACTTTTCCGCTTTTATTTTCTGTTCTTATATCCAAAAATACCAAAAATATCAAACTATCATCTCTATCAGATCTCACTTTCGTAAGTGACCGTAAAGGAATTGACAACCCCTTATCGCGTTGGCTGCGAAGTTCTTATTTGTTTGTACAGGTGCGAGGGACTCGCGCGTGGTCTCCTACTGGATTGATACCCTGGTTCTAAAAAACTGAGGGAAATACTTATGCTACTGTGCTGCATCACCCTGTCCTCTTCGAGGGAATACAATGCAAGCTCGAGAAGTAGCAATAAGCATGATGCAAAATGGGCGTATCAAGTCCCCCAAGCTTAGACCTCGCTTGTCCTCAAGCGAAAGCTGAAATCGAAAAATATGTCCACATGTTTAGAGATAGAGGTGTCGATAAAAATAAAATACGGACATGAGGGCATCATGATCATTCTCATAGCAGCAACATATGTATATTGTCATATGATTCTTATGCTAAAGTAACAATTCATTCACAATATCAAGCATGAATCATAAACTTCATTGAAAACTAACAAACTTTCATCTCGGTCATTGAAGCAATTGCAATTTATCGTAACATCGGAAAGAGTCGATATAAGAGCTTTTCAGCAAGCCTACATACTCAACTATCATATAGTCTTTCACAATTGCTCACACTCACCCAATACTTATGTTTATGGAGTTTTAATCGGACACAGAGAAAGATAGGGGCTTATGGTGTTCCCTCCCAACCTTTTACCTCAAGGGTAATGTCAACAATAATAGACCATGAAAACTTACATCCAAGTGGGTATATATGTCAGGATCTTTCCAACACAATGTGCTTGCCAAAGGATAAAATGTAAAAAGTAAAGGTGAATTTCACCTTGACTCTTATTAGGCAAGAACAATATATAGGCCGTTCGTAGAGGGAAGCAGAGGTTGTCATGTGTTTTTATGGTTGGATGCACAAAGTCTTAGCACAGAAGAACGTCACTTTATATTGCCACTTGTGATAAGGACCTTTATTATGCAGTTCTTCGCTTTTGTTACTTCCATATCACAAGATCGTATAAAGCTTATTTCCTCCACACTAATAAATCATACATATTTTAGCGAGTTTGTAACATGACAACTTACTTGGAAGGATCTTACTCAATCTATAGGTAGGTATGGTGGACTCTCATGGCAAAACTGGGTTTAAGGATGTATGGAAGCACAAGTAGTATCTCTAATTGGTGCAAGGAGTTTTGGCTAGCATGAGGCGGAAATGCAAGCTCAACATGTTGGATGATCGATGACAATATACTTTATTTCGGATATAAGGAGACATAGCCCATAATGTTGTCTTCCTTGTCCAACATCAACTCTTTAGCATGTCATATTTTAATGAGTGCTCACAATCATAAAAGATGCCCAAGATAGTATATTTGTATGTGAAGCCTCTCTTCTTTTATTACTTCCTATTAATTGCAACGATGACCAAAACTATGTTTGTCAACTCTCAACAACTTTTATTCATCATACTCTTTATATGTGAAGTCATTACTTCCCATAAGATCAATATGATCTCTTGGATACTCTTTATGTTTTCTTTCTTTTTATCATGACCCAAGTGAGGAAATCAAGCCCTTGACTCAACACTAATCTTTATTATATAGCTCACGGACTCGATCACAAAGGATAAAGATCATAAAGCAAAAGCTCACAACTAGATCATGCTAACTTTATTCTACTAGATCAAGATATTACCAAAAGGATCGAACTAAGAAAAACGGTAAAGATAGGAGTGATGGGGATACGATACCGGGGTCACTCCCCCAAGCTTGCAGTTGCCAAGGGGAGTGCCCATACCCATATGATTATGTCTCCTTCTTCGGTGGTGGTGATGATGGAGTTGAAAGTAGTGACGTCGGATCATCATATATCGAGCGTAGGAGATCCTCCAGCTTGCGGATGATACCTTTGAGTGCAGCTATATATTCCTTCAACAAAATGTTTTCACTTGTGAGATGCTTGTTTCGAATTTGAGCTAACTCAATCATCTTGAAAGCTTCAACCTCAGTTGAGGTAAAGAGGTTGGGAAGAGATTGATGGATGTCTTCTCCTCCCGATGTCGGAGCCGGATCTTCCACCTCCTTCTTGATCTTCTTCTTCTTGTTGATCTCCTCGGGTCCTTCCCTCTTCAGATCTATCTTCATTAGCCAAGCATCATTGCCCTCGTTGTTGGAGGAGGGAGACGACATGGTGCCTGGCTTCGTTAACCCTAGCAGAAAACAGCTCGAAACAAGAACAGAGGATTTTTGCGTGATACAGAGGTCAAAACCTTCGGGAGTATATATAATGAATTTTTACCGACCAAAAGGAGTAACATACAAGAGATCGGAGTCCGGGAGGCACACGAGCTGCCCACGGGGCAGGGGGGCGTGCCCTCCACCCTCGTGGACGGCTCGTGTCTCTTCCAGACTGCTACTTATTTTTCTATTTTTCTAAATATTCCAAAACGGAGAAAAATTGCCTTTAGAACTATTTTGGAGTCGGTTTACTTACCGTACCACATACCTCTTCCTTTTTGGAGGCTGAATCATTCTGGAAAGTGTCCCTTATGTATTCCTCCGGGGTTACGGTTTCAATAACATTGGTATCAACATTTATAGGGTTACCTGAGATATAATGTTTGATTCTTTGCCCGTTCACCACCTTCGGATTTGTGCCTTCGAAGTTGTTGATTTTTATGGCACCGGAACGATAGACCTCCTCGATAACGTAAGGTCCTTTCCATTTAGAGAGAAGTTTTCCTGCAAAAAATCTTAAACGAGAGTTGTATAGCAAGACATAATCACCTACATTAAACTCACGCTTTTGTATCCTTTTGTCATGCCATCTTTTAACTTTTTCGTTGAACAGCTTGGCATTCTCATAGGCCTGGGTTCTCCATTCATCAAGAGAGCTAATGTCAAATAACCTCTTCTCACCGGCAAGTTTGAAATCGTAATTGAGCTCTTTGATAGCCCAATATGCCTTATGTTCTAGCTCAAGAGGTAAGTGACAAGCTTTTCCATATACCATCTTATATGGAGACATACCCATAGGATTTTTGTATGCAGTTCTATAGGCCCATAATGCATCATAAAGTTTCTTGGACCAATTCTTCCTAGACCTATTAACTGTCTTTTGCAAAATTAATTTCAACTCTCTATTACTTAGTTCTACTTGACCACTAGTCTGTGGGTGATAAGGGGATGCAATTCAATGATTCACATCATATTTAGCAAGCATTTTACGGAAATCACCATGAATAAAGTGTGAACCACCATCAGTCATTAAGTATCTAGGGACTCCAAACCTCGGAAAAATAACTTCTTTAAGCATCTTAATAGAGGTATTATGATCATCACTACTAGTTGGAATACCTTCTACCCACTTAGTAACGTAATCAACAGCAACTAAAATATGTGTGTACCCATTAGAGGCAGGAAATGGTCCCATATAATCAAAGCCCCAAACATCAAATGGTTCAATAAAAAGTGAATAATTCATAGGCATTTCTTGACGTCTACTGATATTACCAATTCTTTGACACTCATCACAAGATAAGACAAACTCACGGGCATCCTTGAAGAGAGTAGGCCAATAAAAACCGGATTGCAATACCTTGTGTGCAGTTCTAACCCCCGCATGGTGTCCTCCATAAGCTTCGGAGTGGCACTTGGATAGGATCTGTTCCTGTTCATGCTCAGGTACACAACATCTAATAATACCATCTACTCCTTCTTTATAAAGATGTGGATCATCCCAGAAGTAATGTCTCAAATCATAGAAGAACTTTTTCTTTTGCTGGTATGTGAAGCTAGGAGGTATAAACTTAGCAACAATATAATTAGCATAATCAGCATACCATGGAGCAGTACGAGAAGTATTTATGACAGCTAATTGTTCATCAGGAAAACTATCATCAATAGTTGTGGGTCATCAAGTATGTTATCTAACCTAGACAAGTTATCTGCAACGGGGTTCTCAGCTCCTTTTCTATCAATAATATGCAAGTCAAACTCTTGTAGCAAAAGAACCCATCTAATAAGTCTAGGTTTAGCATCTTTCTTTTCCATAAGGTATTTGATAGCAGCATGATCAGTGTGAATAGTTACTTTAGAATCAACAATATAAGTTCTAAACTTATCACAAGCAAATACAACTGCTAAAAATTCTTTCTCAGTAGTGGCATAATTTCTCTGGGCACTATCTAGAGTTTTACTAGAATATTGGATAACATTTAATTTCTTATCAACTCTTTGTCCTAGAACAACACCTACAGCATAATCACTAGCATCACACATAATCTCATAGGGTAAGTTCCAGTCAGGAGGCTGGACAATAGGTGCAGAGATCAATGATTTCTTAAGTATTTCAAATGCTTCTAGACAATCATCATCGAAGACAAAAGGAATATCTTTTTGTAAGAGATTAGTCAGAGGCCTGGAGATTTTAGAGAAGTCCTTAATGAACCTCCTATAAAACCTGGCATGACCTAGGAAACTTTGTATACCTTTGATGTCCTTGGGGCACGACATCTTTTCAATAGCATCAACTTTAGCCTTGTCAACTTCAATACCTTTTTCAGAAATTTTATGTCCCAAGACAATGCCTTCATTAACCATAAAGTGGCACTTCTCCCAATTCAAGACAAGATTAGTGTCTTCACATCTCTGCAAAACTCGATCAAGGTTGCTTAAGAAATCATCAAAAGAAGTTCCGTAAACGAAGAAATCATCCATGAAAACCTCAACAATCTTTTCACAAAAATCAGAGAATATAGCCATCATGCATCTTTGAAAGGTAGCAGGTGCATTACATAAATCGAAAGGCATATGTCCATAAGCAAAGGTACCGAAAGGACAAGTAAAAGTGGTATTTTCTTGATCCCCTTTTGACACAGGTATTTGAGAGAAACCAGAATAACCATCTAGAAAGCAAAAATGAGTATGTTTGGATAACCTTTCTATCATTTGATCAATAAAAGGCAGGGGGTAATGATCTTTCTTAGTAGCTTTATTTAACTTACGAAAATCAATTACCATCCTATAACCTGTAACTATTCTTTGCGGGATCAATTCATCTTTATCATTAGGAACAACAGTCATACCTCCCTTCTTAGGGACACAATGGACATGACTTACCCACTGGCTATCAGCAACTGGATAGATAATACATGCCTCTAGAAGCTTTAGTATTTCCTTCCTTACCACTTCTTTCATCTTAGGATTTAACCGTCGCTGATGATCAATAACCGGTTTAGCATTTTCTTCCAATTTTATCTTGTGTTGGCATAAAGTGGGACTAATGCCCTTAAGATCATCTAGAGTATATCCAATAGCAGCACGGTGCTTCTTCAGAGTTTTCAATAGTTTTTCTTCTTCCTGCTCTAAAAGGTTAGCACTAATAATAACATGATATATCTTCTTTTCATCAAGATAAACATACTTAAGATTACCAGGCAAAGGTTTAAGTTAAAACACGGGATCACCCTTAGGTGGAGGAGGATCCCCTAGGATTTCAACAGGCAAGTTGTTTTTCAATATGGGTCCCTAATTAAAGAATATTTCATCTATTTCCCTTCTCTCATTCATATGCATATCATTTTCATGGTCTAGCAAGTATTGTTCTGAAGGATCATTAGGAGGCACAACAATAGAAGCAAGACCAAGAATTTCATCCTTACTAGGTAATTCTTTATCAAGGCGTTGTCTACGGAATTTAGCAAAGTTAAAATCATGAGACATATCCCCCAAACCAACTGTAACAATATCTTTCACGCAGTCTATCTTAGCATTAACAGTGTTCAAGAAGGGTCTACCAAATATAATGGGACAAAAGTCATCTTGTGGGGAACCAAGAACAAGAAAATCAGCAGGGTATTTAACTTTTCCACATAAGACTTCAACACCTCTAACAATCCCAATTGGTGAGATAGTGTCTCTATTGGCAAGCTTAATAGTAACATCTATACCTTCTAGCTCAACGGGTGCAATATCGTGCATAATTTCATCATATAAGGATATAGGTATTACACTCGCACTAGCACCCACATCACATAAACCATGATAGCAATGATCTCCTATTTTAACGGAGATAACAGGTAAGCCTATGATAGGTCTATGTTTATTCCTAGCATCGGGTTTGGCTATTCTAGCAGATTCCTCTTGGAGGTAAATAACATGTCCATCTAAATCTTCTACCAAGAGATCTTTAACCATAGCAACACTAGGTTCAACTTTAATTTGCTCAGAGGGTGTAGGTGTTCTAGTATTACTCTTACGAACTACAGTTGAAGCTTTAGCATGATCCTTAATCCTAACAGGGAATGGTGGTTTCTCAATATAAGCAGTAGGAATAATAGGATCAACATTAGAAGTGATAGTCTTTTCTTCAACTTTAACAGGTTCGTCTACTTTTACTTCAATAGGGGGATGGTATTTAAACCACTTCTCCTTGGTAAGATCAACATGAGTAGCAAATGATTCATAGAAAGAAGCTATTATCTCAGAGTCAAGTCCATATTTAGTGCTAAACTCACAGAAAACATTAGTATCCATAAAAGCTTTAACACAATCAAACTTAGGGGTCATACCTGACTCCTTACCTTCGTCGAGATCCCAATCTTCAGAGTTGCGATTAATCCTTTCCAATAAATACCATTTGAATTCAATAGTCTTCATCATAAAAGAACTAGAACAAGAAGTATCGAGCATCGAGCGACTATTAAGAGAAAGCCGAGCATAAATTTTTTGAATAATCATTTCTCTTGAGAGCTCATGATTGGGGTATGAATATAACATTGACTTAAGCCTCCCCAAGCTTGAGCGATGCTTTCTCCTTTGCGAGGCCAAAAATTATAGATATAATTACGATCACGATGAACCTGGTGCATAGGGTAGAACTTCTGATGAAATTCCAACTTCAAACGATTGTAGTTCCATGATCCAATATCATCACATAGCCTAAACCATGTCAATGCATCTTCCTTCAAAGATAAAGGGAAGACCTTCTTCTTGATAACATCCTCGGGCATACCTGCAAGCTTAAATAATCCACAAACTTCATCCACATAGATTAGGTGTAAATCGGGATGCAATGTTCTGTCTCCTGTAAAAGGATTATCAAGCAGTTTCCCTATCATACCCGCAGGAATTTCAAAGCAAACATTTTCAGGAGGTGAAGTAGGTTGAGGAGCAACTCTTTGCTCTTTTGGTCGGGGTGAAGATACCCCGAACAAGCCCCTCAAAGGATTATGAGCCATAGTAACAAGTGACAATAAATTTCAGCACACTATATAAATTTTTCCTTACCAAAGGCGCTTCACTCCCCGACAACGGCGCCCAAAAAGAGTCTTGATGACCCACAAGTGTAGGGGATCTATCGTAGTCCTTTCGATAAGTAAGATTGTTGAACCCAACGAGGAGCAGAAGGAAATGATAGGCAATTTTCAATAAGGTATTTTCTGCAAGCACTGAAATTATAGGTAACAGATAGTTTTGTGATAAGGTAATTGGTAGCAAGAGACAAAAGGTGAAAGTAAATAAGGTGCAGCAAGGGGGCCCAATCCTTTTTGTAGCAAAGGACAAGCCTGGACAAACTCTTATATGAAGGAAAGCGCTCCCGAGGACACATGGGAATTATCGTCAAGCTAGTTTTCTTCACGATCATCTGATTCGCGCTCGGTACTTTGATAATTTGGTATGTGGGTGGACCGGTGCTTGGGTGCTGTCCTTACTTGGACAAGCCTCCCTCTTATGATTAACCTCTAATGCAAGCATCCACAACTACAAAAGAAGTATTAAGGTAAACCTAACCATAGCATGAAACAAGTGGATCCAAATCAGCCCCTTACGAAGCAACACATAAACTAGGGTTTAAGCTTCTGTCACTCTAGCAACCCATCATCTACTTATTACTTCCCAATGCCTTCCTCTAGGCCCAAATAATGGTGAAGTGTCATGTAGTCGACGTTCACATGACACCACTAGAGGAGAGACAACATACATCTCATCAAAATATCGAACGAATACCAAATTCACATGACTACTAATAGCAAGACTTCTCCCATGTCCTCAGGAACAAAAGTAACTACTCACAAGACATAATATTTTTCAAGATCAGAGGGGTATTAATATGCATAATGGATCTAAACATATGATATTCCACCAAATAAACCAACTAGCATCAACTAGAAGGAGTAATCAACACTACTAGCAACCCACAGGTACCAATATGAGGTTTGGGTACAAAGATTGGATACAAGAGATGAACTAGGGTTTGATAGGAGATGGTGCTGGTGAAGATGTTGATGGAGATAGCCCTCTCCAAGATGGGAGAGTTGTTGGTGATGACGGCGATGACGATTTCCCCCTCCCGGAGGGAAGTATCCCCGGCAAAACAGCCCTGCCGAAGCCCTAGATTGGTTTCTGCCTTGGTTCCGCCTCGAGACGGCGGCGTCTGGTCCCGAAAGCCTCCTTATGATTTTTTTTCCAGGTCAAAACACCTCATATAGGAGAAGATGGGCATCAGGGGGCCATCGGGGGGCCCACGAGACAGGGGGGCGCGCCCCCCACCCTCGTGGACAGCAGGTGGCCCCCCTCGTGATCTTCTTTCGCCAGATATTTTTTATATTTTCTGAAACGGAGTTCTGTGAAGTTTCGGGGCTTTTGGAGTTGTGCAGAATAGGTTTCCTGAGTTTGCTCCTTTTCCAGCCCAGAATTCCAGCTGCCGGCATTCTCCCTCTTCATGTAAACCTTGTAAAATAAGAGAGAAAAGCATAAGTATTGTGACAAATTATGTAATAACAACCCATAATGCGATAAATATCAACATATAAGCATGATGCAAAATGGATGTATCAAGGATCCTTTGTCGTAGTTGTGGCAGTTGATAGTAAAGTTCACCGGTGGGCTATTGCCTTCGGCAAGCCTAGCAAACACCGGCGAGCGCTGAAGCAGGTTCATATCATTGTGTGATCCAGCCATGCCAAAGAATGAGTGCCAGATCCAGAGATCTTGAGACGCCACGACCTCTAGTATGATAGTGCAAGCCATGACATGGCCCTTATACTGCCCTTGCCAAGCAGAAGGGCAGTTCTTCCACTCCCAGTGCATGCAGTCTATGCTGCCAATCATCCCTGGGAAGCCCCTGCTGGCATTCATCGCCAACAAACAGGCTGTATCATTAGCAATCGGCTCTCTCAAGTACTCAGGGCCAAACACGGCAATAACAGCCCTGCAGAATGTATACATGGACTCTACGCATGTAGACTCGCTCATACTGACGTACTCGTCAATAAGATCACCGGGCACTCTGTATGCAAGCATTCGGATGGTGGCAGTGCATTTCTGATAAGAGGAGAAACCAATCTTGCCAACGGCATCCTCTTTGCACTTGAAATAGTCATCATAGCTGACGACCCCCTCTCTAATACGGTTGAAAATATACCTACTCATATGGAAACGGCGGCGGAATTTCTGATGTTTGAACAACGGATTTGTTGTATCAAAGTAGTCCTTCCAAAGAAGGAAATGCCCGCTCTCTCGGTTGCGATCAACGCCGGAAGTTGGCCTGGAATGGAGCCACGGAATAATGGTTGCTGACTGTTGAGGTGGTGATGGACTAACACGGCAGCCAATATCTCCTCCTCGTCATCGGACGACGAGTCGTTGGAGTCGCAAAGGAAATTGTGAAAAAGAACTCATCGACGGAGTCCATTTTGTACCTTGGCAAACTGTCGAACAACTTGCGGGCGTCGACGAAGGAGACGGCCAACGAAGGGAGTCGCGGCACACACGGACCAACTTGCTGCCCTGCCGGCGTCCGACGAGCGTGCCGATGAGGATCTGTTAGCTGACAACTTCTTGGTTGCGGTTGCGGCAGTG
>LR738711.1:106180116-106218365 GCA_902687465.1 Secale cereale | reverse complement strand
GGGAGCGGGCGTGGGAAGCAGTCGGCTCCCCGTCGACAAGATGGGGGTGGCGGGAGACGTGGGAGTGGCGGCGTTGCTGGGCGGATGTTGCGGTGCCGGGAGCTGGCAGAGTCGCCGAAAAAAAATGGGCGGCGGTGGCGACGATGAAGGAGGCGAGCGAGGGTTGCTGTTGGATGGGGGGATGCCAATGTGCCACCGACCAGAGGGTCCGGGGAAGGAGATGGCGAGCGCGCGCGCGTCCGTCTCGTGTCCGCGCTGACGCAAATCCGACTCAAAAATGGGTCGGCACGCCGACGAAAAGCGAACGCGCCTCCGTCTGGGCCAGCGCATTGTGCCGATTTTTCTGTCCGCACCGACCCAAACGGACGCGAGCGGACGAAACGGGTCACCCCATTGGAGTTGCTATTAGCGATTTGCTAAAATTCTAGACAGACCTGTATTATTAATATTATTATTATGGAAATTAATATTGAAATTAATTTTGTTATTTGAACACGGTACAACGCAGAAGCTCACACACATGCACATACACTCACCCCTATGATCGCATACACGCACAACCTACCCTTATAAGCACCTCCGAGATACTGAGCGGACATAACTTGAGATCGACAAAGTCATCCCTCCGTAGTCGGCAGGAATGTCTCCCTCACTGAACGAACATCACCCAAAAGATAAATCCAGAAAAATGTGAGCACTAATGCGAAGCCAAGCACCAATGCCAAATGAACTAGGCCCTGTTTATTTGGGCTTTTACTTCTGCTTTTACAGCTTTTCACCTATTTAGGAGCTTTTTTGACTTTTTGGCCAAAATGGAAAAGCTGCAAAAGCAAAAGCCCAAACAAACATGGCCTAGTATATGAAAAGAGAAGTCAGAACCATGTTTCAAAGTCGTCCCCTGCTTGTAGTCCATGTTGCACCTCGTTCGACTCCGTAGATGGGCGACAGAGGATGCCAATTGTAAGCTGGTTTTTTGATCTGGCTACTATTATAGACACATTGTAGATCGCCGCCCTTGCAGTTATCACGCAGATTCGTCTTCCACGTGCCCAAGGCCGCCATTTCGACATCCTCCATCATAGGGCACGTCTCTAGGAGCAAAGCCCTAGATAGAGTCGCATTGCCCCATCCAACATGTGCCCGCGTCAGGGATTGCTGCCAGGACCAGCACAACCCACCGGAGTTGAATCCGTGCCATCGTGCATTGGATGTGCTCGCATGATGTCAACAACGGTGACCTGACAAGCTTGGAGTACCATGATTCCCTCGAGGACGAACATCTGATAACCCACAAGTGTAGGGGATCGCAACAGTTTTCGAGGGTAAAGTATTCAACCCAAATTTGTTGATTCGACACAAGGGGAGCCAAAGAACACTCTTAAGTATTAGCAGCTGATTTGTCAATTCAACCACACCTGGAAACTTAGTATCTGTAGCAAGATAGTTTAGTAGCAAATCAATATGATAGTGGCGGTAGCGGCAATAAAAGTAACGATAGTGTTTTTGTAGTTTTTGTAATAGTAGCAATGGAAAAGTAAATAAGCAACAAGCAATATAGGAAAAGCTCGTAGGCATTGGATCGGTGATGGGAAATTATGTTGGATGCAATTCATCATGTAGAAGTTATAACCTAGGGTGATACAGAATTAGCTCTAGTTCATTAATGCAATGTAGGCATGTATTCCGTATATAGTCATACGTGCTTATAGAAAAGAACTTGCATGACATCTTTTGTCCTACCCTCCCGTGGCAGCGGGGTCCTATGGGAAACTAAGGGATATTAAGGCCTCCTTTTAATAGAGTACCGGACCAAAGCATTAACACATAGTGAATACATGAACTCCTCAAACTATTGCCATCACCGGGAGTGGTCCCGATTATTGTCACTTCGGGCTTGCCTGATCATAACACATAGTAGGTGACTATAGACTTGCAAGATAGGATCAAGAACACACATATATTCATGAAAACATAATAGGTTCAGATCTGAAATCATGGCACTCGGGCCCTAGTGACAAGCATTAAGCGTAGCAAAGTCATAGCAACATCAATCTCATAACATAGTGGATACTAGGGATCAATCCCTAACAAAACTAACTCGATTACATGATAGATCCCATCCAACCCATCACCGTCCAGCAAGCCTACGATGGAATTACTCACACACATCGGTGAACATCATGGAATTGGTGATGGAGGAAGGTTGATGATGACGATGGAGACGATCTCCACTCTCCGGAGCCCCGAACGGACTCCAGATCAGCCCTCCCGGGAGAGATTAGGGCTTGGCGGTGGTTCTGTCTCGTGAAACGCGATAATTCCTTCTCTCCTATTTTTTTCTCCCCGAAACGGAAGATATAGGATCTGGGGGTACGTCAGTGGAGCATCGGGGGGCCCTCGAGGCAGGGGGCGCGCCCTGGGAAGGGGGGCGCGCCCCCCACACTCGAGGACAGGGTGTGCCCCCCGGTGAGTATCTTCTTGCATATATTTTTTATATTTTCTGAAATAATTCCCCGTTGATTTTCAGGCGATTCCGAGAACTTCTTATTCTGCACAAAAACAACACCATGACAGTTCTGCTGAAAACAGCGCCAATCTGGGTTAGTTCCATTCAAATCATGCAAGTTAGAGTCCAAAAGGAATCAATTAACAAGGTTGATCAGGTCTTGTTAATAAACTCTTTCCGAGTAACATGAAACCGGAGAATTTTTGAATAACCCAAGGTTACCTCAATGGAGATATGTATGTCCCCAACAATAAGGATGCCATATGTCTTCTTGATAGTAGGGAGAGGAAATTCAAAACCTCCAATAGTAATAGTTGAAAATTTTCCAATATAATTGATACTGTGGACCCGAGGTTGTTTCCTCGGAAAGTGAACCGTATGCTCATTACCATTGACATGAAAAGTGACATTGCCTTTGTTGCAATCAATAACAACCCCTGCAGTATTCAAAAAGGGTCTTCCGAGAAAAATAGACATACTATCGTCCTCGGGAATATCAAGTATAACAAAGTCCGTTAGAATAGTAACATTTGCAACTTCAACAGGCACATCCTCACAAATACCGACAGGTATAGCAGTTGATTTATCAGCCATTTGCAAAGATATTTCAGTAGGTGTCAACTTACTCAAGTCAAGTCTATGATATAAAGAGAGAGGCATAACACTAACACCGGCTCCAAGATCACACAAATCAGTTTTAACATAGTTTTTCTTAATGGAGCAAGGTATAGTAGGTACTCCTGGATCTCCTAATTTCTTAGGCATTCCACCCTTAAAAGTGTAATTGGCAAGCATGGTGGAAATTTCTACTTCAGGTATCTTTATTTTGTTGGTAATATTATCTTTCATATACTTAGCATAAGGATTTGTTTTAAGCACATCGGTCAAACACATACGCAAAAAGATAGATCTAATCATTTCAGCAAAGCGCTCAAAATCCTCATCATCCTTTTTCTTGGATGGTCTCGGAGGAAAAGGCATGGGTTTCTAAACCCATGGTTCTCTTTCCTTACCGTGCTTCCTAGCAACAAAGTCTCTCTTATCATAACGTTGATTCTTTGATTGTGGGTTATCAAGATCAACAGCAGGTTCAATCTCTACATCATTATCATTTCTAGGTTGAGCATCATCATGAAAATCATCATTAACATTATCACTAGGTTCATGTTCATTACCAGATTGTGTCTGAGCATCAGAAATAGATATATCATTAGGGTTCTCAGGTGTGTGAGCTACAGGTTCACTAGAAGCATGCAAATTCCTATCATTTTTCTTTTTCTTCTTCTTAGAAGAACTAGGTGCATCTAAATTGGCTCTCTGAGAATCTTGCTCAATCCTCTTAGGGTGGTCTTCAGGATACAGAGGTTCCTGAGTCACTTTACCACCTCTAGTTGCAACTCTAACAACATAGTCATTGTTCTTACTATTTAATTCATTGAGCAAATCATTCTGAGCCTTAAGTACTTGTTCTACTTGAGTGGTGACCATAGAAGCATGTATACTAATGAGTTTCAGTCCACCTTTAACTCTAGACAGATAATCACTCAAGCGTTCAATCATATAAGCATTGTGTTGCAATTGTCTACCAACATAAGCATTGAAGTTTTCTTGTTTCACAATAAAATTGTCAAACTCATCTAAGCATTGGCTAGCAGACTTATAGCGAGGAATATCACCTTCATCAAATCTATAATGAGAATTTACCTTTATTACTTGTGTCGGGTTATCAAGACCATGTATTTCTTCAATAGGCAGTAAATTCTTAACATCTTCAACTTTAATACCTTTTTCTTTCATAGATTTCTTTGCCTCTTGCATATCTTCAGGACTGAGAAATAGAACACCTCTTTTCTTCGGAGTTGGCTTAGGGGCTGGTTTAGGAAGTGTCCAATTATTTTTATTGGCCAGCATATTATTCAATAGTAGTTCAGCTTGTTCAACTGTTCTTTCCCTGAAAACACAACCAACACAACTATCCAGGTGGTCTCTGGAAGCATCGGTTAGTCCATTATAAAAGACATCAAGTATATCATGCATCTCAAGAGGATGATCACGCAAAGCATTAAGTAATTGGAGAAGCCTCCCCCAAGCTTGTTTCTTATGAGCGGGAAAATATTTAGCAGAGAAGTAATACATCATATCCCGGGGACTACGCACACAACCAGGATCAAGGGAATTAAACCAGGCCTTAGCATCACCCTTTAACGAGAAAGGAAACAACTTAAGGATATAGTAGTAACGAATCTTTTCATCGTTGGTAAACAGGGTGGCTATATCATTCAACTAAGTAAGATGTGCCACAACAGTTTTAGACTCATAGCCATGGAAAAGATCATATTCAACCAAAGTAATTAACTCAGGATCAACCAAGAATTCATAATCCTTATCAGTAACGCAGGTAGGTGAAGTAGCAAAAGCAGGGTCATGTTTCATTCTAGCATTCAAGGACTTTTCTTTTAGCTTAGCTAATAATTTCTTAAGATCATATCTATCATTGCAAGCAAGAAAGTCTCTAGCAGTTTCTTCATCCATAACATAACCCTCAGGCACAACATGCAATTCATATCTATTGGGAGTAGCCTCATCATCACTTTCATAAATATCATCAGTTTCAATATTTGCATTCTCCCTAACCTTAGCAATTTTTTCATCTAGAAATTCACCTAGTGGCACAGTATTATCAGGCATAGAAGTAGTTGTTGGAAATATGCCCTAGAGGCAATAATAAAATAGTTATTATTATATTTCCTTGTTCATGATAATTGTCTGTTATTCATGCTTGAACTGTATTGTACGGAAACAATGATACATGTGTGAATACATAGACCACATCGTGTCCCTGGTAAGCCTCTAGTTACTAGCTCGTTGATCAACAGATGGTCAAGGTTTCCTGGCCATGGACATTGGATGTCATTGATAACGGATCACATCATTAGGAGAATGATGTGATGGACAAGACCCAAACCTAAGCCTAGCACAAGATCGTGTAGTTCGTAATGCTAAAGCTTTTCCAATGTCAAGTATCTTTTCCTCGGACCATGAGGTTGTGCAACTCCCGGATACCGTAGGAATACTTTGGGTGTGCCAAACGTCACAACGTAACTGGGTGGCTATAAAGGTACGTAACGGGTATCTCCGAAAGTGTCTGTTGAGTTGGCACGAACCGAGACTGGGATTTGTCACTCCGTATGACGGAGAGGTATCTCTGGGCTCACTCGGTAAGACATCATCATAATGAGCTCAATGTGACTAAGGAGTTAGTCATCGGATGATGGATTACAGAACGAGTAAAGAGACTTGCCATGACGAGATTGAACAAGGTATCGGTATACCGACGATCGAATCTCGGGCAAGTACCGTACCGATAGACAAAGGGAATTGCATACGGGATTGAGTGAATCATTGACATCGTGGTTCATCCGATGAGATCATCGAGGAACACGTAGGAACCAACATGGGTATCCAGATCCCGCTGTTGGTTATTGACCGGAGAGTCGTCTCGGTCATGTCTACGTGTCTCCCGAACCCGTAGGGTCTACACACTTAAGGTTCGATGACGCTAGGGTTGTAGAGATATATGCACACGGTAACCCGAATGTTGTTCGGAGTCCCGGATGAGATCCCGGACGTCACGAGGAGTTCCGGAATGGTCCGGAGGTAAACAATGATATATAGGAAGTCCAGTTTCGGCCATCGGGAGAGTTCCGGGGGTCACCGGTAGTGTACCGGGACCACCGGAAGGGTCCCGGGGGTCCACCGGGTGGGGCCACCCATCCCGGAGGGACCCATGGGCCGTAGGGGGAGGGTGACCAGCCCATAGTGGGCTGGCGCACCCCCTTGGGCCTTCCCCCTGCACCTAGGGTTGGGAACCCTAGGGGTGGGGGGCGCCACCCTTGCCTTAGGGGGCAAGTCTCCCCCCTTGGCCGCCGCACCCCTAGGAGATCCCATCTCCTAGGGCCGGCGCCCCCCTGGCCCCTATATATAGTGGGGGGAGAGAGGGCAGCCGCACCTCAGCCCCTAGCGCCTCTCCCCCCGTTACACCTCCCCCTCCTCCCGCGGGTCCTTGGCGAAGCCCTGCAGCTTTTCCCATTGCATCCACCACCACGCCGTTGTGCTGCTGGATCTCCATCAATCTCTCCTCCCTCCTTGCTGGATCAAGAAGGAGGAGACGTCGCTGCACCGTACGTGTGTTGAACGCGGAGGTGCCGTCCGTTCGGCGCTGGGATCATCGGTGATAGGGATCACGACGAGTACGACTCCATCATCCACGTTCTCTTGAATGCTTCCGCTCGCGATCTACAAAGGGTATGTAGATGCACTCCTTTATGCTCGTTGCTAGATGACTCCTTAGATTGATCTTGGTGAAGCGTAGGAAATTTTTTGAATTCCGCTACGTTCCCCAACATTAGTTTCATCATACATAGCAGAAGTAGCATCATCAAGAACATACGACATATCAGATTCAATGGCAGGAGTAGGTGTCGCAAGTTTACTCATAAGAGAAGGAGAATCAAGTGCAGAGCTAGATGGTAGTTCCTTACATCCCCTCGTAGTTGAGGGTAAGATCTTGGTTTTTGAGTCCTTTAAATTCTTCATAGTGATCAACAGATATAAATCCCAAGTGACTTAAAGAATAGAGCTATGCTCCCCAGCAACGGCGCCAGAAAATAGTCTTGATAACCCACAAGTGTAGGCGATCGCAACAGTTTTCGAGGGTAAAGTATTCAACCCAAATTTGTTGATTCGACACAAGGGGAGCCAAAGAATACTCTTAAGTATTAGCAGCTGAGTTGTCAATTCAACCACACCTGGAAACTTAGTATCTGCAGCAAGATAGTTTAGTAGCAAAGTAATATGATAGTGGCGGTAGCGGCAATAAAAGTAATGATAGTGTTTTTGTAGTTTTTGTAATAATAGCAATGAAAAAGTAAATAAGCAACAAGCAATATAGGAAAAGCTCGTAGGCATTGGATCGGTGATGGGAAATTATGTCGGATGCAATTCATCATGTAGAAGTTATAACCTAGGGTGACACAGAACTAGCTCCAGTTCATTAATGCAATGTAGGCATGTATTCCGAATATAGTCATACATGCTGATAGAAAAGAACTTGCATTCCATCTTTTGTCCTACCCTCCCGTGGTAGCGGGGTCCTATGGGAAACTAAGGGATATTAAGGCCTCCTTTTAATAGAGTACCGGACCAAAGCATTAACAAATAGTGAATACATGAACTCCTCAAACTATGGTCATCACCGAGAGTGGTCCTGATTATTGTCACTTCGGGGTTGCCGGATCATAACACATAGTAGGTGACTATAGACTTGCAAGATAGGATCAAGAACACACATATATTCATGAAAACATAATAGGTTCAGATTTGAAATCATGGACTCGGGCCCTAGTGACAAGCATTAAGCATAGCAAAGTCATAGCAACATCAATCTCATAACATAGTGGATACTAGGGATCAAACCCTAACAAAACTAACTCGATTACATGACAGATCCCATCCAACCCATCACCGTCCAGCAAGCCTACGATGGAATTACTCACGCACGGCGCTGACCATCATGGAATTGGTGATGGAGGAAGGTTTATGATGAAGATGGCGACGATCTCCACTCTCCGGAGCCCCGAACAGACTCCAGATCAGCCCTCCCGAGAGAGATTAGGGCTTGGCGGCGGCTCCGTCTCGTGAAACGCGATAATTCTTTCTCCTTGATTTTTTTCTCCCCGAAAGTGAATATATAGGATCTGGGGATACGTCGGTGGAGCACTAGGGGGTCCACGAGGCAGGGGGCGCGCCCCCACCCTCATGGATGTGGTGTGGGCCCCCTGGTAAGGATCTTCTTGCAGATATTTTTTATATTTTCCAAAATAAATCTCCGTGGAGTTTCAGGTCATTCAGAGAACTTTTTATTTCTGCACAAAAACAGCACCATGGCAATTCTGCTGAAAACAGCGTCAGTCCGGGTTAGTTCCATTCAAATCATGCAAGTTAGAGTCCATAACAAGGGCAAAAGGGTTTGGAAAAGTAGATACGTTGGAGACGTATCAACATCTCAAGTGTGTTCTAGGATGTGTTATAACACCATGTGCAGCCCCGCCCACTCCCTCCTAAGGCGGCGACAAGTCGTGGGTCGACGTGCATCATGGTTGTGTCAACGGACATGGGACAACAGAGGCACACATGGGACCTGGACCGAGTCCTATTATCCATACCAAGGAATTCATCATAGTGGTCCCATCGTTCATGCCATACCCCCTCCAGTTGCCTCCCCCACGCAGTGGACAAACTTCGCGAGCCCTATCGTATTTGTGCATGCCCATCTCATAGACAGGGAGGCCATGGGATTTTCCTTCGGAGAGACCGAGGGGGGACATTTCCATCGGGCTTCATGGTCCCTTCCTTGCAATGATTGTCAGGAGTGGTCATTGATACGACTATGAGGTCGTGTGCTTCCAATCTAGTGAATGCCAAGCCGCCACTAGGCATCAATAAGTGAAGATAATGGGCAACTTGAGTATCAAACTTTTGCAATATTATTGTAATGCATGTTGTTTAAGGTGAAAAGCCTCAATTTCACTTGTTGGGTGACCCCTAACAAAACCCTATCATGTAACTCCCTAAACACTCCCTCAAACCTTAACTCCTCAAATATGCGGACTTAAAAAAGTGGTCGGAGCTAGCCAAACTCCTATATTTAACTCCCTATGGTTTGCTAATTATTTCATCCATTGCCACATACATTTCAAACAAATTGCACAATATTTCATAAACAGATTCAATGATTCAAATGCACCATATGCAATAATTCAACTACAAACATAAATATTGTTAATCCAAGAATTCAAATTAAAACATGCATACACTTCATCCAAAAGCCACCAAATCGACCAAGTTTAGTAAAAAAAACATGTACCATGGCATGGGCCAATAAATCAAGCTCATACTACACCAAATCAAGCACCGACTGCCGCTGCCATCAGCACCATCACTACTTTGGCCTAACCTCGATATGGCAAACCACAAGGAAATTGCCAATATTGCCTCGGTGGGTCATCCAGTATGCCGGATTCATGAACATGATAACACACTATTCGTCCTTCTTCTCTTTTGCAAGCTTACCCCTCTCGATCACAATGCTCCGCTTGCACATTTCTCTCTTTGGCCCTCACATTTGCTCTTCAATTCCTTCATTCATGAACTTGAGTTTGTTCCACCTTACCATTTACTCTTTTTTTTTCCAGATGCCAATGCTCTCTTGTTCTCGAGCATCGCACAAATTAAGCTCTACTTTGTAGGCATCAAAGCCTCCATTACTCTTCCTGTCTTTTTGCAAAATTTACCCATCTGGCATAGAGTGGGGATTTTCATTATCCACGTCATTGACATCAACCGATGTGCTAATTCGTGCCCTCTTTAATGTGGTTTCGTAGTTTCTTCTTATCCACTTCTCATTGCCAACTTACTCCTTATAGCAATGGTTCAACATGAATGCCTTGCATCCACCCTTCTTTGTTGTTTTGCTTGCATATCTCTTGGATGATAGGCCCATACTCATTGAGTGACAGCCCCTCGGCGATGCAAGGTTCACTTGATCAACATGACCAGATCATCGCTTGCACTAACATTGAACACTCCGCCGATGGGCAAGAGAACTTTGAGTGCGGTCATAAGGAACGACACATTCCTCAAGTAGTACTCTTCAATACTAGTCCTCCTTTTTTGCTCGGTACAAACTGTGGCATCAAGCATACATTCCTTCAAGCAATGTCCTCTTGACGTTGGTAGTTTGTTCAACTTGTATTCTTAATGATTGCTTGTGTCTCCACATGCTCCATGACCTTCTTCATTTCGGGATCATCCTCACCCCCAATAATCTTCCTTCCTCTCACGATCATCCACGATAGAAATCGCTATGTCATCGAGGCAACGTATGTGCGATTCATCCAACTATGACATGAAATTTGCAACATCGTATTCATCGACACTATAATAATCAAGAACAAACACATCACATGATCGTCACCGCGTTGCTTCACCATACTGATCGACAAAAGAAAAAAATGCTAGATTTTAGCTTTTGGGCATTGTGACGGACTCCTTTGTATGCATGATCCTCATCGGCGGCGTCGGTGGCCATAGGGGGTAAGAGAAGGAGGTGAGGGGTGGCCGCAGCCGGTCTTCGCATGGCGCGGCCGAGTGCGCGATCTTCGTTGTCCCAAGCCGCTTCCTTGGCGTGGGCAATAGCGTGTGCATCCATGTGGGTGGCATAACACCAACGGGGATGGTCGCCAGGGGTACGGAGGCAACCAACGGTTCCTTTCCGACGCAATCGGGGCGTCTAGTGGTTCTGACGGCGAAGGCAAGAACTTGTGGCGGCTACACAAATTTGGGCTAGTGTGTGTGTGGGGGGGGGGGGATTCTTATGCTTAAGGGCATCTCCAACGCAAACAGTCAAACCTCCGGCAACCGTCCAGATTGAGTTGTTTGAACGTCGCAATCCATCCAACGTTGTCCCGCATTTGTCCATGGACCAGTCCGGGTGCCTGTTTTCCCGTAAACAGGAAGCAAACCAAGGGGCTTTGCGGGAGTCCGAACACCTGCCACGTAGGCAGAGCCTGGCTTTGATCCGTCCTCCCTGTGCATGGACATCTCAAATTTGAGGTTTTCGGAAGACACCCCTGCTGCGACCATGATGGTCGACTTGCCGCTATACCATTTGCATTAGTTGATTCTTTTGTTCCATATAACATTCGATCGCACTTGTAGGATGATAGTTTAATTCAGATGGATATTGTAGGAACAAATAATGCAAAACATGATAAATGATGGTCAAAAGCCTTCACAATTTTACATGGGGGAGGTCAATTCCCCTACGTTTGAAGGCGGACAATTATCGTGAACTAAAAAGAAGAAGGTAGTGAAGCCACGAGGTCTGACATTCACACCGTTTGAAGATGTTTTGTCGGTTGAGAGTTGGTTGAACACTAGCATGGATCTGATATTCCATCCAAGAGAACGTGAGAAAGTTTGTTGGTTTTCTCAAACAACTTGTCAGCCGAAACCAAAGCGGCAGCGGGGTTCAAAAGGATGCAACTTTGGCGGCGGCTTTTTACCATCAAGTCGAGAAGAAGCAGTTCAATATGTTACGTTGGTGGATGAAATTGAATGGGAAACCTAAGTGACAAACTATCCTCGAGGACATTGAAAGCGGCACGAAGAAGATGAAGAAAAACGGGTCTAGCTCCAATGAATCAATTGGATTGGATGACAAAGAAGAAGAAAATGGTGGGGATGACATATAAGCAACCGTGCTAAAGAGGAACAAACATGCGACATGAAACAAGTGGGAGAAGGACATGATCACCCGTGATGGCGCGACAAGCAAAATGTCCACCACTTGGACGGCATTTTTTCTACCAAGGAGGTGAAGAAGGAGGAAAGGTGCAAACTCTTCATAGATATGGAAAGGGAGAAGATGAAGTTCGACAAGGAGAGGTGAAGATGGAGAAGGACAAAATACAACTGGAGAGGGAAGAGAAGATTGCAAAATGGGACCTTCAAAAGACGACACCAATGGAAGGAATTGAACTCGAGAAAGATGAGGCTTGCGAAGGAGGTGAATGAGTCAAGGATCATGTTGCGGGATGCTAGCATCCTGGATCCAAGAAGTGGGTGATCAAGATGAAGAAAAGAATAAACGAGTGTAACAATTGAGGCGTTCTATTCATTCATGTATCATCTGTCTGTGTATGAATTGTATTGCATTTTATTTTCGCATGTAATGAATTGTCGAATTGCCATTTATTTTCTATTGTCGAATTGTTAGAATATGATGAATTTGCACGGGTATAGCTTTCTATATATGTGAGTGTTTTTTTCCGGAAATATATGAGTGCAGTTGTAGAGAATGACAAATTAAGACGCGCCCGACACTGTCCCCAAACGCGGATGTGGCCCAGATTTGCCAACTGTGATTGTTGATGCTCAGGGCATGTATAATGGTTGATAAGACAGTCTTATCTTAACTTTTGCATGTAAATTAAGGATGATAAAAAAATATGTCTACAATGGGTCATCTCTTAGCCTTATCTTCAATAATTAGTTGGTCCTAAACACATGATGAGACAAATTGTGCTAAGAGATCATCTCTTATCTTCTCTTAAATAAGGAAAGACATGCCTTCTCTTATGATTTTTCTTTCCTCCACATCATCATTTATCATACGCGAGACTCTTAAGATAGAACCATTGCACATGCCTTAAGGCCAACTCCACCGCGCGACCCTATCCTGTCCGGCCCCGTCCATTTGGGGTAAAACGGACGAATAGCGCGGCCCAGCGCACGGCCTCAAACGGACAAATGTCCGGATTTCGTCCGTTTTCGACCCATCCTCGGCCCAAACTTGCGCTCGGTTTTGGGTGAAACGGATGCGCGCGGACAGCCTAGACGCACACCCTTGTCCCCCCCTCCCGTGGCCCGCCTGTCGGGGACACTAGCAGTCCCTCCGCTCCCAACGCTTCCACCCTCTCTCTCCCGCCGCGCCCCGCCGCCGGCGCCGCCGCTATTCTCCGGCCGCCTCCTCACCGCGCGGCCTCTGGCCGTCCCTACCAAACCACTTCTCGACATGGCCGCCACCATGCCCGTGCTTTGGCCGTAGTTTTGGCCGTCGATCGGAGGTTTGGCCGTCGCCGTCTTTGCCGGCCGCAGAGGGGACAAGACCGTCGGCGACGCACCACGACGGCCTCGGCAACTTCTGACGAGAGCTCCAAAGCGGCCAGTAGCCGGCCGACAACCACCCCTGCTGCGTCGAGGTGATCATCGCGGTCTCTTCGCCACCACGACCTCAAGGTGTTCGGCATTTTTCCCACAAAGGTATGGACAGTGAGATGCGTGATTGACACACTCATTTGAATCTTCAAAATGACTTGGTTGAGCACGTGTGGGATCACATTGGCAACCAATATATGTATTGGTCCATTTTATGTTCAGTCAAGACAATTTCGATTTGGTTGTAAAACTATTTTATTAAAGACAATTTTAATTGGGTTGTAAAACTATTTTAACTTTCAGACAAATATTTGGGTTGGAAACTAGTTTTGATGCAAATTTGGGCATTTTTGATCCTGGCGGACAGGATGAGGCAAATGGATGCGGCCACGCGCTGGGCGCACGGCCACCGCATCCCAGAACAGGCCCGGACACGATCCCAAATCCTTACCCAAACGGATAGAATCCGGATAAAACGAACGTCTGTTTGATGTGGCGCGGTGGAGTTGGCCTAATAGATGCATACGTGAACGCCTACCTGGTGGAGGCGTGTCCACGTCGAAGGGTGGGCATCGTCCTTTTTATGGTGGTTGTGGTAATAAGAATCGCACACTGCCGTCGTCACACTGGCCAGTTTAGTCCACGTGATGTGATTCTCTTCCTCAAAGTTTAATTTTATCCACGACACCTTTCTTTATCAAAAGATATACGGAGTAGTATATATTGGTCTAAAGTAGTAAACCACTAGTGGTCGACAGCGCTCCACGCGCGAGGAATGAGTAGACTGCGACAAATGTTTAGCCGCGGCGCAGTTGGCCGCTCTGGTGCATCGCCCCTCGATCGGATGAATGGATGATGCGTTCCATCGCCACATTTTGGACGCACGCACGGACGGACGGCCGCGCTCGCAGTGCGCATGCCGATCCAGACAGAGCCGGTGCCCGGTGGTGACCATGTCGCATGTCGGCCCGCCTTTTGCTACCAGCTAGCATTAGCACGATGACACTAGTCACGTCACGTGGGTCGTGGGCTAGCTAAACTGGCGCTGGGATCGCTGGGCAAGTTGGCCACTTGGGAGCGGGGTGACGGCCAGGTTCCCGAGGGAGGGGCTCTGGACTCTGGAGGCTACCGACGGGGATTGGATTTCTTTGTTTATGCATGCACGCAGTCGCGCAAGTTGATGGCGACGTTCGTCGGTTCTTGCTTGGCTGCGAAGGAAAAAGGCGTTGCGCGGCTCCTTGCGGCGGCATATGCTTGGCGGCCAGCTCGGGTGGTTTCGGCGGCCAGGCGGAAGCGGTGACCGTCGTGTACTCGTGTGGCGTGAAGAGAGACGGCACATGGTTTTCTGCTGCTCTCAACCGACCCTGGGTGGTGGGGCACGTACGAATACCGCCAACCGAGGCGCAAACCTTTTTTTACCGATGGCGGGAGATACCGGTGGATTCCAAATTAATAGAACACTGTCATCTTAGGGCATCTCCAGCCGTTCGGCCCCTCAGGACGCCGAAAAAACGTCTCATGAGGACGAGCCGGCGAGAATTTAGGCGTGGGAGCAACTGCGTTCCCAGTCGTCGTCCCCAGATCGGCCCCAGGGCTAAACGAAGTCATCGTTTTTTGGCACAAACTCGTCGAAATTCATCCGAACTCGGGGACATTCATTCAAATTTGTAAAAAAAAAACACGGCCTAGCTACGTCGTCCTCGCCGCCGTCCGACTTCTACATGCCTAGGCGCTTGTAGAAGACGGTGTAGTCTCCGCCGTCGTCGTCGTCGTCGTCCTACCACCCGCCGTCGTCCTTGCTGCAGCCCTGTCCAGGGCCGCCGACGCGGGATGGCCCGGCCTCCTCCTCGTCGCTGTCGAGGTAGAGGAAGCCGTCCACCTCGCGGACGGGGCGGCGGTGGCACCCCTTGTGTTCCTCAAGGGCGCGGCGCTGGCGAGCCATCTGCTCGCGGACGTAGTCCTCCCTCGCCCACCTCATGGCCCGTCTCGTCGTCGGCGGCCATCGCGAGGTGCTCCGGCTTCACCGGGAGCGGTTCCGCCTCTGTTTTCGGTCGGACGAGGCGCAGGCTACTGCCGCGTCCTTCTCGGGGATGGTTAGGGCGCCGCTGCGGGTGCGGCGCCCTAGCGGGGACTCCCCCGCCGTGTCCTGTGACTCGGGCTTGACGGCGAAGGCCGCCGGCGAGCCGCCCGAGGAGGAGGAGGTCGTCGCGTCCGACATCCGCCGCGGTATCCACAAGCTGCCGTGGCGGCGAGAGAAGGACGGGGGTGCGGGGCCGAGGTACTCAAGGCGCGGCGTGTTGCCGGCCTCGATGTAGCCGAGGACGTGCTCGAGGGTGCGGCCGGGCACCCCCCCCACCACTCGCACCGCCCTTCGGCGTTGTGGCGGCCGCGCGGCACGACGCCGTTGGTAGAAGCGATCAGGCCGTCGCGGCGGCGGTCGAAGTACAGCGTCCAGAAGGAGGTGTTGTCGGGGGGAGTACGCCGGCCGTCGCCGCTCCTCCTCCGCCAGCGACGACCTGATGCGGGCGATCTCTGCCCGCCGGTCCGCCCCGATGGGAGCGGGTGGCACTGGCATGCCGCCGGCGCTCAGACGCCACGCGCCCGACACCCTCATGTCCCGGGGAGCCGGGTAGTCGGCCTTGAACAGGAGGCGTGCACTACTAGGAAAAGGGTTATAGATGATATGGCCACTAATGACGCACCAGACATGTGGTGCGCCATTAGTATATACTAATGGCGCACAATGTGTCGGTGCGCCATTAGTGTACAAATACTAATGGCGCACCAGATATTCGGTGCGCCGTTAGTAACAACTTTTTTTTTTACGGACATACTAATGGCGCACGGTGACACAATGCGCCATTACTAGTTTAACTAGTAATGACGCACCTCCAACTCAGTGCGCCAGTACTTTTTTTTTGCAAAACTACTAATGTTGCACCAGTCATCAATGCGTCATTAGTAACACTGGTTACTAATGGCGCATTGATGACTGGTGCGCCATTAGTAAAGTGGGACCAGTTAGATATTTTGGACAACCACACCTACACACTCACTTTCCCCACTTCATTCTCTCCACCTCCTCCTCCAAGCTTGTGTCGGCTGCCTCCTCCTCCTCACCTCATTTCCACCATAGATTCATCAAAATTAAGTGGTTAAATTACCTTTTTTTGATAGGTAAGTAAGGGGGGAAAGCTATCTTTATGTTGTAGATCATTTTTTCTCCCTCGAGCTCCAACAACCGTGCACATGCACTTTTTATGGCCTAGCTAGATTTATGTATGTTTGTGGTGTTGCATATGTTTGTGGTGTTGCATATATGTTTGTGTTTGTAGGTACCGGTATTTGAAATGCGATAGTTGCCAATATTTTGCCGAAATGTTGATTCATTTCCGATTCGGCGAGAATTTTGGCACTCTGCATTCTTTTTGGTCCTATTTTTAGGGAAAGTCATGCCAAATTTTTTCTTGGTTCTAAAATATCGTTTTGCTCTACCCCGCAGGCGACCATGGTCCGCACGATGACCGTAGGCATCATGAATAGGTTTTTGAGCTCCGCGAAGGCCGAGATGCTTCCAAAGAACAAGACGGAGATAAGATGTTCGTGTTGAAGAAGCAAGCTAAAGAGCCTTATTGCGGACCCGGATTCCGGGCAGGTGCGGGACCACCTGCTCTTGCGTGGTTTCATGGATGGCTATCGGTGGCAAGGTGATAAAGATCACTATGAAGTCGTCCATGGCCGGGCAAGAAATGAGGAAGGGCAGCAAGACAACCACCGCGGCGTGGGCGGGCGAGAAGACAAAGAATCTCCAGGACATGATCATGACGGTGATCCTGTACACAGTCATCATGTAGAAGATGCCGGACATGATGACGAGGAAGATCAAGACGAAGGGCGTGATAATGATCTAGATGAAGATGCCGGAGCAGACGACGATGGAGGCTGGGTGCAGGACCCTCATATTCAAGAGCTGCTTCTCAAGCTGACGGATAACACAAGAGCTGCCGCCCGAGAGAAAGCCAAGCTGTATCAACTGGAGATAGACGCGGTTACTCCATTGTATGAAGGATGCAGGCCCGAGGATACCCGCCTGAAAGTAACGCTCATGGCTCTGGAGATGAAGGTAAAACACAAAATGACCGACGCATGCTTCGACGAGAACATGTCATTCTGGCACGAACGTCTTCCCAAGGGGAACAAGTGCCCGACCAGTTTCGAGGAGGCAAAGAAAATCGTGTGTCCTCTGGATTTACCGCACGTGAAATACCATGTGTGCATGAACCACTGTTCAAGATATCTTCCGATATGCCGATAAATCGGCCGATTTATCGCTTACCACTGTCTGGCCGATAAGATAAATCGGCCGATAAATTAGCCGATATGGCGATAAATCGGCCGATATGCCGATAAACTGGCCGATTTACCCCTTATCATGGGTCGGCCGATAAATTCCCGATAAGCGATATCCCCAACATTGGCATGAACAATTGCATCATTTATCGGGACGAGCACGCGGAGTCTACCATATGTCCGGTGTACGGCTTCACTCGGTACAAGAAACGGAAGAAAGCTCCTCGAAAAGTGGTGTGGTACTTTCCGATCACTCCTCGTCTGCAGCGGTATTTCGTGGACCCTAAGGTAGCAAAGCTCCTGCGTTGGCACGCGGATAGGGAGGAGAAGAAGCGAGAAGATGACGGAAATGATCCGGAGATAAATAAAAAAGACAAGATGCTGAGTCACCCTAAGGATGTGAGCCAGTGGCAAGCGTTGAACTTCGAAGACCTAGAATTTGGGAACGATCCAAGGAACATTGTGCTGGGCGCGAGCACCGATGGAGTCAATCCGTTTGGCAGCCAGAGAAGCACACATAGCACCTGGCCTGTGTTTGTGTGGTGTACAACCTTCCCCCCTGGTTGTGCATGAAGAGGAAGTACATTCACATGAGTATGCTAATTGAAGGGCCGAAACAACCAGGGAACGACATCAATCTGTATCTGGGGCTGCTGAAAGAGGAGCTAGACACGCTGTGGAAAACGCCAGCCAATACGTGGGACGCCGCAGAGAAAGAATATTTCCCTATGATAGCCGCACTGCTCACGACGGTGCACGACTATCTCGGTTACGGATATGTCGCGGGGCTGGTGGTCCACGGATTTTTTGGATGCGTCAGGTGCATGGATGACACAACGTATCGCCATCTAGATAGATATCCCGGGGCTTCGAAAACCGTGTTCATGGGACATCGAAGGTGGCTTCGCGAAGATGACCCGTGGAGGAAACGCAAGGATCTGTTCGATGGTGAAACCGAACCCCGAAGACGCCCGCGTACAAGGAGCGGCGAGGAAATAGACGAGCTGTTGAAAAATTGGAAAGATTGCCTACTGCCGGGAAAGAAGCAACAGGCGCCAGAGCCGGGAAAGAAGCGAAAGGCGCCAGAGCCGCTGCTGAAGGTATGGAAAACGAGGTCTATTTTCTGGGACTTGCCGTACTGGAAGATCCACCGTGTGCCTCACAGCCTTGATGTCATGCATATCACGAAGAACGTGTGCGAGAGTCTGCTTGGTACCCTGCTCAACATGCCAGAGAGGACCAAAGATGGGCCAAAAGCAAGGGCAGAATTGAAATCAATGGGCATTAGGCAGGAGCTTCACGCTAATGATGATGATGATGATGAGGCGAAGCAGGACACAGAAAGTCGTCGCAAAGGCAAAGAGGCCAAGAAGACCAGAAATGACTACCCTCCCGCATGCTTCACTCTAAGTCAGGAGGAGATCGAGTAGTTTTTCACCTGCCTTGTAGGAGTAAAACTTCCTTACGGTTATGCGGGGAAGATAAGCAGATACCTAGACCCAGCGAAGCAGAAGTTCAGCGGGATGAAGTCTCACGACTGTCACATGCTGATCACGCAGATACTTCCAGTTGCAATCCACAAGATCATGGACGCGCACGTCCGTGATACGCTATTTGGCCTATGCAATTTTTTCGACATCATCTCTCGGAAGTCGGTTGGCGCGAGGCAACTCAGAAGGCTACAGGAAGAGATCGTGGTGATACTATGCGAGCTTGAGATGTACTTCCCGCCCGCATTCTTCGATGTTATGGTGCATCTGCTGGTCCATATCGTGGAGGATATCATCCAACTCGGGCCGACGTTCCTGCACAGCATGATGCCGTTCGAAAGGATGAATGGTGTCATCAAAGGATACGTTCTCAACATGTCACGTCTAGAGGGAAGCATAGCCAGGGGCTTTCTGACCGAAGAGTGCATCTCCTACTGCACGAATTATCTAGTCATCGAGAACCCCGTTGGTCTACCCGTCAATAGGCACCTCGGCAGGCTCACTGAATGGGGTCACCGCGAGGGTCGCCGCGAAATGCATGTCGACTTCGAGGGTCGACTCGTCGACTTTGAAAGAGCAAACCTAGTCGCGCTACAACACATAGACGTGGTCGATCCTTGGGTGGTAGAGCACAAAACCTTTATTGAGAAGACGTACAATGACCGAGACCAACAGAGGACAGAAGGAGATATAATCAAAGAGCACAACTCATGTTTCACGCGTTTGTTCAAGGAGAAGCTTCTGTCGTACCCTTTACATGAGGATTCTTCCGCAGAAAAAATCTCATATTCGCCTTGTCACAGGGCGCCGAGCACAACCTGATGACCTATGAGGCGTACGATATCAACGGGTACACGTTCTACACCGAGGACAAGGACATGAAGAGCGATGGTTATCAGAACTCCGGGGTAACGATGGAATCCTACACCGGTAACGACAAGGACAGATACTACGGAAGGATCGAAGAGATCTGGGAGCTGAGCTACGCTGGAGAGAAGGTCCCGATGTTCCGTGTCAGATGGGCCAAGAGCGTCCTAAAAGAAGACCGGTATTTCACCACCATGGTTATACCCGAAGCCAAATCCAAGACCGCGGGCGCAAACGTCACCGCGAAAAATGAGCCATGGGTACTGGCTTCCCAAGTGGACCAATGCTTCTTCATTACCGACCCGTCAAAGTCCAGTCGTGTTGTCGTGAGGAGAGGCAAAAGGAAGATCATCGGAATGGATGGAGTCGCCAATGAGCAAGACTTCGACAAGTATGGTGACCCGAAGATGGAACATGACGACGACGATGAAGTGCCATACACCACAAGAAGAAGCAGGACCACCCTACCTAAAGGACGTCCGTTCAAGAGAAGAACTCCATTTGCGAAAAAGAAGGGCAAGAAGATTGTGAACAGATAGCTAGCTAAGATTGATTATATTTAAATTGTAGCCTTCATTTCTCGATTGTATTTCGACATATTCATAAATTTTTTTTCATGGGCACTTTTTGAATTCATGAATAGTTTTTCAAATTTGATGATATTTTTTCATATTCATAAATGTTTTACCAATTCACAAATGAATGCAACTAAAAATCCAAAAAAAAGACTAGTTGTGCTTGGTTATATGTTACTCCCAAAAGCATATAAAGTTTGTCAAATTTGGAGCTATGGATATTTAGTTATGATTTAAACAAGTTTGAACATATTTAAACACAAATAAATATCGAACAACATTTAAAATGTTGTTAACATGGCAACAAACTGCATATTATTTTTCTACATGATATTCTCAGCATCTAGCATATGTGACATGCTATATTTGGATGCATGGATAAAAAGATATGTGCAAAGAAAAAAATGCATAAAAAAATTTATATTTGGATGCATGGATAAAAAGATACATGCAAAGAAAAAAAAGCATAAAAAAATTTGGGGAGGCTGGGAATCGAACCGAGGACCTCCTGGTGTGTGCGCTGCGTGCTGACCAGTCGGTCTAGTAGATGGGGTTTGATGTAGATAGAGTTTGGTGGAAGAAAACCCGTGGGCTCGAACAGAAAGAAAAAAAATACTAATGGCGCACCACTGGGGAGGTGCGCCATTAGAATAGATGTACTTATGGCGCACCAGGGGGAGGTGCGCCATTAGTATTCTGCCCCATCCATACCTCTGGCCTCTCTCCCTCGCCCTCGCTCGCCAGATCCCATTTCGTCCCTCTCCTCGCGCTGCCCCGCCGCCGCCGCCCCGACCCCCATCCCTCCCTCCACCGCGCCGCCGCCGCTGCCCTGACCCACTGCGCCGCAGCCACCCACGCGCCCCCGTCGCCTCCCTCTCCCCATCCTCCCCTTCCTCCCCCACGAGCGCCGCCTCCCCCCGAGCCCCGCCTCCCCCCGTACGTCGCCTCTCTCCCGAGCGCCGCCACCGGAGCCCGCAACACTGCACCGCTTTCTCATAGGTGAGTCCCCGTCTCGCTCGTGCCCCCCGCTTCCTCCTCCCTCCCTCCTCGCTCGCCAACATCTCGGCCGTGCGCAGGCAGTGAGGCAGGCATGCACCTATTTCGCCCCCCCACTCCGGCGACGTTGAAGAGGTCGACGACGCGCGCTTCGCTCACCACCCGCTTCTCCTCCGCCGCCCCGTCTGCGTGGCTAAGTGCATCATCCTCTCCTCCCCCCTCTCGCCTCCTCCCTCGGCCGCGACGCGCGTGCGCCGACCAACCGGAGCACGGCTAGCGGATGGATGGTCGATTTTGGGTCTGTTTTCCATGGATTTTGACTCGGTTAGATCAGTCGATGCTTCCTAGTACATATTGAATGAGCGATTGCTGCTGGATATCGCCTTGGATCCTGTCCCTATTTGTCTATCTCATTGTATCAATGTGTTTGTTTTGCTG
Source organism: Secale cereale (assembly GCA_902687465.1). Classification (NCBI taxonomy): domain Eukaryota; kingdom Viridiplantae; phylum Streptophyta; class Magnoliopsida; order Poales; family Poaceae; genus Secale; species Secale cereale. Next base: position 106,196,364 of record LR738711.1, on the reverse strand, counting down.
CTTCAGTTCCGGACCTCAGTGCTGTCTGTATTGTCTCTGGTAGTTCAAGTCCGTCGAGTCCTTGAGTTGTGTATTGGATTTTGCAAGCCAGCGCCCAAGGGTATCCTGCATCGATCGGATTTCTGTGGTCTGCGTGAGCAGCTTAGTATTGTAACTACCCGGTTTCAACAATCTTCTTTCTAAATTATCGGATCTCGTCCGCTAGAAAAGTAATCCAATAGTGAAATTCTCTATGAGTTGACTGTCATTTATGGGGTTACCTATCTTGTTAGGTAGGGGAGTTCAGACAATGAATGAAACCAATAATGAACCCCATTGCTTATGTGAGCCGTCCCTATGCCAAGTGCTATAAGCGAATAATGTTATCTGCATTTTCCTTTATACTGTCAGATTCAGCTCCAATTGCTTCTATCGCGAAAGCACCAATTCTGTTAGCACTTCATTTTGGAGAGTTTTAAAGGGCAGAAAATATAACTGTGAGTCACATGGCTTGACGGTGCGCAGGACATGACTTCCAGTACCCCAACTAATGACCAGTTTTTGGTTTACTGTTTTCTATCTTAAAACTGTAATATTTTGTAAATGCCATCCTCCTATGTCATGTGAGTTGACTAGTTAATTCAATCAACATGGCATTCACCATCAACCCTACAAGGCCTCATTTACATTATGATTTGAAGGCACAGACACCATTTGAAGTCTCAATGTTCCATCTTCTCTAGCCTGTCATTTTATTTATGCTATGGCAATAGGTATGCCTCTGCTACTTATGTGTTGTACAACTCTACTTATGTGCTTCAGCTCTGTACCTCTGTTCCATTTTCTTTAATTAAATGCACACTGCATCTCCTTTGTCTTAATGATTTTCTGTCCAATGATATCGGATTGTTTCATGATGTAACTGCAAAAGCAAATGATATCTGTTGATTTCTGAAAGTTGTGTACTGGATTTTAAGAAGTGAGTGTATGATGAGGAGCAAACTGTAGATCATTTAAGAGTACTAGAAGCTGTCGTTTGATTACGTTTGGCACAACTCTGTTTTATACTTGTATATTACTGCTTCTTAGTAATTAATGCTCTTTGAAACCCAGTATGTTTCTTAATAATGCTCTATATGTTTCTATATGAAGCTTCAGTACCAGACAATATATGCTTTTGCAAGCTATACACAGCTATTTGAAATGATATGCTCAAGCCTATGCAAACTGGAATTTGAATAGTCTAAAGTGGAGTTGAAAGCCCGATGCACTCTATCCAGATTTTTGCTGGGTTTTGTCTCCGACCATCGTGTCGTGATGATTTTGCAGGTACCCCGAGAGGCCCTTGAGTTTGCTAGAATGTTGATTAACTTCTGTTCCGGCAAATTCGGGTACTCCATATGTCCTATTTTCAGCAAAGGTCATGCTGAAATTTTCTGTGAATTTTAGCATGACTTTGCTAAAAATAGGACATATGGGGTACTTGTGACTAACGCATGGGCCGGGGTATCTTAGTACTTAATTAAGTAGGATCAACTGCCCCTTTATTCTTGCTGCATTAAACCATAGGCGGCAATAGAGCCAAGTGATTAGGCCCAACTTAGAATTCTCCTTCCCAGCTTAGCTTTTAGGATGCCTCGGTGTCGACAAACCATAAATTATAAAACCTTGGCTTTTAGGGTGCCTCGGTGTCGATAAAAACCGAAATGATGAAAGCTTAGGCTTTTAGGGTGCCTCGGCGTCGAAAAACCCTAAATGATAAAAGCTTAGCTTTTAGGATGCCTTGGTGTCGACAAACCCTAAATGATGAGACCATGATCTTGTTCCTTGACAATAACCAACTTTTTGACCAAACTTTTTTCCTATTTAGAGAGAAACATGGCCCACAACAATGAGGCTGGCGGTTCGGGCGGCAAGGCATTCTGGGAGCTGTCCCAGGAGATGGAGGAACAACCTCACTTCTGTGAGGACGCCGCGAAAGACACCGATCCTGACGCCACTGATGGTGCCGCCGAGGATGACCCCACTGATGGTGCCGTCGGGGATGACACCACTGATGATGCCGCCGAGGATGCCACCACTGATGATGGTGGCGCACGCACAGATGACAGCCAACCGAAGAGGCAACGGAAGGACCGGCACCCGACTGTGCTCTGCACCGTCAAGGAGGAATTTTACTGAAGTGGACTCCGACGGGAATCCAACGGTGCCTAAACAAATAGTCAAGGGGTACTCGGTTCAACTCGGGTGCATTCTCCGGAGCACCGTCTCGATCAACACCGAGAACCTAAGGCATAAGGACCGAGGGAATTTGCGCAACCTCCTCTTCACGAAGCTGCACAAATGATACAAGTTCCCCGCTGAATTTGAAAACACAAGCCTCACAGGGAATAAAGTGAACAATGCTGCCCTCACGAGGATGAGCATGGCCCTGTCTACTTGGAAAAGCACGGTGAAGAGAATGATTGACAAACGTCCTAGTTATGAGAAGATCAAGGATAAAAATCCTTCGATCACCCAAGATGACTACAAGGAGTTCAAGATCAAGTGCGAGAGCACCGCAACCTCCGAATCAAGTCAGTGGGGGAAAGAAATGCGGTAGTTGAACTTAGGGGAACACACACTTGGTCCCGGCGGTTACAGAGTGGCGGAGCCTATATGGGACAAGGAGGACACGGAGCGTGCCGAGCAAGGCCTACCACCCCTCTTCGATAAATACGGTGACAAGCAGACCATGAACTTTGTCAGGGCCCGGTACAAGGAGGATCGGGTAACAAAGGAGCTCACCACGAATCCAAAGACCAGGGCCCTTGAGCTTGTTCTGGTAAGGAATATACCCCCGCGTAATTAGCTCCATATGGTTGCATTCTAATTAATGAAGCCAAATTTCTAAATGGTTCACATTCCTTCCGCAGGCGACTGAAAGCAGTAGCGCGGGGTCGACTCAGAGCACCCCTTGGGACACCACTCTAAATAGGGCGTTGAATGTAATGAAAAAAACGGATAAGCTCAGTAAGCCGTCGTCAGCTGGTCATGTGGCCGACAAAGGCTTGTCCACAAAATGGTCGTCATACTATAACACTGGTGGGCGAAAGGAGAAAAAGACCAGCTCGGAAAGCCAGGCGTGCGAGGTTCAAGAACTCAAGGCACAAGTGGCGCGGATTCCGGAGATTGTCCAAGAGTAAGTGCAACAACAACTAGGATCGACGCTCACCGGCTTATGCCTATCTTGATTCAGGGGCTGACGACGTGGATTGCGGGCGGCCAACAAGGGCCGCCCCCGATTCCTAGCTTCATGGCCAGCACCTCGCAGAACGCGCATACGGGGCCATTGGTGTCTCCGGCGGAGGCGGCACTGGTGTCTCCGACGCCGGCACGGGCATTGGACCTTAATGCACCCGGGTGTACATCGGCCGACACCTCTGCAGCAAGCGGCCCCTCCGTCAATTGCACGCTCGCTGTTGGCGGTGCCTCGACATTAGCCGAGCTCGACACCATCATCACGGTAACTAATTAAGCCTCTCGGCTGAGGACTTCATCTCCTTGCCTTTGACTGGGCATCCCTGACGCCCTACATGTTTTCGCAGGGCGCCGCCGACGTTCCGTGCACTCTCCTGCACTTTGTGAACGACGAGTTGGTCGATGTCGCCAAGGGCAGAATCGTTCAACCGGGCAACCCCATGTTCCACGATAATCCGATGCCACCCACCGTGTATAGGGTTCAACTGGTTCGGGTGCTGCCAGGCTGCGACGAGTTGTTACCTCCGATTCGACCCGCCGGGGCCGACGAAGATGATGTGATGACCCTCAGCGCCTGCCTAAGCCGGCCCCTGCTTTGGCCGAAGAGCCAGATTCGTTTGGGGGCGGGGGACACCACCCCAAAGACAACACCGCCAGTCTTGCCGGCGCCAAGCCATGGCAAGACCGCCGCAACGCTGCCGGACATCCCTATGGCATAGGATCCAAGCATGCATATGGCACAAGATCCGGACGATGACAACGACAACGACGACGATACATTTGCCAACGTCGATAAGTAATGTGCCGATCATGGGTACGATGGCGAATTCATGGGGCCTCCTTGTCAAGAACCCAACCCTACAAAAGACGATCGCGATCTAGCTGGTACCGCGGAGAAACCAAGTTGCAACAGGCGTCGTCTGGCGTTCAGTTCTCAGGAGACGCCTCCAGCTGCCGACTTCACCGAGCCTCAGATAGCCGAGGTACAAAATATTATCAGCCCCAACACACTCAAGAAGGCGGTCTGTGAGCAGAACTCGGTCCCATTACAGGAGAAGAAGAAGGCACGGAAAAGAAAGAGTAACAAGGGTGCGAGCCAGCCGACACCGAGTACGATCCGTGCTCAGGACGGGCCACCTTCACCTAAGGATATAATGAGGAGGGTGCATGTGGCGGGTAGGCCAATGCTACCGACTAATATGCTCAATGCTGCAACCGGTGCTATGCGGAGTCTGCATGACAGTCTTCTTTCTTTGGAGAAGCGGCGTCTCAGAGAGAAGGATGTGGCATACCCGGTTTTCGCGGCCAAGGTGCCAGAGGGCAAGGGCTTTGTGGATAACTCCATCGGGGGTATGATCATCCTACGGTTGATGACATCTTCGCTATGTTTAACCTTCATCCGCTGCACTACACCTTCGTTCGGCTATTTTCACTCAGTATGGAGATGCGGATCATTAGAGACAAGACCCCGAACATTGTGATAGTCGACCCCTTCTACATGCGTGCCAAGATCTTGGGCAGCCCTGGGGACCGGCAAGTCACGAATTCTTACCTCGAAGGTGTCATTCTGGCAAACCGAGATAAGGATAACTTCCTCGTGCCTTACTTTCCCGAGTAAGTCGTCCCCTCAACCGCCCCGTAACATATGATTTCTTAGATTTCGATCATTTTTCTTTTAACATTCTGTGTTTTGTCCAGTGACACACATTGCACACTCATCCTCCTAAGCCCGAAATATTCCATGGCCACGTATTTCGACTCGGACCGTCAGTCGAAGGTAGACTACACAAATGTCAAGAAAGTTCTTGATAATGTTCTCCCCGGCAACGCCAAATCTGGAGGCACCTTCACCAAGACAGTTTGTAAGTACGGCAAGCACATGTTCGCCCACAATACGACATTCTGCTGCGTCAAGCAGCCGCCTGGCAGTCAGAAGGGTGCCTACTACGCCATCCATCACATGCGGGCGATCGTACGGAACCATCATCACCTTATACTACCAGATAAACTCAAAGATTAGGCCGCGAGCTTGTCGACAATCCAGGACGCGGACATCAGACAAGAATTCTTTCGCATCCAGTCGGAGTTTGCGGAAATCATCCATCAAGATGTCCTTCGTACCTCGGGGCAGTTCTACCTCAGAAATCAACCGTCCAAGAGTGACATAGACACAATGCTACAAATGCAGGCTGACAACGCCCGCGATTTCATGACTCCCACGATAGATGGCGGCTTCATCCACGCTCCGGTCCCTTGAGTCGAGTCGAAAGTAGTGATGCTATGTCTAGTTCTGAAACATCAATTGGCTCATGTTGTAATTAAACTTTAATGAACTTGTATGTCTCTTTAGTTTGGACAGTCGTTCAACTTAGATGTAATCGATGCTATTAATGTCTTGCTTTTCTCTTCCGATCCTTTTGTTGCATACTTATATATTGCTTATGTATTGTCTGTGAATTGGTACTAACGTTTCGTTTGGCTAGTGAATAGCGATGCCGTCGTATGTCGTGTACAAGGGTAAGGTTCTCGGAGTCTACGACGACTAAGAGGAGTGTCAGAGACAAGTTCACCGTTTCAGCGGTAACAGTTACAAAGGGTACACCACTAGGGCGGAGGCGGAATCTAGATACGCGCGCTATCTAGCGGGAGAGAGGAGGGAGCGTTGGAGGAACCGGATGAAGACGAGTTTCATCGCGATGATGCTCATCGTGATGACCGCATCTCTCTTCTATGTGATGGTAGTTTAGATGATCGATATCGACTTGTAATGTGAAGACAAACTCGCTACTTGCGGTCTCGAGACTTGTAATATAATGTTCTATCTTTGTTCGGTCTTTTGAATTCGGAGACTAATATGGTGAATTGTATCCGGAGACTAATATGATGAATTATATTCGGAGACTAACCTTCTATTGTATTCGATGAATCTGGTGTTGTCTAAATTCTGTCTAATAATATATTTTGTATCCTGCGAAAATATCAGAAAAGAAAAAATAATAATCCCTAATATTCATACTAGTGGCGCACCACTCAAGATACTAATGGCGCACTGTCCAGATGATACTAATGGCGCATCACCCATCAGTGCGCCATTAGTATGCCAAAGCACATGGGTACATATGGCCCCCTTGGGAGGCATACTAATGGCGCACAGATGGACATACTAATGGCACACTGCCTGGTGCGCCATTAGTGCACCAGATACTAATGGCGCACCAGGGGTGCGCCATTAGTAAAAAAAATCTAATGGCGTGGTGCTAGTGGCGCACCACTAGTGCGCCATTAGTAGGCAAAAGTGGTGCGCCACTAGCATGCCTTTTCCTAGTAGTGGCGCCTCCCACTCATGCAGGTGGCGGCGGCCGAAGCCGTTCTTCGCCGTCGAGTCGCGTGGGTACCGCGCTGCCATTGCTCGTCAGCGGGGGAGTGGAGTGTGCGAGAGGGGGCAAGAGAGGCGAGGTGCTGCGGTGTGGCGTTCACCGGCGAGGCGAACGGATTTTATAGCCGGAGCTCGGGGCGGCGGGAGGCGCATGCCAGGCGACGTGTGGCAGGCGGCTGTGGCGCAGGGCGACGCGACGCTTCGCTGCGCGGCATCAATGGGCATGCTGACCGGCACGCTGCATCGCAACAACTTTGGCATTTATTCCCGCGGGAAGCGAGGCGATGTGGACGACGAAGCGGCGCATCGTTGACATGGCGGGCCCATCACAATTCACGCCAAAAACGGTCCGCCCGGCGCCCCCAGGCGACCCCAAGCGCGCCGGGTTCGAGTTGGGTACACCGGCGTCAATTTCGGCCCAATTCGGCGAAAAACGGGCTCCTGGGGGTGCGATTGGGCCATTTTTTTGGCGCCGGCGCCGAAAATGTGGCCTCGGGGGGCTGTTGGGGGCGTGGCCGGAGATGCTCTTAAAAGCTACGGGACCACATGCATATACTCCCTCCGTTCCGAAATATAAGTCTTTGTAGAGATTTCACTATGGACTACATACGAAGCAAATTGAGTGAATCTACACCCCTAAAATGCATCTACATACATCCAGTGGCGTAGCCAGCCCAATACGCCAGGGTGGTCCATTAATAGAAATATTTACATAAGTTTATTTATTTTTTAAGAAATATTTTTTACTACACTATATACAAACTATGGAAAAATTCCAGGGTGGTCCATGGACCACCCTGGCCACCCCCTAGCTACGCCACTGCATACATCCGTATGTGGTTTATAGTGTAATCTCTACAAAGACTTATATTTAGAAACGGAGGAAGTACATGCTAAGTATTCTCATATTTGCATGACTGGTATTTCTCAGGGCCAGGCCACCACATGCAATCTCTACTGAGCAGTCCACAAACGTGACTGCAATGGATGTTGCCCTTTCTTTACCACATGCCAAAGCAGCTAATTTAATAATCAATCTATATTAGGACTAATTAGCTTAATATTAATCCCTGTTTTTAATTTTATTTCACTTAGAGATTTTTTTAAATGTATTAATAATTTCAAAAAGTAAATTAAATTATTTCAAAGAACCACTTCCAAATATCTGAAAATAACTGATTTTGCTCATTTCAAAAACTAATTTTAGTTCTTTCAGAAAACAAATATCACCCGTTTCAAAATACTAATTTCATCCATTTCCAAAAATTGATTTCAGTAATTTCAAGAACCCATTTTCGCATTTCACACATTGAAATTACAAGCTTCACACATTGAAACAGATTTCGGTTATTCCAATTCCAATTTCATATTTCACAACAAGTGAAACTAATTATTTCAAACTATCAAAGAACAGATTTCAATTCTTCAAAAAGAAGATTTCACTCATTGTGAAAACCTATTTCACTGTCATATTGTACAAAAGATTGAAACTTATTATTTCAAAAGAGTGGCATAAAGAATTTAATTTTATACAATGTCATTTCAGCTATTCCAATTTCATTTTCATATTTCACAATGAGTGAAATTGATTATTTAAACCGTCAAAGAACTAATTTCAACTCTTTGAGAAGAAGATTTCAATCATTTCAAAACCATACACTATCATATTTTACAAAATACTAAAACTTAGTTTTTTTTTCAAAAGAGTGGCATAAGCCATTTTAATTTTCTACAATATCATTTCACTTTTTTCAATTCTAAATTCATATTTCACAATGGTGAACTGATTATTTTAACTGTCAAAGAACTGATTTCAATTCTTCAAAAATAAGATTTCAATCCTTGCTAACTCATATTTCACCATCACTTTTTGCAAAAGACTGAAACTTAGTATTTGAAAAACCAGATTTCAATCTTTCAGGAACAATTTTTTTAAGAAGTCATTTCAGTTAGCCCAATTTTCAAACAACAATGCCTCTGTACCTGTTTTCACAAAGTTGATATACCAGAAATTAAATCTCACACATATTCTGAAACCAGTTTCACACATTCTGCATATCCGTAGACACCAGTTTCACCAATTGAATATATTCCACTATTCCACAAATTTGTGAACGATTTCACAAAGTTCAGAACTGTTTCATATGCATTTCACAATGTTCATACACCAGAAAATAAATTTCCAATAAATAATAGTACCCTAATAATTTCACAACATTTTAACATTGTAGTCCAATATATATTCAGAACAATATTGTTGCACAACAATCTGAAGCAAACCAACCAAACTTTGCTTCAGGACCACCAAGAACCGAGATAAAAACCAATCCTAAACTAGAACAAATTCATATCCTGCTCACCGTATGGACTTGCTGCAGTCTTCTCGCGCATTGGAGCTTCTCATCCTTCGGAAGCCTGCACATCCTCCATGCCTAGTAAATTGCAGCATGGGTGCAAGGTTGAAGATGTGGAGCTGTGACAATTCTCGTGTACCGGTGATGGTGGTTCCGATGAGGGGTACGGTTGGTGAAGATGCCCTCGTGCTCTCCGCATGCTGGCCATGACCGACGAGCTCATCCGAGAAGATAAGCCAGATCGACACCGGCATGCGAGGCGAAGGCAGCGAGCAGGTGGGAGTCCGATTGGATTTGGAGGAGACGGGGAAGAGAGAGAGAGAGAGAGAGAGAGAGAGAGAGAGCACATGCCTGGGAGGCAACAAATATCATGGGTGGGGCCACGTCGTATTTCCTGCGTATAGCTTTCATATGTCGGGAAAATGGACTCGCTCACCAATATTGACGCACGCTACGGAGGGTGGATTTCTAACCTGTACCGCGATCCATAGGAGCAACAATAACGAGCAACGTCGTGAGCTAGCTACTCCCGGAATTTGTTGCCCTTTGTCCCGAGTGTTAACAGTGTACCATTGTATGTAATGTAGCCTAGTCGCACTCTGTTGTAACGTGCCTATTCTTGTGGATCTCCATTGGTGCCATGGCCTGTGTGCCACTTGTATAGGACACTCGGTTGGCTAGTCGTGTATATATACATGTTGTACAGTGGCAGAGCTTAGTGTACTCATTAGGGGGGGGGGATGTGGCCCCCCAATTTTGGACAATTATGTGAAGAAAATATTAAGTAGAGGGTCTAGCTGGAAAAAATGTTTTGCCGCCTCAAATGTTCACATTTTGTGTTCCGCCCCCAGGAATTCTGCTCTAGCTCCGCCACTAATGTTGTAACCCTCAGAGATCAATACCGAGCAAGTTTCCTCCTCTAGCTTGGTATCAGACGCGCCTATGGCTCAGGACGACAACCCCACCTCCCCCGACACGGCTTCCCTCTCCTCTCTGGCCACAGCCACGACCACCTCTCCTGCCATCTCTCAGCCCTCGATCCCCATCCTCTCCTCGAGCCTATCCCTGCCACTCTCTAGCGGCCCCTCCGTGGTTGTAACCCCCCACCAAACCCTACTTTCACGGCACCCCTCTCCACCCTTTCTGCCACGATCTTCTCCAGCCTCACCGCACCGGCCGTCGTAGCTCCGCCCAACACCTCCCGCTACGGCAACCTCTTCAATGATCACATCACCAACCACCTCAAGTTCAAACTTGATTCTGCTCAGCACAATTACCACAAGTGGCACACCTTCTTCCTCCTCATTCTTCTCAAATACAACGCGGCTTGCCATGTGCAGCAGGCCCCGCCGGCCCTTCCCGATGATCTGTGGTGCACCGACGGCATCCACATCGCGCTCTGGTTCTACTCCGTCGTGGCTGACTCGCTCATTGATCTCCTTCCGATGGATGAGTCCACCACCGCGCACCAGCTCTGGCGTCGCATCCATGATTAATTTCTTGCCAATCACGTGGCCAAATACATGCAACTCAACCGCCAGTATCGCAACCCGAAGCAAGGCGATCTCCTTGTCGCCTGATACGTCTCCAACGTATCTATAATTTATGAAGTATTCATGCCCTGTTTACAATAATTTTGTATGGTTTTGGTATGATTTTGTTAGAACTAACCCGGACTGACAGTGTTTTCAGCAGAACTACCCTGGTGTCGTTTTTTGTGCCGAAATAAAAGTTCTCGGAATGGGCTGAAAATTTACGGTGATTTATTGTGGACCAAAAGAGACCCCCGAAGCACCAGAGCCAGGCCAGGTAGTGGACGAGGAGTCCACAAGTGTAGGGGCGCTCCCTATCCCCAGGGCGCACCCCTACGGCTTATGGGCCCCTCGAGCACCCCCCCTGACTTATTTCCGACGCCAAAAATTCCTATAAATATAGAAACCTACAAAAAGAAACCTAGATCAGAAGTTCTGCTGCCGGAAGCCTCAGAGTCCTCGAAAAACCAATCTAACCCCGTTTCGGCACCCTGCCGGAGGGGCGAATCATCACCGGAGGCCATCTTCATCATCCCGGCGGCCACCATGATGAGGAGGGAGCAGTTTACCCTCGGGGCTGAGGGTATGTACCAGTAGCTATGTGTTTGATCTCTCTCTCTCTTTCTCCCTCTCTCGTGTTCTTGATTTGGCACGATCTTGATGTACCGCGAGCTTTGTTATTATAGTTGGATCTTATGGTGTTCTTCCCTCTCTACCTTGTGCTGAATTCAATCTTTTCCTTTGAGGTTATGTTATGTTTCATTGAATCTTAGGGATGTGAGAGCACTTGATGTATGTCTTGCGATGGGATATCCGTGGTGAAAATGGGATGTTCAATTGATCCACTTGATGTATGTTTTGGTAATCAACTTGCAGATTCCCGCGGTGACATTGGGGTAATCTATGCATAGGGGTTGATACGCGTTTTCATATTCCTTTCTCTGATAAAAATCTTCGGATACTCTTGAAGTTCTTTGTGTTGGATTGAATATTATGAATCTGAGATTGTGTGATGCACATCGTATGATTAGCCCACGGATACTGGTGGTGATATTGGAGTATCTAGGTGACATTAGGGGTGATTGATGTGTGTCATGTGGTGTTATTTTAGTACGAACTCTAGGGCTGTTTGTGACACTTATAGGAATAGCCCAATAGATTGATCAGAAAGAATAACTTTGAGGTGGTTTCGTACCCTACAAGCAATTTCATCTTATGTTCTCCGCGATAGGAACTTTGGCGTGATTCTTTGTCACATGTGGAGGGATTGTTATATGATCCAATTATGTTATAATTGTTGAGAGAACTTGCACTAGTGAAGTATGAACCCTAGGCCTTGTTTCCAAGCATTGCAATACCATTTTTGCTCACTTTTATCACTTGTGACCTCGCTGTTTTTACTTATTCAGATTACAAAAACCTATATCTACCATCCATATTACACTTGTATCACCATCTCTTCGCCAAACTAGTGCACCTATACAATTTATCATTGTATTGGCTGTGTTGGGGACACAAGAGACTCTTTGTTATTTTGTTGCAGGGTTGTTTGAGAGAGACCATCTTCATCCTACGCCTCCCATGGATTGATAAACCTTAGGTCACTCACTTGAGGGAAAATTGCTACTGTCCTACAAAACTCTGCGCTTGGAGGCCCAACACGAGTCTACAAGAAGAAAGGTTGCGTATAGTAGACATCTTCGCCGAGTATGCCCGGCGCCTCAAGATCCACCCTGATGGGCTTGCAGACGTCAAGCAGCCTGTTTCCGACCCCGACCTCACAATGCAACTCCTCCACGGGCTCGACAAGCGCTTCGAGACGATCCGCATCGTCCTCGGGGACACCGCTCCTCTGCCACCGTTCGGCATCTTCTTGTCCAGGCTGCTACTTGTGGAAGACTCCGTCGCGCAGCGCGCCGCCCACGAGACCGCGTTCGCCCTCTCCATCACCTCGTGTGGATCTAGAAGCAACAACGTTGATCGCGATGCTTACCGCAAGGACCGTGGTGATCGGGGCGACTGCTCTGGTGATCGTGGCGCTCCTCAGGGCTAGCACGGGCGCGGCTTCGGCTCTTCATCCACCGGCCCTGCTCCTTGTGGCGGAGGCAACGACGATCGTGGCCGCGGCCGTGGCCGTGGTTGCGATCATGGTGGGCGCGGCGACTCTTCCTTGCGTGGCCTCCAGCAGCAACCCTTCACGGGGTATTTTGCCCCCTATGGCATGGCCTTGTCTGCTCCCCAGCCCGTCTGAGTGCCGCACAATGCGGCTGGCATCCTCGGCCCTCGTCCCGGCAGTCATGCTCATGCCTACCCGCTTCGGCCGCCCGTGCCATATGCTCCGTCGGCACTCCACCAGCCCGCCCCTCCATCGTGGGATCAGCTCACCATGATCAATGCCGCCTACAGCAACTCTGGCTTCCCCACCAACGACTCGGAGTGGTACATGGACACTGGCGCGTCCTCACATATCACTGGCAACCCTGCTAATCTTGCCTCGTTTCATTCTTCTTTAAAGCCTGCTCCTTCTAGCGTTGTCGTTGGCAATAGTCATCACATGCCCATCACCACCACTCGCACTACCACCCTTCGCCACCACAACTTTACTCTTTCGTGATGTTCTCATTTCTTCTTCTGTAGTTACCAACTTGATTTCCGTTCGACGATTTACTATTGATAACCTTGTCTCACTTGAGTTCTTTCCTTGTGGTTTTGTTGTGAAGAATCTTCGAACAAGGAAAATCGTCATGTTCTCCAGTAGCACCGGTGATTTGTACCCGTTCCTCGGCAATAATTTCCCCCGGCGCACCGTCCTCTTCGCGACCACGTCCTCCTTCGAGCTGTGGCACCGTCGCCTCAGCCACCCTGGTGGTTCTTCGTTAGCAGCTTGCTCGTGATTTTCTTCCTGGTTGTAGTAAGCACGACACCTCGGTTTGTGAGGCATGTCAATTAGGTCGTCAACCTCGCTTAGCCTTTCATTCCTCTCCTAGTTTTACCATAGCACCCTTTCAGCTTATCCACTGTGATTTGTGGACTTCACCAGTTATAAGATTTTCCAGATTTCAATATTATTTGATTATACTCGATGACTACTCGCATTACTCCTGGTCTTTCCCGCTATGCAACAAGTCCGACACGTCTGAAACCCTCCAACGTCTTATTAGTTATGTCCACAAACAATTTCACATCATCATTCATATCATGCAATGTGATAATGGCGGGGAGTACATCGACGGTTCTCTTCGCTCCTTTTTCTCCTCTCATGGCTTCTCGTATTGCTTCTCCTGTCCTCATACCTCCCCACAAAACGACAAGGCCGAGTGTATCATGTGCACCACATGACATTATATGCATCTTGCTCCTTCAAGCCCATCTCCCCCCCCCGCATTTTGGGTCGAGCCCTCCACACTGCGACACACCTTCCCAATCGTTGTCCATCTAGATCCATCAACCACGTCACCCCTCATTTTCTTTTATTTCATGTCCATTCATCCTATGATCACTTGCGAGTATTTGCTTGCTTATGTTTCCCTAACTTGTATGACACCTCCCCTCATAAACTTTCGCGATGCTCCACTCGATGCGTTATCCCCGGCTATCCCCTAGAGCATAAGGGCTATCGATGCTTCGATATAACCACTCGACGTGTTATTGTCTCCACGTGTGTCACGTTTGATGCGTACATTTTTCCCCTACGAGGTTCCCACACTGTTATCCATGGACCGCCCCGCCGCACCGGATCTCCCCTCGCTTTCCGCGTCACCTCAACCGATCCGCCTGGGATCCAGCATCCCGCCTCCATGGGCTGATCCACCCGATCCACCTGCCCACCCGCCTCGTGCGCCACCCACACCAACCAGCTCCCGTACTACCCCACCATCCCCCCGCATCTGGCACACACGGGCACGCCACCTCTCCCTCTGGTTCAGTCTCCCCTGCCCCACTCCCTCGAGCCTCGCATCTCACGTATCTGCCGGTCCTTCCCAGCCCGGCGAATCTACCTTGGACTCTTCTCCCTCCTCTCCTTCCGCACCCGCCAGCCCTGGTCGTGTCCCCATGGAATCATCCTTAGATTCCGGGCCTTCCACTCCCCACACGCCACCCATCCCTGCCCGAGCTGAACTAGTACAACCACCCAACAACTCACACAGAATGCACACACGGGCCAAATCTGGTTATTGCATGCCCCACCGGTTGTTTCTCACTGCCACGCCTGATACACATATCTCTCCCATTCCCCACTCCTACAAGTCGTCTCTCAAAGACCCTCATTGGCATCGTGCAATGTTAGAGGAGTATAATGCTTTAATGAAAAACGCAACTTGGTCTTTGGTTACTTAGCCTGCAAGTGTTAATATCATGACGGGCAAGTGGATCTTCCGCCACAAGTTTCATACTAATGGTACATTGGCACGCTACAAGGCGAGATGAGTTGTTCGTGGATTTACACAGAGGGAGGGCATTGATTTTGAGGAGACCTTCAGTACGGTGGTCAAGCCAGGTACTATCCGCACCATTCTCAGCATTGCCACCGCTAACTCATGGCCCATTCATCAACTAGATGTCAAAAATGCATTCTTGCATGGCCAGCTCCAAGAAACGGTCTACTGCACTCAACCGACCGGGTTCGTTGACTCCACCCGCCCCAACCATGTTTGCCTCCTTTGCAAATCTCTCTACGGCTTGCGGCAGGCTCCACGCACATGGTTCTTACATTTTCAAACGTTCATCCTGTCCCTTGGCTTTGTCGCCTCCAAGTGTGACTCGTCCTTGTTCATTTATCACCATGGCTCCACCACCGCATACCTCCTTCCATACGTGGATGATATTATACTCACAGCGAACACCTCCACCACTCTCCACTCCATCATCTCCTCCCTCAAGTCTGAGTTCTCTATGCAAGACTTAGGCAATATCCATCATTTTCTTGGAGTCAATGTCACTCGCACCCCCGACGGCCTCTCCCTCTTGCAGCAGAAGTATGTCCTGGAGCTGCTCGCGCCCGCATGCTTCAGTGCACCAAGCACCCACGCTCATTGATAAGCGGTATAAACTTTCATCCTCTGCTGGCTCTCCTGTCTCTGACGCCACTCTATATTGCCATCTCGCTAGAGCTCTCCAATATCTCACGTTAACCCGTGTTGATATCTCGTATGCGGTGCAGCAAGTCTGTATTTTCATGCATGATCCTCGTGATGCACACTTCCAGCTTTTCAAACGTATTCTCTGCTACATCCGTGGGACATCTCACTTGGGCTTCAGCTCTTTCGCTCCTCTACACATGATCTCGTGGCGTATTCTGATGCCGTCTGGGCTGGCTGTCCAGACACCAGGCGCTCCACTTTGGGTTTTTGCATTTATCTTGGCTCCAACCTCATATCATGTTCCTCTAAAGGCCAGCCGACGGTCTCGCACTCAAGCGCTAAAGCGGAGTACCGTGCTATCGCAAACTGCATCGCCGAGTCTTGTTGGCCGCGCCAACTCTTGCAGGAGATCCACTAGCCTCCCATGTGTGCAACCTTGGTCTATTTTGACAACATCAGTGCCACTTACCTATCGTCCAATCCCGTACAACATCAACGGACGAAACATGTGGAAATTGAACTTCACTTTGTTTGCGATTGTGTTGCTCTTGGCGAGGTCAAAGTTCTACATGTCCCATCCAGTTCTCAGTTTGCTGATGTATTCATCAAGGGTCTCTCCATGGCTATCTTCAGTGATTTTTGACGCAGCCTCAATGTCCTTCCAGGTGGCATTCCGGCTGAGGGGG
>LR738711.1:106126971-106180047 GCA_902687465.1 Secale cereale | reverse complement strand
GGGGGGGGGGTTTGTGTTAACAGTGTACCATTATATGTAATGTAGCCTAGTCGCACTCTGTTGTAACGTGCCTATTCTTGTGGATCTCCAACAGTGCCATGGCCTGCGTGCCACTTGTATAGGCACTCGGTTGGCTAGTCGTGTATATATACATGATGTAACCCTTAGAGATCAATACAGAGCGAGTTTCCTCATCTACCTCCGAGTGTTGACAGCGGGCCAGCTCCTTCACGGCCACGATGAATTCTCCTGGAATCTGTTCGAATCTAGGCGCTTCTCCATGGCATCCGCTTAACGCCTTCAATTCTTGGGATCAACATGATCCCCTATATATGAGGTCATCTGGAAGCCGTGGGGGCCCGACAAATATAAAGCTCTTCGCATGGCTCCTTAAACGGGCCTCAAACGCTTGGGCTGACCGGCACCCCTCATATCCAGCCCAAATATGGGGCGGATATGGGGGCGCCCGGGCACGCCTGGGCACTCCCTCCATGTTGGACCCGACAGCCCGACCAGATCGCAAATTGCACCAAATCCACCACCAATGGAAAAGCCACTGTGCCAAAGGTTAACCGCCAAGTCTTTGGAAACAAGTGGGAGAAGGCATGTGCCTCCCATGATTCCACGGCTACAAAAAATTTGTCCACATGGATGGGCATTTTTTGGCGAGGGAGAACAAGAAGGATAAGAGGTACACACTTATGTTGGATGCGCAAAAGGAGAGGATGGAGTGGGACCGAAAGAGGGTGAAGAAAAAGCTCGAAGTTGAGAGGGAGAAGATCGAGTTGGAAAAGCAAGAGGTTGCGATCAAATGGGAACTCGAGAAAGGCCAAGACATTTAGCGACATAAAGCTTGAGAAGGAGAGGTTGCAACTCGCACGGGATGCGAAGGATGCGAGGTTCATGCTGGCGGACGAAACCCTCTTGGATGAGCATGCGAAGAAGTGGCTTGCAGACAAGAAGGAGATCAACGACCATAGGGAGTACGAGGCGGTGAGGGCGCCTATGGCAAGGATGCAGGCGGAGCAGGCAACCCAGATGCAAGCAGAGTAGGACGAGCAAGACGCATTCCGCATGGAGCACGACGTATTCCGGTCAGAGCAGGCGCCTGGCCAGTGAACCGAAGCCATCTGTCACGCTCGGACATGGATTTCATTTTGGCATGTCTGGTTTGTTGAACTATGATTTGCTTTGCTTTATTTCAAACTGTTGAATTCAGACAATTTGTATCGTATGATTGACGTGCATGGATTGCATGGATTTGAGGATTGGAATTTGAGATATGTGGATGTGTGGTGCAACATATGAGGGGCCGCTGGGCGTTGTCTGTGGACGTGCCCGAACGGGCCCGCGGGTGTATAGGGTGCCAAATTTGTCATGTCTGAATGTAGGTCCTCTTAGCCAGCTAAGCAGAGGACTAGCGAGGCATGCCCCCTGCGTTTGCTGAACACCTCAACAGCCAGTCGATGACTCGAAGCAGAACGTAAATGGATGATTACGTTCCTGCCCCTAACTCAAACCCACTACTCACATTTTCAGACCTAATCTGTTTGGCCTTTATTGTGTTGTGTGGAGTTATAGAAATACTCCTGAGTGATGTTTCCTCTAGGTCTTCTCTACTTTCTAAGCTTCGTGACATTTCTCTGTAGCTGTCGGTGCTTTCCGTTCTTTTTTAGCATCCGAGCATCTTCATGGATGGCGGTTCCCATTTTCTGGTGTTTATATTTTTTGAGAGAATAAATATTTTAGGGATGTTACAAAAGAACAAAAGGCACATGCAGCTACATGGGAATATTGTGGAGCTCAGAAAATAAACAAAGTATGGCAGAAATGTTGCTCAGGTGCATTTCTACAATACGAGACAACGAAATAGATGTATAACTGAATAGGTCTAAAAATCAAGAGTAATGAGTAGAGGGTTCAAATGTGAGTAAATTGCCCAAAGCCACCACATTTGTGGTTAGGATACTCCAAAACAACCATTTTTGGCAAAAATCACAAAAAACCACCGCTTATGCGACAAGTGAGTAACAAATGGCACTAAACGAGCTGCCGGCCACGGCTAACCACAAAACTGACTTACCGGGCCCACACATCTGGTTGACATGGCATGTGTATATGGATATGATGCTGAGGTGGACCGGGTCCAACATGTTTTTCCCCATCTTCCTCTTGCCTGCAAAGTCCACCCCTACCCCCGCCACCCCTCCTGCTCCCAGCCGCCATGGGCAGTACCCGACGCCGCGCGCCATGGCCACGGAGAGCCCTCACCACCCCTCTTGCTGCCAGCCGCCATGGGCAGCAGCCGCGCCATGGCCATGGGGAGCGGCCTGCAGCAGCGTGCAGCGGCAACGCCAGCGGCCAACAGTGTGCAGCGGGAGCGGCCAGCAACGGAGGGCGCATGCAGCGGCAACGACAACATGTGCATGCAGCAGCAGTGGCCAATAGCAGCGGCGGCGGCGGCGTGCAGTAGCAGCGACCAACAATAGTGGTGGCCATGTGCAGTAGTAGCAGGCAGCAGCAGCGGCTGCAAGCAGCTGCACAACGGCGGCGCAGCCAAGGCCGGAGCAGCCACAACCGATGCCACCACGCCGGCACACAGGACCTGATTGCTTTTCTTGGAAGAGTAATAGGGACCCAATTGCTTTTTTTGAAAAATAACAGAGACTTGATTGCACATTGTCCGCGTAGATATTCCACGTTAGCCTGACATGTGGGTCCAACCGGTCAGTTTTGTGCTTAGTCGCTGCTTAGTTCTGAATCAGTGGAATTTTTTACTCAATTGGCGCAGAAGTGGTGGTGTTTTGTAATTTTTGGCAAAAGCGATAGTTTTGGAGTACCCTAGCCACAAATGTGGTGGTTTTGAGCAATTTACTCTTCAAATGTAAATGTCCCGACCATAAATCTATCCAGTAAGCAGTTTGTGTAATCACACTAGCTGGGTCACGGAGGTAAACATTAGCAAATCATTCTTGGTTTCTAGCTTTCCAAATAACCCACAACAACAACAACAACAACGACGACGACGACGACGACGACGACAACAACAACAACAACAACAACAACAACAACAACAACAACAACAACAACAACTCCTACAGCTAGGGCATTAGGGAATCTCGAATACAGAACTCAAAACGTCCACTTACGTCAAATTTCCAAGGGCCATTGGTTGGCTCCGTGTAGTCTTTAGAAGTCCATGCCTTGAGGCTCGTGGGTGCGTGATAAACTACCAAATATGGCGCCTTTTGCTCTGTCCTGTCGTGCTTGTTTCCTGCTTATCGGTAGGCAACATCAACTGTTTAACCTTCATCCATTTTGGAGTAAGCCATTTATGCGGGCTTTGAGCTTACGACAATGTGTTGTCCATGCAAAGTCGGAGAATAACTTGATTACCAACAAATATTGGTAAAGGGGGTCGGTTGTTGTCTACCGCGTGGATGGGCACCCAATGTATTTCCACCTAAACTTTTCCGGCCGCGGTGCCCAGATGTATCCCATTTGCGGATCATTCACAAAACATGTTGTTTGTAGACTGCTTCGCTTCTTGGACGCAAATGGTCTTTGTGTCAATGGCGCAATGGGTCATCTAGTTAACATAAACATATCAAGAGAATATAACATCCTATCTGCATTTAACACCAAAACTTACTGGGTTCCTCCATATCCCTGAAAACTAGGGGGTTTAGTTAGACATGGGGACAACAAGAATCAAAGGGTAAATCATGGTAAACCTACATGTATGATCAAAGTAATACAAGTATGAATCCACTTGGGTTTTTTCTTCCACATCGTCCCCTTTCGTAGCGGCTACCACGCACTACTTGGACGAACCGTGTTTGCAAGATTCAACGCGGTACCACACTATGCTTATCTCAAGCTCAGGATGCCCGGTCCACGCGGCGTCATAACAGTCAATGGAAATACGGAATGCTCCCTCCGTATAGAGGAGCACACAGCCGCCCTGGCAGCAGAGGTACAGAGCAGCCTTCTCAAGCAAAACCATAGCCCGGCTGTCGAGCCCCTGGACATCATTAAGAGGGTCCGGACTACGCTGCAACAGGATAGCTCGGCTCGTCAAGAGCTCGATTAGCAATTCGTCCTCCATCCCAGTCCCGATGAGGTAGTGGCATTCATACCAAGCGTACACAATTACACACTCAAAATTCCATGGGCACTGACGGAGGCACAACTAGCTGGTAATCCACAGTTCGGTTAGACCGATCTCGGACTCACATACACCTTCACTATTTCCTTTTCCCTTCTCATGTTTTACATAAGCCTCCTTCGAGGGCCTGATTGTTGGTCCTGTCCAAGGATAAGTACACCAGAACGGCACGAAGCACAGGCGTACAGGAGAATCCCTGGAGGTGAATTTAACAATTACTCTACCTGTTTTCAGGACTAACACACAGCTTGCCTTCAGTGGCGGCATGTTAAATAGCCGGTTGTTTATCGCACTATTTGTATCAATGCGCTTTAACGCATCAATCCAATTATAATGGAAATAGTTCATGGCCCAGGTTCAAGGGCCACATATATTACCTCTGCTCTATTTCTGTTTTTCTTTGCCATTACTTATATTCTAGCACCTGCACACTTTGGTACGTTTCATATTTGCCAGGGGCTCCTCACCGCCCCATAATACGACAACAAAGTCCGAACACTTCTTATAGATAAGTTCGGCACCCCGAATTCAGCATTATATGCATTGGCTCCGAATCATGTCTTTGGTCAATACTTGGGTTGCTCGGCTCCTGTGCTTGCTACCCTACGTTCCGCTACATCGGCTAGGGTAGTAAAGGGAGAACTACTGTGATTGTGCCCTGGTTTACTCAGATGAGCACCTCATTAGAGAAAGCCGAAAACTGATTGTCACAATGTGGGGAGAGCTGGTCAGCTGTTCGAGAGGTTGAAAATCGCTGGAGATTTTTCCGCATTACACGAAGGATCGGTACTTCCCGATCAGACAGTACTCTGGTTCATACACCAGGGGCTGCGCCCATGTTTTATTATAAAACTCCTATGGCTAAGTGAGGGCGTTTAAGCCGCATAGTCTGATTGCCTAGTTCGTTGCGCTAAACAAGTCCTTCAAGGACCATATAATTGGATAAAGATTGTTTAGATTCCACCCCGAACACCTCCGTACTACCTACGTGAGGGCAGAAGCCGACGACTGGCCAACCCTCAGATTTCATACAACACGGCCGCACAGGAGGAAACAATTAAAACATAACAAACATTATATTAGAAACTGGCTTTGTTTCCATACAAGGTAAAAACAAAACATGAATGTATTCATTCGAAAATAATGTCCTGCCCGCACTACGCTGCTGCAAGTCGAGACCCTTCTAGGACATCCGCAAAATATCTCTCGGGTGTGCGGTGCTCCTTGCCCTCCGGCGCCCCCCTGGCCACCTCGACGGCGTCCATATTCGCCCACCACATCTTGCAATGGGAAAAGTCCATGCGGGCACCTTCAAGGCAGACTGATCGCTTGATGATGTCTAGCCGCGGACAGGCTTCCACCACCCACTTCACGAGGCCAAAATAACTGCTAGGCATAGCTTCGGCTGGCCACAGCCGGATTATTAAATCCTTCATGGCCAGTTCGGCCACCATGTGCAGCTCGACCAACTGTTTTAGTTGATCGGCAAAGGGCACCGGATGTTCTGGCACCACATACTGCGACCAGAACAGCTTCTCCGTGGAATTTCCTTCTCTGGCTCGAAAGAACTCAGCAACATCGGATACGCTGCGTGGTAGATCCGCAAAACCCCTGGGCAACTCCGAATCCGGGTTAGTAAAAGGTACTTCTTCTCCGCATACTTGCTTTTCATGTTAAAAGCCTTACCGCTGCAATCTTCTTGGCCTCCTGCATCTCCTGGAGAGCATCCCGGGTCTCATTCCGTGCAGTCTCCGCGCTCTGGCGAGCCTTGGTGAGTTCGGTCTCTCGAACCAACGCCTCGCACTCCAAGGCTTCGCACTTCTTTACCATGTCTTGGAGCTCCTGCTGGACCTCATCGACCCGGGCCTTGAGCTTCTTATGGGCGGCTTGCTGCTGGACAACATTCCCCTCGGCTTCGGCCAGGGCCTTCTTAAGGGCCTCAACCTCGATCGTAGTTCCTACACATATCATGACACTATGGTAAATAAACATAATTTATTCCTGCCAAAAATATAGCAAGTTATTTACCTTACTGGTCTTCCAGCTGCTTCCTCGCTTGGCCGAGCTCGCTCTCGGCCCGCTCCAGTTTCTGCTTCAGTCCGGAGACTTCAGCAGCGTGTGAGGTCGCGACCAGTAGCGATGCCTGCTCAGTCACATAAGACATACCTAGTTAGTCTCGTGCAGGGTATTGATCCTCTGTCCGCCTTTTTTCTTTTCGAACACCGGACAGTGTCTCAGGGGCTACTGTCTACACCGTGATATTCTTTCTACAATTACGTTACTTACCTCAAAGCCTGTTAGAAGGCTAGTGCAGGCTTCGGTCAGTCCACTTTTGGCGGACTGGACCTTCTCAATCACCGTACCCATAAGGATACGGTGTTCATCCACAATGGAAGCGCCTCGTAGCGCTTCCAACAGATTATCCGGTGCCCGTGGCTGGACAGAGGTCACCAGCGGAGCAGGCATCCTTCCTCCTTTTGGGGAAGGCTGCTCCCCTGACTCCGGAATCGTATGGGTCTCCGGAAGGATATTCGGCTGGGGGCCGAATTGTATATGGCCCCCATTGCCAGTCTCCATGGGGGTTTCCTCCCCCATGTGTCCGGCGATCGAGGAGTCATCCTCGGGCGCGACCCAGACAACCTCCTGAACCTCTCCCTGGCCTGGAAAGGTTCTTTGGGACACCACGTCGTCGTCTCCCTTGGCCGTGGGAGAATGGGCGGTCGGCGGTGACTCGCCGGCCATCGCCTTTGAATCCAACGAAACTCTTGACGAGGATCGCTTAGGCCTGTCGTGGGCTGGACTGGAATAACACAAGTTACACACATCAATATTAAAAATCAGAAAGGCCAGACGTTTGGGCACGCATAAGGATTTTGGTACTTACGATGCGGCCCGAGGCTTGGTCCGGAGAGGTCGCTCCGGACTACTATCGATGTCCCACACGGAGTTATCCACGCGGGAGACCTTCCCCTTCTTGGGCGCCTTCGCCTCCAGATTCGTGGAGGCCGCTCTCTTCTTCCTCCCCACCTCAGGTGAGGAATCTTCTTCTTCCTCCTCCTCGTCATGGTCTTCGGCAGACGAAGAGTGAGTTTCGTCTTCAGACGTCATGTCCCAAGCTCCTTTTCGGTGGGTGCCCCTCCGGGCCCCTTCGGCCGCTTTCTTGGCCGTCTTCGCCGGCACCTCATAAGGTACAGGAAACAACATTTTCATCAGAATGGGAATTCTGGATCTTCGGGCAGCGGAACCGGACAGTTAATCCCCTCTGCTATCTCGATCCAGGCCTTTAAACGAGGATGGGAAGGCTTAGAATTTTTCCTCAGAATGTGCTAGTAAAGGTATACCTTGAAAACATGAAAGAACTTACTGAATTAGCCTGTCGTTTTAAGCTAAACCCGCGATCCTCGGTCGTGGGCGGTGGTGTCTCGCCAGCCTTGAAGAGCACTTTCCAGATGTCTTCGTGCATCGTGCCGAAGAGCTCTTGTAGCGTATGGTGCTTGGCCGGATTGTACTCCCACAGACATCAAGTTTGGCGTTGGCACGGAAGGATCCGACAAACGAGCATGACCTGGATCACGTTGACAAGCTTGATTTTCCTATTCATCATGTTCTGGACGCATGTTTGGAGCCCAGTCATCTCATTCGAGGAGCCCCAGGTTAGGCCCCTCTCTTGCCAGGAGGTGAGCCGCATCGGGGTTTCGGATCGAAATTCGGGGGCCGCCGCCCTATCAATGTTGCGCGGCTCGGTGATGCAGAACCACCCCGATTGCCACCCCTTCGCCCTCTCCGCGAAGGAGCCTTCGGACCAGATAACATTGGGCATCTTCCCCACCATGGCGCCTCCGCACTCTGCTTGTCGACCGCCCAACACCTTCGGCTTCACATTAAAGGACTTCAGCCATGGACCGAAATGAGGTGGGATACGGAGAAAGGCCTCGCACACGACAATGAACGCCATGATGTTGAGAATGAAGTTAAGGTCTAGGTCATGGAAATCAAGCCCGTAGTAAAACATCAGTCCGTGTACGAACGGGTGGAGAGGGAATCCCAGCCTGCTGACAAAATGTGTGAGAAACACAACCCTCTCATGGGGCAATGGAGTCGGGACGATCTGTCCTCTGACCGGGAGTCAGTGACCGATCTCCTTGGCCAGGTATCCGGCCTCCCGGAGCTCCTTGATGTCCTTCTTTGTAATGGAGGAGGCCATCCACTTGCCTCCAGCTCCGGATCTGTACATGTTTGGAGTGCTGTCTCGAACAAGGAAACGCTAAAGCTTGGGCTCTAGAGTTTAAGGATGGAAGGGCTGAGGGAGAGAAAGGACATGAGGGAAAAAGGTAATACTTATCCCCTTATAAAGGCCGCGAATATCTAGCGCCTCCCCACTCGCCCTAAAAAGCTCTCCTATTCCCAAGGCTTGTGTAAACAACACAGTTGGGTTACCCATGCCCGCATTGATGACAATTCCACGATAAGGGGAAACGATCTCTGCTTTGACAAGACGTGTGAATGGAAACTGTGTCTCGGGACGTGGAGCACCGGGCACAAAGCGGTCCGGAATTATGACTGGTCGGACGTAATGTCATGCTACAAAAACTTGTCAGCAGATTGGACTCGTGTAAAATTATATTCTCTCTGTGGTTGTGTGTGGTGTGTGTGACATGTCTGGATACTATCGTCACGTTCTAAGACTATCTTGGAGTTCGGGAAGAAGGGAACCCGCCTTGCAATGCGAAGATAATCTGCGCGCCGGACTCCTCGTCATTGAAGCCAGTTTCAGGGGCTACTGAGGAGTCCTGGACTAAGGGGTCCTCGGGCGTCCGGCCTATTATCCATGGGCCGGACTGGTGGGCTATGAAGACATGAAGGCCGAAGACTGCACCCGTGTCCGGATTGGCCTCTCCTTGGCGTGGAGGGCAAGCTTGGCGACCAACTATGAAGATTCCTTCTTATGTAACCGACTCTTTGTACCCCAGATCCCCCCGGTGTCTATATAAACCGGAGGGCGTAGTCCGGAAAGGATATACACATTACCATAGTCATACATGCTAGGCTCCTAGGGTTTAGCCATTACGATCTCGTGGTAGATCAACTCTTGTAATACTCATATCCATCAAGATCAATCAAGTAGGAAGTAGGGTATTACCTCCATCGAGAGGGCCCGAACCTGGGTAAACATTGTGTCCCTAGACTCCTGTAACCATCGACCTTAGACGCATAGTTCAGGACCCCTACCCGAGATCCGCCGGTTTTGACACCGACAATGGGCATCTCCCTAGCTCGTTGATTAGCCGCGTCAATGTGAGACTTTCTCCTTTTTTGTCTTCTCCAGACAACCCCCATCATTCTATTCTATTCCACCCATAGTGCTTCATCCATGGCTCATGCTCATGTATTGCGTGAAAGTTGAAAAAGTTTGAAAAAATTAAAGTATGAAACAATTGCTTGCTGAAACTGGGGTTGTGCATGATTTCAGTATTTTGTGTGACGAAGATGGAGCATAGCCAAACTATATGATTTTGTAGGGATGAACTTTCTTTGGCCATGTTATTTTGAGAAGACATGATTGCTTTGTTAGTATGCTTGAAGTATTATTGTTTTTATGTCAATATTAAACTTTTGTCTTGAATCTTCTAGATCTGAACATTCATGCCACAATAAATAGAATTACTTAGAAAATTATGTTAGGTAGAATTCCACATCAAAAATTCTGTTTTTAACATTTACCTACTCGAGGATGAGCATGAATTAAGCTTGGGGATGCTCGATACGTCTCCAACATATCTACAATTTTTGATTGTTCCATTCTATTATATTATCCATCTAGGATGTTTTATCTGCTGTTTTATATGATTTTTGGGACTAACTTATTAACCTAGAGTTGAGTGCCAGTTTATGTTTTTTCCTTGTTTTTGAGTATCGCAGAAAAGGAAAATCAAACGGAGTCCAATTGACCTGAAATTCCACGGAGCTTATTTTTGGACAAGAAGAAGGCCACAAAGTAAAAGAGTTGGGCCAGAAGAGTCCTGATACGTCTCCAACGTATCTATAATTTTTGATTGTTCCATGCTATTATTTATGATGTCTTGGATGTTTAATGGGCTTTGTCATACACTTTTATATCATTTTTGGGACTAACCTACTAAGTCAAAGGCCCAGTCCAGACTGCTGTTTTTTGCCTGTTTCAGGGTTTTGCAGGAAATAAATATCAAATGGAGTCCAAACGGAATGAAACCATCGCGGGAGATATTTATGGAGAAAATCACGCACGGGGAACTTGAGAACGATGTCAGGGGAGCCTCGAGGTGCCCACGAGGGTGGGGGCGCGTCCCCCCTTCCCAGGGCGAGCGCGCGCCCCCCTTCCCAGGGCGCGCCCCTGCCTCTTGGCCCCCTCAAGCGTCCCCCGGCGTCCTCCTTCCTCCTATATAATTCTACGTACTCTGAAACCATCAGTAACAGAGAGAAAACCCTAATTCCATCGCTGTAACCTTCAGTTCCCGTGAGATCCCATCTTGCAGCCAGTTCAGGAGCTTCGCCGGAGGGGGGATCCATCACGGAGTGCTTCTACATCATCATCATCATCATCGCCCTCACCATGAGTTGTGAGTAGTTTACCACAGACCTTCGGGTCCATAGCTAGTATCTAGATGGCTTCTTCTCTCTCTATGGATCTCAATACAAAGTTCTCCTCGGTCTTCGAGGAGATCTATTCGATGTAATCCCTTTTTGTGGTGTGTTTGTCGAGATTCGTTGAATTGTGGGTTCATGATCAAGATTATCTATGAGAAATATTTGGTTCTTTTCTAAACTCTTTATGTGTGCTCATAATATCCTTGCAAGTCTCTTCTAATTATTGGTTTGGTTTGGCCTACTAGATCTATAATTCTTGCAATGGGAGAAGTGCTTGGCTTTGGGTTCAATCTTGCGGTGTCCTTTCCCAGTGACAGTAGGGGCAGCAAGGCACGTATTGAATTGTTGCCATCGAGGATAAAAAGATGGGTTTTTTATCATATTGCTTGAGTTTATCCCTCTACATCATGTCATCTTGCTTAAGGCGTTACTCTGTTCTTATGAACTCAATACACTAGATGCATGCTGGATAGCGGTCGGTGTGTGGAGTAATAGTAGTAGATGCAGAATTGTTTCGGTCTACTTGTCTCGGACGTGATGCCTATATACAATGATCATGCCTAGATAGTCTCATAATTATTCGCTTTTCTATCAATTGCTCGACAATAATTTGTTTACCCGCCGTAGAATATCGCTATCATGAGAGAAGCCACTAGAGAACACTATGGCCCCCGGGTCTATTCTCAGCATATCAATCTACATCTACTTTACTTTTTCCGCTTTTATTTTCTGTTCTTATAGACAAAAATACCGAAAATATAAACTATCATCTCTATCAGATCTCACTTTCGTAAGTGACCGTAAAGGGATTGACTACCCCTTATCGCGTTGGCTATGAAGTTCTTATTTGTTTGTGCAGGTGCGAGGGACTCGCGCGTGGTCTCCTACTTGATTGATACCTTGGTTCTCAAAAACTGAGTGAAATACTTACGCTACTGTGATGCATCTCCCTTTCCTCTTTGAGGGAATACAACGTAAGCTCGAGAAGTAGCAAGTCCCGGGCTGCACATGAGGGTGGGGGCGCGCCCACCCCGTGGGCGTGCCCCCCTATCTCGTGGACAGCCCGGAGACCCCCTGACTTGTTCCCGACGCTAAAACCTCTTATATATACAGAAACCCCCAGACCATAACCTAGATCGGGAGTTGCACCGCCGCAAGCCTCTGTAGCCACCGAAAACCAATCTAGACCCGTTCCGGCACCCTGCCGGAGGGGGGAATCCCTCTCCGGTGGCCATCTTCATCATCCCAGTGCTCTCCACGACGAGGAGGGATTAGTTCACCCTCGGGGTTGAGGGTATGTACCAGTAGCTATGTGTTTGATCTCTCTCTCTCTCTCTCTCTCTCTCTCTCTCTCTCTCGTGTTCTTGATTTGGCACGATCTTGATATATCGCGAGCTTTGCTATTATAGTTGGATCTTATGATGTTTCTTCCCCTCTACTCTCTTGTAATGGATTGAGTTTTCCCTTTGAAGTTATCTTATCGGATTGAGTCTTTAAGGATTTGAGAACACTTGATGTATGTCTTGCATGTGCTTATCTATGGTGACAATGGGATATCACATGATCTACTTGATGTATGTTTTGGTGATCAACTTGCGGGTTCAGTGACCTTGTGAACTTATGCATAGGGGTTGGCACACGTTTTCGTCTTAACTCTCAGGTAGAAACTTTGGGGCACTCTTTGAAGTTCTTTGTGTTGGTTGAATAGATGAATTTGAGATTGTGTGATGCATATCGTATAATCATACCCACAGATACTTGAGGTGACATTGGAGTATCTAGGTGACATTAGGGTTTTGGTTGATTTGTGTCTTAAGGTGTTATTCTAGTACGAACTCTAGGATAGATCGAACGGAAAGAATTTCTTCGTGTTATTTTACTACGGACTCTTGAATAGATCGATCAGAAAGGATAACTTTGAGGTGGTTTCATACCCTACAATAATCTCTTCGTTTGTTCTCCGCTATTAGTGACTTTGGAGTGACTCTTTGTTGCATGTTGAGGGATAGTTATATGATCCAATTATGTTATTATTGTTGAGAGAATTTTCACTAGTGAAAGTATGAACCTTAGGCCTTGTTTCCTAACATTGCAATACCGTTTACGCTCACTTTTACTACTTGCTACCTTGCTGTTTTTATATTTTCAGATTACAAAAACCTATATCTACCATCCATATTGCACTTGTATCACCATCTCTTCGCCGAACTAGTGCACCTATACAATTTACCATTGTATTGGGTGTGTTGGGGACACAAGAGACTCTTTGATATTTGGTTGCAGGGTTGCTTGAGAGAGACCATCTTCATCCTACGCCTCCCACGGATTGATAAACCTTAGGTCATCCACTTGAGGGAAATTTGCTACTGTCCTACAAACCTGTGCACTTGGAGGTCCAACAACGTCTATAAGAAGAAGGTTGTGTACTAGACATCAATGACTTAAGATCTTTATCAGTTAAGTTCATCTGGCAAAAAGTCTCATAATAAATAATATTGATGCTACTGCCGCCATCCATGAGTACTGTAGTGAACTTGTAACCCCCAACCTAAGGGGCTACCACCAACGCAAGCTGCCCGGATTCTCAACCCGGGGCGGGTGCTCCTCCCTACTCCACATAGTTGCGTGTTCTGACCATCATAGATACTGAGGTACTGCCGGCCCAACCGAACTGACCGCGCGCTTGTGCACCTTCTGATCTCGCTTACAAAGACTCGTAGTAAACACATGGTATTGGCCACCATTGGGCTGCTTTGGATTGCTTTGATATCCTGACTAATTATGTTGCTGCTGACTTCTCTGACCAAATTGCCGATTATAGCCACCCTGGTTACCTTGACCTTGAAATCCAGAATTTGAGCCGCCATTGCCAAAACCAGGCCCTTGAGAGCCGGACCCTGACCCGTGAGGTGGCCCATTGCTATTGTCGTTGCCCGGGTTATAATTCCTCCATTGCCTCATGATGAAACAATATTTGCAGGTATGAGTCGATGGTTGACCCGGCAAACTATGCTTCGGACAAGGGTCATTGAGAGTTGCTTCAAGGTTAAATTTTGTTCCTCCGACTTGCCTGTTGTTCCGATGGCGCCAATTTTTATACTGAGCACTGGTGTTAGCCACAAAATCTGACCCGCCACCGGGGTGCCTACGCTTTCCATCGTTGCCCTGGCCATTGCTATTGTTTCCTACTGTGTGCTGCTGCTGCTCTTTACCATTATTACTCTTCTTTCCCTTGCTGGATTTATCCTCATCAGACCCGGGATCCTTAGTAGAAATACGAGTCAGCATATTTGGTGAGAGCCGCCATGAGATCTCCCATATTATTACAGTATCTTTTAAGCCACCCAAGCTTCAATTTAAGAGGCTCAAAATGGCAATTCTTCTCTAGGACCAGGACAACCAAACCTGCTGCATTGCTATCAGATGAGTGGATAATGGCTAAAACCCGGCGAACCCAATGGTGGACCGACTCATCCTCTCATTGCACATAGTTAGCCATGTCAATAATCATCAGAGGCTACTTACAAGTCCCTTGCTTTATTTTCATAAAGCGTGCCTTCAACTCAGCCCATGAATCGATTGAAATCGCAGGCAAACCTTTTAACCACGTACGAGCCAGCCCATCCAACATCATGGTGAAGTATTTAGCACATACCGCATCATTAAAATCTAACATATCCATGTCCAATTTGTAGCTCTCAATCCAAGCCTCGGGCAGAAGATCAGCTGTATAATTAGGCACCTTACGAGGGCCTTTAAAGTCCTTGGGCAAACGCTTATTGCGTATAGCTGGTGCTAAATATGGCACTCCCACTATTCTCGAGATCATCGTAGCTTCTACTGATGCTAGAGGAGTTACTAAAGGCTGCTGATAAGCCCCCTGTTGAGCAGCTTCTTCCATCTCGCGCCGAGCCCTGGTGTTGTCCATAATAGACTGGGCATTAACTATCTGATCATCATTATGGGGCGGGTTATCCCCACGGGGAGGGTTATGGCACTGCTCGCTACTGGAGACTACGGGCGACTCAACATGTCTGCTATAACTTCGACTCGGTCGAGGGGTAGAATGAACCCGATCGCGGCTATATGAATAAGCCGCCTATTGTGCCACTGCCGTCTGAAGAAGGTTTGCCATGTTTCGGGTCTCTATCGCCACCGGTGACTCACCTTCAATCGGAATGGCTGCCAGCCATGCAGCCGCGGCTATCATATTATCCACCATGTTAGAATAGTGGCCGGCGGGTGTTGGAAACCATTTGGGCGGGGTCGGATCCCTACGAGGTGGGTCTGGCAGATAAGAGTAGACCATCGCCCCGGCCCCTGGCGCCTTAACATCCCGGGTCACGCCGGGCGGTTCACTCGTTCCTGCTCTAGGTGTATTGAAGAGAATCCGTCCCTCAAAATGTGAAGGAAGGCGACTCTGATATCTCCTCCATAGCACAACATTGTATGCATTCTGATCTAAATTTAACCGAAAAGCCTCTGCTCTTATCCGCTGCGACTTAACATCCAACGCGGCCCTTTCTATTGCCATCCTGACATTTTTCGCATTAATATCCTCTTGAACCTTGGCTACCTCGTCTCGCCTTTTGCATTTTCTGCATTATGTTGCACTTGATTCGCCGAAGACGCTTCTGCTGCTAACAAAGTCGTCAGTGTGTTCAAAAGTTTAGACATAACTTGATTCGGCGGTCCTGCTGACCCGCTTGCTCCTGCTGTCGCTGCAACAGTTGATCCGGATGTCATAACAGCCGCCCTCGACGAATTCAGCACCGGTTGTGTGCCAACCATAAAGATAGCAGCCCTACTCGACAGCTCATAAGGGTCCGGAATACTGTTACCATCGGAATAACCCCTAAGACCGCTGTCTTGAAGCTGGTAGATTGATTCTGTCTCTCCAGTGGAATCATTATCTGAATAAATAAGAGTCGCCTCACCAGATGCCGAATTTTCCACAAGCTCCAAGCCTTGTGTGAAACCAATGAAAACATGCTTCTGACCGGGTTGACACCGGGCGGGTTGCATGCGCCGAGCCAACTCAAAGAGGTCAGAAAAGATGTCCGGCTCAGGCATAGAGTCGCCGATCTTGCCGATGAAGACGTGGATATTGCCAAAGGGGACCCGGTACCCGTATTCGATTGAGTCAGCCTCGGGGCCCCAGCCAGCATCGTCGATGTAGAGCTTTCCACGGCGGCTCTTGGTCATACAAACGAAGAGGACCCGGTATCCATCGAGCCCTGGAAAAGTGCCCTTCAAGAACTCGAAACCATCGTGTCCTAGCCACACGGTGGGCGCCAACTGTCGTGGGTTTGTCACGGCAGATGCCCTTGTGAAAGGACTTAGGTGTGAGGCCATGCTCATAGTGATTAGCTTGAAGGGGTTGAGCGGGACGAGAGACACGAATTTACCCAGGTTCGGCCCCTCACCAACGAGGTAAAAGCCTACTCCTGCTTGTTGCTATATTGCGAGTATATCGATTACAAGGGACCGAATCCGCTTGAGCTAGCTATCGATTGATTCTTTCTTGTGCATAACCCGCCGCCGGGTCTCGCCTTTATATACACAGGTCGAGGCCCGGCAGCTTACAGAAGTCCGGGTCAGATGACACAACGTAACCGACCCCATCTCTAAATCTCCTTGCCTTGTCAGGCAAGCTACCATTGGGAAGCTCACACCTCCGGGTCTTGAATCACCTCTGGGTCACGGGCCTTCAATGGGCCTGCTTGAAAGACGCCTTTTGTATCGTCATCTTGTCTTCTTTAAGCCTTATTGGGCCTTTAATTTTGAGTCGCCAATAATATGACCCGACCCCTCCTGGGCGGGTCATACCACGGGGCTATATCCCCAACAGGAGTAGTTTGTCATTTACTCTTGTGCTTCACTTATATCTTTTTGAGTCTTATAAAGAGTAATGGTAACATGCATGTGTTATGAAATTGGTCCCAATATGATAGATATTCAAGAAGGTTGTAATAAAAACTTTCATAAAGAGCATTGAATATATGAGAAGTTTGATTCCTTGCAATTGTTTTGAGATAAAGATGCTGATATTAGAGTCATGCTTGTAGTGAATTGTGGAATTAAAGAAATACTTGTGTTAAGGTTTGTGATTCCCGTAGCATGCACATATGGTCTTCTAGTAATGTGATGAAGTGGAGTGCAATTTATTCTTGATTGTCTTCTTTTGTGTGAAAGTCGGGAGCGCCCGATGGTTAACTCCTACCAACCTCTCCCCTAGGAGCATGCGTAGTAGTACTTTGCTTTGAGGGCTAATAAAACTTTTTGCAATAAGTATGTGAGTTCGTTATGACTAATGTTGAGTCCATGAATTATATGCACTCTCACCTTTCCACCTTTGCTAGACACTCTAGTACCGTGCAACTTTCGCCGGTGCATTAAACCCACCTTATACCCTTCCTCAAAACAGCCACCATGCCTACCTATCATGGCATTTCCATAGCCATTCCAATATATATTGCCATGTAGCTCCATTTTTCCATTATTATGAGTTTTTGAGTTGTATCTTGAGTTGTAATATTGAGTTGTAAGTAAACAAAAGTGTGATGATCATCATTATTAGAACATTGTCCCATGTGAGGTTGTAAAAAAAAGAGATAGGCCAAAAGAGTCTCCAAAAAATATAAAAGAAAAAAGAAATAGAAAAAGAATCTCAAAGAAAAAGAGGAGTTAACAAAAAATGAGAGAAAAAGAGAAAGGGGACAATGTTACTATCCTTTTCCACACTTGTGCTTCAAAGTAGCACCATGTTCTTCATGATAGAGATTCTCCTATTTTGTCACTTTCATATATTACTAGTGGGAATTTTTTGTTACAGAACTTGGCTTGCATATTCCAATGACGGGCTTCCTCAAATTGCCCTAGGTCTTCATGAGCAAGAAAGTTGGATGCACACCCACTTAGTTTTCTTTTGAGCTTTAATACACTTATAGCTCTAGTGCATCTATTACATGGCAATCCCTACTCACTCACGTTGATATCAACTGATGAACATCTCCATAGTTCATTGATTTTCCTAGTTGATGTGAGACTTTCTCCCTTCTTTTGTCGACTACCACCTTCTATTGCACCCATAGTGCTATGTCCATGGCTGACGCTCATGTATTGCATGAAGAGTGAATTTTTTTGAGAATGTAAAAGTATGAATAGAATTGCTTGGCTAACACAGGGGTGGGCATGATTTATACTTTGTGTTGAGAAAAGGGAGCATAACAAGACTATATGATTTTGTAGGGATAGATTTCTTTAGCCATGTTATTTTTGAAGTTTCATGATTTCTATTTCTAGTATGCTTGAAGTATTATTGTTTTTGTGTCAATATTAAGCTTTTGTTTTGAATCATATGGATCTGAATATTCAGTCCACATAATGAAAGATTACGTGATAGGGTCAAGAAAATGCATTGTTTGAACCATTACGTGTGGATTGATTGCCACTTTATCAACATGAGTTTTATGATAAAGAGTTACTGTTATGATGCTAGGAAAAGTGATTGAAATTATCATTGATCCAAATTATGCACTATGCTAGCATTCACACTTCATAAATTACTTCTTTTATCATTTACCTACTCGAGGACGAGCAGGAATTAAGCTTGGGGATGTTGACACGTCTCCAACGTATCTATAGTTTATGAAGTACTCTTGCCCTGTTTACAAAATTTTTATATGGTTTTGCTATGATTTGATTAGAACTAACCCGGACTGATGTTGTTTTCAGCAGAACTACCATGGTGTCGTTTTTTTGTGAAGAAATAAAAGTTCTCGGAATGGGCTGAAAATTTATGGTGATTTTTTATGGACCAAAAGAGACTCCCGAAGCACAAGAGATGGGCCATGAAGTGGACAAGGAAGCCACAAGCCAGGGGCGTGCCCTACTCCCAAGGCATTCCCCTACGGCTTGTGGGCCCCTCAAGCACCCCCCCTGACGTGAGACTGACGCCAAAAATTCCTATAAATGCCAAACCCCCCAAAAAGAACCCTAGATCGGAAGTTCCGCTGCCACAAGCCTCTGAGTCCACGAAAAACCAATCTAAGACCGTTCCGGCACCCTGACGAAGGGGAAAATTATCATCGGAGGCCATCTTCATCATCCCGACGAGCACTATGATGAGGAGGGATTCGTCTACCCTCGGGGCTGAGGGTATGTACCAGTAGCTATGTGTTTGATCTCTCTCTCTCTCTCATGTTCTTGATTTGAAACGATCTTGATGTACTATGAGCACTGTTATTATAGTTGGATCTTATGGTGTTCTTCCCTCTCTACCTTGTGACGAACTGAATCTTTTCCTTTGAGGTTTTGTTATGTCGGATTGAATCTTTGGATGTGAGAGCACTTGATGTATGTCTTACGATGGGATATCCGTCATGACAATGGGATGTTCTATTGATCCTCTTGATGTATGTTTTGGTTATCAACTTGTGGAATCCCGTGGTGACATTGGGGTAATCTATGCATAGGGGTTGGTACGCGTTTTAATATTCAATTATCCATTAGAAATCTTGAGGTACTCTTGAAGTTCTTTGTGTTGGATTGAATATTATGGACCTGAAATTGTGTGATGCATATCGTATAATTGACCCACGGGTACTTGTGGTGACATTGGAGTATCTAGGTGACATTAGGGTTGATTGATGTGTGTCATGTGGTGTTATTTTAGAACGAACTCTAGGGCTGTTTGTGACACTTATAGGAATAGCCCAATAGATTTGATTAGAAAGAACAACTTTGAGGTGGTTTCGTACCCTACAAGCAATTTCATCTTATGCTCTCCGCGATAGGAACTTTGGAGTGATTCTTTGTCCCACGACGAGGGATTGTTATATGATCCAATTATGTTATCATTGTTGAGAGAACTTGCACAAGTGAAAGTATGAACCCTAGGCCTTGTTTCCAAGCATTGAAATACCGCTTTTGCTCACTTGTATCACCTGTTACCTCGCTGTTTTTATTTATTCAGATTATAAAAACCTATATCTACCATCCATATTACACTTGTATCACCATCTCTTCGCTGAACTAGTGCACCTATACAATTTACCATTGTATTGGGTGTGTTGGGAACACAAGAGACTCTATGTTATTTGGTTGCAGGGTTGCTTGAGAGAGACCTTCTTCATCCTACGCCTCCCACAGATTGATAAACCTTAGATCATCCACTTGAGGGAAAATTGCTACTGTCCTACAAAACTCTGCGCTTGGAGGCCCAACACGAGTCTACAAGAATAAGGTTGCGTAGTAGACATCACTCCCACTCAGTTTCTTGTAAATACATGCTTCACCATAAGTCTGTATAAATCAAAATACTTTTATCACCTCATCAAAGCGTATATTCCAAGTCCGAGATGCTTGCACTAGTCCATAAATGGATCGCTGGAGCTTGCACACTTTGTTAGCACCCTTAGGATTGACAAAACCTTCTGGTTGCATCATATACAACTCTTCTTTAAGAAACCCGTTAAGGAATGCAGTTTTCACGTCCATTTGCCAGATTTCATAATCATAAAATGCGGCAATTGCTAACATGATTCTGATAGACTTAAGCATCACAACGGGTGAGAAAGTCTCATCGTAGTCAACTCCTTGAACTTGTTGAAAACCTTATGCGACAAGTCGAGCTTTGCAGACAGTGATATTACCATCAACGTCTGTCTTCCTCTTGAAGATCCATTTATTCTCAATGGCTTGCCGATCATCGGACAAGTCCACCAAAGTCCACACTTTGTTCTCATACATGGATCCTATCTCAGATCTCATGGCCTCAAGCCATTTGTCGCAATCTAGGCTCATTATAGTTTCTTCATAGTTCATAGGTTCGCCGTTGTCTAACAACATGACTTCCAGGACAGGAATA
Source organism: Secale cereale (assembly GCA_902687465.1). Taxonomy (NCBI): domain Eukaryota; kingdom Viridiplantae; phylum Streptophyta; class Magnoliopsida; order Poales; family Poaceae; genus Secale; species Secale cereale. The sequence continues at coordinate 106,159,384 of LR738711.1, read as the reverse complement.
CCGTACCACTCTGGTGCGGTAAGTGTTCTGGTCGACCTACGAGGTTCAGTAGTAACTTGATCATGATCATCATATGCTTCCTCTCTGGTTGGTGTAGGCATCTTGGGAACAGTTTTCTCTGATGTGCTACTTTCCAATTCGAGAGAAGGTACAACTACCTCATCAAGTTCTACTTTTCTCCCACTCACTTCTTTCGATAGAAACTCCTTCTCTAGAAATGACCCATTCTTAGCAACAAAGATTTTGCCTTTGAATCTGTGGTAGAGTGTACCCAATAGTTTTTGAGGGTATCCTATAAAGACACACTTCTTCGCTTTGGGTTTGAGCTTATCAGGTTGAAGACTTTTGACATAAGTGTCGCATCCCCAAACTTTAAGAAACGATAGCTTAGGTCTCTTGCCAAACCATAGTTCATACAGTGCCATCTCAACGGATTTAGACGGTGCCCTATTTAACGTGAATGCAGCTGTCTCTAATGCATAACCCCAATACGATAATGGCAAATCGGTAAGAGACATCATAGATCTTACCATATCTAATATAGTACGGTTACGACGTTCGGACACACCATTACGTTGTGGTGTTCCAGGTGGCATGAGTTGTGAAACAATTCCACGTTGTCTTAAATGAAGGCCAAACTCGTCACTCAAATATTCAACTCCGCGATCAGATCATAGAAACTTTATTTTCTTGTTACGATGATTCTCCACATAACTCTGAAATTCTTTGAACATTTCAAATGTTTCAGACTTGTGTTTCATCAAGTAGATATATACATACCTACCCAAATCATCTGTGAAGGTTAGAAAATAATGATACCCGCCGCGTGCTTCAACACTCATCGGACCGCATACATTGGTATGTATTATTTCCAATAAGTCATTTGCTCGCTCCATTGTTTCGGAGAACAGAGTTTCAGTCATCTTACCTATGAGGCATGGATCACAAGTATGAAATGATTCATAATCAAGTGATTCCAAAAGTCCATCCACATGTAGTTTCTTCATGAGCTTTACACGAATATGACCTAAATGGCAGTGCCACAAGTATGTTGCACTATCATTATCAACTCTGCATCTTTTGGCATCAATATTATGATTATGTATATCACTACGATCGAGATTCAACAAAAATAGTCAATTCACTAAGGGTGCATGATCATAAAAGATGTTACTCACATAAACAGAACAACGATTATTTTCTGACTTAAATGAATAACCGTCTCGCAATAAACAAGATCCAGATATAATGTTCATGCTCAGCGCTGGCACCCAATAACAATTATTGAGGTCTAAAACTAAACCCGAAGGTAGATGTAGAGGTAGCGTGCCGACGGCGATCGCATCAACTGTTAAGTGGGGTCCAAGTGAACAAAGTCATAGTGACTGATGTGATGCTCAACCAAATCCTATGTCTTCGAGCGAAGACAATGAGAGTAAATCTTATCCAGAGTTGGATGAGTCAGCTTTACTTGTAGCCCAAGTCAAGCTGCCGCGTGTGTTTGAAATCCGACTGTTGGACACGTGTTAGTTCCTTAGTGACCCAGGGTCATTTTGGACAAATCAGGTCAGGTTGCCTCCTGGCTATAAATATCCCACCCCCTACACCATAAATTGGTGGCTGCTCAGAGTTAGTGCACGACTTTTGTCGTTTGAGAGCAACCCACCTCCGAAGCATTTGAGAGAGAGATCCTTGCGAGGACAAAGCCCAAAACACCCAGAGACAAAGAGTGTTAGGCATCACTGAAGTCTTTCTGTCCGCGTGATCTGAAGACTTGTTACACTTGAGGACTGTGAATCCTCCAGCCGGTTAGGCGTCGCGTTCTGAGCATCCAAGAGCCATTGTGGATCGCCGGTGAACAAAGTCTGTGAAGGTTTGGAAGTCTACCTTGAAGACTTACCAAAGTGATTGGGCGAGGACTGGGTGTCCTTAGCTCAAGGGGAATACGGTTGAGGGACTCCTGGACTAAGGGGTCCTCGGGCGTCTGGCCTGTTAGCCTTGGGCCGGACTGATGGGCCGTGAGGATACAAAGACCGAAGATTCTACCCGTGTCCGGATGGGACTCTCCTTGGCGTGGAACGCAAGCTTGGCGATCAAATATGAAGATTTCCTTTCTCTGTAACCGACCTTATGTAACCCTAGATCCCTCCGGTGTCTATATAAACCAGAGGGCTTAGTCCGGATCACGAATACACATTACCATAGTCATACAGGCTAGGCTTCTAGGGTTTAGCCACTATGATATCTTGGTAGATCAACTCTTGTAATACTCATATTCATCAAGATCAATCAAGCAGGAAGTAGGGTATTACCTCCATAGAGAGGGCCCAAACCTGGGTAAACATCGTGTCCCCAGTCTCCTGTAACCATCGACCTTAGATGCACAGTTCGGGACCCCCTACCCGAGATCCGCCGGTTTTGACACCAACATTGGTGCTTTCATTGAGAGTTCCACTGTGACGTCGATGAAAGGTTCGATGGCTCTCCTTGTCCTTAGTGACAACATCACCTCCAGGGGAGTCCTGGCCCCAAGCTAAACCCTCCGGCTGGGCGACTTTACCATGATCGCCCGTTCGGCCGTTGAGCCGACGATGACCCTTCGGGCCATCGAAAAACCCCCTTCGCATCAACCCGGAACACTTCAAGCAGATGGATCCAACGGAGTTCTCATGCTTAAACGAGCTCCTAGATCGCATCGCCGCTTTGGGAATCACCATAGATTACGATCGGATCGGGCTTAAAACCGATCAAGGAGAAATCAAAACTCCACCGGTCACCCATAGATAGCGGTAGTCGAGGAGCAGGACGGCGAGTCTTCTTCTATATCAAAGACGAACTATGTTCGGATTGCCGATCAGGAAGAACCAGATACCCATCAGCGAAAGGATGCGACCTGCCCTCCGAGCATAGAATCGGATGGCAGTCCTAAACAATCAGAAGATACTCTGGAGCCCAGACTGTTGTGTCTGGAAGGTCTTCAGACTCCGGACAATCGGTTGGGTCGGGGTTCAGATTTGATTCCACCCACCCACCCAGACATAGACGCTCTCATGAGCATAAAACAGCGGTCTCACGAAACGGTCCACCACTTCTGGGCCAGATTCCTCCTGGTCAAAGACAAGGTAAAAGATTGCCGCGACGAGGACGCGATATCAGCGTTCCACAACAATTGTGCGGACGAAGGAATCCTCAACGCCATCAATTGCTGCCACATACTGAAGTTCGCCAACTTAGCTACTATCGTACAGAAGTACAGCGCGATGGAAAGCGCCTGGAAAACTCAGGCAGCTTGCTGGGAACCAACGGTCCCAACTCAACTCCTCCTACAGGCGAAGAGGGCACACCCCCGTGGCACGCCCAGTCCAATAGTCAAGAAACATAAACCCACCCTGCTGCACGGCACCGTTCTGGAGGGATGGCTTGACAGCCCATGCAAAATACACACGACACTTGATACCGTGGCAACCCACAGCCTTAGAGCATGTTGGATACTCCGGCAGGTAGCCAAGAGCGATGAGGACATCCTTTTCAAGGACACCCCAGAGCAACACCCTCCAGAAAACGACGACACAAGAGTTTTGACGGTCTTTGAGACATTCGCTTCAAACAACAAGCGCAAAAGGGCACTTCGCGGTCTCGCCGAAGTTTGCCAAATCGCTGCAATAAACCCTTGGAATGACACGGCTCTAACATTTAATGCCGGTGACGAACTGAGGTACAACACAGTCCGGATACCACCCGCATTAGTCCTCAGTCCCATCGTGGACGGGTTTCGATTTACTAAGGTCCTCATGGACGGCGGCAGCGGACTAAACCTCATTTATGAGGACACACTCCACAAAATGGAAATAAACAGGAGCCGCATCAAGCAAAGTAGCACAACCTTCCGAGGAACCATTCCCAGTCGGGAGGCTCGGTGCGCGGGCAAAATAACGCTTGAAGTAGTATTCGGCACGCCGAAGAATTATCGGTCCGAAGAAATTACTTTCCAAGTGGCCCCTTTCAGCAGTGGATACCACGCCCTATTAGGGCGGGATGCTTTTACACGCTTCCAAGCTATACCTCATTACGGGTATATGAAGCTCAAAATGCCCGGACCAAACGGTATAATCACTCTCGTCAGTGATCCGGACATAGCACTCTGCACTGAAAACAAAACCGCATCCCTGGCCCTTGAGGCGATATCTGAAGCCCTGGCGGCCAACGAGTTAACCGCACTGCGCTCCACGGTGGACAGGGACGATGTGATCCTCGACAAACACCCCAAATCCACCTCCTTTAAACCAGCAAAGGAAATAGTCAAATTTCAGGTCCACCCAACGGACCCCAAGAAGACAACATCTATTGGAGCATTGTAAGTCCATCTAGTGCCCCTTAGTGATTTTGGTGTATTAAAAACTTATAGGTTAAGGGACTAATGAGTTTGTGAGTGTACACATGTCTATAAGTCTATGAGGAGTTTGATATTTATAGAGAAAGTCGACCCCTAAAAATGAAGTTCTTTGACTAAAGACTTTGGTATACTAAACACTTTGAAAGTGAAGAAATTGGTGTGACCTTGAAGACTTGGTATTCATTCGTGGAACATGAAGCGTGAAGACTTTTTTTCGTAGTTTCATTTTCTCTTTCTTGAGTCATAGGAAACACCGTACTGTTAAAGGGGGGCGAGGAAATACTAAGGAAAATTTTCCAAGTGATGCTCAACTCAAAATCCTACACCTACCAATCCCTTCGAGTGAAGCCATTGGAAATCTCATACAGTTCAGTCATATTCTTCAGTGATAGAGATGAAGTTCTTCTGGTCTCTGAGGAATTTGTTCTGACTGAGGAGTTAGGAATTCGCCAGTGCGGATTTCCTACACAGTGAGGAACATGATAGCCCTGGGGAATTTGAGCCTCAAAGATCTGACCGTTGTTGTGCTACGCGCCAGCTGCCCCAAAATATCTACCCACCTAACGGTCATATCATTGAAGGGCATTTATGTGTTATCATGTCGGGCTGCTCCCTAGGCTATAAATAGCCGCCCCCTACAACCACTAGCTGGTTGGCTCCTCCGAGAGAAACTGACACTTGTCATTTGAGAGCATCCCATCCTCCGAGGACTTTGAGCGAAAATCATCAAGCGAGGAAAACCCAAAACCCAAATCCAAACACCTACAAACCCAAAGTGATTGAGCATCACTGAAGAGATTTATCCTGCATGGATCCGACACTTGTTACCTTTGAAGATTGTGCTTCTTCCAGACGGTTAGGCGTCATGGTCTGAGTATCCAAGAGGAAATTGTGGATCGCCGAGTGACCGAGTTTGTGAAGGTTCGGAAGTCGCCTGAAGACTTACCACGAGTGATTGGACGAGGTCTGTGTGACCTTAGTTCAAGGGGAATACAGTGAGGACTAAGTGTCCTGGACTGTGTGTTCAGGACTGGGTGTTCGGGACTGTGTGTCCTCAGGTTTGAATACCTACCCGCCCTAACCAGATGTACAACTGAGACAGCAGTTGGAACTGGTCTATCAAATCATTGTGTTCACCAAGCCTACTGGTTCTATTTCCTCAACTCTTTCATATCCTCATTACTTGTTGGGTGCCTGTTCATATCTGTTTGAAGACTTTGACTGAAGACTTTCTCAATTTCCTCACCTCAATTTCTTCAGTTTGTTTGTCTTCATCCCGTGTTATCCTGTGTTTACGCTTTCTGTACTCCGTGCTTGTCTTCATTTCATCATTATGACTATGCTTATGTTCCATTATGTTCACTTCTGAGTACTTATTCCGCTAAAAGTAGTTCTTCGCCTAGGAATTTCCTCACCCTGAAATTCCTCAGTGAAGAATTCATAAAAATTGCCTATTCACCCCCCTCTAGTCGATATAACTCACTTTCAATTGGTATCAGAGCGAGGTACTCCCTTGTTCTGTGTGATTTTGGTTTAACCACCTGGAGTATTAGTTATGTCGACCGTAGGTATGAAGAAAGTGACTTGCCCCGTCTTTGACGGTCATGATTATCCCAAGTGGAAGGTCATGATGAAGAAGCGCCTCATGGCAATGAACAGCGAACTGTGGATCGTCACTGAGATTGGTCTTACCGATCTATGCAAGATGGCAGAGGCTGAAGATATTCGCAAGTACACTCTTCTCAACCTCACGGTGAAGGATGTCATCTGCTCATGTCTGTCTCAAAATTAGTTCAGGAATATCATGCATCTCAATCATGCAAAGCTTATCTGGGACCATCTCTCTGAGGTCTATAAAGGTCATCGAACCCGTCATGATCCTTGGTTTGAGGATTTCAAGGAATCACTCAAAGCGATGACGTTCGAACCAGAATCAACATCTTCTACACCATGCCTTATGGCAAAAGATGCCAAGGTAACTGAATGCTACCTATCCGAGTCCAGTGATGATGAATCTGGCGATGAATTTGGACCCAGTTATGTCAAACTTGCTTCCCTTGCCACTAAACAACAAAGAGCTTTGGAAAAAGTCCAAAATATGCCTGATGAAAGTGATGATATGTTGGGTGAAGAAATGGATCACACTAGAACCTTGATTGGAAATCTCAGAAACTTCAGTCTAAGTTTGACAACCTTCAAAGTCATCATAACACTCTCTTATCTAATCATGAGAAGCTTTCTTATGAATTTCTTCAAAGAAAGCAAGATCTTGAGAAGCTAAGGGTGAATTATGAAGATCTTCAGAAGGAGCGCGATTCACTTCTTGCTCAACAAATTAGCGCTCCTCAGGAAGAATTCATTCCTCCATGTTTAAAATGCATTGAACGTGAATCTGCTAATTCTTCACCTGAATGCTCAAATGCTTTAACTGTTACAAATTGTTCATCTGTCTCTGCTATCACTAATTCCTCATCTGAGGATATTTCTAGTATCACTGACAATGCATGGCTGAAGAAATTGTATATGACAGGCATGTACAAAAGCCTCAAGGGGCATCAGGCTCTTTGTGATGTGCTTAAAAAGAAAATCCTCAACAGGAACCCTAGAAAAGAGGGTATTGCCTTTGAGAGGAAACTCAACACCGATGGGACTTACTGGAAGCCTGGGCAGTATCCCAAAACCTCATGGGTTGCTGCAAAGGGACCTCCAGTAGATCCATCTACTTTATCTGGCTTTTCATGTGAATCTCCTCATTCTTCTGATGAGTCATTTGACTCCAACTATAAACTGTTCAAAAATCAGAATGGTGAAGTATTTGCTAGATATGTTGGCACTAACTGCAGGAACGATTCTCCTATGAAGAAAACATGGGTTCCCAAAAGGTGCCTTGAAAATCTTCAGGTGAATGTCATCATGACACCACCACTGAAGAATAGGAACCCCAGATCAAATTCTTCATATGGACCAAATTCTTCATATGGATCCAAATCCTCATATGGACCAAATTCCTCACGTGGATCAAATTCCTCAAATGGCTCAAAGTCCTCAGATGAACATCATCGTGCTAACCCCCCTGTCTCGCAGGGAAGAACTATGGGCTATGAATATGTGCATTATTCTTCAAACCATTATGTTCATAAGTCCTCGAAGAATTTCTCTGCTTATTCATATGCTTATCCTAACCCCTCTCATGTGAAACGAAGTGGACTGGCTTCTATGCCACCATTCTCATATGGAGCTCGCAGAGTGATGAACTCTTTGCCACCCCTTCAGATGTGGGTGGTGGAGAAAAAGAACTAATCTCTTATGCAGGGTCAGGTCTCCAGACGTGCTCAAACGTCTGAAGAATTTGCTGGGGACCTGACAAATTGCCTGAAAGGACGCAGGCTAATCATGAAGAAATGAATCCTCATTTCTCACGTCCTCATACTGCTTTATCTGTTCTATTGCTTGATGAAATTGATATGATGAAATTGATGTCATTTTCTTCACTAATGAAGTATATGAGTTCGTAAGTTGCACTAATTCATCTACAGGATGATCAACCCAAAGCCAATGAGTGGGTACTCGATAGTGGATGTACAAATCACATGACTGGTGACAAGAATCTATTGATGGATGCTCCCTTATCTCCTTCGCTTCCGAAGAACATCATCTTTGCTGACAAAAGCAAAAGCAAGGTATTGGGTCTAGGTAAGGTTGCGATCACAAAGGATCGACACATGCACATAGTCATGCTTGTCGAGTCATTAGGATACAACCTCATGTCTGTCTCAATGCTTTGTGATCTTGATATGGTTGTTGTCTTTGGCAAGTATCGTTGTGTTGTGATCATGGAAGCTGACCATTCCAAAGTCTTCGAAGGCTTTAGGAGAGGAGACTTGTATATTGTTGATTTCTCTACAAGACCACAACCAGCTGTATGTCTTTTTGCAAAAGCTTCAGAAGGCTGGCTATGGAATCGACGACTTGGTCATGCAGGCATGAGGAACTTGCACACACTCGCAAAGAAGAAGCATGTCATTGGCATTGAAAGTGTCAAATTCCTCAAGGATCACTTGTGCGGAACCTGTGAAGCTGGAAAGATGACCAAGACCAAGCATCCAGCAAAGACTATCATGACCACTACTCGGCCATTTGAATTGCTTCACATGGATCTCTTTGGTCCTAATCATTATTCTGCAGTTACAAATGATGCATCTCTATATGGCTTTGTTATTGTTGATGATTATTCGTGTTACACTTGGGTGCACATTGTCACTTACAAACATGACATGCAGGAAGTCTTCAAACGCTTTTCCTCGAGGGCTTCAACCAACTTTGGTGTGAAGATCAAGCACATCAGAAGTGACAATGGAACTGAGTTCAAGAATTCTGGTCTTGATGACTATCTTGATGAACTTGGTATTACTCATGAGTTATCTGCTCCTTATACTCCTCAGCAAAATGGCGTCATGGAGCGCAAGAACAGGACTCTAGTTGAGATGGCTCGCACTATGCTTGATGAGTACAAGATGCCTCATCACTTCTGGATTGAGGCAATTTATAATGCATGCCACATCATCAACAGGATATATCTTCACAAATTCTTCAAGAAGACTGCTTATGAACTCCTCACTGACAAGAAACCCAATGCGAGTTCTTTCAAAGTCTTCGGTGATAAATGTTGGATTAGAGATCCACATCACAATTCTAAATTTGCACCGAAAGCACATGAAGGTTTTATGCTTGGTTACGGAAAGGACTCGCACACCTACAGAGTCTTCAACAACGTTCTTCACAAGGTTGTTGAAATTGTAGATGTGCGGTTCGATGAATCTAATGGCTCGCAAAGAGAGCACCTACCTCCTATGCTAGATGAACAGTCTCCTGAGGAAACCATCAAGTTCAAAGCTACTGAGGATGTCATTCCTACCGAAGAATCTGCTGAAGAAGCTATTCCAGAACGTGAAGAATGTCATGCTGATGCACCTGAGGAAAATGATACTGAAGAAAATCCTGATCAAATTCCTCAACGACAACCCGCCCATCCTCGTGTTGCAAATGAAGTGCAGATTGAGAAAATCATCAGTGACATCAACATTTCGGGTCCTCTCACAAGCTCAAGAGCTTCTCATTTGTCTAACTTTTGTGGGCACTTTGCTTTTGTCTCTATCACAGAGCCCACTAAGGTGGATGAAGCATTTCTGGAGCCCGAGTGGATTCAGGCTATGCAAGACGAATTGCATATATTCGAGCTCAACAACGTCTCGGAACTGGTTAAACGTCCAGATCCTCGCAAGCACAATATCATTGGCACAAAGTGGATCTACCGCAACAAGCAAGATGAAAATGGCCTTGTGGTGAGGAATAAGGCACGGCCTGTAGCTCAAGGCTACACACAGGTTGAAGGAATTGATTTTGATGAACTTTTGCACCTGTTGCTAGACTTGAGGCTATTCGCATATTACTTGCTTATGCTAACCATCATGACATCATCTTATATCAAATGGATGTGAAAAGTGCATTCCTCAATGGTAAGTGTCGGTGTACTAAAGTAGGGGTACCTTAGTATCCCGAACTTGTGCACGGGCAGTTGCAGCGTCCCGTGGCGGGGCTTGCCGCGCGACCGCCAAGGCTCACTGTGGTTCCTTTGGAGCCATTCAAGAACAAAGTATTCAAGTTAAAGAGACAAGGCCCCGGCAATAGGAGCTTGCCGGGAAGGCCACTCAAGGCTCAAGACCACTTCTTTGGTACAGGACCCTGGCAAGAGGAGCTTGTCGGGAAGGCCCAAACATGGCATTTCAAGAGACTTGCCGCGATGCGCCACGCGTCCCGGCAAGGCCCGGAGAGCGACAAGCTTCCGGGCGCGACGAGATAGCAGCCGCGGCAAGGCGCTTGCCGCGGCAAACTTCCACTAAGTACCCGCGCTCCAGCTCATCCGCCCACGCGTCGCCCTGGGACCTTTCCAGGCACACGTGGCGGAAGGCTGTGCAGCCTGGGGTACACGGTGGCAAGCTGCGATGACAAGGCCATCGTCGTGGCGGACGGTGGCGCCCTGACGGACGCTTTTTGCACTGTTTGGAGCGACGGTGACGGGCATTTAATGCCCTTGTCCCCTGCCGTCAGAGTTAGGTATAGAGCACTATGCATACACTGTTCCAACTACCACCCATTTTACATTTTTACCCTCGACTGCGTTGCCACCTGTCGGTGACCCCTTTGACCTATAAAAGGAGGCCCATGCGCAACGTAGAAAGGGTTCCGATCCTCGATCATTCTCACGCTCGGTCTTGTTAGCGATCAAGCACGGTAGTTCTTCTCGCTCCCGAGCCAAGAACGCATTACAAACCAAGGCAGGAGTAGGGTTTTACGCATCCGTGCGGCCCGAACCTGGGTAAACTGCTTGCGTGTTTGCCTCGATCTGCTCTTCGTGCATCCTCTGCCCCCTTGCCGTACCGAAAAGGGGCTCCGGTCCCATAGGTGTTCGTGGGCGATCAGTTTCCCCGAAATCTTTGGCGCGCCAGGTAGGGGGATCTGTGTCGAGGTTGTGTGAACCTGATCCGGCGTTCACGTGAGCGAAATCTCCATCAGCTTTGTCAACTTCATCGACATGCCGCCGAAGAAGAAAGCTTCGGAGGTAGCAGGCCCGTCCGCGTTGATCCCACCGCCACCGGAGCCAACGACCGGTGGGGTAGACACCGGCGGAAGGACGGACGTCGGCGAGGAAACTCACGGCGCCGCCAAGTCCAAGGACAAGACGGACGACCGAGCGCACTCCAAGACCTCGGCGTCCGTGCATGCACCGCGCCCCTCTCAGGAGGCGCGGGACTGACAGCGACGTGGTACACAAGGTACCATACGCCTGCTGGGTCAAGGTCAAGCTGGCGGTTCGCGGGACGCTCAAGGCCAACACGCTGGCACGAGCAAGGCGCGGTCGCCGGGACGAGACGCTGCTCCTTCTAACGCAGTTAGCAGTCCGAGCATATCTCGCTCCTCGCACTGCTCGCCACCGCTCCCCGCCACTCCAGCAGAAGCTCTAGCTCGAGCTCAACTGCTCCTCGACTTCCCTCCAGCGGCAAACAAGGCCGACGACTGAAGGGCCACCATCCAGAGCCTCATCGCCTTCGCCAACAACGACACTCCGCAGCAGCCGACGACATCGCGGCCGCGGCAAGTTAGCCAGGCGCGGGCTGATGGCGACAAGACTGCCGGGGGTGCAACCACCGTACACTCCCCGCCCCGAAGGCCAAAATCGCCGACTCGTCGGATCAACCTCGACGACGACTCCACAGCGTCATCAGATCCGTGAGCTCGTCGCGATCAGCGCCAAGTCCTTGACGACCGACGGCAAGAGGACGCTCGAACCCGCATCGAGTGTCGAAGAGAAGCGCGGCGTCAATCTGACCAGCGCGCTGGGCCTGCCGTTGACATGCACGCGCCCAGGGGACCAGGCGGCCTGCCGTACGCGGCAGGATGCCCTGCGTTCACCCGTGAGCTGCGGCAAGTCCAGTGGCCCAGCATGAAGAACTTCAAGCCCGACGTACCCGAGAAGTACGACGGCAAGACTCATCCGTCAGAATTCCTCAGCATCTACACCATCGCGGTGCAGGCTGCCGGGGGACGAGACGAGAAGATACTCGCAAACTACTTCCCGCTGGTGGTCAAGCCAAACGTCAGATCTTGGCTCATGCACTTGCCGGAGAACTCCATCTCTTCTTGGGCCGACCTGTGCCATCAGTTTGTCGGCGCCTTCACGGGTGGCCACAAGCCCCATGGCCAGGAGAGCGACCTTCACATACTCGCCCAGAAGGAAGGAGAGTCCCTGCGTAAATACGTCCAAAGATTCAGTCGCGTGCAGCACAACATCCCGGACGTCCACCCTACCGCGGTTATTAGCGCGTTCCACCAGAACGTGCGTAATCGCAGGATGAGGGAGGAGATGGCAATGTGCAAAATCCGAGACGTCAGTGAGCTTTATGCCCTGGCCGACAAGTGCGCACGCGCTGAGGAGGGGAGGAAACTCCCCGGAGAGGATACTGGAGCAGGCGTATCAGATAGCGAGGACACCGCCCCAGCAAAGAAGAACCGGCGGCGGAACAACAGAAAGAAGAAGAACAAAGAAGTGCTGGTCGTGGAGCAGTCCGGCAAGGAGGCTGGCGCCAAGAAACCCCAGACTGGTGGCTCCGGCAAGGATACTGCCGCGTGCACCAACTGTCAAACTATGGCGGCCGCCGACAAGCAGGACGGCTCCGACAAGCAGTACTGCAAGATCCACCTCACCAAGGGCCACGACCTCCAGAACTGCAAAAGGGTCGAGTACCTCGTCGAGCAGCAGAGAGCTGAGTACGAGCGACGCGACAAGGAGAAGGCCCAGGGAGGTGGTGGAGAGTCCGGCAAGAAGAGGTCGTTCAACGGCCGGGGAGGACGCCGCGGCAAGGCCAAGCAGCGGCAAGGAGACAGTCCTCCCCGCGGCCGCGACAAGGACGAAGACGACGATGACGACCAAGACATGGATGACGGAGATAACAGCGAGCAGGAGTTCCAGAAGGCCACCGAAATTCTGTGCGTTGACGGAGGTGCTTCCCTGCATACTTCCCACCGCCAACTCAAGCAATGGGTGCGGGAAGTTAATGCAGCAGAACCACCCATCGAGTCGCGCAAGCTTCTGAAGTGGTCCAACACGCCTATCATCTTCGACATTGAGGACCACCCCGATCGCACCACTGCGGTCGGGTGTTTGCCGATGCTGGTTTTGCCAACCATCCGCAACCTCAAGGTCACCAAGATGTTAGTTGACGGCGGGGCCGGCCTGAACCTGATCTCCTCCGCTGTGGTCCGGAAACTCCAGATCCCCGGATAGCGAGCTCGAGGAAACCGGCACATTCCAAGGGATCAACCCGGGAAGGAGCATGCCGAAGGGGAAGATCACGCTGCCAGTGACATTTGGCGGAGAGCTGAACTTCAGAACCGAGAGGATCACCTTTGACGTTGCCGATATCCCATTACCTTACAATGGGATACTTGGCCGCCCGGCGCTCGCCAAGTTCATGGCAGCCTCTCATTATGCCTACAACATGCTCAAGATGCCAGGCCCGATAAGCGTCATCTCTGTCCCCGGCGACAAGAAGGACGCCCTTATCTGTGCCGACAAGATTTACCGGGATGCAGCAGCCACAACAGATAGCAAAACACTTGCCGCTGAAGCTCCCGGGGGGAAGAACAAGACCAAGTCCGGCAAGAGCTCTGGGGACCACTCCGGCAAACACACCTCTTCGGAGTGCTGCGCTGCCGTCGAGGACGCACCATCAAGCTCCACCGGCAAGTGCAAGAAGGCGATGACAGCTCCACCCGCAACCAAGAAGGTGTCCGCCAAGGAGGACGGCACTGGTGGTACTTTCACCATCAGTGCCACGCTCGATCCTAAATAGGAAAGCGCGCTCGTTGCTTTCCTGCGGGCGAATGTCGACGTGTTTGCATGGCAACCGTCTGATATCCCCGGTGTTCCCAGGAAAGTGATTGAGCACAAGCTTGCCGTTTGTCCTCACGCGCGGCCCGTCAAGCAGAAGGTTTAGAAAACAAGCGGTGGAACGCCAAGAGTTCATAGCAGAGGAAATCAAGAAGCTGGAAGCGGCAGGCCTTGTCAGAGGTGTACTCCATCCCACGTGGTTGGCCAACCCTGTTGTCGTGCGCAAAGCAAACGTGAAGTGGAGGCTTTGTATTGACTTCACCGATGTGAATAAAGTTTGTCCCAAAGATCCATTTCCCTTGCCGCACATTGACCAGATCGTTGACTCCACGGCTGGATGTGAGTTGCTTTTGTTTCTTGATGCATATTCCGGATATCACCAAATCTTCATGGCTGAAGAAGATGAGGAGAAAACCGCATTCATTACTCCATGTGTCACTTATTGCTTCATACGCATGCCCTTTGGATTGAAGAATGCTGGTTCAATGTTTGCAAGGGTAGTCCATACAGCTTTTGAGCCACAGATACACAAAAATGTAGAAGCTTACATGGATGATATAGTGGTCAAGAGCAAGGACAGGGCTACTCTGATTCAAGATCTAGATGAAACCTTTGCGAATCTGCGCAAGATCCAACTCAAGCTCAACCCCGAGAAATGCGTGTTTGGAGTCCCCTCCGACAAGCTTCCCGGGTTCTTTGTATCCGAGAGAGGGATTGAAGCCAATCCTGACAAGATTAAAGCCATCGAGCAGATCGAAGCACCGAAGCGCGTCAAGGATGTACGAAGGCTTGCCGGGTGCGTGGCTGCTCTCAGCAGATTCATCTCTAAGTCAGCAGAACGCGCCCTGCCGTTTTTCATAATTTTGAAAAAGGCAGGTCCAATGAAATGGACTCCGGAAGCGGAGGCAGCGCTGCAAGACTTGAAGAGGTACCTGTCCACCACTCCAATACTTGTCGCACCTAAGCCGCAAGAGAAGTTGCTGCTATACTTAGCAGCAACCAATCAAGTGGTTAGTGCTGCGTTGGTAGCGGAAAGGGAGGCAGATGATGAGCCAACAGCCCCGGCAAGCACATCCAGCGACAAGCAGGGGGCTTCCCCGACAAGCTCTGGTCCCGACAAGGATGGAACTGCGCAGATGCAAGAGGAAGTGCGAAAGAAGATGGTGCAGCGCCCAGTCTACTTTGTCAGCTCCCTTCTGCAGGGGGCTAGATCGAGGTACTCTGGTGTGCAGAAGCTGCTTTTCGGCCTTCTCATGGCCTCGAGAAAGCTGCGCCACTACTTCCAAGCACACGAGATAACAGTGGTCACTCGCTTTCCGCTGAAGAGGATACTGCAAAATCCAGAAGCGACAGGTAGGATTGTCGAGTGGGCACTAGAGCTGTCAAGCTTTGGCCTCAAGTTTGAAAGCACTTCAACTATCCAGAGCAGAGCATTAGCAGAGTTCATAGCAGAATGGACACCAACGCCAGACGAAGAGATTCCAGAGACGAGCATCCCCGCCAAAGAAGCAAGCAAAGAATGGATCATGTACTTTGATGGTGCCTTCTCGCTACAAGGCGCCGGTGCCGGCGTGCTGCTTGTCGCACCCACCGGGGAGCACCTCAAGTACGTCGTCCAAATGCACTTTCCCAAGGAACAAGCAACGAACAATACTGCGGAGTATGAAGGATTGCTTGCCGGCCTAAGAATCGCGGCGGAACTTGGGATCAAGAAGCTGATTGTGCGGGGTGACTCGCAGTTGGTCGTCCGCCAAGTGAACAAGAGCTACCAGAGTCCGTTGATGGAAGCATACATCGACGAAGTAAGAAAGCTTGAAGAGCACTTTGAAGGCTTACATATGGAGCACGTTCCAAGAGCTCACAACGACATCGCAGATGGCCTGTCAAAGTGTGCTGCACTAAAGCTACCTATGGAACCGGGGATCTTTGTGCTCAAGCTAACTCAACCATCCGTAACACCATCAACTGGACAAAGTAAGAAGAGAAAGTTGGTTTCTGTTGATCACTTGCCGGCAGAACTTCCCGAAGCCGCCGCCAACAAAGTCCCCAAGATCAACGACAAGATTGCTGAGGAGCAGTCTGCTCCTGCAAGCCCTAGGGTTTGTACAGTTGAAGCAAACGCTCCCGACAAGTTTTGCTCCGGCAAGCTTGCCGGGGAACGCCAAGCTCCGGCTGAACCGCAGGTTCTTGCCGTAGAAGCTGACGTTCCCGCAGCAGCACATATGCCTTTAGTCCTTGTCGTCGAGCCGCAGGCTCCGGCATGGGCGCAGCAGATTGTCCGTTTCCTTCAAACAGGAGAACTTCCCGAAGAGCTAGAAGAAGCAGAAAGAATAACCCGGCAGTCAAGTATGTATCAGTTTGTCGGCAACGAACTGTATAGAAGAAGACTCAACGGTGTGAGATTGAAATGCATTTCCTGGGAAGACGGACAAAAGCTGTTGGCAGAGATACACGGAGGCATATGTGGCCACCACGTTGGCGCCAGAGCACTTGCCGGAAAAGCATTCCGGCAAGGTTTCTTTTGGCCAGAAGCCCTCCAGGATGCAACTGCGCAAGTAACCAAGTGTGAAGCATGCCAGTTCCATTCCAAGCAGATACATCAACCAGCTCAAGCTCTCCAGACGATCCCTTTATCCTGGCCATTTTCGGTCTGGGGGCTCGACATCCTCGGCCCCTTTCCCCGCGCAGCCGGGGGCTTTGAGTACTTGTACGTTGCCATAGATAACTTCACAAAGTGGCCGGAAGTGGAACCAGTGAGAAAGGTGACCGCACAGTCAGCAGTCAAGTTCTTCAGGTCAATTGTTTGCCGTTTCGGAATCCCTAACAGGATCATCACTGACAACGGCACACAATTCACAAGTCGCACCTTCATGCAGTACGTCCAGGACCTTGGCGCCAAGGTCTGCTTCGCTTACGTTGCTCACCCGAGGAGCAACGGTCAAGCGGAGAGGGCAAACGCTGAAGTGCTGCGCGGACTCAAGGCGAGAACTTTCGACAGGCTGCACAAGTGCGGGAGAAACTGGATCGAGGAATTGCCAGCGGCTCTTTGGTCGATTAGGACGACACCAAATCGAGCCACTGGACAGACACACTTTGCTCTTGTCTATGGAGCAGAGGCAGTTCTCCCCACGGAACTCGTATACGGGTCGCCTCGAGTGCTCGCTTACGATGAGCTCGAGCAAGAGCAGCTGCGGCTAGATGACGCACTTCTCCTTGAGGAGGACCGTCTTCAGGCTGCTATACGAGCTGCTCGATACCAGCAAGCCTTGCGTCGCTACCATAGCCGCAAGGTTAAAGCCAGAAGTCTCGAGGAAGGCGACCTTGTTCTTCGGCGTGTTCAGTCCGCCAAGAATTCCAACAAGTTGACGCCGAAGTGGGAAGGCCCTTATCGGGTGAAACAAGTCACAAGGCCCGGCGCTGTCCGCCTTGGGACCGAAGAAGGCTTACCGGTGAGCAACTCCTGGAACATTGAGCATCTTCGCAAGTTTTACCCATAAGGCGCGGTTGCCGTGATCCGCTCCGGCAACCACCTTTTGTACAAGTCTTGCCGCTGTTGCATGTAATCCTTTGTACAAAGCCGGGCGCAGACCCCGTGCATCAGTAAATCTTATGTGCCTCGCACAACTTGTCAATTCATGCCCTTTTTACTTTCTTGCATGTGCTATCTGACACTTTGTGCAGCACCCATTCCCGGTAAGCAATAACGAGCCACAAGACTCCATATCTCCGTTTTCTCTCTTTTCTTTTCTCTCAAGCAGAAGAAGTTTCCTCGCGCACAAGTTTGCCGGGGGGGGGGGGGAAGAGGAGATAGTGGTATGGACAAAGTGCCGTTCAAGAGAGCCTTGCCTTGCCGGGAAGCAAACGACACAAAAGCTAAGTTGCCAAAGTTTGAGCAATCAAATTTTTAAATTTTTTGAGTTATCTTCCTTGAACGACCGCACTTTGTATGGAAAACCTGTGCGCAGAGGAACCAACTCATGGCTAGCCGCGCCCTTACTTTGTTTCGAGCATGCTCAACGACTGAAGTGTGTGCTGCGACAAGTGTCGCACCCTTACTTCGTTTTCGAGTTCGCTCAACAGCTTAAGTGTGCTGCGACTAGCTGCGACAAGGTTTCTTGTCGGCAACGGCATTGCCAGCAGGCTGCTGAAGTTCCGCACTCAGCGCTCGCGGCAAGGGTCCCTACGCCGGCAAGTTTCATAACAGCGTAGGGTGAAAACATACAAAGCGAGGAAGTCAAGTAAAGGAAATAACATTGCACTGACTACCCAAAATAAAGTTATATTACAAAGCAACTTGTCGCGGTACTAATAGACTATTGTTCATAACATAGTTGTCAGCGACAAGGAAAGAAGAAAGTAAACAAGACTAATCCGCGCGGTCGCCCTCGACCCTCTTGACGCCGCCCACCTTGTTCACAATAAGCGCGACAAGGGCCTTGAGCGCTTCCCGGTCAACGTCCGACGGCAAGGTCCTGAGGACGTTGGTGAGGTTGAGGCCTGGGTTGCGGTGCACTATCTTCGTCAACACCTTCTCGAGGGCCCCCGCGCAGAGCCTGCGCGACTCGTCCGCCAGCTGCTTTGGGATCCTTTCCCGGAGCCGCTGGAGGGCCGGCGCCACCCCCCTGAAGAACAAGCTCAACTTGGCGCTGTGGGGGAGATTCTCGTCGGTGGAGTACCCGAGGTGCTCCGCCCCCAGCTCCGCCAGCTCCTTGTCGACGTCGGCGGCGGCGGCAACAAGACCCTCTGTCCAGTGCTCCACCGTCAGCCTGAAGTTGTTTTGGGAGATGGTGGCCCTGTCCAACAGCGCCTTCTCGGCCCTGAGCTCCTCCTTCAGTTTCGCCTCCTGCTCTCTGGCGCCGTCAAGCGTTGTGGTGAGGGTGGACAGTTTTAGCTCCAGATCGGCGATGGAGTCCTTGGCGACGGCGAGCTCTTTACCCTTGTCGGAGAGGCGGACCTGCAGCTTGGAGTGGCTGTGGGCGTCCTTCTCCCTCTCAAGCACAAGTGCGGCAACCTTCTCATCGCTCGTCTTCAAGTTAGCCTCTAGTTGCGCCACCCTCGCTTCCAAGTCCCTCTTGGCGGTCTCAGCAGCTGCATCAGCATCCTTCGCTTCCTGCAGAGCTCCGCCAAGAGACTGTTCGCACGCGGCAAGTTCGTCCTCGTGGCTGTCGAGGTCAACCTTCCGTTGCGTCAGTTCGCCTTCTCGCCGGGACAACTCCTCGGCGGCGAGCCGTTGCTGCTCTTCCGCTTTAGCTTTCTCCAAGATGAACGCCTGATGCGTCTCGGCGAGCTGCTCCCGCTCATCCGCCATGGATCGGAGAGCCGCCTGGTTGGCGGCCCGGAGCTCTTCAGCGCGCTTCTCCAAGTCAGCGCCCGCCTTGGCGGCCAGAGCCTCTCGGTACTCCAACTTGGCCTGCCTGGCGCGGTACAGGGATAGAAGCCTCCGTAGAAGCCGCTCCTCCTCGGGCTCGCTGCTGCTGCTTGGTGCATCGACAAACTTTAATCCGGCAGAGGCACGAACCTCCCCATCGAAGACCTCTCCCTCCGCAGGCGCCCTCGACGTGGACGCCCACGAGAGCTGGATGAAGACTCCGTTGCCGACCTCTAGATAGGCGCTTGGCTCGGCCGTGGCGGCAGGGGGATCGGCAGCCGGCGCAGCGTCTGACGCTCCTACGGCATCAAGGCCGTCAGTGCGACTGCCGGATCCCTCCTCAGCTGCCGCGCCGACAGCCTTGACGGCTTTGTCCGTGGCGGGCTCGTCAGCACCAGCCGCCCCTTCAGTAGCTGCGGCTTCACCAGTGTTGCCGCGCGCGTCCTCCTCGGTGGCGGCCTCCGTCTCCATCGGCTCTGCGGCGGACGTATCTGACAGAAGAAAAGAAGAGAAGAACTATCAAGCAAATATCCAAAAAGAAAAATTCAAGAGAAGAAAAGTCCAAGGGTTACCTGCGCGGGCCTCCTCTTCGGTGGGGTTCCTTGCCGGGGAGTTCTCCCTCGGCGGCGTGGTGGTATCTCCCGCCGGCGGAGGGCCGCCGGCGCCGTCCCTTGGCGGCTTGCTCGCCCTTGGCGGAGTACTCGCCCTTGGCGGGGTACTCGCCCTTGGCGGGGTACTCGCCCTTGGCGGAGTGTCATCCCTTGCCGGGGAGCTTCCCCTTGGCGGTACGGTCAAGACGTGCGGCGCGTCGGGGGCGGCCTCCTGGCGCTCCTGATGCTGCTGCTCTGCTTCTGCACAAGTCAACAAACAAACAAAACATCAACAAGGATAGAAGGCCCGCGCGCGCCCAACGAGCGGAGAATGGACAGAAGACTTACGCTGGGGGCTGCGCTGGGGGCCACTCCGGGGAACAGCTGCCGGGTCCGGCAAGCTTGTCGCAGGCGCACCCCCTCCTGCGACGGCGGGATCGTCCTCAATGACGATTACTGGGACTTTGGCCCTCTTCGCCGCCCTCTGGGCCAGAGTCCTGGAAGAGAGACAGGATCAGAATCAGGCAAAAAAAAGATACAAGGCAAGAATCAACAGAAAGCCAGAGAGAAACAAGAATCGCGAAGACTTACTCTTCTTCCTCCTCGTCGTCGGAGCTGAGCGCCGAGAAGTCGAAATCCGGCTCGCGCGTCCAAGCACGAGGAGCTGGGGGATTGGACTCCCTTGGCCGCTTGGCGGGGGCTGGGACGATGGTCTGAGAAGACCCCACTCCGGTTGCCGCCGAAGCGCGAGGGGCGGCAGGCACAGGGGCGCCAGTCCGGGAAGATCCCCCTGCTGTTGCCGCTGAAGCATGGGGCACTCCCTTGGCGGCCTTGCCCGTCGCGGCGGCGCACGTCGGGCGGCGCTGCAGCTGTTGGCTCGCCTGCCGCCCCGTCGCGTCTGCGGCCTTGCGAAGGCGCCTTCTCGGCGCAGCTGGAGGGCTCGCTGGTGGCGGTGAGCTACCCGAGGACGAATAAGAGGAGTCGAGGCCCAGCGAGCCGCCCGAGTCCTCGGCAGGGTCGCTTGACCCGACGCCCTCCTCGGCGGGCCCGCTCGACTCGGCGCCTTGCTCAGTGGGCTCGTTTGTCTCGGCGAGTCGCCCGGCAAGCTTTCCCGCTTTGCGAAGCTCTTCCTCCTCGGCGAGGCTTGTCGCCTCCGCTGCCTCCGCTTCCTCCACGGTATACCCGAACTCACCCGCGGCCCTGGCTGCAGCTGCCTCTTCCAACCTGGTGGCAATGTATGCCATCTCCTGGTCGATGGTGTCGCGAGTGAGTCCCCGCTTCTCGTCGGCGTTGACTGGCGACTCCACAAGGTTGTCAAAGAACATCTGCACGGTTTCTTCGGAAGTTTCCTGCCAAGTGGGATTGATCCCGTGGGAATCACACAATGGCATCGCCGCGCGGATGGCACTGAGCGCAGAGCTATTGCACAATGGAACTACACCCGGCGGCAGCGCAAACCACTCTGGATGGGCGGAGTCGTACTTAAATAGCGCTTGGAGCATTGCGTTGAGCTCCAGGACAGTGAAGTTGTAGTTAAGGCCCGGGCGCAATCTCATGTTGTCTGCCGCGTTCCTGAACTCCCAAGCAGCCCTCTTCCTCTCCTGTAAGGGAGCGATGCGGCGGCGGAGAAAGTCTGCCCCGACGGCACCTACAGTGAGCTTGGCTTGCCGGAGACGAAGGATTCGAGTGGTGGCTATCTTCAGCTTGTGATCCTCAGGGGCCAGGTCACTCCAGTCATTGCCACGTACTGCTGCTACCTGACGCCGGGAAGTAAACGGCTGCTGGTCATCCTCTATAATCCAACACCAGTTGGCCCTCCACTCATCCCACTTGCCGCGAAGCTCCCCCGTCAAGTAAGCCTCTTTCTTATGGAGCCTAAAGATCCAAGAGATCCCGCCAGACAGAGGTGATCCCGACTCGACTCAAGGTATGAAATAATGGCGGAAGAGAGCTACATTGGGGTAAACTCCGACGAAATTTTCGCACAGATGTGCGAAAATGGCCATGGTCAAGACGGCATTTGGGGTAAAGTCAAGGAGATGGAACCCGTAGGTATTCATGACGTCGCAGAAGAACTCCGAAAAGGGCGGGCAGAGCCCGCAGTAGAAGAACAGAGCAAAAAAGGCATAGCCATCCGAAAACATCTCGTAGGCCACGGCAGGGAGTACCTTGGTGCACGGATGCGCCTTTGTCTCCCTCGACCAGAAGAGGTAGAAGGCGTCTTTCAGCTCCTCCGCACTAAGCTGTGTCGGGAAGACCGCCATCTTTTTCCGCATTGCTGCTAGCCGCAGCGCCTTGGCAGTCTTCGCGGCCTTCGCCTTCTCGCCCTTCGGGGCCATGGCGGGGACGATGGGGGAAGTCTACGGCGCTGGTGATGCTGGTGGCGGCGGAAGGGGGGGCGGAGCGCTGCTCTCTTTCGACCTTCGGGGACGAGGGGAGCGACGGGGGTTTCTGGAGGATGAAGACGCAACGGGCGAATGTAAGGAACTCCCCCTGTTTCCCCTGCTTTTAAGGGGGGAGGGGGGGGGACGTTCCGCATTTCCCCATTAAAGAAACAGGTCACGATCTCTCCCATGACGCCGCGATCGACGCGTGCCGTTAGGGAGGGACGTGGTGGATACGGAGTGGGATACGGCGTGTCGCGGGCCGCTGATACGTCCAAAACGTATCTATAATTTCTGCTTGCTCCATGCCCTTTTTGTGTGATATTGCTATGATATTTATACACTTCCATACACTTTTTGATCATATTTAGACTAACCTACTAATGGTTGCAAAAGTGCACAATGTTCTTGTTTTACACTTTATTGTGTAGGAATTACTTGGAAATTGACAAAAACGCAAAAGGAGTCGTATTGGAGTAGGACTCTGACTTTCCTGAAATCTGTCTGATAACCTTTTTTAAAGATGGTCACGTTCCGGCCTGAAGACGAGGTCAAACGGAACAAGTCTAGTGGCGAAAGTTGCGGGGAATTTCGAGGCGATGCTTCTGGATATAAAATTCGTCCAAATCGGAGTCCGGACGGCCGAGTAAAGCCCGTTTTACTGAGGCCCAAAATCTGATGACGGGAATCCGAGAGTCTATATAAAGAGAGAAAACCTAGGTCACCAAGGGCCACGAATTTTCCTCCTCCCGAGCCGCCGTCTTGGAGGGGAGGACCAGCACCATTGCAGCACCATCCACAAGGAAGAAGGGGGGCCAAGGAGCCGCTGCCCCCTAGGGCTGCCGCCGCCCCGAGGGCCGCCGCCGCCCCCTAGGGCCGCCGCCGCCGCCACGCCCCCAAGGGCTGCCGCCGCCGCCTCCGTGGCTGCCGCCGGCCGTCTCCTCCTCGCGGGGCTGCACCTCTCCATCAACACCATCATCAACCTCCTCCTCACCACGTCCATGCGTGAGTAGTTTCCTCCGGGGCCGAGGGCTCGTACGTGTAGCTATGTGGTTATCTCTCTCTCCCATGACGTGATCTTCGTTGTGATCATAGGCTATGTTAATCTAGGGTGATCCCATGATATTTCCCTTCCTCTATGTATTGGATTGATGTACTCACTTGTCTTTATCTAGTATAATCCCCGAGACCAAGGTGACAGCGGTCTATTGGACATGGATTAGAAAAATATTTTCATGAGTGATTTCCTCTCTTGTGTGTTGATTGAAGATTGAGAGTCTCTTGGTGCTTGTCTTTGACTATCCTTTAGATATGTTGTGGTGATTGTGGGACTCTCTTTGGATGGCCGCGGTGACATTGGGAAATCCTTTGATTGAGAACTACGAACTTTGAGGTGTGCTTTTGTAGCCCTACATAATTCTCGTCCTCTCTTGACCACGAAGGAATGACCTCCGGGTGCGTCTCCATTGCATGTTTTATGGGAAGTATCATGTGATTCGATTATGTTAATGTTGTTGGGAGTTGCCACTAGTGAAAGTATGATCCCTAGGCCTTGTTTCCACCATTGCAATACCATTTGTGCTCACGTTTACCACTTGTTTGCTTGCTGCACTTTTCATTACAGATTTATATTACTTTGCTTTGCCACTCCTATCATCCATATCACTTGCCATTTAACATCACTTCGCCGAACTAGTGCACCTATACAACTCCTAGTTGTATTAGGTGTGTTGGAGACACAAGAGACTTCTTGTATCTTAGTTGCAGGGTTTCTTGAGAGAGACCATCTTCAACCTCTACTTCCCTGAGTTTGATAAACCTTAGGTCATCCACTTGAGGGAAATTGCTGCTGTCCTACAAACCTCTACGCTTGGAGGCCCAACATAGTCTACAAGAGTGGAAGCGTGTGTAGACATCAGCCGCGCGTGCCCGTGCACTGTTTTGGGCCTGGCCCAACAACGCTCGACACCGTGTGTGGCCCAGGCCTGGGGGCTCCTGTCGGTGTACTAAAGTAGGGGTACCTTAGTATCCCGAACTTGTACACGGGCAGTTGCAGCGTCCCGTGGCGGGGCTTGCCGCGCGACCGCCAAGGCTCACTGTGGTTCCTTTGGAGCCATTCAAGAACAAAGTATTCAAGTTAAAGAGACAAGGCCCCGGCAAGAGGAGCTTGCCGGGAAGGCCACTCAAGGCTCAAGACCACTTCTTTGGTACAGGACCCTCGCAAGAGGAGCTTGTAGGGAAGGCCCAAACATGGCATTTCAAGAGACTTGCCGCGACGCGCCACGCGTCCCGGCAAGGCCCGGAGAGCGACAAGCTTCCGGGCGCGACGAGATAGCAGTCGCGGCAAGGCGCTTGCCGCGGCAAACTTCCACTAAGTACCCGCGCTACAGCTGATCCGCCCACGCATCGCCCTAGGACCTTTCCAGGCACACGTGGCGGAAGGCTGTGCAGCCTGGGGTACACGGTGGCAAGCTGCGATGACAAGGCCACCGTCGTGGCGGACGATGGCGCCCTGACGGACGCTTTTTGCACTGTTTGGAGCGACGGCGACGGGCATTTAATGCCCTTGTCCCCTGCCGTCAGAGTTAGGTATAGAGCACTATGCATACATTGTTCCAA
This sequence comes from Secale cereale, assembly GCA_902687465.1. Lineage (NCBI taxonomy): Eukaryota > Viridiplantae > Streptophyta > Magnoliopsida > Poales > Poaceae > Secale > Secale cereale. The sequence goes on along the minus strand of LR738711.1, from coordinate 106,134,582 downwards.
CTACCACCCATTTTACATTTTTACCCTCGACTGCGTTGCCACCTGTCGGTGACCCCTTTGACCTATAAAAGGAGGCCCATGCGCAACGTAGAAAGGGTTCCGATCCTTGATCATTCTCACGCTCGGTCTTGTTAGCGATCAAGCACGGTAGTTCTTCTCACTCCCGAGCCAAGAACGCAATTCAAACCAAGGCAGGAGTAGGGTTTTACGCATCCGTGCGGCCCGAACCTGGGTAAACTGCTCGCGTGTTTGCCTCGATCAGCTCTACGTGCATCCTCCACCCCCTTGCCGTAATGTAAAGGGGCTCCAGTACCATAGGTGTTCGTGGGCGATCAGTTTCCCCGACAGTAAGCTTGAGGAAGAAATATATGTTGCTCAACCCCCAGGTTTTGAAGATCCAAAGCATCCGGACAAAGTCTTCAGACTCAATAAGGCCCTCTATGGCCTCAAGCAGGCCCCTCGGGCATGGTATGATACTTTGAAGGAATTCCTCATGAAGAAAGGCTTCAAACCTGGTTCACTTGACCCAACTCTTTTCACTAAATCTTATGATGGTGAATTGTTTGTGTGCCAAATATATGTTGATGATATCATTTTTGGCTGTACTGACCAACATTACAGTGATGAATTTGCCTATATGATGAGTGAAGAATATAAAATGTCTATGATGGGAGAAGTGAAATTCTTCTTAGGTCTTCAAATTCGTCAACAACGCAATGGCATATTCATATCTCAGGAGAAATACCTTAAGGATGTATTGAGAAAATTCAGCATGCAAGACTGCAAATGCGTCAAAATCCCTATGCCCACAAATGGCCATCTATGCACTGATGAAAATGGTATTGACTTCGATCAAAAGGTATACCGCTCGATGATTGGTTCTTTATTGTACTTATGTGCATCTAGGCCAGATATTATGCTTAGTGTTTGCATGTGTGCCCGATTTCAAGCTACACCGAAGGAATCACACCATAAGGCTGTGAAGCATATTCTTCGATATCTAGCTCACACACCAACACTTGGATTATGGTACCCCAAGGGCTCGGCTTTTAATCTCATTGGCTATTCAGACTTTGACTATGCTGGTGATCGTGTGGACCGCAAGTCAACATCTGGCACATGCCATTTCCTTGGATTATCCTTGGTCTATTGGTCCTCGAAGAAGCAGAATTGTGTATCACTGTCTACTGCTGAAGCTGAGTACATTGCTGCTGGTTCGTGTTGTGCACAATTGCTATGGATGAAGCAAACTCTCAAGGACTACGACATCAACATGAAGAATGTGCCTTTCTACTATGACAATGAGAGTGCCATCAAGATTTCTCATAACCCAGTTCAGCACTCGAAGACAAAGCACATTCAGATTCTTCATCATTTTCTTCGTGATCATGTGTTGAAGGGCAACATCTCCATCGAGCACGTAAAGACTGAAGAACAACTAGCTGATATATTCACAAAGCCCTTGGATGAGAATAGATTTAGCAAGTTGCGGTGTGAGCTAAATATCCTAGAATCTTTGAACGTTCTTTGAAAAGGACACTCATCCTAACACTATGCAAAATTGATGACTTAGATGTGCAACACACGAAGTAACGTTTTTCTTCAATCAATGAAGACTAACCCTATAAGTGTGAAGAAATTAACGAAGAATTTGATTCTCAGATTCCTACGACAATTGTACGCGGTGTCTGAAATCATCATTCTTATATGGTGGGTCACGCCACCAATAAAAGTTGAAAATCTTCAATTCAAGTTTTTATTTGACATTCCTCAGTTGTTCGTCTTCGTCAACTTTGCCTTGTCTTCACTGTTTCTGTCGTTTTCTTCATTGGCTATATATGTATATGAGTTTATGTCCTCTACAACATTCACTTATTGTTATTTCTTGAGGTTGTTTTTTCTGCTAAGTGAATGTGATCGGACCCTTCCCCCTCTATGCTATACTCAACCCAATCTATTCACAAATTCTTCATGTGCGTTCTATTTGAAACTCATTGAAACTCTTCACTTTGTCCTTGTCAGCTGAAGAATTTGCGAACGGAACTTTAAAACTTATCTTATCCAAAAAAATCGGCTTTACCGCTCAAACCGTTCCGCATTCTGCGAAATGTTTATCTATTCACCCACGATCTTACACGATCGCCACCTCTCAGTATGTGGGTGACACATGTCAAACGAATGAGAAGGGCCAGGGGCATGTTCGTCCATTTTCTTCGGGCGAACATTTTTTTACCTCGGCTATATATACCCCATCCCTTCCTCACTTCGTTTTTACTCCGCTCATTCTCTCTCCCGCTCAAGATTCTCAAACCCTAGCGCCGCCACTACTTCCATCATTGCCGGTGAGGAAGAGCTTCACTGTCTCGACCTCGTCGCCATCGTACTCGCGCTGGCTGCGGATTTCTTCACTCCGTCGCCGCCGTAGCTGTCTTCCTCAGCCAAGTTAGGGCGTGGAAGATCTGAATCGACGAGCTTCACATCTACACTTCCCAGTTCATCGTGTTCTTCATCCAGGGTAATTAAAAGTTACTTTTACTACCTTCATTGATTCAGATGTTTTCTACAAAATCTTCAAAAGGTGTTTATTCTTCAAATCTTCACACACTAAATACTTCACATGTCATCTGTTCTTGATCCATTTCTCTAAGCAACATTTTTATTCAAGATTCCTCAATTGTGTGGATTTTCGATCTGTACAACTCTGGAACCTAAGACAAAGAATGCTTAGTGAAATTCTTCAAGACTCATCTGGTCAAATTCCTCAAACTTGTTCTTTTTGAAAAACTTCTGAGAACGCATATGACCTCTCCAAATTCCTCGCAACTGTACTCTGTTCATAGGTACTCATGTCCGCTGCTGAATCACTAGGTTCTCATCAACTTAACTCATTTGCAGCGTTGCTTGAAGAAAAGTTGCAAATATCTTCAGAGAATTATGTTGTTCATATTCCTCAGCTGAAGAAAATGGCTGATGGTAAGAAACCACAGAAGGGAGGAAAGAGGCCCGAGGTTAATACTTGTTTTGAAATCCCTGATGACATATACAAGGATTATTCCACTCCTGATGAGGCCAAGTTTGGCAAGGAGGACAAAATCAGCGCAAGGTGCGCATACAAAGGATAGAGTGAAGATGGGCACGTGAATGGAGGGAGTACAGATATGTTACTCCCAAGTATATGAAGAAATTCGCTCTAAATCCTCCATGTCCAAGACCTCCATTGGCACCTGGCCAAGTAGCTGATCCCACCAGCCTCAAGCGTGGTGAGGACTATCCTGATGAATGGGCAAAGCGCCAGGCTAAGCTAGCCAAAATGGCTAAGGAAGCAGTGAGGAAATTTAATGAAGACTCTGCTGCTACTGCTACTCCTGAGGCCTCTGCAAGCAAGCTGTCGGGGATATACCCCCGCGGTATGAACCGGCCGGAATTATAACCCGGCCGGACTTGGCGGTTTACACTTGGTGATTCACTGGCGATCCGTTATCACCGGACGGTTTACAAGCAACCTGCCTAAAAGATATTACTCACTGGTAACCCGGCGTATGGATCATGGATGACAAGACCCAAGGCCCAGAAGGCCGGTTCATATTAATAGTGGGCCGGTTTAATAATAAAGCGCAAGGAATATTCTCCATAAAGGAAGCAAGACTAGGACTCCTTGTAATAGATTAATCCTAGTCCTATTAGGACTAGTCATGTAAACCCGCCCCTTCAACATATATAAGGAGGGGCAGGGCTCCCCAAAGAGGAGAAGCTTTAGACAAACCACAAGTTAGAAGACAAGAGACAAGTTTTAGAGGAGAGGCTTAGACAAGTTTCTAGGGTTAGACACCAAGAGCCGGTTTACCGGCGACACCATGAGGATCAATGAGACCTAGCCTCAAACAGCACGTAGGGTTATTACCGGATGATGTTTCCCGGGGCCCGAAGGTGTCTAAATCCGTGTCTTGCATCGCGTCTCTCGATTCCGCTCAACCCCTTCAAGCTACCACATAGATGCGCGCCTCAACACTAAGTCCGTTGATCCGGACATCTGACGTGTTAATTCCACGACAGTTGGCGCCCACCGTGGGGCCTGCGCACGGTGGTGTTGAGTTCTTGAAGGGATCTCTCCTAGGGATCGAGGGGCTCACAATTTTTCAGATAAAGAAGAGCCTGAGTTACGTCTGTTCGCACTGTCACATGTAACCAGGCGATCCGTCATGGCCGGATCACTTTCCGCTGCCCCGCCGCGAAAAGCTAAGGGAGACGCCGAGACCGTCACCTGAAGCCGGATCGTACAAGGAAACCACCAGGAAGTTAAGAAAAGAAAAGTTACTACAGGGACTTAGCACGTGATGACGTGAATATCAAAGAAAAGGGATACAGAGAAACAGAGTATTGGACTCCAAATTGAGTCGGACTCGGACTCATCAAACCGTGCGCCCGCCTGGGACCCGACCTGAGTCGCCGCCGCCCTTGTTTCCTCGCACTGCCTCCGCCTCGCAGGGGGCCTGCGAGCGATCGCGGAGAACCGCCTCTGCCTACTCGACTGATGAATTGCCCTCGCTGGCCTACCGCTGATTCGACCACCTTCATCTGACCCTGCTTTGAGCCGCCGAGAGCCGCCCGGTCGCCCTCTGGACCACACCACATCAAGCCGCCGTTGATTCAGTCACCGTTTTTCGTCTGAGAGCTGCCCGTACTCCGCGTCCGCCTCAAGCTTTGATTCCTCAGAGCTGCCCAGACCTCTCCTGGCCTACAAGTGGCCGTCTGCTGGAGTGCCTTCGGACCGCCCTGGGTAAAGATCGCCTTCCGCCTCAGCGCTGCACTTCACGTCGCTCGGCCACGAGCCGCCGGCCACCCCCTCTGCCGCGGCCTCGCCCCGAGCACCTCCTGTCTTCGCCGATGTGACCCACCTCGGCTGCGTCGGGCCGGCTCCCGTGTCGCCGTACCTTGAGCGGCTACCTCCGCCGGTGTGGATCTTCGCGCCGGTTCACCTCACCTAGTTGATGCTCCTCGCGCTAAGCCGCCCGTTCCCGAATCGCCATGGAACTCACCTCTGCTTTCTTCAGCAAGCCGCCTCGGCCGAGGGTAGCCTAAGAGTCGCCGGCCGGGCCTCGCCTTGGATGCCGCCTTCTGCCTCCGTTGTTTGATGCTATGGCGTTCGCCTCGCCCTCACCGGAGAGCCGCCGCCCTGCCGGGCTACCAAGTCACCGTCAATGTCGTACCTTCAAACCAGGGTGGCCGACGAAACTGTCGACTCGTTTCTCAAGCGTCAGATGAGATGTCTGGAGGGATTCAGAGATCGAGGCTTCATCAAACAACTTACATAGTGAGAAAAAATTAGTCAGGCGTTTCGTTGTGAAGATCAGGGTCGCTGCATCTGTACGCCGTCGCTGTCGTGAGATTAATAAGGAATCATCGAGACCAATAGGATTTCTGTTTGAACGCGTGAAGATTACTCAAGTTGCAGACGTTCTGACCGATCAGTACAAGAATCGGTTATTGCCACTGCTTATTCAACATAAAGACCAAAGTCAATTCGTTGATTGAGCACTACCAGACCAACCACAATGTGAAAACACCACGGGGGATTTCTTCCAAGACAACCGTGACCCGGAAACAGATTGGGACACTGAGTCGTTCTCTGACTTCGCATTGAGATAGCACCTCTGTTGCTGCGATTTAACTACGGCCAGTACGCTGCTCTATAAGAACGGCCCCTGCCGACATCCTCGGGCTGATCCGAGCTGCTTTGCCTCCTGTGCAGCCATTCTGCCCCGCGCCGCACGACGAGCTGCCCCTGCCTTACCGTGAGATGGCTACTGGAGAAGCAAAGAGAGGCAAGCTACGGATGTGTGGAGCTTAAGAACGAGAGAAATCAGTGCATTGACGTTCGGTGAACTGAGCAAGGACAAGGAAAGGAATATTTTTTATGTCAAGACCAAGTAAAATCTAGAGAATCCCAAATACTTCCACCAGTACTACTATGAGATAGTACTACTGAGTATTAGTACGGGGGCGGAGAAACCAAAGTTCAGATTTTTTATTCCACCTTGTGGACGGGAGCCGCCGGAAGATTGAGGATAATTACGCAGCAGCATACGCGTCGCAGTAGTACACAGCAGCCGATTCGTTCAAATCCCGAGGAGATCAGCGGACTGTTACATGCTTCAAAAATTAACGCGCAGGCCGCTGGAGGACTAGTACTAGTTGGCTAATCCTTGCGGACTAGTACTAGTTGGCTGATCTTTGCTTCGTCCATTGTTTATCAGGTGCTATTTTTCCTATTTATTTTATCAGCACATATTAATTCATCCGACAACAGTTACTCTCGCATGTAATATTTTTTACACAGGACGACTATTAAAAGCGCCAGCCGGATCATCATTAGGGTATGCCACGGATGCACCTTCAGCTGTGTTGCATGGCCTCACGAGAATGTGTATTGCGGTCCGGTTTACATCAACGCGCCGGCCGGCTCGTCTGTCCGCGCCCACGCGCGCTGATCTCCAACATCGCGGCCGAGTCCCTCGCCAATAAAACGTGCGCACGCCACCATTCTCGTGGTCCGGTCTACATTAACACGACACTGTCCGCGCATGCGATTAACTCACCCGTACATGCCGGTTTAAAATACCACGGCCAACTCATCTATTCTCCAGACGAATCAGGTGATATCTATCCTATTTATTTTAAGACTTGTTAATTCATCCGAGCAAAAATACCTGGCCCTGTTGTATTTTATATGCAGAAAAATTATTCATTATAAAGCGGTATTATACCGCGGAGATGGAGGCACGCCAAACATTGTTCGACACAAATGATCGTCGTGATTCCACGGATTCAAACGCCGGTTTACAACGCCCTGGCCGTCTCTCTCAACCGCGCCGATTTACAAAGCCGTGACCGTCATACGCGACAGCACCGGTTTACAACACGGAAGACAGCTTGTTCGTCCCCACACCGGTTTACAACCCCACAGCCGGTTTAATTGTTTGAGCCGCCTCTGATACTGCGGTCGTTTACCGTCCACCCTGTGGTCCGGCCTATTCAACATACCGGTTCAAATACACTCAGGTGATATCCATCTATAATATTATTTCTCTTATTATATATTACTTTTTAAAAGAAAACAAGATGCTTTGATCAGTCTATCTGGTTGTGCAGGGCATATGCACAAAGGAGCAATGAAACTCTCAAGAACATGAGATCATATCCGGTTCAAGGAGAGAAGGCTTCGCAATTTATCCATCGGTTCAGGAGGAACCCTGGAGACCCTCTGAAAAGTTGGATAGTACCACATTCAGTGATTGGTTTAGATTGACCCACTGGTTCAGGAGGAACCCTGGAGGCCCCTTGGGACAGTCGATTCACCCACGTCCCATTGATCGGATCTTATTTACAAATTCTTTCGGCCCCCTGAACAGTTGATACGCTCACGTTCAGTGATTGGCTAGGCCCCTTGGGACAGTCCGGTTTGCCCACGTCCCATTGATTGGCTATGTTTACGATTATATCGGCCCTCTGAACAGTTGATACGCTCATGTTCAGTGATTGGCTAGGCCCCTTGGGACAGTCCGGTTTGCCCACGTCCCATTGATTGGCTATGTTTATGATTCCTTGGGCCCT
>LR738711.1:106103160-106126749 GCA_902687465.1 Secale cereale | reverse complement strand
CATTGATTGGCTATGTTTACGATTATATCGGCCCTGTGAACAGTTGATACGCTCACGTTCAGTGATTGGCTAGGCCCCTTGGGACATTCAGGTTTGCCCACGTCCCAATGATTGGCTCGGTTTTTATTTGCGGTTCTATCGGCCCTCTGAACAGTCGATACGCTCACGTTCAGTGATTGGCTAGGCTCCTTGGGACAGTAGGTTTGCCCACGTCCCATTGATTGGCTAAACCTTGCTTTGAGCCTGACAGCTCTTTGAAAAAGCCTCGACTACACGGCCTTATTTGCAAAAAATTGCATGTTTTTTGGTGTTTGTGTTTTATAACCCTTTAAACCGGAGTGGAACAGCTACAGAAGCTGACCACATATCTATAAAGTGAGAAGTCTGAGTCATGAATACCAGCATGAATAAACCGGTGTTCATTATAACCCGGATCATCCATCAGGTAAAAGCCAAGTATAAGCTACAAACTTCTGGACAAAGTTTCAGCATGATATAAACCGGTGTCTTTTATCAAGCCCGGAATCATTATTGGATCTATCAAAGACTCCCTCAGAAAATTGCAAGTTTCGCCGGATTAAGAATATCAAGCATATTTTGATCGCAGGTATGAAGTATTTTATTTTCAAATATATATTTGGCAGTATATGATCAGTTATAATGACCGGTGTTCCTTAAACCGGCCTGGTTTTGACTATAAGTCGCTAGTATGAGATAAAATAGTGACCGGTGTTTATTAAACCCGGCCCGATTGTGATCAAACATCATTGGAACCGGTCTTCAAACCGGATTATATTCTTCAATAGCCAAACATGGCTGGATTCCTATTATGGTTATCAATATTATGATTAAGGTCTTCAAAGTCGCTTTCAAGCGCAATGGATATTATTTCAACGATGGAAGTGATTTATTCTACAAAGGAATAGTCCCGAGTTGTTGCAGGCTTACAACCCGGCACTTGGGGGCTACATTATTCAGATTAAGATTACATCAAATGCACAAGTCTCAAGCACACAAACAAGTTGTCTACTTTACACTTGGGGGCTAATGGGCAGTTGAAGCAGTAAAACAGCAGCAATTCAAAGACAAAAGTCTCAAGCACACAAGCAAGTTGTCTACTTGACACTTGGGGGCTAATGGAAAGATCATTTGCTTCATCTGGAAGTACCGGTTCACCTTCTAAATATAGCTAAACCGGAACTTGGGGGCTACATATGGCTGTTCAAGTTTACATTTTCAAAGTCCCTACTCATTATTGCATAAATGACCCGGCACTTGGGGGCTACATAATATGGAATATTCAGTTTCATAGTGATTGGGATGAACAATCCGGATTTCTTCAACATTATACAAGGCTATGTTCAAAGAAGTATATACAAAGTCCCTGCTCATTATTACATAATGACCCAGCACTTGGGGGCTATAGGTAATATGCATATAAAGGAAGAACATCTTCAAATTTTCAGTTCTGGCAAATCAGATTAATTGTATGACCCGACAATTTTGGCAATCATAAACCGGCAAGTTCTACATCTTCAAGCCGGCTGGATATCAGTTGAATATTTCAAAGACCAATATTTTTGTCAAGCCAGAGCATTAAAGGCTGATTCAAATGGATTCTTTATTTACAATATTCTTATGCAAGCAAGTTGATTATGAAGTTGGTCTGTTAACCCGGATTTTCTAGAAGAAGGAAAGACAAGGACTTAAGAATGGTCAGATGCCGGGTTACAAGAAATTCTTAACCCGGAGCACAACCTATCAGAATTGTTCTTGTGTTATTTTGCAGCATAAGTTTACCATGGACACATCCAAGCTAAACTTGGGGGCTAATGTCGGGGATATACCCCCGCGGTATGAACCGGCCGGAATTATAACCCGGCCGGACTTGGCGGTTTACACTTGGTGATTCACTGGCGATCCGTTATCACCGGACGGTTTACAAGCAACCTGCCTAAAAGATATTACTCACTGGTAACCCGGCGTATGGATCATGGATGACAAGACCCAAGGCCCAGAAGGCCGGTTCATATTAATAGTGGGCCGGTTTAATAATAAAGCGCAAGGAATATTCTCCATAAAGGAAGCAAGACTAGGACTCCTTGTAATAGATTAATCCTAGTCCTATTAGGACTAGTCATGTAAACCCGCCCCTTCAACATATATAAGGAGGGGCAGGGCTCCCCAAAGAGGAGAAGCTTTAGACAAACCACAAGTTAGAAGACAAGAGACAAGTTTTAGAGGAGAGGCTTAGACAAGTTTCTAGGGTTAGACACCAAGAGCCGGTTTACCGGCGACACCATGAGGATCAATGAGACCTAGCCTCAAACAGCACGTAGGGTTATTACCGGATGATGTTTCCCGGGGCCCGAAGCTGTCTAAATCCGTGTCTTGCATCGCGTCTCTCGATTCCGCTCAACCCCTTCAAGCTACCACATAGATGCGCGCCTCAACACTAAGTCCGTTGATCCGGACATCTGACGTGTTAATTCCACGACACAAGCCAAAGAAGGCCATGCCCAAGAAGCCTACTCATAAGCCAAGTGCTTCAGCCCAAATTCCCTCACGACCAAGTTCGTCAGCAATGCCCTCACGGACAGATTCTTCAAAGCCCTCACGGCCAATTCCTCAAGCTGCTCCAGCTCCTCCAAAGTCCTCTGCTCCTCCGACAAAATCCTCAGCACCTGTGCATCTCGCCACGTGCCAAAGGACAACAGGAATCTCTATTGCCTCAGGAATTTCTCCTAGTTCTTCAGCTCCACCAAATTCCTCAACTGGCCCCACTCTGCTGAAAACAAAGGCCACTGCTCGACGAGGCTCTCTACCAAGTCCTCACAAGAAGCAGGTCGCCTTCCAAGTGTCGTATGATGAAGACAAAGCTGATGATGATGAACTTGCCAAAATCATCAGAGACAGGCAGCTCAGGGCTACTAGAGCAAAAGGCACAAATGTGCCTCTGCTTTTGGATCCACGGTTGATCCTTGATTACATTGATCTCTCGCACAAGGACCCCAACACTCCTCTGCCTGACTTCAAGCTGACACGTGGCCAAAGTCATATGTTGACCGCCTTCATTCAAGAAGAAAAATGGAAATTTGAAAAGGCCAGTCAGTTGAAGAAAGCGCAATACAAGAAGGAGCGCTACCTAAAGAAGAATGTTGTCTCCATGTCAACTAATGAACTTGTAGCTATTCAAGCTGATATCAAGAAACTCAATGATGAATTTGACGGGTAACATGCTGATTGGCTGGGAGCCAAGGTCTGTTTTGTGAAACTTGCTGATAAATTCACTTCAAATGTTGAAGCCCCAGCGCAACAAGAAATTCCTCAGGCTGAAGCATCTGCTCAGCCTACTGAAGAACATGCCAGCACCGTTGATGAAATTCGGGCTGCTGATGAAAATGAGAGTACCAGGGCTGATGACTGCATTCCAGCTGCTGATGAATCTGTCAGGGCAACCTCTAGTGTTGCGTCTAAAGAACAAGTCAAGCCAGCTGCAACTTCAACCGCTGTGCCTGAAGAAAATGAAGAAAGCAGGGCAACTGCATCAGTTGTGCCTGAAGTAATTGAACCAATTTCCTAGCGGATCTAATGAAGAAACTCCTCCTGCTGCTTCGTCAAAGCAGTTGGATGAAGAAATTGAAGCGGATGCAATCCCTTCAATCTCATCGCTCATGCCTCAGTTCACTATTGAAGAGGCCGGCGTTGAAGAAATGAGTGAAGAAGAAGATGTGGACATTGGAAGCACTACTCCTTTAATGAATGATGACTTTTGGGAAAGTCAGCACCCCAATTCTCCTCTGTTCACACCTCAGCAACAAACTCCTCAGTCCCCAGTCAATACTGATGTACAAATGGGATCTGATGAACCTCATGCCACTCCTTCCGTACATGAAGAGATTCCAGCCACTAGTGCTGAAGAAAATGTTAATGGAGAATTGAAAACCCAGGCTGCCACTGAAGAAGATGCTGAAATTCCTCAGCCTGTGGAACCTGAGATCTCGATTCCTAAGGTGGTGATGCAATTGACTGATACTCCTCAGCCCAAGCCAAAGGACCCTTTCTCGAAGAAGCAGAAGTTCAAGGCTGATGATTTCTTTGGCAAGCATGTGTTCTTCACTGCTTATAATCCTTATGAATCTGCTCGCCTTAGAAGGAAGCGCTTCTGGACTGCCAGCCAAGCAAATGTTTATTCTTCACTTCTATTTGACAAAGATAAAATCTTCGACCATGAGCATATTCCTCACTTGGATATGGAATCACTGCCTTGCTTCACCCTTGTCCTTTGTGTTCTTCATGACACAGGACTGCTCAGCTTTTGCAGAGATATTTGTGATTGGAATGAAGAGCTCATTCTTCAATTCTATGCAACCTTGCACATCACAGGCAATGCTGATGATATCAACTCTTGGGTCTTGGACTTGATGACCGAGAATACTCATTTCAAAGCACCGCCCTCTGAATTGCTTAATGCCCTGCCCATCAGTCCTCCCCTTGAAGGTGCTCATTGCATATACCATGAACCTGAGCTTATAGATCACTACATGCAAGTGCTGATGAAGCCTCTGAAGCCCGGTCAAGCACCAAGAACCAAATTCCTCGTGAAGGAATTGCTTTATGTGCCTAGGACTGTCTATCGCATTCTGACGAAGACTTTGTGTCCAATCAAAGGCCATGACTGTAATGAAGAAGAAGCCGTTGGCATCATGAAGAATTTGCTGTTCTATATAATGCATGGCATTCCTATCAACTATCACAATTTCTTTATGAGTACTCTGCAAATGTTGCACTCTCTCCATTTGAGCTAAAGCCTTACGCTCCTTGGATTATGATATTCCTCATAACAAGGTCTTCACTCAACTACAAAGCTGATACACTCAACCATGACAACTACTTGCCCCCTATTGAAGTCCTCAAGCGGACATATTCCTTAGCTGACGAAAAGGGCAATGCACCTGCTATTATAGATGAAGGCATTCGTCCATTGGATGGTCAGTTTCGCAAAGCTACTTCTTACTCCACCAATGATGACTCTGCTACTCATGATTCTGCCGCGAATGCTTCAAAGCCAAATCCTCAAGACATAGCTCCAAGAGTGATGACTGGCCGTGAGCTGCTTCTTAGTCTTAACCAAAAGGTGGATCGAAACCACAAATGGGTTAAGCATCAGTTTGGTTCAATTCTTCACAACATGACCTCTACACACAATGTAGTGAAGAAAAAACATTTCTACCTCCATGAAGTCTTCGGTCGCACCTGGGCTATTCTGTCACATCTGTATGGTGAAGAAGACCTGAAGCAAATGGGTCTCAAGGAAGATTTTGACTGGTCTGCTCCTCCACCAAAGAAATACAAGAAGATCAAAGTTCCTTCCTTGGTGGCCAGCTCATATTCTTCATCTTGCAAAACGGACGAGCATGAAGACTTGGATGACACTGCGGTGGGCCCTTCAACAACAACCGACCCCAACAATGCTGGCGCTCCTCCATCATCATGATATTCTTCACGGGTGTTAGTCCTCATTTTTCAATCCTTTTGGTCATTCGATGACAAAGGGGGAGAAATTTGAGTTAGTCTTCAAGTGGGTCTTCATATATGGTTTTTTTTGCTAAGTTACAACTCTCGTTCTTCTAAAACTTTATTGCATCGAGTTGTAAACTTAAACTCTATGGTGGTCTGATACTTTTGATGTTTTCTTCTGCATGCTTATTCCTCATATATGTTAATGTACACATGCTGAATTACATCAGTCACCATATTTCATCATGCATTTTAAATTCTTCATATTATATGTCAAATGCGTGTATGAATTACAAGATATAGGGGGAGATCTCCATGATTCTACTCTTCAAGTGTGCATTGCTTCAAAAGCAAATTCGTCACTATGCACATCTTCAGGGGGAGTTCTTCTATATCTTGCACTCAAATTCCTCAATATCAGTATTTACACTCATATGATTTATCCCCATTGAAAACTTAATCTATATTGTCATCAATCACCAAAAAGGGGGAGATTGTAAGTGCATCTAGTGCCGCTTAGTGATTTTGGTGTATTAAAGACTTATAGGTTAAGGGACAAATGAGTTTGTGAGTGTACACAAGTCTATAAGTCTATGAGGAGTTTGATATTTATAGAGAAAGTCAATCCCTAAAAATGAAGTTCTTCGACTGAAGACTTTGGTATTCTGAAGACTTTCTGAAGACTTTGAAAGTGAAGAAATTGGTGTGACCTTGAAGACTTGGTATTCATTCGTGGAACATGAAGCGTGAAGACTTTTGTTTTCGTAGTTTCATTTTCTCTTTCTTGAGTCATAGGAAACACCGTACTGTTAAAGGGGGTCGAGGAAATACTAAGGAAAAATTTCCAAGTGATGGTCAACTCAAAATCCTACACCTACCGATCCCTTCGAGTGAAGCCATTGGAAATCTTATACAGTTTAGTCGTATTCTTCAGTGACAGAGACGAAGTTCTTCTGGTCTGTGAGGAATTTGTTCTGACTGAGGAGTTAAGAATTCGCCAGTGCGGATTCCCTACACAGTGAGGAACATGATAGCCCTTAGGAATTTGAGCCTCAAAGATCCGACCGTTGCTGTGCTACGCGCCAGCTGTCCCAAACTATCTACCCACCTAACGGTCGTATCATTGAAGGGCATTTATGTCTTATCATGTCGGGTTGCTCCCTAGGCTATAAATAGCCGCCCCCTACAACCACTAGCTGGTTGGTTGCTCCGAGAGAAACTGACACTTGTCTTTTGAGAGCATCCCATCCTCCGAGGACTTTGAGCAAAAATCATCAAGTGAGGAAAACCCAAAACCCAAACCCAAACACCTACAAACCCAAAGTGATTGAGCATCACTTAAGAGATTGATCCTGCATGGATCCGACGCTTGTTACCTTTGAAGACTATGCTTCTTCCAGACGGTTAAGCATCATGGTCTAAGCATCCAAGAGGAAATTGTGGATCGCCGAGTTACCGAGTTTGTGAAGGTTTGGAAGTCGCCTGAAGACTTACCACGAGTGATTGGACGAGGTCTGTGTGACCTTAATTCAAGGGTAATACGATGAGGACTAAGTGTCCTGGACTGTGTGTTCAGGACTGGGTGTCCAGGACTGTGTGTCCTCAGGTTTGATTACCTAGCCGCCCTAACCAGATATACAACTGAGACATCAGTTGGAACTGATCTATCAAATCATTGTCTTCACCAAGCCTACTGGTTCTATTCCTCAACTCTTTCATACCCTCATTACTTGTTGGGTGCCTGTTCATATCTGTTTGAAGACTTTGACTGAAGACTTTCTCAATTTCCTCAGCTCAATTTCTTCAGTCTGTTTGTCTTCATCCTGTGTTATCCTGTGTTTATGCGTTCTGTACTCCGTGCTTGTCTTCATTTCATCATGATGACTATGCTTATGTTCTGTTATATTTACTTCTGAGTACTTATTCCGCTGCAAGTAGTTCTTCGCCTAGGAATTTCCTCACCCTGAAATTCCTCAGTGAAGAATTCATAAAAATCGCGTATTCACCCCCCTCTAGTCGATATAACGCACTTTCAAGTGCAACTAAAACCAACAGTTGACGCCGCACTACGAGAATTCCTGCGCGAAAACTTGGACATATTTGCCTGGCACCCTTCAGATATGCCAGTGATCCCACTCAAGATTTTCGAACATAGCCTCAACATATTAAAGGGATTTAAACCGGTCAAGCAAAAACTGCGGCGCTTTTCTGAACCCAAGCGACAAGCCATGGGGGAGGAGCTGGCCAAGCTTGTCGAGGCTAGATTCATTAGAGAAATCAAACATCCGGACTGGCTACCAAACCTGGTGATGGTACCAAAGAAGGACAAATCCTGGCGTCTGTGTGTCGATTTCAAAGACCTCAACAAGGCTTGCCCTAAGGATCCCTTCCCCCTCCTCCGCATTGATCAAATCATTGACGTCACCGCAGGACATGACTCACTGTGCTTCCTCGATGCATATTCCAGATACCATCAAATCAAGATGAAGGAGTCCGATCAAGCCGCAACAACGTTTATTACCCCATACGGGCCATTCTGCTTCAACGCCATGCCCTTCGGGCTCAAGAACGCCGGCGCCACATACCAACGCATGATTCAAACATGCCTAGAGAAGCAGATCGACAAGACAGTAGAAGCCTACGTCGATGATGTCATCATCAAAACCAAGCACGTCGAAGCACTAATAGACGACTTATGTCTTACATTCGACAATCTCTGCGCGTATGACATTAAGCTCAACCCGGGAAAATGTGTCTTCGGCGTCCCCGCTGGAAAACCGCTGGGCTTCATTGTTTCCAATAGAGGAATAGAAGCAAATCCAGCTAAAATCCGAGCTTTGTCACAATTGGCTACGCCAACAGACCTCAAACAAGTCCAAAAACTCGCTGGTTGTGTGGCAGCCTTAAGTCGCTTTATCTCCAGATTGGGAGAAAAGGCACTGCCACTCTATTGCCTTTTATAGCGCACAGACAACTTCAAGTGGACAGACGCGGTGACTGCAGGACTGGAAGAAATAAAGGCCCTCCTAGCGAGCAACCCAATCCTAGCCGCACCAAACGTTGGTGAACCCATGTTGCTATACATATCGGTAACGCATCAGGTGGTGAGCGCCGTGCTCGTCGTTGAGCGAGAACAGGACGAACACAAATTCCCACTTCAAAAACCAGTATACTACGTATCTACTATTATTACACCATGCAAATCCCGGTACCCCCATTATCAAAAGATAGCATACGCGGTCTTCATGGCATCCCGAAAGCTACGACACTACTTCCAGGAGTGTTCAATCACGGTGGCCTCTGAGGTACCACTGAATGACATAATAAACAACCGCGATGCCACGGGTCGGATTGCGAAATGGGCCATCGAGCTACTTCCATTTGATATAACATACAAGCCATGTCGAGCCATCAAATCCCAAGTACTGACTGACTTCGTCGCCGAATGGACAGAGGCCGAACTCCCTAAAGAGTACGGCACATATTCCAATTGGGTTATGTATTTTGACGGCTCCAAAATGTTGGCAGGGCTGGGAGCGGGCGTCGTGTTAACGTCCCCCACTAGAGATGTTGTCCAGTATGTGCTCCAAATATTATACACAGACTCCAACAACGTAGCCGAATACGAGGCCTTCTTGCATGGTCTTCGGATGGCTGTATCCATGGGCATACAACGCCTGGAGGTGCGCGGGGATTGAAACCTCGCAATATCTCAAATAAACGGAGACTTTGATGCCAAAGATCCAAAGATGGCAGCTTATCGTAATGCTATCTTAAAAATGTCGGCTCGGTTCGAGGGGCTTGAATTTCATCATGTTTCTCGAGAAAGTAACCAGGCGGCGGACGTCCTTGCTTGCATTGGCGCTAAGCGTGACCCCGTCCCACCTAACATCTTCCTGGAAAGGCTTTTTAAGCCATCCGTGGTGTGGAAAGGGGAGGGCGGCAACAACAGTCCGGATCCGAACACAACCCCCTATTCCGAACGTACCGATATCATCGGGGGCTCAGCCACTGAAATTACACCGTCAGCCCATCTCATTATGGAAGTCATTGCCCCATGGACCGAACCTTTGTTGGCCTACATTAATAGGAAGGAACTCCCCAAAGACCAGAATGAGGCCCGCCACATTGTCCGACGTTCGCAGGCCTACAAGGTTCACGACGGAGAGCTCTACAAGAAAAGTACTACTGGAGTACTTCAAAGATGTATCTCCGAGGAAGAGGGGCGGCAACTTTTGGCAGAAATTCATGCTGGTCTAGGCAGACACCACGCCGCAGCTCGGGCGCTTGTTAGCAAGGCCTTTCGTACAGGGTTTTATTGGCCGACGACCCGAGCAGATGCGCAGGACCTTGTCCAACGCTGCGTCGGATGCCAACTCTTCGCCAACCAAAGCCATATGCCCCTAACCGCCTTACAAACGATCCCCATTACTTGGCCTTTCGCGATCTGGGGACTGGATATGGTTGGGCCCCTTAAAGGGCAAGCCATAAGAAAAAGTATTTGATGGTCATGGTGGACAAATTCACCAAGTGGATAGAGGCTAAACCAGTCAAAACGGCCGAGTTCGGACTGGTGATAACATTCATATCCGACGTTGTGCATCATTAAGGTGTCCCACACATCATCATCACCGACAACGGCTCCAATTTCACAGCCGATCAGGTAAAAATCTGGTGCGCTAATCTAGGCATTAAGCTCGATTACGCCTCTGTCTACCACCCACAAACAAACGGTCAAGTTGAGCGAGCCAATGATCTTTTTATGAGCGGCATCAGACCCAGACTAGTGCGGTCTTTAAAAGAATCTGGCAAGCACTAGGTTGAGGAGCTCGACTCCTTACTCTGGAGGCTGGGGACCACGCCCAACCGTACTACCGGAAACACACCTATCTTCATGGTGTATGGAGCGGAGGCTGTATTGCCCTGCGATATTATGCACGACTCACCTCGAGTGCATATGTACGAAGAGAGAGAAGCTGAGCTGGATCGGCAGGACAACCATGATGCCCTAGAAGAGGAGTGCGATGTCGCAAAAGCCCGTTCTGCATTTTACCAATAGCAGGCTCGAAGATATCAAAGTAGAGAAGTATGGGCCAAGACCTACAACATTGGCAAACTCGTTCTACGCCTGCCATAGAAGAAAAAGGACAAACTCAAGCCCGAATGGGAGGGTCCCTTCATAATTGACGAAGTTCTCACCGGAGGGGCGTACTGTCTTCACGATGCATCAGACAATCACCTCGAGCCAAACCCCTGGAACGCGGCTAGACTCCGAAGATTCTATGCCTAGCGCCGAACTCCCAGTTTGTTTCCTTCTCCCCTGTGGCTTCCATTACTTTTTCTCTCTTTTTTGATTAATTTTTTTTCTTTCTCGCTTTAAAGCTTTCGTACGGCTCGACCGTAGACCCCGGACGCATACATCTTTAAATATGCACGTCCACTATACCTGGGGGCTTCTTGGACAGAAGTTTATTATTATTATTCCTTGAGCTTCAAGCTCTTCGCATATGAGTGTTGTCATATGTACCTTTTATTCGCCACTATATGCATCGATATGACTTAAGTTTTGGCCAAGCTGGGTTGCCTGACTCCTGTGCTTATGCCCTACGTTCCCGTTAGTTTGGCTAGGGCATAAAGGGAGGTGTCGGATTCAGGGCTCCGCAAAACTTGTTAAGTTCGAACATAGGGGCGTGAACGAAGATCTCTCCCACTCACGTCTACCTAGCACCTCGCTCTCGTCTTGGTGGAAGGATTCAACCAAACAACGAACAAGCACACAATAGTTTATCCAGGTTCGGGCCACCGTGTGGTGTATACCCAACTTCCTGCTTTGGTGGATTGGCTCCGGGCAAGCTAGAATATGAGCTAGTACAACGATTCCTGGGCTCAGGAGGCGAGCTCAGGAGGGTCAGGAGGCTAGTGTTCTTGCTCCTTGTGTGGTGACAAATTGTCCGTGTCCCCTTGCAGTGGGAGTCCTAGATACTTATATAGGCGGCCACGGTCCTCTCCCCCCGAAATTTTTAGGCGGGAAGGGATCCCACAACGGCCATTTTTTAGCGGGAACACAAGGACGTTCTTATCCTGACAAAAGCGGTCTTCGCCTGCAAAAGGATCAGGCGGTGACATGGTGGTGGGCTCGATGGTCACATCCTCCTTATCATCCTTGCAGTATTCGGTCTTGTTGCACCAAAGAAGAAACCTTTGCCCCGCTCCTTGGGAACCAATGGCTGCGCCATCTCCTTTGCACCGAATTGGTAACTGCGCCACTGGCGGACGCTGGCACCCGCTGGAGTGGTGCATCACTGCTGACATCACTGCCTCCTCCTAAGGCAGGCTCGGCCTTGGATTCTCTGCCCCTCCGGAACGCCTTGCTGAGGCCGCTCCCGAGGAGGTCTTGACGTCGTTCTCCTCGCGAGGCTTGGCTCCCTCGCGAGGGTCTTGAGTAGCTGGTGGATCAGCTGGGCCGTACCAGGCCGTTTGTAGGAGCGCGTTGCGGCCCGCAGACAGGCAAGTCTGGGTACCCTGGTTCCCAGGATGCCGACAGTAGCCCACGGGCCCAAGGTGTGCGCGGAGTTGGCTTCAGGGCAAAGCCTTGGTTGAGGACGAAGCGCCGCGGGCCCCAACAAGGCTGCGGGCCAGGCTGGCGCGTGACGGTTGGATGGGACGCGAGCGACCCCGCTCCCCACACCGTCTCGGTAACCGTGCGTCTTGACAAAAAGGGGCCTTCTCTGCTAGGGAGTTATCGGCCTCTTTCCTTCCTGCTCGGATTTCTTCCCTTCACGCCTCCTGCCTCTCTGCATCCTTCGGCTCCTTTGACCATGGCGAAGAAGAACAAGGGTACCATGCCGGCGTTGATAACCCTCAACCGTAAGGGATCGAGATAGTCTTCGCGGGTAAGAATAACCCAATTTATAGATTCGACACACGGGGAGCCAAAGAGTATTTATAAGCTTTGACAGTTGAGTTGTCAATTCAACCGCACCTGAAATATACTTACTTGCAACAAAAGATAAGTGGTAACGGTGATATGATAGTGATGGTGGTAACAGCAAAAGTAAACAACAAAAGTAACAACTAATAACCAGCAGGATTGAAACACTGTAGGCTAGGGAGATGGATGGTTGGGCGCTGCATGGATGAGATATATCATGAATCTAACTTGGGGCAAGGCACACAGAAAAGTAATGATCATCTAGGCAAATATCAAACATTAGGCATGTATCCCACAGGTAGTTGTACGTGCTTGCAATAAGAACTTGCACAACATCTTTTGTCCTACCATCCCGCTACGAACGGGGCCAAAATGAACTTATGGAGATTAAGGTACTCCTGTCAAAGAGCACCGGAACAAAGCAATAAACTCAATGGATACATGTAATCCTCAAATTATGGACCATCCCCTTTGGTGTCCCAAGCTATCACTTTTGGGATCGCCGGTTCCGGACCGTAATAGGTGCAAACAACTCATAGATAGGATCAAGAACACAAATATATTCATGCAAACACATATGGTTCAGATCTGAAATCATGGCACTCGGGCCCTAAGTGACAAGCATTAAGAGCAACAAGTTGAAGCAAAGATGATAAACACCATAGTAGATGATAGGCAATATGCCCCAAACAATATGATAAACTATTACATGATCTAACTCATCCAATCCCTACCATCCCCTTTGCCTACAGCAGGGAATTACTCACACATGGAAGGAGAAGCCATGGAGGGAGGATGGAGTGGTGATGATGATGACGATGGCGACGATCTCCCCTCTCCGGAGGCCAAATCAGCCTCCAGATTAGCCCTCCCGAAGAACAAAGGGTGGCGGCAGCTCCGCGACGAAAACTGGGAAAACGACTTCTGTCCTGGGGTTTTCTCGTCACGGGGATAAATACGGGTCAAAGTAGGGCACCAGAGGGGGAAGGACCCGCCCAGGCGGCCTCCCGGCGCGACCAGGGGTGGGGCCGCCTAGGCAGGGCGCCTGGGCCCCCCTGGCTGCCCTCTGGCCCATCTTCTGGCACAAGGGCCCTTCGGGTGCGTGGATTTTCTGTGATTTTTCTTGGAATTTTATGAGATACCTAATAATCCGTTTTCCTGCACACAATAAAACCATACAGGCAGCTCTGCTGAAAACAGCGTCAGTCCGGGTTAGTTTAGTTCAAATCATGCAAGAATGAGGTCAAAACAATAGCAAAAGTGTTTGGAAAGGTAGATACGTTTGAGACGTATCAACTCCCCCAAGCTTAGCATATTGCTTGTCCTCAAGCAATTCAGTTCAACGAACTGGACACGACAAAGAAAACTTTGACAAACTCTTTTGCTTCATTAGATGTATATAAGCATGTACTACGAAAAGTGTCTAGCAAGTATTGAAACAATGCTATGAGGACAATGCACGAAGCAATCCTTCTTTCAAGTTACCAATCACAAATACCTAAAAGTAAATAATATACTACTAAAAATCAAGACAAGATTACATTGCACATAGCTTGAACATACTAGTGTGGTATCTCGCTAGCCTCCATGAATGAAGCAAAAGATAAATGCAGAAACTCCTCCAGAGTTTTTAAAGGAGACTAGAACTTAGAATTTCTGAATAAATAATACCACAAGCATGCAGAAGACAATGTAATACTTTGGGACAATGCACATTACACTTAGAATGACAATTATGCTCTCCTAGTTGGTGCTTTGAAGAAAGAAGGTGGAGACTCTTGAACCGTGGAATTTGATGGCGAGGTTGAAAACCCATGGTTGGAAGCAAAGACTAAACATGTACCAGAGCTCTTGGTTTTGAAAACAGAGGTAAAAATGATTTTGAAAGGTGCATATTTCGTCAACGAATGTTAGTAGACAACCCAATCACTTCTCGAACTGGACAAGTTTCGAGGAACGGCTCCCGCGCGGGGACGATCACATCCCCTTAATCTCCTTTGTTTATCACTGCCAAAAGTTTTCTGATTTCTCATGAACAAAGCGTGAAGGAGGGTTTGTTTGTTGTATTATCTTTTATGAGCCGGGCGCACTCATGCCAGTTCCTTCTCGTATTAGGGGTTTGCAGATTAGACATGCAATCCCGGGATAAAACTTGTCCAACTTAAAAAGATCATGAATTAACTACTACTTCCTCATGAGCTAAAACAGAGGCACAAACAGGAGTAAATTTGAATAATTTCGAGATGGTACAAGAAAGTCTTCGTTAGGATGGCAGGTAAATACCACATAGGAAGGTATGGTGGACTTGATGTCTACTACACGCTTCTATTCCTGTAGACAGTGTTGGGCCTCCAAGAGCAGAGGTTTGTAGGACAGCAACAAATTTCCCTTAAGTGAGTAACCCAAGGTTTATCGAACTCAGGGAAGTGGAGGTTGAACGTACCCCTTTCAAGCAACCCTGCAATCAAGATACAAGAAGTCTCTTGTGTCCCCAACACACCTAATACACTTGTCAGATGTATAGGTGCACTAGTTCGACGAAGAGATGGTAAAATATGGATGATAGGAGTGGCAAAGCAAAGTAATATAAATCTGCAATAAAAAGTGCAGCAAGCAAACAAGTGGCAAACGTGAGCACAAATGGTATTGCAATGGTGGAAACAAGGCCTAGGCTTCATACTTTCACTAGTGGCAACTCCCAACAACATTAACATAATCGAATCACATGATATTTCCCATAAAACATGCAAGGGGGACGCACTCGGAGGTCATTCCTTTGTGGTCAAGAGAGGACGAGAATTATGTAGGGCTACAAAAGCACACATCTAAGTTCGTAGTTCTCAATCTATGGATTTCCCAATGTCACCTCGGCCATCCAAAGAGAGTACCACAATCACCACAACATATCTCAAGGATAGTCAGAGACAAGCACCAAGAGACTCTCAATCTTCAATCCACACACAAAAGAGGAAATTACTCATGAAAATATTCTTCTAATCCATGTCCAATAGACCGCTGTCACCTTGGTCTCGGAGATTATACTAGATAAAGACAAGTGAGTACATCAATCCAATACATAGAGGAAGGGGAAATATCATGGGATCACCCTAGATCAACATAGCCTATGATCACAACGAAGATCACATCATGGGAGAGAGAATTGACCACATAGCTACTGGTAGAAACCTCAGCCCCGAGGAGGAACTACTCCCGCATCATGGAGGGAGGAAGCAACGTCGATGGAGATGAATCCGGGGGCACTTCCCCGTCCCGGCAGGATGCCGGCACAGGAATTCTGGTCCCCCGAAACTTGGTGGCGATGGCGGCGGAGATCGGAATAGCTTCTGGAGAAAAGGGTTCCGGAATCAGGGTTTCCGCGATGGGTGGTAAATATATGCCAAAGGGGGTCACCAGAGGCGGAGAGGGGGGCCCAGGCGCCCCCCCGGCGCGGCCAGGAGGGGGGTCGCGTGGGCTGGCCGCCTGGGCTGCCCCTGGCTCCCCTCTGGCCCCACTTCTGGCGCATGGAAGCTTCTGGAGCGCTGATTTTTTATATATTTTTCCCGGAATTTTTCTGGCAATTTAAATAATGGGAAAACCTGAAATACAAAAACAGCAGAGAACAGAAACTGGCACTGGGGTGCACTGAGTTAATAGGTTAGTCCAAATATGATCAAAAGTGTATGGAAGAGCATAAATATCATAGCAATATCACACAAAAGAAGCATGGAGCAAGCAGAAATTATAGATACGTTTTGGACGTATCAACATCCCCAAGCTTAATTCTTGCTCGTCCTCGAGTAGGTAAATGATAACAAGCATAATTTCTGTGGTGACATGCTACCAAAGAGTCTTTCACAATCACATGAAAAATGCTTATTGAGATAATGAATCTTTAGTAATTAAGTTGCCTCATGAGAATATCACAAAGAACTGAAAGTTTACAATATGATACTGAAACACCCAATAGATTTGTAGTGAGCATGGTGTGCAAACATGACAAAGTGATACCTCGCTTGCCCCCTTTAGTGAAGCAAAATATAAATGCAGGAGCACCTCGGAAGTTTAAGTGACGACTAGATACAATGATTTTAGAATAAGCGCTATCACAATCATGCAGAAGACAATGGTACTTTGGGACAATGCACATTACACTCAGAATGACAATCATGCTCTCAATAGTTGGTGCTTTGAAGAAAGAAGGTGGAGACTCTCGAACCGTGGATTTTGATGGCAAGGTTGAAAACCCATGGTTGGAAGCAAAGACTAAACATGTACCAGATCTCTTGGTTTTGAAAACAAAGGTAAAAATGATTTTTGGGAGGTGCATATTTCGTCAACGAATGTTAGTAGACAACCCAATCACTTCTTATGCTGGACAAGTTGCGAGGAACGGCTCCCACGCGGGGACGATCACATCCCCTTAATCTCCTTCTTTTATCACTGCCAAAAGTTTTCTGATTTCTCATGAACAAAGCGTGAAGGAGGGTTTGTTTGTTGTATTATCTTTTATGAGCCGGGCGCACTCATGCTAGTTCCTCCTCGTATTAGGGGTTTGCAGATTAGACATGCAATCCCAGGGTAAAACTTGTCCAACTTAAAAAGATCATGAATTAACTACTACTTCCTCATGAGCTAAAACAGAGGCACAAAAGAGAAATGCTTTTGAATAATTTTGAGATGGTACAAGAAAGTCATCGTTAGGAATGGCAAGTAAATACCATATATAGGAAGGTATGGTGGACTCATATGGCATAACTGGTTTCAAGGATTTTGGATGCACAAGCAGTCAATCCGCTTAGTAACAGGTGAAGGCTAGCAAAAGACTGGGAGCGACCAACTAAGAGAGCAATGACGGCCATAATCATGCAGAGCGACAAAGCAACATTGAATCGGGCATGGAAGTTATATCACTACTCAGAAATTAAAGATCATCAAGGCTTGACAGACTTTCTTTACAGTCTCAAATATGCGTGAGCATATGCCAAGTCAATCAAAATAAATTCTTGGAGGAAGATATCACTAAACCATACCACATCATAGGCAAACAAATCATGCTGGTACTTCAATAACACATTAAGAACCCCCAGCTATTTGAGACTAACCATAAGAAAACATGAACTACTAAGCACCATTATGCACATAGCATTTTTATCATAGACATATCAACCAGTGCCACAGAAGCCAACTCTCTTAACAAGATAAGCATGATAACTCAAGAGAGTTCCAGAAGCAACAACCTAAACAAAAGCTCTTAAAAAGATAAGCATGAAAACTAAGAGCTAAACATGACAGCAGCTATGAAAAGATAAAGAACACACACAAGAAGATACGCATGCAAGCCTATGTTGTGTTCTACAGTGGAGTGGAGCGTGTTTATCTCCCAAACAATGAATGCTAGGATCTAACTTGTTATGAACAGCAAGTAAAACTAAATAAAACTAAAAAGGAAACTAAGAGCAAGACGCTCCAAGCATAGCACATAACGCATGAAGTGATTAAAATATAGTGGAACGAAAGACGAACTGATAATTGCTGATGGAGAAGGGGATGCATGGGGGCATCCCCAAGCTTAGACGCTTGAGTCTTCTTGAATATTTCTTGGGGGTGCACGGGGGCATCCCCAAGCTTGAGCGTTTGACCCTCCTGGATCTTCTTTTATCATCTTCCCTCGCACACTTGAAAACTCCCTTCATACATAACTCATCATAATCTGATTAGCGAGGTTAGTACCCATAATAAAATAATTTTTCCCTACTGGAAATAAGGATAATCTTGAAGAGCTACTGTTTCTCAAGATTGCCAAAAGGTTTTTGCAAAGAAAAAGCAAGCTCAAGGTTTGCAAAACGAAGAAAAGGCAAAACAGGACAGAATCTGTGAAAAACAGACCAGCAGGTAGTAAATAATTTTTTCGGGGCACTTCTGCAACTCAAATCAAAAAACTCAGAACAGACGCCCGAAAGCCAATTGTATAGATCACGCTGTCAAAAAACTTCAGATCAAAAAGATGACCTGGTGATTTTATACGAATTTTTCTGTCCAAGGACAGAATCTGTTTTCTGGACTGCGCGTCACAACTTTTGAACTTTCTTGCAATCGGAGGCTAAACTTGGCACAAAGCTGAAAATAAAGATACAATGATGTTGCTACAGTAGTAACAAACATCAAGACCACTAAAATTGAAAGAACAAACTGAAAGCAAAGATAACAAAGGTTGTCTCCCTAGAGCTCTTTCTTTATAGCCATAAAGATAGGCTTAAGACTTTAATGATGCTCTCGTAGGAATAAGAGTTGAAGAACAAAAGAGAGCATCAAGAAGAAAATACCAAACACATTTAAGCCTAACATGTTTCCTATGCATAGGAATATTGCAATAGAATAATTCATTGAAGCACAAGGCAATAAGCATAGGAAGACAAAACAAGTGCAGCTTCAAAACCTTCAACATAAAGAGAGGGAACTTAATATTATTGAAATATCTATAAGCATATGTTCCCTTCTCATAATAATTTTCAGTGGGATCACAAATAAACTCAACAATATAAGCATCACATAAAGCATTGTTACCATGATCCACATGCAAAAAGGTACTCTTACTCTCCACATAAGCATAATCTTTCTCATTGGTAATAGTGGGAGTAGGACTATCATAAACAACTTGAACACTATAGATTAATTGTGTATTAGGAAGATGGTGTTCAACAAGGGAGTAATTCCCTCCATGATTATGACAAGTTTCATAAGGATAATTTCTCCTTATGTCATAGGTACCTTTATAATCACTATAGATTGGAGTTATAACATCATCATAGTAGAGAAGAGCATTATCATTGCTAGCAACTATATTTGTAAACATGTTGTCTTCATTCTTACTAGCAAAAGAATTATCAATTGTCACATCACTAGTGGGTAAAGGATTTGCAATCCTATCATCCCCAAGCTTAGAGCTTTCCATATCATCACTTTCAGAGTTGGTACCAAAAAGATTTTCAAGATCATAAGTAGCATTATCATCATTTTCCCAATCACAATAAGTAACATGCATATCATAATCAAAATCATCTTCAATAGTACCTACGGACGTATCATCAAGATGATAATTAAGGCAATAAACTTTACCTTCTTCTTTAAACTTACAACCGTTAGGATAAAAGTTGATGGGAGGAATATGCTCAGGCCAGGTTGATACCCATTCTTCTTCCTTCTTGCTCCTCTTCCTCCTCCTCTTCTTTTTCTTCTTCTTCACATTAGGAGGGAGTGGTTGGAGATGAAGCTTCTCCACATATCCTGGTTTATCATTAGAAACAATAGGGGAAACTTGGGAGAAACTCTCCTTTTTATTAGCAGAAATATAAGAGACATTTTTATACTTTGGTAAAGTTCCCTCCTTTCTAATCTTACTTATGTAATCATTTTCATGGCAATTAACAACACAATAGAGATGGCAATTTTGCAAAGTGTTTTTTATTCCTATGGCATTAACATCTAGCTAAGAAGTCTTTTCTGATAACTCTTCACACATCAAAAATAACATAAGCTCATCATAAAGATCAGGGGTGATCATGTTATCACACAACTGGTTAACAGTTATGTTTTGAAAGTGCATGCATTGAAAATTAAAGTGACCCTCTATACAGCAAAGTTCACAAGTAAAAGGATAAAGGTCACACAATTCTCTAGAAATTTCATTTAAATCTTTGACCCAAGTGATTGTTCTTTCATGCTTATGTTGCTTACAATACTTCTCTTCTTTAATCATAAGCCTTTCACAAGGTCTATCCACTCCACAAAAATTAACATGCTTATATAAAACTTCATTTTTAGGAATTGGATCATGCATGTTGCAATCATCATGAACAATTTCATTTTCTTTGCAAATCTCTTTAAAAGGTTCATGATGCTTGATCCAATCCTCCTTAGGCATATTAAGATGTGAAGCAAAAGATTTGAGGAAATCAACAAGGAGTTGAGAATCAAGCCCAAACTTAGCACTAAACTTATTAAAACTTGTAGTTTCAACAAAGGACTTAATGCAATCATACTCATAAATTATACCTGACTCTTTACCTTTGTCGATCTCCCAGTCTTCAGTGTTGCCTTGAATTCTTTCAAGGAGTTCCATTTAGCATCAATCTTTTCGTTCGTGAAAGAACCCATAGAGGGAGCATCGAGCAAATCTTTATCCTGTCGAGAGAGCCTCGCATAGAAGTTAGTAATAATCATATATTTGGGGAGCCCATGGTTAGGATATTTTAGCATTAACGTTTTCAGTCTCCCCCAAGCTTGAGCTATGCTCTCTCCGTCATGAGGATAGAAATTATAAACATAATTCCTATTCTCATGGACTTCATGAAGAGGATAAAACTTGGAGTAAAAGAGAGACTGGATCTCTTCCCAATCCAGCAGGTAAGAGTCATCTAGTAGCCTATACCATTCCAATGCTTTTCCTTTCAGTGACAAGGCAAATAATTTCCTCATGACTCCATCTATTGTCAAACCTGAAATCTTAAACAACTCACAAAGTTCTGTAAGTTTTAGAAAATGAATACTAGGATTGACCGTCCCATCATAACAATCATTCATAATTATTTCAATTATCCCAAGTGGTATTTGGAACGGGATACATTCAGTAGGTGGAGGAGACTTCTCTACCACAGGTGTGGTAAAGCGGCCTTCCCCAAGCAGCGAACTAAGAGTGCGGTTTTCCATAAACATAACTAGTGAAACTAAAAACAAGAAACGAAAAGATTTAATTGCAAGATCTAAAGAAGGTACCTTCACTTACCTCACTTCCCCGGCAACGGCGCCAGAAATAGCTTGATGTCTACTACACGCTTCTATTCCTGTAGACAGTGTTGGGCCTCCAAGAGCAGAGGTTTGTAGGACATCAGCAAATTTCCCTTAAGTGAGTAACCCAAGGTTTATCGAACTCAGGGAAGTGGAGGTTGAACGTACCCCTTTCAAGCAACCCTGCAATCAAGATACAAGAAGTCTCTTGTGTCCCCAACACACCTAATACACTTGTCAGATGTATAGGTGCACTAGTTCGGCGAAGAGATGGTAAAATATGGATGATAGGAGTGGCAAAGCAAAGTAATATAAATCTGTAATAAA
The DNA here is from genome assembly GCA_902687465.1 of Secale cereale. Taxonomy (NCBI): domain Eukaryota; kingdom Viridiplantae; phylum Streptophyta; class Magnoliopsida; order Poales; family Poaceae; genus Secale; species Secale cereale. The sequence goes on along the minus strand of LR738711.1, from coordinate 106,105,187 downwards.
AAGTGTAGCAAGCAAACAAGTGGTAAACGTGAGCACAAATGGTATTGCAATGGTGGAAACAAGGCCTAGGCTTCATACTTTCACTAGTGGCAACTCCCAACAACATTAACATAATCAAATCACATGATATTTCCCATAAAACATGCAAGGGGGACGCACTCGGAGGTCATTCGTTTGTGGTCAAGAGAGGATGATAATTATGTAGGGCTACAAAAGCACACCTCTAAGTTCGTAGTTCTCAATCTATGGATTTCCCAATGTCACCTCGGCCATCCAAAGAGAGTACCACAATCACCACAACATATCTCAAGGATAGTCAAAGACAAGCCCCAAGAGACTCTCAATCTTCAATCCACACACAAAAGAGGAAATCACTCATGAAAATATTCTTCTAATCCATGTCCAATAGACCGCTGTCACCTTGGTCTCGGAGATTATACTAGATAAAGACAAGTGAGTACATCAATCCAATACATAGAGGAAGGGGAAATATCATGGGATCACCCTAGATCAACATAGCCTATGATCACAACAAAGATCACATCATGGGAGAGAGAATTTACCACATAGCTACTGGTAGAAACCTCAGCCCCGAGGAGGAACTACTCCCGCATCATGGAGGGAGGAAGCAACGTCGATGTAGATGAATCCGGGGGCACTTCCCCGTCCCGGCAGGATGCCGGCACAGGAATTCTGGTCCCCCGAAACTTGGTGGCGATGGCGGCGGAGATCGGAATAGCTTCTGGAGAAAAGGGTTCCGGAATCAGGGTTTCCGCGACGGGTGGTAAATATATGCCAAAGGGGGTCACCAGAGGCGGAGAGGGGGGCCCAGGCGCCCCCCCGGCGCGGCCAGGAGGGGGGCCGCGTGGGCTGGTCGCCTGGGCTGCCCCTGGCTCCCCTCTGGCCCCACTTCTGGCGTGTGGAAGCTTCTGGAGCACTGATTTTTTATATATTTTTCCCGTAATTTTTCTTGCAATTTAAGTAATGGGAAAAACCTGAAATACAAAAACAGCAGAGAACAGAAACTGGCACTGGGGTGCACTGAGTTAATAGGTTAGTCCAAATATGATCAAAAGTGTATGGAAGTGCATAAATATCATAGCAATATCACACAAAAGAAGCATGGAGCAAGCAGAAATTATAGATACGTTTTGGACGTATCAGGACTCATATGGAATAACTGGTTTGAAAGGATTTGGATGCACAAGCAGAATTCCGCTTAGTACGAGCGAAGGCTAGCAAGAGACTGGGAAGCGACCAACTAGAGAGCAATAACGGTCATAATCATACAGAGCGACAAAGCAACATTGAACCGGGCATGAAAGTGATATAACTATTCTGAAACTCAAAGATCATCAAGGCAAAGCAGACTTTTTTAGTCTTAACATGTGTAAACTTGTGCCAAGTCAATCCAAGAATTCTCCAAAGGGAAATACCACCTCAGTATACCAAACTATGAACAGTTCAATGCATGTAAATCATTTCAATAACACATTATATACTCTAGCTATTTGAGACTAGCCACAAGGAAAGCATGAACCACTGGGAAAGCATAGCACTATGTCGCTACAAGTTGGTCTCTAGATCATAAGTACAGGCAAATGTACAAAAGTAGAAACAAGAAGAGTTCATACCGGTTTTCCTTGTTGCTTCCCTTCCGTCGATCTTTGTCATTACTGCCTTGTCACTTGCACGATCGAACGTAGGAAATATAATTAAATGCCATCACGGACTCGAGCTGAACTCTGAAAACAAAGCAAACTAAAGAGAGAAAGGAAATCTTTTTGGGTTTTTTCAATGGTTGAACGAAAGCAAAAGAAAGAGAAACTCTTTTTGTTGTTTTTGCAAAGAAAGAAATAAAGAAGAACGGGTAAAAACTTCGAAAAGATCAAGTGAACAAAAATAAAATGGATAATACAATGGAAAAGTGAGAAGGGCACGTACTCCCCCAAGCTTAGGCTTTTGGCCTAAGTTGGTAGTAGCTACTGCCCCCAAGAGCCTCCTGCTCCGGGGGGGGGGGGGGGGGG
>LR738711.1:105888563-106078399 GCA_902687465.1 Secale cereale | reverse complement strand
AGCTTGGGCAACGTGTTCATTATCCAATTGTTTAAAATTCATTATGTTACTTCTAAGTTGGATAATTTTAGCAGGTGGATAGTATTTTCCGATAAAAGCATCTTTGCACTTGTCCCATGAATCTATGATATTTCTAGGCAAAGACTGAAACCAAATTTTAGCTCCTCCTCTCAAGGAGAAAGGAAAAAGCTTAAGCTTAACAATATTACCATCTATTTCTTGGTACTTTTGCATATCACAAAGTTCAACAAAGTTGTTCAAGTGTAAAGCAGCATCATCTCCAGCACCGGAGAATTGATCTTTCATGACTAAGTTCAGTAAAGCAGGTTTAATTTCATATGAAGGTGCTGAAGTGGAAGGTGTAGTGATAGGTGTGCTGATAAAGTCATCGTTGTTGTGACTAGTGAAGTCACACAACTTGGTGTTCTCGGTGGAACCCATAGTAGCAAGCAAGCAAGATAACTATTTTTGTGATTTTCGATAAAAGGTACTAAAGCAAAAAACTGAAAGGTAAACTAACAAGACTTAAAAAGCAAAGGTAAAAGATAGCGTGCAACTCCCCTATCCTGAAGAGTGGAGCCCCCGGCAACGGCGCTAGAAAATACTCCTTGATGGGCCTCTAACCCCTCGTTGGTTACCCCAAGTGGAAGGTGAAAGATGCAGTGTTGTGGAAGTTTTTCCCTTAGCAAAGATGCCAAGGATCGAATCCCCAGAGACTCCTAGGTTCAACAAGTAGGTGTCAACTGCTAACGGCGCGGATTAGCAATCAACGTGGACCTGCACACAGATACAAATAACTTTGCTTCCAACGAGTACAGAGAGGTTGTCAATCCCTCCGGCCTTGTAGTTCACAAAGGATTAAACGCAAATGATAGTAGTGATAGATAATGTTTGCAATAGTAAGTAATAGCGAAAATTAAATAGCGGATGTGATCAATGATGGTAATATGGACCGGAGTCTCATGATGTTCACTAGTGATGTCTCTCTCCCAAAAGACGATAAAACAGCTATGTGAGGTAAACGAATTACAGCTGGGCAATTGACAGGACCACGAACGCAAACCAATGCTGATTACATTGCAAGAAAGGTTGAGGTTCAAAGCATGGGCGGTACGCCAAAGTAAGTAGACCGAAATCCATCAATATATACTACTAATCATCCACCTTGAGATATCTATCCAGAACATCTCGCTGGTATTAAGTTGCGAGTCCCACCCATAGTGTAAACTCAAAGCAACAGACAACTGCATTAAAAGAACTTTGCGTAAAGTAAACAATCCTTGCACCCGCGGGCACAAGCACCGTTGTTTTCCCCCTTGTGGCAACAGCACATCCCCTAGACTCATGTTTCTGTCACTCAAGCTAGTCATCGAGGGGCATGAACCCACAATCGAGCATAACGTTCCCTCTTGGAGTCACTATGTATTACTTGGCCAAAGCAATAAATAACAACGGAGAACATGCAAGAATTACTTATGAACATAAATATAAAAGATGTAGATCAAATATATTACTCAAGAACAATCTGAACATAATCTCATGATCCATCGGATCCCAGCAAACTCATCATAGCAACAGCATAAGGATTACATATGTGCCTCGATCATGTAGGGCAGCTCACGAGGACTAATTAGTGAAGCACAAGAACGGGAGGAGAACATCACATAGCTACTGGTCATGGACTCATGGTCCAAGGGAGACTACTCACAACTCATCCGGGAGGCGTCCATGGTGGTGGAGAAGCTCCCGATGGTGATCCTCCCCTCCGGCAGGGTGCCGGGAAGAGTTCTCCTGGTGCTCCCGATCTTGGAAGCGGCGGCGGCGGCGGAACAGAGATGAGATCACGAAAAAGAGTTCTCGTCTCGAGGGTTTCGAAGGACGCTCTAAATATATGCCGAAGGGGGGCACCACACGGGGCTCGGGGGGCCCAGGCGCCCCCCCCAGCGCGACCCAGGGGGGGCGCGCCGCCAGGGCGCCTGGAGCCCTGGTGCCCCCCCCCGGCTGTCCTTCGGGCGCAAGGTAGGTTCTGGAATGCTGATTTTTTATATGATTTTTCTGGATTTTTCCTGGCAGTTCTCGTAACGTGAAAACCTGAAATACAAAAACAGCCGAAAACAGAAACTGGCACCGGGGTGCACTGGATTAGTAGGTTAGTCCAAATATGATCAAAAGTGTATGGAAGTGTATGAATATCATAGCAATATCACCCAAAAGTGGCATGGAGCAAGCAGAAATTATAGATACGTTTTGGACGTATCAGCATGTATCCTACAGGTAGTTGTACGTGCTTGCAATAAGAACTTGCACAACATCTTTTGTCCTACCATCCCGCTATGAACGGGGTCAAAAGGAACTTATGGAGATTAAGGTACTCCTGTCAAAGAGCACCGGAACAAAGCAATAAACTCAATGGATACATGTAATCCTCAAATTATGGACCATCCCCTTTGGTGTCCCAAGCTGTCACTTTTGGGATCGCCGGTTCCGGACCGTAATAGGTGCAAACAACTCATAGATAGGATCAAGAACACAAATATATTCATGCAAACACATATGGTTCAGATCTGAAATCATGGCACTCGGGCCCTAAGTGACAAGCATTAAGAGCAACAAGTTGAAGCAAAGATGATAAACACCATAGTAGATGATAGGCAACATGCCCCCAACAATCTGATAAACTATTACATGATCTAACTCATCCAATCCCTACCATCCCCTTTTCCTACAGCAGGGAATTACTCACACATGGAAGGAGAAGCCATGGAGGGAGGATGGAGTGGTGATGATGATGACGATGGCGACGATCTCCCCTCTTCGGAGGCCAAATCAGCCTCCAGATTAGCCCTCCCGAAGAAGAACAGAGGGTGGCGGCGGCTCCGCGACGGAAACTGGGAAAATGACTTCTGTCCTGGGGTTTTCTCGTCACGCGGATAAATACGGGTCAAAGTAGGGCACCAGAGGGGGAAGGACCCGCCCAGGCGGCCTCCCGGCGCGGCCAGGGGTGGGGCCGCCTGGGCAGGGCGCCTGGGCCCCCCTCGGCTGCCCTATGGCCCATCTTCTGGCACGAGGGCCCTTCGGGTGCGTGGATTTTCTGTGATTTTTCTTGGATTTTTCTGAGATACCTAAAAATCCGTTTTCCTGCACACAATAAAACCATACAGGCAGCTCTGCTGAAAACAGCGTCAGTCCGGGTTAGTTTAGTTCAAATCATGCAAGAATGAGGTCAAAACAATAGCAAAAGTGTTTGGAAAAGTAGATACGTTTGAGACGTATCAGGCGTCTAGATCCGCTTCTTCTCTTGATGCGGCGCTTGAGGAGTCCTCCATTATCAGGGAGGAGGACTACTCAGAGGTCCAGCCGTTCTTGTCGAGCTCCCACAATTAGCACGGCCCGACGCGGATCTGGGCTGGATCCACCATGGCGCGGACCTTGTCAAAGTCGTGCTACCCCTTCTTACTCCACAGCATCTCCGTGGGGCTCGTGCCCCCTTTCTCCGAGTTCTTCTACGCCATCCTAGAACATTACCAGGTGCACACTCTGCATATCCAACCTCGCTCCATCTTTGTCTTGTCGCTCTTCGCCTTCTACTGTGAGGCGTTCATGGGGGTGAGGCAGACTGTCGCCCTCTTCCGCCACTTCTTCTCCATGCGTCAGTACGACGATGGCCCGTGCTCGGGCTGCGTTTCCTTCATCTTCCAGCGCCAGGGTTGTCGCCTGATGATGCCCGGGAAGAAGATAGAGTCTCACCGGAAGAGGTGGGTCTATCTGGACGCCCAGCGCACCCATCCTCTGCTGGCGCTGCCTACTGCCCGTCCGGAGAAGTTTGCCGGCTGGCGCCACGCGAAGCTCACCGGCCCTCTTGCCGAGCCAGTCTTGGCGAAGTTTGAGGCCGACCTGAGCTCGAGGCTCGAAGGGGGCCAGATCGTGAAGGAGTTCTTGAGGCAGCGTCTGGCTCCACTTCAGGCTCACTGACGCCCCATGTGGGAGCTGATGGGCGACGACGACGGGCTCCGGCTGCACCCAGGGATGCTGGCCGAAGATGATCTGGAATTCACCTCGAGAGCTCTCCTCAGGATGGTTCCAAAGGATCTTGCTGGGGCCTACCTGCCGCTGAACAGCCGCCCTAACAAGGCCGAGCTGCTGAGGGCCATGTCGGACCTTGGTGTGCCTGTGGGCGCTCCACCCACGTTCGACGTGTCTTCTGGTGATGACGATGAGAGCGACGAATGGGGCTCAGAGGATACCCTGGACGACGAAGGGGACTCCTTCGAGGCGTTCGCCGGAGCAATAACACCAGGCGCAGGTGCCGCCGAACGGTGCGAAGCGACCACTCCACGTCGATCCGGACGCACTGCGTCCGGGGGAAGCAAGGTGGCGACTCCGCCGAAGAGTACCATGCCAGTGAACCTGGCGACAGCGGCCGCGCCCAGGACCGTGGCCTCACGCCTCGCACAGGCCCGGGCTATCGGCACACCTAGTGCGCTAGGAGCTGCTATCGACCTGCTGGTGAAGAGAAGGGCGAGCCTCGCCTCCGACGAGTAAGTGTGCAATTTCTCACTCATCCTTATTTGCCATGCCCCTGATGCGCTCTCCCTGATGCAGCAGCCTGGGGGTGTGATGAAGAAGGTGAAGGGGGAGGTCACGTTGCGGCGCCCTGCTCCTCCGGCTGCTGATGCGACCTCGGGGAAGGATGCCACGGCGCTGGGTGCCTCGGTCAGCCGGGCCACCGCGCGTGCGGCATTGGTGTCGCCTGAAGATGTCCCCGTCTCCGGCGAGGTTGCGGAGTTGGTTTCCGCTCCGGCTGCTCTGGCGAGGGAGGCTGGAGCCCCCGAGCCCCTGGTCGAGCAGTCGGTTTTGTTGGTGCCCGTGCGCTAGCCGGCTCTACCTAGTCCTAAGGCTTTGGACGCTGCCTCCGCCGCACTGGGTCGTCTTCGTGTTGATCTGCAAAATGGTGACGGTCGCCTGACAGAAGGGCGCCTGTGGCTGATCTGGGGGTGGCTCCTAGCAGACGAGTCTGCATGGACCTCCTGGGATCAGGCCTCGGCGGCCGCTGCCAAGGGTCAAGAGGAAGCTGCGGCAGCCATGCTGGCCTGTGATGCCGCACGATCTGACGCCGCGTCCTTCGAGAAGCGCTGCCTCAAGGCGGAGAGCGAGCTGGGGGCTCTCCGCGAGGAAGACACTAGGCGCGCCCTGGAGCTCAAAGGGTTGGAGAAGGAGCTCGAGGCGCAGCAGACCATGACGTCCCGGCTGCAACAGGAGCAGCTTGCTGACCGCGCAGCCCTGGAGAAGCTGAAGGTTGAAGTTGAGCAGGCCAGGGCGGCCCAAGCCGCTCGCGTCCAGGAGGAAGCTCTTGCGGCCTTGGCGATGGTGAGTCCCGAGGCCCTTGCCGCCTTTGACCTTGTGAGGGATCGAAGAAGGTGAGAGTGTCTAGAGGGGGGGTGATTAGACTACTCGACAAGATAAAAATTCTGTCTTTTATCAAGGACAGATTTTGACAGTTTTTGCATAGCACACAAGTCAAGTAGCGCACTACACATGCAATTCTAGAGTATGAGCAGCGGAAAGTAAATTGCACGAGTAGTAAAGAGAGGTGGAGAAGATCAAACGCAATTTGGAGACGCAATGATTTTTCCCGTGGTTCCGATAGGTAGTGCTATCGTACATCCACGTTGATGGAGACTTCAACCCATGGAGGGTAACGGCTGCGCGAGTCCACGGAGGGCTCCACCCACGAAGGGTCCACGAAGAAGCAACCTTGTCTATTCCATCACGGCCTACGCCCACGGAGGACTAGCCTTACTCGGGGTAGATCTTCACGAAGTAGGCGATCTCCTTGCCCTTACAAACTTCTTGGTTCAACTCCACATCTCAAAGACGGAGGCTCCCAAGCGACACCTAACCAATCTAGGAGGCACCACCCTCCAAAAGGTAAAAGATGTTGTAGATGATGATGAACTCCTTGCTCTTGTGCTTCAAATGATAATCTCCCCAACACTCAACTCTCCTCACTGATATGGCTGTGGTGGAAGAAAGGGTTGAGTGGAAAGCAACTTGGGAAGGTTAGAAATCAAGTTTCATATGGTAGGAATGGAGCAACTTGATCTCAGCACAAGGGTAGGTAGTTCTCTTCTCAGAAAGTGTAAGGTAGGAGTGGTAGTTCTTTCTGATGGCTCTCTCCACGAATGAAGAGGGGGTGGAGGGGTATATATAGCCTCCACACAAAATCCAACCGTTACACACATAATTGAGCAATCTCGGTGAGACCGAAGTTGAGACTCGGTCAAACCGAAAGTTCAAATATAGTGAACGTTGGGGTTTTCGGTGGGACCAAAAATACCATCTCGGTGAGACCGAAAGTGTAAATAATATGAACGTTGGGGTTTTCGGTGGGACCGAGAAAGAAAACTCGGTTAGACCGATTTGAGAAAAGACAGGAACATGCCAATTTCGGTAAGACCAATTTTATCAACTCGGTGAGACCGACTTGATGACAAACGGTTACAGAAGCTTGACAGCCCGAATTTCGGTGAGACCGATCTCAAACTCGGAATGACCGATTTTTCTAGGGTTTGGCTTATGGCTGAGGTGGTTCATCTCGGTGTGACTGAGTTTGGAAAAACGGTTGGTCCAAGATTACTTATGAGTGTGTTTGGTAGTGAAAGTTGCTGATAGTTGAAGGAGATATATCACTAAGCACTTGAGCAACCAGATCATCAACACAACCTCATCCCCTTTTAATAGTATTGGCTTTTCCTATGGACTCAATGTGATCTTGGATCACTAAACCAAAAATGGAGTCTTGAGCTTTTGCCAATGCTTGCCTTAGCAATTTGAGGGGTCCACTTCTTCAGTCCTTTAGCCATGCCAATGTGATTGAATTTCCTGAAACATACTTGATAAAAGCATTAGTCCAACCACAAAGTATGTTGTCATTAATTACCAAAACCACCCAGGGAGGAAATGTGCTTTCAATCTCCCCCTTTTTGGTAATTGATGGCAACACACTAAAATCACACTAAACAAGACATCAAAGCTTATTGAAAGAAAGACAGAAATATCATGAAAGCTTTGACAAGCATGTAGTACACAGGCTCCCCCTACAAGTGTGCAAGATTTTCATAGATTATGGTTTTGGACTACCACAAGCACACAAGAGAGATAAGCAAGATGTGCTACATGCAGCTTGGCTATATGCATCAGAGCAGATGAAAGGAAATGAGTGATAATGCATATGTGCATGGTGATTTCTTGCAAACAAGTATTTACAAGCAAGTCACCATCATGCACATTCTGCAAGGTGCATATACTTACCTTGAGGTTCCTTGGCATTGTACCTGAAGAGATAAACTTGGGAAAACAAGGTTAGATAACACAAGAGTATTTCTTCAACCAACTGCAAGAACATCAAGAGTACCAAGCCAGGGATGACATGTGTAAAGAGTGTCTCATATTGAGCACAAGCTTGAATCAGCAAACATGTCTCCGAAACTAAAAGATTTTCAATGAACTCTGAGAGATTTTGCTTTCCATAAGATATCAATTGTGAAGATTCCTCTCCCTTTGAGTTCTCTCAGAACACGGAGTTCTTGATGGAAAGAGCAAAATCAAAAGAATGATGCCAATTGAGAATGATGTCCAAATGTAAAATACGGCAAAGCATTGATGTGATTCTCTCCCCCTTAAAATAAGATTGTTTTTCTTCTTCCCCTAAGTCTTCTCTTCTCCCTCTACTCCCCCTAAGTCTTCTCCCCCTTTGACATCAAGTGCCGAAAAGGACAGCAAACTAGGTAGGGCAGGAAAGATGGAAAGAAAGAAAGAAAGAAGTGGGATCCTTAAGAATCACAACAGGACAAATAAGAACATGCATAGAGAAACATTGAGTGGAGCTGCAGAAGTTGATGTCCTGGAAGATAAATCGGTGACACCGAATTAGATGGATCGGTGGGTCCGAATCCTTTTCGGTTAGACCGAAAAATTTAAATCGGTGACGCCGAGTTTAATTCCAAGGAAATACAGAAATAATTCAGCTCACTTTGCGAGGAATGTTTCAAAGGATTTGCAATGAATTTGTGAAAGATTTTCGGGGAATTGATCAGAGCCAGAATGATATTCACAAAGACAGAAGAATAAAAATGAAAAAGATTCCTAGATGAAGTTTTTTTTTGTTTTTTTTATATAAATAAAACTCAATGAGAGAACATAAGAGAAAACAGAAAGACTCCAAAACATATGTACTTCATCTAGATAAAGGTCGGCGACAAGGTCACCTATGTTTGAGTATATTGACTTAGGAGTCAAATGAGGACATTTGATCATAGGTCATACTCATCATTTAAGCTCAAAATGGGGTTGCCATTTTTCGATTAAGCATTTGATGTGATCACATCTTATGAAGCTGCTTGTACTCATGACTTTGAGCAAAGCTCCTCAAAGATGTGAAGAACATACCTTGGGCTTGTTGTTGCTTTGCTCATGTAGGTAAACTTGATGTAGGTGCTCATTGAATGTGAAGTTGGAGCGCCATTTCAACTTGTGTAGTTCATCTTCCTACATGGGTTAGGCAAGCAAGGAAATACTCAAGAATATCCAAGATGACAAGAGTGAAATACTAGATGTATAAGATGTCAAAAAGGATATGTGGAATTTTGTTCCTTGAACTCAACATCCCAAAGGGCTAGATACTTGGTCAATGACAAGATTACTCATGATTTGAGTGTGTGGTAATCTTGTGGAATGTAGATTATCCAAGTACCTGCAAGGAGTTAGATGCAATACAAGGAGGCAAATGTGTCCAAGACATATGATCACCATCATAAGAGAAATATCAAGGATTAGTCAAGTGGGCTCATGCCTTGCATGCATCAATGGAGTTATCACTCCAAGTTTGAAGCATCATTGATATTCAACTCACTCCTTAAGCGACAAAACACCTTCTCATCAAGAGGTTTTGTAAAGATATCAGCGAGTTGTTTGTCAGTACGAACATGCTTAAGATTAATGTCACCATTGGCAATATGATCACGAATAAAATGGTGACGAACTTCAATATGCTTTGTTCGAGAGTGTTGCACTGGATTGTGTCCAATTTTAATTGCACTCTCATTGTCACAAAGCAAAGGAACATGTCTCACATGTATCCCATAATCCTTAAGCGTTTGTGTCATCCATAGCAATTGAGCACAACATGAACCAGCAGCAATATATTCTGCTTCGGCAGTGGATAATGATACCGAATTTTGTTTCTTGGATGACCAAGATACAAGGGATCGACCAAGAAATTGACACGTACCTGAAGTTGACTTTCTATCAACCTTGTCACCGGCATAGTCCGAGTCGGAATAGCCAACAAGATCGAAAGAGGCCCTCTTAGGATACCAAATGCCAAAGTTTGGTGTGTGTATCAAGTATCTCACTATCCTCTTAACAGCTTTAAGATGACATTCTTTAGGGGCTGCTTGATATCGCGCACACATGCATACACTCAACATTATGTCAGGACGAGAAGCACAAAGATATAGTAGAGAACCAATCATAGAACGGTAAACCCTTTGATCAACGGGTTCTCCATCTTTTGTCAAGTCATTATGTCCACTAGTAGGCATGGGGGTACTCATACCTTTGCTTTCTTGCATGTTGAACTTCTTGAAGAGATCCTTGGTGTACTTTGTTTGTGAGACAAAGGTACCCTCCTTAGATTGCTTGACTTGCAACCCAAGGAAGAATTTGAGTTCACTCATCATGGACATCTCATACTTCTCCGACATGAGCTGTCCAAACTTCTTGCTAAAATGGGGGTTAGTTGAACCAAAGATAATATCATCAACATATATTTGGCACACAAATAGTTCACCATTAACCCTTTTTGTGAACAGCGTTGAGTCTATCTTTCCAATCTCAAAGCCTTTTTCAAGAAGAAAACTAGTCAAGCATTTGTACCAAGCTCTAGGAGCTTGTTTAAGACCATAAAGAGCTTTATGCAACTTGTAAACATGATTAGGCTTTTTGGGATTCACAAATCCGGGAGGTTGTTTCACCAATACTTCCTCCTCAATTTCACCATTTAGGAAAGCACTTTTGATATCCATTTGATAGAGAGTAATATCATGGTGATTGGCATAAGCAAGAAGAATGCGAATGGACTCAAGTCTAGCAACGGGGGCATAGGTCTCACCATAGTCCATACCTTCGACTTGTGTGTAACCTTGAGCTACGAGACGAGCCTTGTTGCGGATGACTTGTCCATCTTCATCTTGCTTGTTCCGAAACACCCATTTGGTTCCAATGATGTTTTGATCATCCTTGGGCTTCTCTACCAAAGTCCATACCTTGTTCCTCTCGAAGTTGTGTAGTTCTTCGTGCATAGCGTTCACCCAATCCGGGTCTTCAAGGGCTTCTTCTACCTTCATAGGTTCAATACTTGAGATAAATGAGTAATGCTCACAAAAGTTAGCTAAGCGAGTTTTAGAGCGAGTAATTCTCCCGGAGTTGATGTCGTTCATCATTTGTTCCACGGGATGATTCTTCTTGACTCTTGCTCGGACTCGGGATAGCTTTTGTTGCGGTTGTGGCTGAGCTTCCTCATCATCTTCATCTTCCTCTTCTTCTTCTTCATTGTTGTTGGTGTTGTCTTGAGGTGGTGGAGAAGGAGGTTGTGGTGGATCTTCTTGTTGCACTTCCTCATCTTGGTGAGTTCCACTTGTGGAGGCCTCCATGTTGCCTTGAGGTTCATCTCTCCGTGAGGTAGGGGGCTCCACATATGTAGATGAGGTACTCTCCTTCACTTCCATGGGACGGATTTTTCCAATAGATAAATCTTGGATAGCTTTCGATGGGTCCTTGTCTCCTACATCAATAGGCATTTGCTCTACTTGCGAGCCATTAGATTCATCAAACTTCACGTCTACCGTCTCTTCAACCTTTCGGGTGAAATTATTGTAGACACGGTAGGTGTGGGAGTTTGATCCATAACCAAGGAGAAAGCCTTCATGAGATTTAGGAGCAAATTTAGACCGACGATGCTTATCAAGGATATAGCATTTTGAACCAAAGACACGAAAGTATCCCACTTGGGGTTTGTTACCGGTGAGAAGCTCGTATGATGTCTTGCCGAGGAGCTTATGAAGATAAATCCTGTTGATGGCATGACAAGCTGTCTCGACCGCTTCTCCCCAAAAATGCTTCGGTGTCTTGTATTCATCAAGCATCGTCCTCGCCATCTCTATGAGCGTTCGGTTCTTCCTCTCAACAACTCCATTTTGTTGAGGAGTGTACGTAGCCGAGAACTCATGTAGAATTCCTTCCTCATCGAGAAAAGAGTCTACATTGGCGTTCTTGAACTCCGTTCCATTGTCACTCCGAACTTTCTTGATCTTCACCTCAAATTGATTTTGGGCCTTTTTGGCAAAGGTCTTGAAGATTCTCTGAACCTGCGATTTATCATCAAGGAAAAATACCCACGTAAATCTGGAATAATCATCAACTATAACTAGACCAAAGGAGTTACCACCAAGGCTTTTGTAAGCATTGGGACCGAAGAGATCCATATGAAGAAGCTCAAGCGGTCTCCTTGTGGTCATGATGTTTTTCACGGGATGACTTCCACCAACTTGTTTTCCTGCTTGACAAGCACTACAAAGTCTATCTTTGTCAAAGAAAACATCTTTAACACCAAGAATATGATCACCTTTAATCAGCTTATCTAGATTACGCATACCAACATGTCCTAGCCTTCTATGCCATAACCATCCTTTAGAGGATTTAGCAATGAAACAAGCTCTAGGTTGGGCTTTCTTAGTGAAATCAACAATATATAGATCACCTCTACGGATACCAGTAAATGCCATGTTTTGATTGTCACGACGAAAGACTTGGCAATCTACTTTGGTGAATAGTACCTTGAATCCAAAGTCAGCTAATCTAGACACGGAAAGTAAATTGTATCCAAGAGATTCTACAAGCATGACATTTTGAATAGAGCTATCATGAGATATGGCCACCTTACCAAGGCCAAGTACCTTACCCTTGGAGTTGTCTCCAAAAGTCACATACTTGCGTGGACCATCGTTCTTTGCAAGCTCTCGAAACATGTCTTTGTCTCCGGTCATGTGGTCGGTGCATCCACTATCAAGAATCCACTCTTTTCCGCCGGACATGTAGTCTCTCAGATTTGCCATAAGATTGAGACTCTTCATGACCTTGTCTAGCTCGGTGTCCGAATCGGAGTAATCATCATCTTGCTCATGCTCATCATCATATTGACCCATAGATTGTTCATCATCAACACCTAGGTCAATTTGATAAGTACTTGCATTAGTTTGGTCAATGTGACAATAATCTTCGGAATGCAATGCAAGAGCATTTCTAATTAAAATATTGATGAGAGCGGGATCACCCTTCTTTCTCATAAGATCACGAAGCTCAAAGAAGCATTTATCAAAGTTGGGATCATTGGGTTGCATCTTATCAAATTCAATAGTCTTGTATAGAATTTCATCAAGACCTCTCATAGAGTAGTCCGGATAAAGTTCTTCCAAGAACTTCCATATAGCATAGGCACACTCAAAGTTTGTAACAAGCTTAAGCAAATCATCGGGTAACCCTCTAATGATAAGATTTACAGTTCTAAGGTTACGAAGCAAATCAAGCTCTTCATCCATGGTAGGGTGCAAGGGATCAAAAGGAGGCACATAGGGGGTCTCAACATATTTGCACAAATTGTACATCTTAAAGATACTAAGCATTTCAAACCTCCATGAGTTATAGGACCTTCCATTAAGAACAGGCACTCTATGGCTAACACTCCCAAACGTAGACACGTCCATCTTCCTCCAATGGTGTGTAAACCAAAGCAATGGAGACCAAAGCTCTGATACCAATTGAGGGATCGAAGAAGGTGAGAGTGTCTAGAGGGGGGTGATTAGACTACTCGACAAGATAAAAATTCTGTCTTTTATCAAGGACAGATTTTGACAGTTTTTGCATAGCACACAAGTCAAGTAGCACACTACACATGCAATTCTAGAGTATGAGCAGCGGAAAGTAAATTGCACGAGTAGTAAAGAGAGGTGGAGAAGATCAAACGCAATTTGGAGACGCAATGATTTTTCCCGTGGTTCCGATAGGTAGTGCTATCGTACATCCACGTTGATGGAGACTTCAACCCACGGAGGGTAACGGCTGCGCGAGTCCACGGAGGGCTCCACCCACGAAGGGTCCACGAAGAAGCAACCTTGTCTATACCATCATGGCCTACACCCACGGAGGGCTAGCCTTACTCGGGGTAGATCTTCACGAAGTAGGCGATCTCCTTGCCCTTACAAACTTCTTGGTTCAACTCCACATCTCGATGACGGAGGCTCCCAAGCGACACCTAACCAATCTAGGAGGCACCACCCTCCAAAAGGTAATAGATGTTGTAGATGATGATGAACTCCTTGCTCTTGTGCTTCAAATGATAATCTCCCCAACACTCAACTCTCCTCATTGATATGGCTGTGGTGGAAGAAAGGATTGAGTGGAAAGCAACTTGGGAAGGTTAGAAATCAAGTTTCATATGGTAGGAATGGAGCAACTTGATCTCAGCACAAGGGTAGGTAGTTCTCTTCTCAGAAAGTGTAAGGTAGGAGTGGTAGTTCTTTCTGATGGCTCTCTCCACGAATGAAGAGGGGGTGGAGGGGTATATATAGCCTCCACACAAAATCCAACCGTTACACACATAATTGAGCAATCTCGGTGAGACCGAAGTTGAGACTCGGTCAAACCGAAAATTCAAATATAGTGAACGTTGGGGTTTTCGGTGGGACCGAAAATACCATCTCGGTGAGACCGAAAGTGTAAATAATATGAACGTTGGGGTTTTCGGTGGGACCGAGAAAGAAAACTCGGTTAGACCGATTTGAGAAAAGACATGAACATGCCAATTTCGGTAAGACCGATTTTATCAACTCGGTGAGACCGACTTGATGACAAACGGTTACAGAAGCTTGACAGCCCGAATTTCGGTGAGACCGATCTCAAACTCGGAATGACCGATTTTTCTAGGGTTTGGCTTATGGCTGAGGTGGTTCATCTCGGTGTGACTGAGTTTGGAAAAACGGTTGGTCCGAGATTACTTATGAGTGTGTTTGGTAGTGAAAGTTGCTGATAGTTGAAGGAGATATATCACTAAGCACTTGAGCAACCAGATCATCAACACAACCTCATCCCCTTTTAATAGTATTGGCTTTTCCTATGGACTCAATGTGATCTTGGATCACTAAACCAAAATGGAGTCTTGAGCTTTTGCCAATGCTTGCCTTAGCAATTTGAGGGGTCCACTTCTTCAGTCCTTTAGCCATGCCAATGTGATTGAATTTCCTGAAACATACTTGATAAAAGCATTAGTCCAACCACAAAGTATGTTGTCATTAATTACCAAAACCACCCAGGGAGCAAATGTGCTTTCACCTTGAGGCCCGCAAGGCGCTGCAAGCCGCCTACGGGGAAGGGTTCAAGGAGCCGCTGGACGCCCCGGAGGGAGGCCCCGCCGGGCTCCTTGCTGCGCTCGTGGAGTCCTGCGTGGTGCTACAGCCGCGATTGGCCAGTTAGCCGACATCGAAAGACGTACGCTGCTTACCTTGGTCCTCACGCAGGTGTGCAGCCACCTAAGTCTTCGCGACCCCACCCTTGACCTGGCCTTGCTGTCCGAGCCCGTGACCGCGGTCATGGAGAACACGGCTGCCGAGGCCCTGAGGGTGAAGGTCACGTCGCTGGTGGAGGCATTCCTCCAGGTTACCGCTACCGCGGCCGAAGGGGAGACGACCAGTACTGCTGCGCTCGGCGATGCCTAGTCCGTTCTGTTAAGTGGGAGGAGTGCGAGTGCCTCGGGGAGGCGTAAGAACTTTGGTTGAATTTTAAATACTTGACGTTATTGTAATAGCTAGATGATTCCATGCTTGCTTCCTTTCATGTTTGCTTTAGGTGCTCTGCGTCAGCAGGGCCCAACCCCGCGCGTACCTCGACCGCCGTTAAGCCCTTTGGATGACCGGGGTTACCGTGGTAACTAGACTCGCTGCTGAGCCCTCCGGATGACCAGGGTTACTGTAGTAACTAGACTCAAGGGACGAGGGGCTACGTGGCTAGTGAGGCCCTTGGGTCGCGATGCCCAAGGGTCCCCCTTGACGTTCAAGCGATCCCGTTTTCTTTCTGGGTCGGCAGGGCCCAACCCCGCGCATACCTCGATCGCCATTGAGCCCTCAGGAGGACCGAGGTTATAGTCATAGCTAGAATCAAGGGATGAGGGGCTACGTGGCCAGTTAGGCCCCTGGGTCGTGATGCCCGGGGGTCCCCCTTGACATACGAACGGCTCTCATGAAGGAGAACGAGCACCATACCTTGCCCACGATGGGGGCACGAGAAGGCCAGGTGTGTGGGCACCTGGTAGGGTGGCGTCTGCCGGGCGTGACCTGAGCATAGCCCCCGTGCCTAGCCCCCCTCACGACACCCATCCAAGGAGAAGTTGTGAGCGTCGTGAGCTGAAAAGCTCCCTGAGGTTGGTGCGACCACTAGGGCCACCCTCAGTTGTTTATAACTAGCGCGGAGCATAGAGCTACCACACTTGCGCGGAGTCTGGGCTTAACCGCGCCTCGGTCGTATCGGCCAGCGTGGAGCTTGGTGCTTCCACTGGTTTGTGGGCATAACCGCTCCTCGGTTGGATCTGCCAGCGCGGAGCTTGGTACTTCCACTGGACCATGGGAGGGAGCCTCCCACCAGGAGAGACTCCGGGGCGTGTACAGCCCCATCCTGACGCGTGGCTTGCACGGTAGGAAAACCAAGGTGTATATGGGCCCTCCTCAGGACGAGCTGAACGACTCTGAGGAAGTTCTCGTAAGCTTACGCATCACTCACGAGACCCTACCCTAAGGCGGGTTGCGCCCGAGTATTCTTCTGCAAAATGTGAAAAGAGAGGTGTTGTGTCGACCTGCGCCGAGTGCATCTCCAAGGGATATTGCATGAGAAGGCCGCACCAGCGACCCCAGGAGGTGACGTCACGGGGTTAACCCGCGAGACAGAGCTCGGCCACTGGATTTGTCGACGCTGCAGGGACGGACCCGAGCACAGATGTCGTGCCCAGTCTTCTCATGCCATGATCCACAAGAAAAACAGTCGGTGCGCAGTCCCCGCGTGAGCGAGGCACCTGCCACGGGACCCTACTTACCCATCCACGATTAGCCCATGCGAGAACAAGGGACCAAGGACCATGGGAGGTGCCGTCACGGAAATGGCTCGCTAGGCAGAGCTCAGCCCTTGGGTTTATCGATGCTGCAGGGACGGACCCGAGCACAGACATCGTGCAAGTCCTTAATCATGGGGCGGTCGCGAGTGGGCTCATGACCTTAGTGGCGGTGAAGACGCCGAGCATATAGATAATGCGAATGGGAAGAAATATCTGGCCTTGATCATGCAAAAAGGGAGATAACCACGGGGAAACAGCCCCCAACGGCCCGAGGATGATGCAGCCCGAGAGGCACCCTCGTTTGGATACCTGAAGTGTCACCTGAGACTTTCCGAAGGAGAGTTGGGGTAGTTGAAGACGCGAGTTGTGCGGGTCGCTCCCGAGGATCGTCGGGCTCCCGAGGCCCATGGGCTCTGGACGCTCTCAATGGTCGCGCGGGCCCGGCTCCCGCTTCGTCCGAACCGCCTGCCATTGAGCCTCCCGAGCCGCCATGGCCCGCTGCGCGAGATGCTGGAACGTGGCAGCTGCGTTGCGAAAGCCAAAGTGCGTCCGAACGTACCTACGGGGGAGGGCCCTCCTCCGGCCGACCGCCGTCGGCCAAAAGGGCTCCTGAGAAGCGGCTCGGTTGAGACCCGCGATGTCGACGCAGACGCGGAAGCAGTCTCTTGGGCTGCGAGCAGGTGGACTCGGGGTTGTGCGGTTACACCCACCACAGATGAGTCTTGCGTAGTGAAATTCCTCTGTAACTTGGTCGATGAACTCCTGAGCCCCCAGCGCTGAACGGCTCACGCTGGGCTCACAAAAACACGCATCAAGATACGCTTGCAGGTGGTGCTCGAACACCTCCCTCAAGGCACGGGTCAGCTCGGGGACACTCCAGAGGAGAGCCCCCGAGCCCATCACGAGAGGGGTGTCGAGCGCGCCTCCCTATGCGAGGGTGGAGGGCGCCTTGTTAGCACGCGCAAGTCCTGAGGCCAGGCCGTCATGGGCCCCCGCGTCCTGAGATCCGTCGACGGGTAGGTTCTTCTTCTTCTTCTTGGGGGTGGTCTGCAGGGCGAGGACAGCTCCATCCTCATTGGAGCACTCGACCGCCGCGGTCTGGTAGGCACGCTCCAGGGAACGCACCGCTTCCTTCTCGTCGGAGGCGATTGTGATGACTCCGCCGCTCCCGGGCATCTTGAGGACGTTGTAGCCATGATGGGTCGCCACCATGAACTTGGCGAGGGTAGGATATCCTAGGATAGCGTTGTACGGGAGGTGGATGTTGGTGACGTCGAAGTCGATGAGCTCTGTGTGGTAGTTGTCGCAGTCGCCAAAGGTGACGAGGAGGCGGACCTGCCCCATCAGGAGTGTGGAGCCATCTGTGACTCCGTAGAATGTCTTGGTGGGGTGGAGTTGATCGTAGGGAACCTGGAGTGTCCCAAAGGTCTAGATGGAGAGGAGGTTGAGCCCTGCTCCGCCGTCGATGAGGGTCTTGGTCACGAGGACGTTGCTGATGGTCGGGGTGCAGAGCATTGGGAGGGCGCCTGGGGCCGCAGTGCACTTGAGCTGGTCTTTGGGGTCGAAAGCGATGACTTGCTTGGTCCACCCGAGGTTGCGCGCGGCGTCAGGCCTGGGAAGCGCCGCGTTCACCTCACGGGCGAGCTGCTTGAAGATGCGGTGAGAAGCCGGGGCATGAGCTCCTCCGAGAATGCATGCGACTGCACGCGGCTCCTGGAAGCCCCCTGCCCCGTCTCCCTAGCGGTCGTCGTTATTCCTCCTTGGCGGTGGTGGCAGCGGAGGCAGGCCTACATTGCCCTGAGGGCGACCCTCACGAGGCTGGTCGCGCCATGGGGCGTCACGAGGCTGATCCTGCCAGTGGTCTTCACGAGGCTGTTCACGCCACCCTTGGCGCGAGTTCCTGCCATCCCAACGACCTCCTCCTCGGAGTCCTCCATGGCCGTAGCCGCGGTTGTCGCGCACAAGGCGCTGCCCGACGCGCCCGCCGCGCATCGCCCTGAGCTCCTGGCAGTCGTTGGTGTTGTGGCTGTGGACGTTGTGGAAGACGCAGTATGGTCGGTTGTCTCTGGGAAGGTCATCGTAGCCGCAGCCACGCTTCACTTCTAGCTCCGCAGCCAGCACGGCGCGTCCCTTGCGCTTCGACTCCTTGGCCTTGGTTTTCTTGTCGTCCGCCTCCGCTTCAGGCAGCTCCTGGAGGGAGAGGCGGCCTTCCTCCGCCCTGGCGCACTTTGCCGCGAGCTCAAACACCTCCAGGGCAGTGCACAGGTCTTCGTGAATGGCGAGCGCCTCCCTCATCCTGACGTCACGAACACCATTGGAGAACGCGGAGATGATGGCCTCGTCCGAGACCCTGGGGATACGGAGGCGCATGGTGTTGAAGCGTTGGATTTACTTTTGCAGGGTTTCTCCCGGCGACTGCCTCACGCGGTGCAGATCAGCAGCGGCCGGGGCTCGGTCGCGGGTGCCTTGGAAGTTGGCGATGAAACGCTCGCGAAGCTCTTGCCAGGAGGAGATGGACCCCACGGGGAGGTTCAGGAGCCAGGAGCGCGCGCCGTCCTTCAGAGCCAAGGGGAACCAGTTCGCCATGCCCTACTCGGTGCCGTTGGACGCCTCGATGCTCAGCTCGTAGAGTTGGAGGAACTCCATGGGGTCGGTGGTGCCGTCGTAGCATGGAGGCATGTCCGGCTTGAACTTGCCGGGCCAGACGAGGCGCCGTAGCTCAGGAGCTAGGGCGCGACATCCAACCACGCTCACGATCAGAGGCGCCCCCTGCGCTTGCGAGGCTGGTTCTTGAGGTTCTGGCGCCACCATCTCCTGTGGTGCGCGGTCCGGGCGCTGTGGGCCAGGGGGCTCACAAGCCCCTGCATGAGGGTGCAGAATTACCTGATAGCTCTCCTCGTCGCGGGCGTGGGCTCTGCAGGGTTGCTCATGTCGAGGGGCCTCGCGCCGGCCCTCCTGGCCGGCGTGGTGGAGGGGAGGCGGAGCCGGGACCCCATGGTCCTCGTTCCCCGCCGGGGGCGACGGAGGACGTAGGAGTGCATTGGTGCAGGCGCTTCTCCAGCGGCGTTGGCAAGCTCTGTGATGCGGTGGAGCCACTCGTCGTAGAGGTCATCTGCTGGGCGTAGCGCAAGAGCTCCCGCGCCATCAGTAGCGCAGGCTGCTGGTAGACCGGTCCGCGGTGGACCAGTGAGGACGACGCCGCGGCCAGCGAGGGTGAAGGTGTTGCCTTGTGGCCATCCCGCCGCACGGACAGTGGCAGCGAGGAGTCCTGCTGCTCGTGGACAGTCGGGTCGGTGGCGGCGTTGGCGACCGGCGAGTTGGGGCGGAGCGGTACGCCGTTGCCCGCGGGCGCCGTCTGAGCGACGTTCGCAGCGTGGCGGGCGGCGCGAGCTCGACGCGTGTCCACCATGGCTGTGGAGCAGGGTCGGTGACGAGAACGCGACGAGGTCGTCGGAGAGGCGAGATTTTTCGACACGCCCCCTACCTGGCGCACCAAATGTCGGATTTAGGGCTCCGCAAAACCCATTAAGTTTGAACACAAGGGCGTGAACGAAGATCTCTCCCACTCACGTCTACCAAGCGCCTCGCTCTCGTCTCGGTGGAAGGATTCAAGCAAACAACAAACAAGCACACAAGAGTTTATCCAGGTTCGGGCCACCGTGTGGTGTAAGACCCAACTTCCTGCTTTGGTGGATTGGCTCCGGGCAAGCTAGAATATGAGGTAGTACAACGGTTCCTGGGCTCAGGAGGCGAGCTCAGGAGGGTCAGGAGGCTAGTGTTCTTGCTCCTTGTGCGGTGGCAAAGTGTTCGTGTCCCCTTGCAGTGGGAGTCCTAGATACTTATATAGGCGGCCACGGTCCTCTTCCCCCGAAATGTTTAGGCGAGAAGGGATCCCACAACGGCCATTTTTGAGCGGGAACACAAGGACGTTCTTATCCTGACAAAAGCGGTCTTCGCCTGCAAAAGGATCAGGCGGTGACACGGTGGTGGGCTCGATGGTGACATCCTCCTTATCGTCCTTGCGGTCTTTGGTCTTGTTGCACCAAAGAGGAAACCTTTGCCCCGCTCCTTGGGAACCAACGGCTACGTTGTCTCCTTTGCACTGAAATGGTAACTGCGCCGCTGGCGGACGCTGGCACCCGGTGGCGTGGTGCGTCACTACTGACATCACTGCCTCCTCCTGAGGCAGGCTCGGCCTTGGATTCTCCGCCCCTCCGGAACGCCTTGCTGAGGCCGCTCCCGAGGAGGTCTTGACGTCGTTCTCCTTGCGAGGCTTGGCCCCCTCGCGAGGGTCTTGAGTAGCTGGTCGATCAGCTGGGCCGTACCAGTGTCACATCCCTAGTCAGTGCTTGCATTAGGACTAGCTGGAGTGTGCATCATGTTTACTTTTCAAAGAAACTTGAAATGGGAATGACAGAAACCCCGCACCCCTCTTCTAACAACTATGGTCTAATAAAATCTTTTCCAATGTACCCAAAATGCCCTTCAAAAATGTTCATCATTTCTGCCTTGGTCTTAAACCTCTGCCAAAAATGGTGCACAATTTTCTAGGACATCCAAGGTCTCTGGATTAAATCATATGGTATTTGCATTTGGGCATTTAAATGCTATAAAATATTTTATGTGCCCAAATAATCATAAACTAAAATGTTCCATGCTGTTCATATTATATAAAGTGGGCATGACTAGTTTTATGAGCTATAAAAATGTTCTGGCATTTTTATTAATACCACAAAGTTGCAAAAGAAATGAAACAGAAAGTAAATAGGAAAAAAAAGAAGGAAATCAAACCTACCTGAGCCCACTTACCTGTCTGGCCCAGCCGGCCCAGCCCACCAGGGGCATCCCCGTCTTCTTCGCCGCGCTAGCGCATGAAGCTGCTCGGTGGCGAGTGCCGCCGACGCGCCGGCCACCTCCTGCCTGCCTGGCTGGCCTCCTCGACCCGCTGGATGAAACAGAATGACGCCACGCAGACCCCCCGACCCCCTCGACCGCTCCTCTCTCTCCCTCCCCTCCTGTGGTTCTCTCCCTCGCACCGCCCGAGCAGAGCTCGTCGCTGCAGCCGCATCCACCGAGTCCCCCTCGCGTCTCCGACGAGCCCCCGAGCTCCGCCTCGCTGTCGTGCTTCTCTACGCCGAACCACAGCACCCCGGGCGCCTTGGAGCTCCGTCTTCGAGCTCGTATTCTCCGCACGGCCGCCGGACGCCGTCGACAAATTCGCCGGACCCCGTGCCTCCCCTGCCTCGCCAGCAGTACCAGAAGAACCGCGGTGAGCCCCGGTTCCATTTCCCCCATGCCTCATCGCCTAACTTGCTCCCTAGCAGCACCAGCCACCAGAGCCGAGCGCTCCTCGCCGCCGGCCATGGCGCAGCCGCGGCCACAGCGACTACCACTCGCGTTCGAGTGCATCACCGCACTCAGCACATCACCACGAACCCGTAGCCCGAATTCCGGCCGCCGCCTTCGAGCTCGCCGCCGATGATTCCAGCCACCCCAGCACCTGCCGTTGCCTCCACTAGGTGCGCACGAGCCCCAGCTCGCCGTAGAGTCCAACCGCAACTCAAACGGTGGCCTGTAGGCAAAACCCGAGCACCGCCGCCGTGTTTGGTCTCGTCGGCGTCGAGCCGCCGGTGGGTTTTGACCTGTTTAACCACGCCTGGACTCCCCCCTGTGTCGCTGACATGTGGGGCTGGTCGTTGACTAACTTCAGTTTAGGTTTTATTTAAACACTAATTGTTGTCATTAGTTTAGTGAGTCACAGACATGTGGGGCCCAGCCCCTGTTAACTTTAGTTTAGTGTTAAGCTCTTTTTAATTAGCTCTAGAGACACTGACATGAGGGACCCACTGGTCAGGTTTGACCTGGGCACCCTGTTGACCTGCTGACGTCAACACGATGTCATGCTGACGCAGTAAAGGATTTTCTGGGATTATTAGATTAAAAACAATTCAGGAAATTCCAGAAAATGCTTTAAACTTCAAAAAACATATAAATTCAAAAGTAGCTCAGATGGAAAAGATTTATATATGAAAATTGATCAGAAAAATCCAATCTTTCCAATGGCACTGGTTTCATGCATGTTTGAGCAAGTTAACCTTGCTGTTTACATTAAAACAAGTTAATACACTTAAATAAATAATAGTTTGAGTTTCAATTTGAATCTTTTATTCGAATGGGCTCAAACCCTTCTGGTTATTGTTGCATTAGCCCAAAACACATGCATCTTGCCATATCATGAGCATGCATCATATTGTTGCATTTGTTTGCTCATTGATTGTATCGCCGATATTCTCCGTGTTAGGTCCTGCTCCCGAGGATACTTCGGTGTATCCAGCTGAAGAGCAGTATCCGACAACCACTCTGTCAGGCAAGAAATCATTGATCATTCCGATACAAACCCATCTTCTCGCTCCTGCTCTCTTTTACCGCATTAAGGCAACAGCGTGTGAACTGCTACTTGCTGCGGTAGTTGAACCCTATTCCCTTGCATGACCTGTCATTGCCACAGTAAATAGTTGAAACCCACTAGCATGTGTAGGAGTTGATTGAGCCATGTGATGTGTGATCCACCATGCTATTTGTTTATGTTGCCTGCTATGCTTAGAGTTGTGTCAGGTCTGGTTCATCTGGGTGCTGGATCAGAGTGAAATGATCATACCGGTAAAGAGAAGGAAGTGTGGAACATATTTGGTAAGGTATCGATGAAAGGCCATGTAGGAGTACGTGGTGGGCTGTTTCATTGGAACCGTTCATAGGACCCAAGATCTGTATGCGTGGTTCAAGTTCCAGCTACTACCATGCATTGGGCCCGAAACCAATGGACCCTCTCGGCTTATTAATTACCCTCAATCTCTGTCCAGGAGTTGCAACTAGTTTCTAGTGTTTGTAGTTTACTGGTGGTCGTGCACAGCGCTGACCCTCGGGGTGGGCTGTGACGCGACAGGTACATGGCACGGTGTACCGGTTGCCCGTTTGGTGACTCCGGAACCCTGTACACATCGTTTGGGGCCGTGAGCGACACCCCGGCCGGATCTCCCCACGGATGGAACCCAAATAGGCGATAAACCTGGACGAGAGACTTGTGTAGTTAGTCAGGTCGTGGCCGACACCCTCGCTGGGCTTCCGCTTGAAGGTTGCCGAGTACATGTCGAGTAAACGGCGATAAGTGGTCGAAGCATGTGTGAAGAAGTACACCCCTGCAGGGTTACCAATCTATTCGAATAGCCGTTGTTCGCGGTACGGGCTACTTGGTTACTCTTACAGTTCATGGACAAGTTGATGGATACTACTAAAAGCCTCAAGACAAGCGTGAGTGCCGTGGATGGCCCTTCCGTAGGATGATGGAAGAGGATCCTCGGTGGTGTATTGTTGTGGTGAGTAGAGGACTCGTGTACATGGTAATATCTTGCAATCTGTTGAGAGTTGTAGTATAGGTTAGCCAAGAGTCAAAGCTGGCTTTCTGCTATGAACTCCACTACCCCCTGTTGATAATGTTGCATGTATGCTAGGTTCTGTTGTAAGACTTGCTGAGTACTTTTGTACTCATGTTTGCTTAATAACTGTTGCAGAGGAGAACCCTGCCCCTTCTGATGGGTTCTACATAGACGTTGACGTCGACGAGTAGCTTGCTACCCAGACGGAGATCTGAAGCTTGTGGAGGGCCTTGTAGATAGTCAGGCTACACCAAGCCTGTTTTATTTTCTAAGTTGTCTGTACTCAGACATGTAGCTTCCGCTTGTGCTTGTATGACTGTATGACTTGAGTGTTGGGTCATGTGACCCCTACCTGTATGGATATGTTATGTATGGCTCTTGGAGCCTCTTAAATAAAGTACTTTGAGTCATAGAGTTCTGTTGTGATGCAATGTTATATTTGCACATATTGAGCATATTGTGTGTATGATTGAAATGCTTGGTATGTGTGGGATCCGACACCTAGTTGTTTTCCTTTGGTAGCCTATCTTACACGGAAATGCCTCCTAGTGCTTCCAATGAGCCTTGGTAGCTTGCTACTGCTCGGAACACGTAGGCTGGCCGGCATGTGTCCTTCTTCGTTCCTGTGTCTGTCCCTTAGGGGAAATGTCACGCGTTGTTCCTTTAAGTCCATGTAGCTTGCTACGACTTGGGTTCATACGTTGATGACCGACATGTTCGTTGCTGGGTCATGGATGCCTGTCTCTATAATTTAGTGCCACTTTTGGTTTATAACTAGCCATGTCGGCCCGGGTTCTCTGCCATATGGATGCTAGCGACACTGTCATATACGTGTGCCAAAATGCGCAAACGGTCCCGGGCCAGGTAAGGTGGCACCCGTGGGGATACCGTGCGTGAGGCCGCAAAGTGATATGACATGTTACGGCTAGATCGGTGTGACTTAGGATCGGGGTCCCGACAGCGTTGGCATCAGAGCTGGACTGCCTGTAGGTTTCTCAAGCCAAACTGGTCGATGTTGAGTCTAGAAAATTCTTAGTTATATGTAGGGGAATTGATTGTGGAAGGGAATGTAAGGCTCTTTTTACTCCTTTACCTTATGCCCTTCTGATCTGAGTCAGTCTATTCTTTCTACGGGGATTTAGGACTAGGCCTCTTATCCTTACTAGGTTCACGTGTTACTAATCCGTAGACTCTTAGGATTGTTGGTTTCAAGCCTCAGTTCAGTTTCTACCCTTTTAGTATGATGATTTGTTGGACCCGGAACCTTGATATGATATTGTTGAGTGGCTATGCTATCATTTGTATGATGTCTCAAATCTTCTTTTGAGCATTTACAGTTGTTATGTTGCCCGATTTCTTCCAGAAACACTAATGCCTTTGCATTACTTCGTGTTTCAGATGTCTGGCCGCACACCTCACCAAGTGGTTCGTTTGACTCGGTGCATTAATGTGCCCGGTCACACGGCCATGCTAGTCCGTGTGCTGACTGAGACCGGTTACCGCTGGTATCCTGAGTACACCGTGGAGGAACAATACCGGGATTTCAATCAGAGTCGGTATTTCTGCATAGTCCAGATATACCCCTCATATCCTGGAGCTAACGACCCCATCCATTGGTCTTATGGACTCGAGGTTACTATAGAGATGGCAGTGCAGGATGCCGCCTATTCGATGATGACCATTCTCCGGGCTAGGCATGCCTTGTTGCTGAACACTGAGTTATGTTGCATGCCAGCCTCACTTCCCGGAGAGGAAGGCTACTACACTGGTCTGTACACCAATGCTGCTCATGAGGAGCCACTGCTTCAGACTACTGTTCAGATGCTGGAGGATAGGGACCGTGAGGTCCGTGCCCTCCGAATGGAGCTGTATAATACTCGAGCCGCCCACTGGACTACTTTGACACGGCTTGCATCTGCTGTGCACACCGGATATCTGGATATGCGGGATTTGTACCCCGTGCGGACTCGTCTGCCGGATCGTATGGATTGGCCTGACGTTGGGGGTATTACACCTCCACGTGGGCGTCGGTTACCACCAGCATCAGGCCCGAGGCCACATCCATGTCCCTATGGTCCACAGCCTTCGAGTGCTCGAGAGTTTCAAGATCCATCTGTTCCACTTCCAGGCTACGGTGGTAATCTTTACGAAGATTACTACGGGAATGTCTGAGCTAGACCGTGGCAGTAGTAGTATCGTAGTAGTTGTATTTCCACAGTCCCGCGCGTCTTGTGGATTATGACTTAGTGTGTACTGAGTTCCGGTGGTGTAGTTAAATAATGTATAGGAGCTTGGAATGCCTCTGATGAGATGTATCGTCTTTCACCGTAGTTGTACTTTAGCCTTGGCTTGTACTAAACTATGTATGGTGTGTATGACCACTGGTGTATATATGGCAGTTTCTATATTACCATGTCGTACGGATGAACATCTCTGCATTCCGTGTCATCCATTACATTCTGCACTCCTATGTCAAGTTTTTGCCATCCTTGTCTAAACCGTTGTTTTGTTTTCCTAGGATGGTCAACACTCGCAGCACTCCTGCTGCCCAGGAGCAGGGTGAGGCTAGTGGGGCTAGAGATGAGAATCTGCCCCAGCCACCCTCCTTGTCTGAAGTTATGCTCGAGGCAGAACGGAATAAGAGAGAGACCAACCATCTGCGGGAACGCATAGAGCAGAACACCGGGTTTCGTCAGAGGAATGACGTGGTGTCAATCAATGACTTTATCAAGATGTGCCCACCGAAGTTCCATCACTCCACTGAACCTATGGACGCGGATGACTGGCTTCGTAGTATCACCCATAAGCTACACTCTGCCCGTGTGGCCGGAGCTGACAAGGTTACCTACGCCGCCTACCATCTTGAGGGCCCTGCCGGTCTATGGTGGGAGAACTTTGAGGCTATGCGTCCTGCTGGCCAAATCACTACTTGGGTTGAGTTCAGTGAGGCATTCCGTGATCACATTCCGGAAGGTCTCATGGATCGCAAGCGGGAGGAATTCTGCAATTTCACCCAGGGCCGGTTAACTGTGGATGGCTATAGTCGCGAGTTTGGCAACTTGGCACGCTATGCACCTGAGGAAGTATCCACCGATGCCAAGAAGCAGGCGAGGTTCCGCAAGGGACTCAGCCCTGAACTCCGCCGAGATCTACGTCTGCACGAGTGCACTTCCTTCCAGAAGCTGGTAAACAAAGCTATCAGTGCTGAGACGGGCCAGACTGATTTCGAAGCCACACGCAAGCATCCTCTTGACTTTGGTTCCTCATCCGGCTCTGGCTCTCACAAGCGCCGTGTGTGGGTTCCTAACACAGCTCTGCCACCCAAATACACACGGAGGCCATCCTATGAGGCGCCTCGCCCAACTCAACAGTATGCACCTGCCAAGACTTATGGAGGACCACCTACCAATTTTGCTCCACGCACTGGCACTGTGACATGCTTCAAGTGTGGAGAACCGGGGCACTACATGCGAGAGTGTCCCCAGAACCAACCAGGAAAACCCGTTGGCCGTGGTAAGCCAACCGGCAAGGTGAATTATGTCAAGCCAATCCCCACTGCACGTGGTCATGTCAACTATGTCTCTGCTGAGGAAGCTTATGAGGATCCTAACGTCGTCCTTGGTACGCTTCTCGTTAACTGCCATCCGGCATCTGTTCTTTTCGATACTGGAGCATCCCATTCGTTCATATCTGAGAGCTATGCTCGAATGCACAACATGACTTTTTGTGACATGCCTACTTCCATGGTTATTCAAACTCCTGGTTCAAAGTGGCAAACCTCTAGGGTAAGCCATGGAAATGAAATCCTTGTCGATAGACTTGTTTTCCTTGCATCACTAATCGCTCTCAAGTCCTCGGACAGAAACATCATCTTGGGTATGGATTGGATAACAACTCATTACGCCAAGATTGATTGCTACACTAGGACCGTTCAACTTACACACCCATCCGGCAAGATAGTCAATGTCTTGACCCGAATGGCTGAGCGTCAGCTCTACTCTCTTAATGCCAGCCCTCTACCAGAACTCGAAGATATCCCGGTAGTCCGTGACTTTCCGGATGTTTTCCCAGAAGAACTGCCAGGTGTTCCACCTGACAGAGATGTCGAGCTCATGATAGATCTTATTTCAGGAATTGTCCCAATCTCTAGGAGACCTTATAAGATGGTACCCCTAGAATTAGCTTAGCTTAAGAAACAACTCGATGAGTCCTTGCAAAAGGGTTTCATCCGTCCTAGTTCTTCCCCTTGGGCTTGTCTCGTCCTCTTCGTCAAGAAGAAGGATGGAACGGAACGGATGGTTGTAGATTACCGACCTGTCAATTTGGTCACCATAAAGAACAAGTATCCGCTCCCCAGGATCAACGATCTGTATGATCAGCTCGCTGGATCCTCAGTCTTTTCAAAAATGGATTTGAGGTTGGGTTACCATCAAATCAAAATCAAGAACGGGCTAAAACGGCTTTTGTTACTCGTTTTGGCGAATACTTGTACACCGTCATGTCCTTCGGGTTAACCAATGCCCCAGCCACCTTCTCCCGGCTAATGAATTCTATATTCATGGAGTATTTGGATAAATTCGTCGTGGTATACCTCGATGATATACTCATCTACTCCAAGAACAAGGAAGATCATGCCGAGCATCTAAGGCTGGTATTGACGAAACTTCAAGAGCATCGTCTTTATGCCAAATTCTCTAAATGTGAATTCTGGTTGCCGGAAGCGACCTATTTAGGTCATGTGATCTCTGGCAAGGGTATTGCGGTCATTCCCGAGCGAGTTCAAGCCGTCCTTGATTGGACTCCCCCTGAATCGGTCAAGCAAGTTAGGAGTTTCCTTGGCTTAGCGAGCTATTGCCGA
The DNA here is from genome assembly GCA_902687465.1 of Secale cereale. Lineage (NCBI taxonomy): Eukaryota > Viridiplantae > Streptophyta > Magnoliopsida > Poales > Poaceae > Secale > Secale cereale. Next base: position 106,049,895 of record LR738711.1, on the reverse strand, counting down.
CGCTTCGTCGAGAATTTCTCCAAGGTTGCTAAACCTCTAACTGAGCTCCTCAAGAAAGATAAAAAGTTTGAGTGGACCCCACAATGCGAGTCCAGCTTTCAGGAACTGAAAAGACGCCTGACATCTGCACCCGTACTGGTACCACCAGACTTTTCCAAGGATTTTATTATCTACTGCGACGCCTCGCGACAAGGACTAGGTTGCATACTCATGCAAGATCGTCAAGTGATTGCATACGCATCTCGACAGTTGCGTCCACATGAGGATAACTATCCTACCCATGATCTAGAGCTTGCAGCTGTAGTCCACGCACTCAAAACATGGCGACATTACCTTCTTGGTAATCGCTGTGAAATCTTCACTGATCACCAAAGTCTGAAATACATCTTCACCCAACCGGATCTAAATCTCAGGCAAAGACGTTGGGTTGAGTTGCTCACAGATTACGACTTAGGAATAACTTACACCCTCGGAAGGCCAATGTCATGGCCGACGCACTAAGTCGTAAGTCTTATTGTAACAACTTGATGTTACAAAAAGGGCAACCACTTCTTCATGAGGAATTTCGTAAACTTAACCTTCACATTATTCCTCGAGGATTCCTTTCCACCTTGGTGGCGGAACCTACCCTTACGGATCAGGTCATCAAAGCACAGAAGGTTGATCCGGGAATATCCCGTATTAAGAGGAACATCAAGAAAGGAGTCGCGGGATGTTTCTCAATTGATGATCAAGGAGTCGTACTCTTTAGCAACCGCTTAGTGGTTCCTAAGGTACGAAACCTAAGACGGTTGATCCTTAAGGAGGCTCATGAATCTCCTCTCACGATTCATCCCGGTAGTACCAAAATGTATCAAGACCTACGCCAGAGGTTCTGGTGGACTAGGATGAAGAGAGAAATCGCTCAATTCAATGCTAACTGCGACGTTTGTCGTCGAGTCAAAGCAGAGCATCAACGGCCTGCTGGCACCCTCCAACCTTTAGCTATTCCTGAATGGAAATGGGACAAGATCGGTATGGACTTCATTACCGGGTTTCCCAGGACCAGGAAAGGGAATAATGCTATTTTCGTCGTTATCGACCGCTTCTCCTAAGTAGCCCACTTCCTACCTGTTCGAGAAAGTATAACCGCTAGTCAGCTAGCAGATTTGTATATCTCTCGGATAGTATCACTTCATGGTGTGCCGTTGGAGATTAACTCAGACCGTGGAAGTCTTTTAACCTCACGATTTTGGGAAAGTTTCCAGAATGCTATGGGAACTCATCTCTCTTTCAGCACCGCTTTCCATCCACAGTCAAGTGGTCAAGTGGAACGAGTCAATCAAATTCTGGAAGACATGCTTCGAGCCTTTGTCATCTCTTTCGGTATGGAATGGGAGAAGTGCCTTCCATTTGCCGAATTCGCTTATAACAATAGTTATCAAGCCAGCTTGGGCAAAGCTCCCTTCGAAGTTCTATATGGACGAAGATGTCGAACACCTCTTAACTGGTCAGAAACCGGGGAAAGACAATTCTTTGGTCCGGATATGATCCAGGAAGCAGAAGAGCAAGTTCGCCTCGTTCGTGGGAAATTGTAAACAGCCCAGTCTCGCCAGAAGAGCCAATATGATAGTCATCATAAGGCTGTGACTTTCGAAATCGGCGATAAGGCTTACCTTCAGGTTACTCCTCTTAAGGGAACCCATCATTTCTGTATCAAAGGAAAATTGGCCCCTCGTTACATCGGTCCTTTCGCATTCTTGCCAAACGAGGAGAAGTTGCCTACCAATTGGAACTACCTCCGCACCTCTCCAGAGTTCATGATGTCTTCCACGTATCTCAACTCAGGCGTTGCTTCTCGGATCCTATCCGCGGAGTGGACCACGAAACGCTCGATCTCCAGGACAATCTCACATATCGAGAATACCCCGTTCGTATTCTTGATCAAACCGAGCGCACCACTCGACGTCGTAATATCAAGTTTCTCAAGGTTCAATGGTCACATCATTCCGAGAGTGAAGCTACCTGGGAAAGGGAGGATCGTCTTCGACTTGAGTACCCCACCCTCTTTCCGGAGGAACCCGAATCTCGGGACGCGATTCTTTTGAGTGGGGGTGAGTTGTCACATCCCTAGTCAGTACTTGCATTAGGACTAGCTGGAGTGTGCATCATGTTTACTTTTCAAAGAAACTTGAAATGGGAATGACAGAAACCCCAGCACCCCTCTTCTAACAACTAGGGTCTAATAAAATCTTTTCCAATGTACCCAAAATGCCCTTCAAAAATGTTCATCATTTCTGCCTTGGTCTTAAACCTCTGGCAAAAATGGTGCACAATTTTCTAGGACATCCAAGGTCTTTGGATTAAATCATATGGTATTTGCATTTGGGCATTTAAATGCTATAAAATATTTTATGTGCCCAAATAATCATAAACTAAAATGTTCCATGCTGTTCATATTATATACAGTGGGCATGACTAGTTTTATGAGCTATAAAAATGTTCTGGCATTTTTATTAATTCCACAAAGTTGCAAAAGAAATGAAACAGAAAGTAAATAGGAAAAAAAAGGAAAGCAAACCTACCTGAGCCCACTTACCTGTCTGGCCCAGCCGGCCCAGCCCACCAGGGGCATCCCCGTCTTCTTCGCCGCGCCAGTGCATGAAGCTGCTCGGTGGCGAGCGCCGCCGACGCGCCGGCCACCTCCTGCCTGCCTGGCTGGCCTCCTCGACCCGCTGAATGAAACAGAACGATGCCACGCAGACCCCCCGACCCCCTTGATTGCTCCCTTCTCTCCCTCCCGTCTTCTGGTTCTCTCCCTCGCACCGCCCGAGCGGAGCTCATCGCTGCCGCCGCGTCCACCGAGTCCCCCTCGCGTCTCCGACGAGCCCCCGAGCACCGCCTCGCTGCCGTGCTTCTCTACGCCGAACCACAGCACCCCGGGCGCCTTGGAGCTCCGTCTTCGAGCTCATCTTCTCCGCACGGCCGCCGGACGCCGTCGACAAATTCGCCGGACCCCGTGCCTCCCCTGCCTCGCCAGCAGTACCAGAAGAACCGCGGTGAGCCCCGGTTCCGTTTCCCCCATGCCCTGTCGCCTAACTTGCTCCCTAACAGCACCAGCCACCAGAGCCGAGCGCTCCTCGCCACCGTTCATGGCGCCGCCGTGGCCATAGCGACTACCACTTGCGTCCGAGTGCATCACCGCAGCACATCACCACGAACCAGTAGCAACGAACTGCTGCTCCTGCCGTACGCTGTAACGTCGTTTTCATCGACGCCCGAATTCCGGCCGCCGCCTTCGAGCTCGCCGCCGATGATTGCAGCCACCCCAGCACCTGCCGTTTCCTCCACTAGATGCGCACGAGCCCCAGCTCGCCGTAGAGTCCAACCGCAACTCAAAAGATGGCCTGTAGGCAAAACCCGAGCACCGCCGACGTGTTTGCTCTCGCCGGCGTCGAGCCGCCGGTGGGTTTTGACCTGTTTGACCACGCCTGGACTCACCCCTGTGTCGCTGACATGTGGGGCCGGTCGTTGACTAACTTTAGTTTAGGTTTTATTTAAACACTAATTGCTGTCATTAGTTTAGTGAGTCACAGACATGTGGGGCCCAGCCCCTGTTAACTTTAGTTTAGTGTTAAGCTCTTTTTAATTAGCTCCAGAGACACTGACATGAGGGACCCACTGGTCAGGTTTGACCTGGGCGCCCTGTTGACCTGCTGACGTCAGCATGATGTCATGCTGACGCAGTAAAGGATTTTCTCGGATTATTAGATTAAAAACAATTCAGGAAATTCCATAAAATGCTTTAAACTTCAAAAAAACATATAAATTCAACAGTAGCTCAGATGGAAAAGATTTATATATGAAAATTGATCAGAAAAATCCAATCTTTCCAATGGCACTGGTTTCATGCATGTTTGAGCAAGTTAACCTTGCTGTTTACATTAAAACAAGTTAATGCACTTAAATAAATAATAGTTTGAGTTTCAATTTGAATCTTTTATTCAAATGGGCTCAAACCCTTCTGGTTATAGTTGCATTAGCCCAAAACACATGCATCTTGCCATATCATGAGCATGCATCATATTGTTGCATTTGTTTGCTTATTGATTGTATCGCCGATATTCTCCGTGTTAGGTCCTGCTCTCGAGGATACTTCTGCGTATCCAGCTGAAGAGCAGTATCCGACAACCACTCTGTCAGGCAAGCAATCATTGATCATTCCAATACAAACCCATCTTCTCGCTCCTTCTCTCTTTTACTGCATTAAGGTAACAGCGTGTGAACTGCTACTTGCTGCGGTAGTTGAACCCTATTCCCTTGCATAATCTGTCATTGCCACAGTAAATAGTTGAAACCCACTAGCATGTGTAGGAGTTGATTGAGCCATGTGATGTGTGATCCACCATGCTATTTGTTTATGTTGCCTGCTATGCTTAGAGTTGTGTCAAGTCTGGTTCATCTGGGTGATGGATCAGAGTGAAATGATCATACCGGTAAAGAGAAGGAAGTGTGGAACATATTTGGTAAAGGTATCGATGAAAGGCCATGTAGGAGTACGTGGTGGGTTGTTTCATTGGAACCGTTCATAGGACCCGAGATCTGTATGTGTGGTTCAAGTTCCAGCTACTACCATGCATTGGGCCCGAAACCAATGGACCCTCTCGGCTTATTAATTACCCTCTATCTCTGTCCAGGAGTTGCAACTAGTTTCTGGTGTTTGTAGTTTACTGGTGGTCGTGCACAACGCTGACCCTCGGGGTGGGCTGTGATGCGACAGGTACGTGGCACGGTGTACCGGTTGCCCGTTTGGTGACTCGGGAACCCTGTACACATCATTTGGGGCCGTGAGCGACACCCCGGCCGGATCTCCCCACGGATGGAACCCAAATAGGCGATAAACCTGGACGAGAGACTTGTGTAGTTAGTCAGGTCGTGGCCGACACCCTCGCTGGGCTTCCGCTTGAAGGTTGCCAAGTACATGTCCAGTAAACGGAGATAAGTTGTGGAAGCGTGTGTGAAGAAGTACACCCCTGCAGGGTTACCAATCTATTCGAATAGCCGTTGTTCGCGGTACGGACTACTTGGTTACTCTTACAGTTCATAGACAAGTTGATGGATACTGCTAAAAGCCTCAAGACAAGCATGAGTGCCGTGGATGGCCCTTCCGTAGGATGATGGAAGAGGATCCTCGGTGGTGTATTGTTGTGGTGAGTAGAGGACTCGTGTACGTGGAAATATCTTGCAATCTGTTGAGAGTTGTAGTATAGGTTAGCCAAGCGTCAAAGCTGGCTTTCTGTTATGAACTCCACTACCCCCTGTTGATAATGTTGCATGTATGCTAGGTTCTGTTGTAAGACTTGCTGAGTACTTTTGTACTCATGTTTGCTTAATAACTGTTGCAGAGGAGAACCCTGCCCCTTCTGATGGGTTCTACATAGACGTTGACGTCGACGAGTAGCTTGCTACCCAGACGGAGATCTGGAGCTTGTGGAGGGCCTTGTAGATAGTCAGGCTACACCAAGCCTGTTTTATTTTCTAAGTTGTCTGTACTCAAACATGTAGCTTCCGCTTGTGCTTGTATGACTGTATGACTTGAGTGTTGGGTCATGTGACCCCTACCTGTATGGATATGTTATGTATGGCTCTTGGAGCCTCTTAAATAAAGTACTTTGAGTCATAGAGTTCTGTTGTGATGCAATGTTGGATTTGCACATATTGAGCATATTGTGTGTATGATTGAAATGCTTGGTATGTGTGGGATCCGACACCTAGTTGTTTTCCTTTGGTAGCCTATCTTACAGGGAAATGCCTCCTAGTGCTTCCAATGAGCCTTGGTAGCTTGCTACTGCTCGGAACACGTAGGCTGGCCGGCATGTGTCCTTCTTTGTTCCTGTGTCTGTCCCTTAGGGGAAATGTCACGCGTTGTTCCTTTAAGTCCATGTAGCTTGCTACGACTTGGGTTCATACGTTGATGACCGACACGTTCGTTGCTGGGTCATGGATGCCTGTCTCTGTAATTTAGTGCCACTTTTGGTTGATAACTAGCCAGGTCGGCCCGGGTTCTCTGTCATATGGATGCTAGCGACACTGTCATATACGTGTGCCAAAATGCGCAAACGGTCCCGGGCGAGGTAAGGTGGCACCCGTGGGGATACCGTGCGTGAGGCCGCAAAGTGATATGACGTGTTACAGCTAGATCAGTGTGACTTAGGATCGGGGTCCCGACAACCAGGCCGTTTGTAGGAGCGCGTCGCGGCCCGCAGACATGCAAGTCTGGGTACCCTAGTTCCCAGGACGCCGACAGGAGCACCTCTGCGATTGTTACTGCCCGCTCATCCGGATGTGTACCTCAGTCTGGGTGAAGCCGAAAGCTAGCGTTCTAAAGGGAATATTCGGTCGGTGAATTAAAGATGTTTTTTGCACTCACTCCATTGTGAACCCCCAGAAGCTATACACACTGTGATCCTCACATCACAATTCGGACATGTATACTAATGCATGCACACCCAGGGAAAGGAACCCTTAACGGAACTATTCTCTCTGGAAGATGTTTCTTACTATCCCCATGTAATATAACATAACTAGCCAGATACAACTTGTCTGTTCAAGCAACTATGACCCCTACGCCTAGTTTTCCATGCATACCCCGGTCTATTCGGCCGCGAGGGTATTCGGAAACACTCCGCACCCTCGGGTTTGGAGGTTGAAGCGAAAAGGTGTACCATGACAAATGCTATACAATTCAGCTAGAAGGAAAGTACATATTCACTTGGACTCAAACACTTCCTCCTCTATACCATCCAACAGGCGGTCTAATTTACAATCATGTTGGGAATATTTGGCGGCCACCTCTACTTGGTCATATACTAAACTAACGGGAATTTCTTCCCCATTTGACCCTAGCGGTCCAACCCAGGCCATGTGATTAGGATCCAGCTTGGTATATCGCATTTTCACCATGGCCCAGGCCTCTTGCGCACCTTCTCGGCAGGCTGATATCTTCCACAGTCGGATACGCTGCTGCGCTCCCTTGAACAGCTCTACGAGCTCCTCCATACCTCCTGGAGGGGAGACGGATGGCCATAGAGCCTTGGCAACACTCCGCATCGCCAGCCGAGACTGTTCGTGCACTTGTGACAACCTTTGCAGCAGATCACTTGATGATCCGGACACCTCCTCTTCAGGACGACCCATCAATATACCTGCAATCATAACTATATCAGTTCCATTTCTCTCCGAACTACTTTAAAAATAGTTCAGACACATACTGAATATGCCGCCTCGCAGCTTCTTGTTCTCCTTCACGGAGTCGGCTAGCTGGGCTCGCGCATATTTCAATTCCTCACCCAATGCAGTGTTGGAATCCTATAGCTTGTTTTTCTCCCCTCTAACTCGGGTAAGCAAAGCTCGCTCGCGGCGTGTAGCCTTTTCGCCTCTTTTTCTCCCTCTTGGGCGATCTTCAACTTCTCTTCAAGTTGTTCGGGCGATCCTATTATGCGATTAGCAACAGTATACGTACAGTTGGTATATACTTATTGTTCCTCGATGGAGGGGAATGTTACCAGAAGATGCCTTCTTGAAGTTTTCCAGTTCGGTGGTAGCAGCATTTAGCTGCGCTCGATGCTGCTCCAGCTCTTAGGCTAGCAGACCATTCTTCTCTGTAAGGGCCTCATTATACAACGATCCTTAAATCATTTGTACCAATTGCTTTCAGTCTCGGGGGCTACGGGCATATAGTTATCCTTTTTTGGACAAATAATACGTACCTGCACATCTGTCAGATATTGTTTAGTGGCTTTTCTAAGCCCATCTCGAGCAGCTCGGATGTATGCGTCGCCCGAGCTGAAGGCATTGAATGCCTCTTCCGAGAACTTGGGGTCCCGTAAGACAGCCCCGAACCGCCAATGATTCATGGCGCTCTATACTTCCGAGTTGGTGACGGACACATCTTCCGAAACCTCGGCTGAAGGACAATCCGGCGATATTTCCACACCGGCCCCCGTCTCTCCGGCGGGATCTAAATCCCGGTTATCGGGAGCATGACCGGCCGGACCCCCGGACATAGTCCGGCGAACCTTTTTCCTGTAACAAAACAAACGCACAAGTCACAGTTGGATGTGATCGCTGAAAAACATATTTATCCATACCTCTTCGATGAAGGCCTGGCTGTGTCTTCACCGGCCTTCCTCTTCGAAGGCTTGCCCGGCGTGGGAATCGATCGCTTCGGAATCGCTGAATGCCTCCCCCGTGGAGCACGAGAGAGTGCGGTGGGTGAGGCTGGATAAGAGCACTCTTTTAAAAGAGATGTCTCTTGATTGCTTACATGTGAAGCGGGAAGAAGGCCAGTGTAGTCGGCAGTGATGGCCACTTCTATGCCATCATAGCTCATCTGGTAAAACACCCCCTCCACGAGCACCACGAATATATCCGGATCCTCTTCAAAACCGGGATCAAGCTCCTGGTTGTGGTTCTCCGGCTGTGGGGCGGGACTATGAAGTCCTTCAGTGACCTTTCGGCAGTGCTGTCGTAACAAACAGATTAGAAATCTGTCAAAGGTGACCCGGAATTGGAATGAATAAAACAGAGGGGTTGGGCTTACCCAACTGGGGGAATTGTACATAGAATACCCATCTCTGTGCTTAATGCGAAGAAATTCCTCTTCCTCCCCTTTGAGCAGCTCGGCCAATATCTTGGCCAGAGCAGCGGGGGTATCCGGACCTTTCTGGCCACAGCAGGAGGCGTCATCCTCTCCATTATAGTGCCACATTGCGAGCCCTCTCTATTGAAGCGGCTGAACCCCTCGCACTATGGAAGTCGCCATAACCTCGACTATTGTGAGTCTGGACTGAGCGAGCATGTTTATCTTGCTCATAAGCTAACGAACTTCCGCCCTGTCATCCTCTTCAGGACTCTGGGGACGCCAACTGTGGCGTTTCTTCAGCGGAACTCTCGCAAATTCAGGAAGACCATTTCGAACTGGGTCGGGAAGCACGACGCCTTCAATGTAGAACCATTCGGAAGGCCATTCTTCATATGCCTTCCTTGGTTTGCCGGACAGGTATCCGGTGTCGGCTATGCGCCATATTTTGGCTCCGCCCACTTCAAATATTGACCCCTCATGGTTGCGCAGGACAAGACATAACAACTTCCTCCACAGCTCAAAATGGGCCTCAATGCCCAGAAATAATTCGCATAAAGCAACATAACCCGCGATATGCAGGATGGAGGCCGGAGTAAAGTTGTGCAGTTGGAGGCCATAATACTCCAGAAGCCCGCGAAGGAATGGATGGATTCGAAATCCGACACCTCTCAGAAGATAAGGGACGAAGCACACTAGTCCCTCCGGATGGATTAGGGAAATCTTCAGCCTGAGCCCCCCCGTTGACAACGGTCAATCCTGCTCGAACAGGGACCAAATCCGCGGGAGGAAGAAATCCTTGTGTTTGCAACTTCTCAAGCTGACCATGGGGTACGGAGCACCTCACCCACTCGCCTTTTTCTGGGCTGCAAGGACGGGAAGAGGAGCGAGAGGCGCTGGCCATGTTGGAATGGTCTTTTCTAGCGATCTCTGTGGATTTTTTCCGCGTGGTGCTGAACGGATCTGGGATCCGATCTCTTTAAATGGATGCTCTTTTTCTTGGTTAGGGTGTTATATGTAAAAATGCCTTGACCTCTCGCATTCGCTCGATACGTGGAAGCTGAAGCTGTTGATGCACAGAAGCCGAGGGATATAACATTAAATGGAAGGCTGGATACATCACTTTGAGGTCATCGGAGGAAGAACCCGCCTTGCAATGCCGAAGACAATCTGCGCGCCGGACACCTCATCATTGAAGCCTGGTTCGAGGGCTACTGAGGGAGTCCTGGACTAAGGGGTCCTCAGGCGTCCGGCCAGTTAGCCATGGGCCGGACTGATGGGTCGTGAGGATACGAAGATCGAATATTCTACCCGTGTCCGGATGGGACTCTCCTTGGCGTGGAAGGCAAGCTTGGCGATCAAATATGAAGATTTCCTTTCTCTGTAACCGACCTTATGTAACCCTAGATCCCTTCGGTGTCTATATAAACTGGAGGGCTTAGTCCGGATCGCGAATACACATTACCATAGTCATACAGGCCAGGATTCTAGGGTATAGCCACTACTATCTCGTGGTAGATAAACTCTTGTAATACTCATATTCATCAAGATCAATCAAGCAGGAAGTAGGGTATTACCTCCATAGAGAGGGCCCGAACCTGGGTAAACATCGTGTCCCGAGTCTCCTGTAACCATCGACCTTAGACGCAAAGTTTGGGACCCCCTACCCGAGATCCGCCGGTTTTGACACCGACAACGGTGAGGACTGTGTGTCCGGGACTGTGTGTCCTCAGGTTTGAATACCTAGCCGCCCTAACCAGACGTACAGTTGTCACATCAATTGGAACTGGTCTACCAAATCCTTGTCTTCACCAAGCTACTGGTTCTATCTCTTATCTCTCTTTACTTACTGTTTGTCTTCGTGAAGTCATTGCCTGCTTGCATTATCTGATTGACTTCACTGCGTGAAGACTGTTGTTGTTTGGCTTCATACTATATTCCATCCTGATCCATACTACCTAGCTGCTGATAGTCTTCGTCTTTTCACTTCAATACTTACTTGACTATGGCTTGTGTAGTGTAGTCTACCTTCCGCTGCATTTCAATAGGTTCATTTCTATCGTTTGTCTTCAAAGCCCCCGTGTTTTGAAGACTTTCATAAAAATCGCCTATTCACCACCCCTCTAGTCGATTACTATCACTTTCAATTGGTATCAGAACAAGGTGCTCCCTTGTTCTGTGTGATTCGGTTTAACCACCTGGAGTTTTAGCTATGTCGACTGCAGGGATAATCAATGTCTCCGCTGCGTGCCCTGCCTTCGATGACACTGATTACCCCTACTGGAAGAACAAGATGTGTATGCATCTTGAAGCCATTGATGTCGATCTCTGGTATGTCGTCAAGAACGGCGTTCCCAAGGTCGGCGAAGGTGTCACTGCTGCTGATTTCAACTGGACTCGACTGCCAAGAACATCATCTGTGGTCATCTGACCAAAGGACAGTATGGTCGTGTGAGTGCTCTGGAAACTGCGAAGCTAGTCTGGGACTGGCTCTCCAAGGTCAACGAAGGCGTCTCAACCCAGAGAGACTCAAGGATAAGTATTCTTCGCAACCTCTTCAACCGCTTCAAGAGAAATGACAATGAGAATGTCCAGCTCACATTTGACCGCCTCGCTGATATCACAAATGAGCTTCACGCACTCGGCGCCACTGAGATCACCAAGCATGAAATCGTCAAGACACTCTTGAGATCGCTTGATAGCTCATTTGACACCCTAGCCCTAATGATTCAAGAATGCCCTGATTTCAAGACTCTCGATCCATCTGACATACTTGATAGACTCAACACACATGAGTTCCAGCTATCTAAGAAGAGAGATATCTATGGTCCCAACTATGGCCGAACTCGCGCTTTGAAGGCATAGGTTGTTTCCTCATCTGAAGAAGAATCTGACTGCAGTTTTGGGGATCCCGAAGACATTGGAAATGAGCTTGCTATGCTTGTGAAGAAGTTCTAGAAGTTCGCTAAGAAGAAAGGCTTCAGAAAGTCTTCAAGATCCAGGTCAAGAAATGATGAAGCTTCCACTCAGGACTACAGGAAGAGAACATGTCAGAAGTGCAAGAAACCTGGTCACTACATCTCTAAGTGTCCATAGTGGGACAATGAGAATAGGAAGAAGAAGAAGAGCAAGGAATATTATTCTGATGACAAGAAGAAAAAGAAATTCTCAAAGTCTTCTTCAAAGTCTTCGTCGAAGTCTTCATCACACAAGAAGAGCTCATCAAGCAAGGCTCGTGCATTTGTTGGCAAGGAGATGGATTCAGAGGAGGAGTCCGCTTCTGAGGCGGAGGTGGAGTCTGAGGAGGAGTCAGATTCAGGCGTGGCAAGCCTGGCTCTAGCTTCAGCATATGTCACCAAGTCCATCTTCAACACTGAAGACAATGACCTTGTCACCATCACTCATGCTAATGACGAGGATAACTCTGCTCCCACCTACTGCTTCTGTAACATCCCAAATTTTCAATTTGGAATGTTATACATAGATCATATTGCATTTGCATGTTTTTGCATTTTTGTTCCTGGAGTTCCTCGAAATTCCAAGCAACTCAAGGACCTACGGAGAGAGTTGGGGATTTTACCGTTTTCGTATTTGAGTTCGCTCGAATACCGGTTCGAGGACAGTGTGATTCTAATTATTTTTCTCTCCTAAAAATATTTATAAATAAAATATATGAGCGGAGATAACATGACTTCTCCAAAATAACAGAAATATTGGAGGAAAAATATTAAAATCACTTTTGGTATTTTTCTGGTTTTATTTTCGGATTTATTTGCATAGGAAAAATACGCGTTTTTGAAAATCGCATTTAGGTCCGGGAAAAATGTTCACTTTGTCCTAAATATTATTAGAGGACGGTGAAAATTTATTTCGGAAATTTTGGAGTCCGTTTGGTATTTCTTTCTTTAATTTTCTGCGCTGGGACTCTATTTAAAAAAAACGGAAACCGACTTAGACTTGTAAAGGACCTGGACTCTGGGCTTTATATAGCGCCAGAGCCGGCCCAACTCGCCCCGCCCGCCCCAGCCGCCTGAACCCTAGCCCGAAGCCGCCGCCACCGGAAGCCGCCGTCGCCGCCGCCTCCCACCGCCGCCGCCTCCCGCCACCCCGCCGCCGCCGCCTCTCGCCGCCGCGCTGAGCCGCCGCCGCCCCGCCGTTAGCCGCAGCCGGCGCCTCCGCCCGTCGCCGGAGTTCGCCAGAGTTCGACGGAGTGAGGTAGTTTTTTTCGGTTATTAGATCGGTTTTGTTTAGGAAAACCTAGATCCATTTTTTTTAGAATAGATCGGTTCGGTTTTTTTTATTTTCCGCCGGTTTAGTTAAATAGCAGACGTTCGTCCGTACGTTCGTTTTAACGAACGGTTTTCGTTAGTTAACTGCAGACAGTGAACGTTCGTTCGTTAGCCTGTTCGTCGTTTTTCATTTTCGGGGTATTTATCCACGATTATTCCGATCGCGATTTCTGCCCTGATCTTGTTTTTCGTTTTTCTTTTCGCTCGAGAGTCGGAATCAGGTGATTCAAAATCCCAGATCTTCGTCTCGAAGCCCTCTTTATGTTAGATCAACTTGAACAAAGTTTTGGCTACTGTAAAATTAGACTTTAGGCCAACTAGTAATTCAGAGCTCGTTTCTTTTGTAGTTTGACTTTCGTTGCTTCTTTCGAGTTGATTCTTTTTGCAAACCGGAGTTCTTAAGTTGAACTTTCTGGTTAGATCTCTTATTTGAGTTTTACCCATGCATTAGTTAAGTACTTATTGTATACTTGTTTGTTTGATTGTGATAGAGTACCCGGAGTGCGCCGCTTGCTACTTTGAGTCTCTAGGTTTTGCGGATCATCAGCAAGGCAAGTAACACTTTGATCATACTTTCCAATTACCCAGTTTTCATTGCATTAGTCAAACCCTCACATATTGCATGAGTAGGATCAATTAACTTGTGGGATTGGGAAGTAGATTGAGGTAGTACCTATTACCTGCATTACATTCAAACCCTTGGGAGTTACTTCTACGTTTGCTGTTAGGACATGCTATGCTCGTAGACGTGGATTGGGTGAGTGAAATCCATGACAGATGTGAGATTGTTTAATTAATGATTCAACTTAAGGTGGCAACATTAATACACATCTGGGTGGATTGAGGCATCTGGGTATTCCAGGATTGCCTGTTTTTCTTTGGGACCGCCACCAAGGCTCAAAGGGATCATGAGATTGTTCATACTAGAAACTTCCGTGTGCAGCCACAATGCAATTATGGGCTCTAGCATAGTATGAGAAGTTGTGCGAACTCTTACAGTGGTGGACTAGCAGATGTAGGGGATGTAGGTTGGTACGGTCCGCCCGATCGTAAGGTGCTAGCGCTTCTGAAAGACTATGTCTCGGTCATCCGTTTCTCAAACACCATGCAGTGCGAGAAACCAAACGGAGGCGATCGAGTCTTGTGGGAAAAGTGCACAAACCTCTGCAGAGTGTACAAACTGATCATGATTAGCCGTGTCCCCGGTTATGGACGTCTTGAGTATCTTGTACTTGGATTTTCATGTGCATCTCAACATGTTACTTTAATTAATTTTGTTGGGTTTAATGATGAATTTTAATTGGGGTTGAGAGGATGTCTATCTTCTCAACGATGTTTCAACTACCATGATAGTTAATTAAAATGCATTCCTTTGAAGTAGGGAAAAATTGGCTTTACGCAAAAACTTAACCATAGAGCTTTCCACCAGCCAAATATTGCATATAGTATAGCTTTACTTTCATTGCATTCTCTTGTGTTATCTTGCCAGCATATTCCATGTGCTGACCCGTTTTTCGGGCTGCAACGTTTCATGTTGCAGACTTTTCAGACGACGAGTAAGATGCCCTTTTAGGTCGTGGTTCTATACTCAGTGATGCCGCTGGAGTTGATGGACTCACTTATCTTCCAAGCCTTCCGATGTTATCGTGTTAGATGGCCTTCAGCCATATTATTTGTAATAAATTCATCGTTGGACTATCGATGTAATAAGTGTGTGATTGCTACTCTGTTATAAATCCTTCAAGTACCGTGCGTGTCAGCATTACTGATCCAGGGATGACACTGATGCACGGAGATCAGACTGTTTGAGGTCTGGTCGCTACAAGATGGTATCAGAGCACACGCTGACTGTAGGACACGACCACTAAGGCAAGCCCTAGAACACAATTCACTCTTCTCTTTTTTCACTCCTCATCTTTTCTACTCTTTAGGATGGTGGAAGCAAAGCACAAGTTCATGCAACCAGATGATGACACGCCATTTGGACAACACCTGAAGGAAGTCACAAGATATCTCAACATTGGATTACCAAGTTTCACCGGAACCTACAATGCCACTCTACCCGAGGAGGAGCGTTGGTTGATTCAAGCCCAAGTTCCAGGAAGGACGTTCGCACCCGTCACCTCACTCATAGCCTTTTCCTTTAATGCACCTACATGGAGCCTAGGAAGGAGCATGGCAGCCCACATTGCTGTGGGAAGGATTGGAGAAGTCTACAAGCAGGAGCTAAAGGACACCATCTACTAGATTTGTGGACGCCGAGATGAGAATTGGGATATGATTAGCACCCGGAAGGGTATGTCCATTGCAGCATTCATCCAGGAGTTGAACCACCACATTCGTCGCCAGGAGCACCAGATGTGTGCTGGGATGATAGATTTGAAGAAGGCCCTAAATAGGAATTTGGAATTAGAGGAAGAACTCAAGTCTACACGCGACGGATATGAGGAGGAGATGAAGATACTTGTGGAGAAGAATGATGATTTCACCCGGAAGTTAGGGATACTCATGGGAGAAGAAGACGAGGAAGAAGAACCCAAGGAGATTCCACCGGAAGATTATATCATCATAGATGACACGGATTCTGAAGCTGAGGATAGCAAGGATGAAGACTATGAAGATGAAGCTGGAGCAGATATTATGGAATCCTCTGCCGATCAATATTTTTAGATGACCACCCTCTGACTAGTAGTTTACCTCCATATATTAGTTTTAGAGCACCTTTGTAACGAACGTTAGATTTGTAAGATCTTGTTTGAAATTGATTGGTGTGATATGATTGTGTAGGATCGAAGAAGTAGGTCTAGAGGGGGGGTGATTAGACTACTTGACAAGATAAAAAATCTGCCTTTTGGTTGAACACAGTTTTAGGCAGTTTTGCAAGTAAGATCAAGTCAAGTAACATACTACACATGCAATTCTAGAGTATGGGCAACGGAAAGTAAATTGCATATATAGTAAAGAGAGGTGGAGAAGATCAAACGCAGTTTGGTGACACGGAGATTTTTGTCGTGGTTCCGATAGGTGGTGCTATCGTACATCCACGTTGATGGAGACTTCAACCCACGGAGGGTAACGGCTGCGCGAGTCCACGGAGGGCTCCACCCACGAAGGGTCCACGAAGAAGCAACCTTGTCTATTCCATCACGGCCTACGCCCACGGAGGACTAGCCTTACTCGGGGTAGATCTTCACGAAGTAGGCGATCTCCTTGCCCTTACAAACTTCTTGGTTCAACTCCACATCATCAAGACGGAGGCTCCCAAGCGACACCTAACCAATCTAGGAGGCACCACCCCCCAAAAGGTAATAGACGGTGTTGATGGTGATGAACTCCTTGCTCTTGTGCTTCAGATGATAAACTCCCCAACACTCAACTCTCCTCACTGATATGGCTGTGGTGGAAGAAAGATTTGAGTGGAAAGCAACTTGGGAAGGCTAGAGATCAAGTTTCATATGGTAGGAATGGAATGGCTTGATCTCAACACAAGGGTAGGTGGTTCACTTCTCAGAAAGTGTATGGTAGGAATGGTGGTACTTTCTTATGGCTCTCCTCACGAATGAGGAGGGGGTGGAGGGGTATATATAGCCTCCACACAAAATCCAACCGTTACACACACATTTGACCAATCTCGGTCAGACCGAAGTGAAAACTCGGTCAGACCGAAAGTTCAAATATAGTGAACGTTGGGATTTTCGGTGGGACCGAAAATACCATCTCGGTGGGACCGAAAGTGTTTCTGATATGAACGTTGGAAATTTCGGTGAGACCGAGAAAGAAAACTCGGTTGGACCGATTTGAGAAAGAGCAGGAACATGCCAGAATCGGTTAGACCGAAAATTGATTATCGGTGAGACCGATTTGATCCAAGACAGAAGCTTGTCCATTTCGGTGAGACCGATAATACAAACTCGGTTATTCCGAAATGATGTGAAGTGGTTACAGAAGGTTGGCAGTTCAGTTCCGGTGTGACCGATCTCAAACTCGGTAAGACCGATTTTTCTAGGGTTTGGAATATGGCAGAAGTGGTTCATCTCGGTGGGACTGAGTTGAAAGAATCGGTGTGACCGAGATGTTAGGGTTTGTAGAGATAACTTCATCTCGGTGAGACAGAGTTGGTTTGACCGAGATTACTTATGGGTGTGTGTTAAGTAGTGAATAGTGCTGATAGTTGAGGGAGTTAGATCACCAAGCACTTGAGCAACAAGAACATTAACACAACCTCATCCCCTTTTAATAGTATTGGCTTTTCCTATGGACTCAATGTGATCTTTGATCACTAAACCAAAAATGGAGTCTTGAGCTTTTGCCAATGCTTGTCTTAGCACTTGAGGGGTCCACTTCTTCAATCATCTTGCCATACCAATGTGATTGGGTTTCCTGAAACATACTTGATAAAAGTATTAGTCCAACCACAAAGTATGTTGTCATTAATTACCAAAACCACCCGGAGAGCAAATGTGCTTTCAATCTCCCCCTTTTTGGTAATTGATGGCAACACACTAAAATTATACTTAAACAAAACATCAAAGCTTATTGAAAGAAAGACAGAATTATCATAAAAGCTTTGACAAGCATGTAGTACACAGGCTCCCCCTACAAGTGTGCAAGATTTTCATATATTATGGTTTTGGACTACCACAAGCACACAAGAGAGATAAGCAAGATGTGCTACATGCAGCTTGGCTATATGCATCAGAGCAGAAGAAAAGGAATTGAGTGATAATGCATATGTGCATGGTGATTTCTTGCAAACAAGTATTTACAAGCAAGTCACCATCATGCACATTCTGCAAGATGCATATACTTACCTTGAGGTTCCTTGACATTGTACCTGAAGGGATAAACTTGAGAAAACAAGGTTAGATAACACAAGAGTATTCCTTCAACCAACTGCAAGAACATCAAGAGTACCAAGCCAGGGAGGACATGTATAAAGAGTGTCTCATATTTGAGCACAGGCTTGAATCAGCAAACATGTCTCCGAAGCTAAAAGATTTTCAATGAACTCTGAGAGATTTTGCTTTTCATAGGATATCAATTGTGAAGATTCCTCTAAGTCTTCTCCCCTTAAGCTAAAAGATTCCATGAGATACTGTAGGATCGAAAGTAGGTCTAGAGGGGGGGTGATTAGACTACTTGACAATATAAAAAATCTGCCTTTATATCATGCAAAGTTTTTGGCAGTTTCACAAACAAGATCAGTTCAAGTAACACCCTACACATGCAATTCTAGAGTTTATGCAGCGGAAAGTAAATTGCACATGTAAAAGAGAGGTGGAGAAGATCAAACGCAGTTTGGTGACACGGAGATTTTTGTCGTGGTTCCGATAGGTGGTGCTATCGTACATCCACGTTGATGGAGACTTCAACCCACGGAGGGTAACGGCTGCGCGAGTCCACGGAGGGCTCCACCCACGAAGGGTCCACGAAGAAGCAACCTTGTCTATTCCATCACGGCCTACGCCCACGGAGGACTAGCCTTACTCGGGGTAGATCTTCACGAAGTAGGCGATCTCCTTGCCCTTACAAACTTCTTGGTTCAACTCCACATCATCAAGACGGAGGCTCCCAAGCGACACCTAACCAATCTAGGAGGCACCACCCCCCCAAAAGGTAATAGACGGTGTTGATGATGATGAACTCCTTGCTCTTGTGCTTCAGATGATAAACTCCCCAACACTCAACTCTCCTCACTGATATGGCTGTGGTGGAAGAAAGATTTGAGTGGAAAGCAACTTGGGAAGGCTAGAGATCAAGTTTCATATGGTAGGAATGGAATGGCTTGATCTCAACACAAGGGTAGGTGGTTCACTTCTCAGAAAGTGTATGGTAGAAGTGGTGGTACTTTCTGATGGCTCTCCTCACGAATGAGGAGGGGGTGGAGGGGTATATATAGCCTCCACACAAAATCCAACCGTTACACACACATTTGACCAATCTCGGTCAGACCGAAGTGAAAACTCGGTTAGACCGAAAGTTCAAATATAGTGAACGTTGGGATTTTCGGTGGGACCGAAAATACCATCTCGGTGTGTCCGAAAGTGCATCTGATATGAACGTTGGAGATTTCGGTGAGACCGAGAAAGAAAACTCGGTTGGACCGATTTGAGAAAGAATAGGAACATGCCAGAATCGGTTTGACCGAAAATGAATTATCGGTGCGACCGATTTGAGTCAAGGCAGAACCTTGCCCACTTCGGTGAGACCGATAATGCAAACTCGGAAATTCCGATATGATGTGAAATGGTTACAGAAGGTTGGCAGTTCAGTTTCGGTGTGACCGATCTCAAACTCGGTAAGACCGATTTTTCTAGGGTTTGGAATATGGCTGAAGTGGTTCATCTCGGTGGGACTGATTTGAAAGAATCGGTGTGACCGAGATGTTAGGGTTTGTAGAAATAACTTCATCTCGGTGGGACTGAGTTGGTTTGACCGAGATTACTTATGGGTGTGTGTTAAGTAGTGAATAGTGCTGATAGTTGAGGGAGTTAGATCACCAAGCACTTGAGCAACAAGAACATTAACACAACCTCATCCCCTTTTAATAGTATTGGCTTTTCCTATGGACTCAATGTGATCTTTGATCACTAAACCAAAAATGAAGTCTTGAGCTTTTGCCAATGCTTGCCTTAGCATTTGAGGGGTCCACTTCTTCAATCATCTTGCCATACCAATGTGATTGGGTTTCCTGAAACATACTTGATAAAAGTATTAGTCCAACCACAAAGTATGTTGTCATTAATTACCAAAACCACCCGGAGAGCAAATGTGCTTTCAATCTCCCCCTTTTTGGTAATTGATGGCAACACACTAAAATTATATTGAACGAGACATCAAAGCTTATTGAAAGAAAGACAGGATTATCATGAAAGCTTTGACAAGCATGTAGTACACAGGCTCCCCCTACAAGTGTGCAAGATTTTCATAGATTATGGTTTTGGACTACCACAAGCACACAAGAGAGATAAGCAAGATGTGCTACATGCAGCTTGGCTATATGCATCAGAGCAGAAGAAAAGGAATTGAGTGATAATGCATATGTGCATGGTGATTTCTTGCAAACAAGTATTTACAAGCAAGTCCACCATCATGCACATTCTGCAAGATGCATATACTTACCTTGAGGTTCCTTGGCATTTGTACCTGAAGGGATAAACTTGAGAAAACAAGGTTAGATAACACAAGAGTATTCCTTCAACCAACTGCAAGAACATCAAGAGTACCAAGCCAGGGAGGACATGTATAAAGAGTGTCTCATATCGAGCACAGGCTTGAATCAGCAAACATGTCTCCGAAGCTAAAAGATTTTCAATGAACTCTGAGAGATTTTGCTTTTCATAGGATATCAATTGTGAAGATTCCTCTAAGTCTTCTCCCCTAAACTAAAAGATTCCATAAGATACCAATTGTGAGTAAGATACCAATTGTGAGAACAAGGGGTGTGAAGGAAAAAGCAAAATCAAACGAAAGATGCCAATAGTAAATGAGAATGATGTCCAAAGTAAAACATGACAAAGCTTTGATGTGATTCTCTCCTCCTTAAGATAAGATTGCTTTTCTTCCCTAAGTCTTCTCTTCTCTCCTACTCCCCCTACTCCCCCTAAGTTCTCTCCCCCTTTGACATCAAGTGCCGAAAAGGACAGTAAACTAGGTAGGACAGGAAAGATGGAAAGAAAGAAAGAAAGAAAGAAATGGGATCCTTAAGAATCACAACGGGACAAACAAGAACATTCATAAAGAAACAATTTGAGTCCAAATTTGAGTCCTCTCCTCCTTAAAATTTAAAATTTGAGTCTGAATTTGAGTCCTCTCCCTCTTTGAAAATACAGAAAGAATTCAGCTCACTTTGCGAGGAGTATTTCAAAAGATTTGCAATGAATTTGTAAAAGATTTTCAAGGGATTGATCAGAGCCATAAAAGGATTTCCAGAAGGATATTCACAAAGAGACATAAGAAAAGAAATAAAAAGATTCTTCAAAAGGATTTTCATCTAGGAACCTTTTTTTTTTTTAAGAAAACTCAATGAGAGAACATAAGAGAAAACAGAAAAACTCCAAAAGCATATGTACTTCATCTAGATAAAGGTCGGCGACAAAGTCACCTATGTTTGAGTATATCGACTTAGGAGTCAAATGAGGACATTTGATCATAGGTCATACTCATCGTTTAAGCTCAAAATGGGGTTGCCATTTTTCGATTAAGCATTTGATGTGATCACATCTTATGGAGCTGCTTGTACTCATGACTTTGAGCAAAGCTCCTCAAAGATGTGAAGAACATACCTTGGGCTTGTTGATGCTTTACTCATGTAGGTAAGCTTGATGTAGGTGCTCATTGAATGTGAGGTTGGAGCGCCATTTCTACTTGTGTAGTTCATCTTCCTACATGGGTTAGGCAAGCAAGGAAATACTCGAGAATATCCAAGATGACAAGAGTGAAATACTAGATGTATAAGGTGTCAAAAAGGATATGTGGAATTTTGTTCCTTGAACTCAACATCCCAAAGGGCTAGATACTTGGTCAATGACAAGATTACTCATGAATTGAGTGTGTGGTAATCTTGTGGAATGTAGATCATCCAAGTACCTGCAAGGAGTTAGATGCAATACAAGGAGGCA
Organism: Secale cereale; assembly: GCA_902687465.1. NCBI lineage: Eukaryota > Viridiplantae > Streptophyta > Magnoliopsida > Poales > Poaceae > Secale > Secale cereale. Next base: position 106,028,365 of record LR738711.1, on the reverse strand, counting down.
AATGTGTCCAAGACATATGATTATCATCATAAGAGAAATATCAAGGATTAGTCAAGAGGCTCATGCCTTGCATGCATCAATGGAGTTATCACTCCAAGTTTGAAGCATCAATGATGTTCAACTCACTCCTTAAGCGACAAAACACTTTCTCATCAAGAGGTTTTGTAAAGATATCAGCAAGTTGTTTGTCAGTACGAACATGCTTAAGATTAATATCACCCTTGGCAATATGATCACGAATAAAATGATGACGAACTTCAATGTGCTTTGTTCGAGAGTGTTGCACGGGATTGTGTCCAATCTTGATTGCACTCTCATTGTCACAAAGCAAGGGAACACGTCTCACATGTATCCCATAATCTTTAAGCGTTTGTGTCATCCATAGTAATTGAGCACAACACGAACCAGCAGCAATATATTCTGCTTCGGCAGTGGATAATGATACAGAATTTTGTTTCTTGGAAGACCAAGATACAAGGGATAGACCAAGGAATTGACACGTACCCGAAGTTGACTTTCTATCAACCTTGTCACCGGCATAGTCCGAGTCGGAATAGCCAACAAGATCGAAAGAGGCTCTCTTAGGATACCAAATGCCAAAGTTTGGTGTGTGTATCAAGTATCTCACTATCCTTTTAACAGCTTTAAGATGACATTCTTTAGGGGCTGCTTGATATCGCGCACACATGCAAACACTCAACATTATGTCAGGACGAGAAGCACAAAGATATAGTAGAGAACCAATCATAGAACGGTAAACCTTTTGATCAACGGGTTCTCCATCTTTTGTCAAGTCATTATGTCCACTAGTAGGCATGGGGGTACTCATACCTTTGCTTTCTTGCATGTTGAACTTCTTGAAGAGATCTTTGGTGTACTTTGTTTGTGAGACAAAAGTACCCTCCTTAGATTGCTTGATTTGCAACCCAAGGAAGAATTTGAGTTCACACATCATGGACATTTCATACTTCTCCGACATGAGCTGTCCAAACTTCTTGGTAAAATGGGGGTTAGTTGAACCAAAGATAATATCATCAACATATATTTGGCACACAAATAGTTCACCATTAACCCTTTTTGTGAACAGCGTTGAGTCTATCTTTCCAATCTCAAAGCCTTTTTCAAGAAGAAAGCTAGTTAAGCATTTGTACCAAGCTCTAGGGGCTTGTTTAAGACCATAAAGAGCTTTATGCAACTTGTAAACATGATTAGGCTTTTTGGGATTCACAAAACCGGGAGGTTGTTTAACAAATACTTCCTCCTCAATTTCACCATTTAGGAAAGCACTTTTGATGTCCATTTGATAAAGAGTAATATCATGATGATTGGCATAAGCAAGAAGAATGCGAATGGACTCAAGTCTAGCAACGGGGGCATAGGTCTCACCATAGTCCATACCTTCGACTTGTGTGTAACCTTGAGCTACGAGACGAGCCTTGTTGCGGATGACTTGTCCATCTTCATCTTGCTTGTTCCGAAACACCCATTTGGTTCCAATGATGTTTTGATCATCGTTGGGCTTCTCTACCAAAGTCCACACCTTGTTCCTCTCGAAGTTGTGTAGTTCTTCGTGCATAGCGTTCACCCAATCCGGGTCTTTAAGTGCTTCTTCTACCTTCATAGGTTCAATACTAGAGATAAATGAGTAATGCTCACAAAAGTTAGCTAAGCGAGTTTTAGAGCGAGTAATTCTCCCGGAGTTGATGTCGTTCATCATTTGTTCCACGGGATGATTCTTCTTGACTCTTGCTCGGACTCGGGATAGCTTTTGTTGATGTTGTGGCTCAGCTTCCTCATCATCTTCATCTTCCTCTTCTTCTTCTTCTTCTTCTTCTTCATTGTTGTTGGTGTTGTCTTGAGGTGGTGGAGAAGGAGGTTGTGGTGGATCTTCTTGTTGCATTTCCTCATCTTGGTGAGTTCCACTTGTGGAGGCCTCCATGTTGCCTTGAGGTTCATCTCTCTGTGAGGTAGGTGGCTCCACATATGTAGATGAGGTACTCTCCTTCACTTCCATGGGACGGATCTTCCCGATAGATAAATCTTGGATTGCTTCCGATGGGTCCTTGTCTCCTACATCAATAGGCATTTGCTCTACTTGCGAGCCATTAGATTCATCAAACTTCACATCTACCGTCTCTTCAACCTTTCGGGTGAAATTATTGTAGACACGGTAGGTGTGGGAGTTTGATCCATAACCAAGGAGAAAGCCTTCATGAGATTTAGGAGCAAATTTAGATCGACGATGCTTATCAAGGATATAGCATTTTGAACCAAAGACACGAAAGTATCCCACTTGGGGTTTGTTACCGGTGAGGAGCTCGTATGATGTCTTGCCGAGAAGCTTATGAAGGTAAAGTCTGTTGATAGCATGACAAGCTGTCTCGACCGCTTCTCCCCAAAAGTGTTTCGGTGTCTTGTATTCATCAAGCATCGTTCTTGCCATCTCAATGAGCGTTCGGTTCTTCCTCTCAACAACTCCATTTTGTTGAGGAGTGTACGTAGCCGAGAACTCATGTAGAATTCCTTCCTCATCGAGAAAAGAGTCTACATTGGCGTTCTTGAACTCCGTTCCATTGTCACTCCGAACTTTCTTGATCTTCACCTCAAATTGATTTTGGGCCTTTTTGGCAAAGGTCTTGAAGATCCTCTGAACCTGCGATTTATCATCAAGGAAAAATACCCACGTAAATCTGGAATAATCATCAACTATAACTAGACCAAAGGAGTTACCACCAAGGCTTTTGTAAGCATTGGGACCGAAGAGATCCATATGAAGAAGCTCAAGCGGTCTCCTAGTGGTCATGATGTTTTTCACGGGATGACTTCCACCAACTTGTTTTCCTGCTTGACAAGCACTACAAAGTCTATCTTTGTCAAAGAAAACATCTTTAACACCAAGAATATGATCACCTTTGATCAGCTTGTCTAAATTACGCATACCAACATGTCCTAGTCTTCTATGCCACAACCAACCTTTAGAGGATTTAGCAATGAAACAAGCTCTAGGTTGGGCTTTCTTAGTGAAATCAACAATATATAGATCACCTCTACGGATACCAGTAAAAGCCATGTTTTGATTATCACGACGAAAGACTTGGCAATCTACTTTGGTGAATAGCACATTGAATCCAAAGTCAGCTAATCTAGACACGGAAAGTAAATTGTATCCAAGAGATTCTACAAGCATGACATTTTGAATGGAGCTATCATGAGATATGGCCACCTTACCAAGGCCAAGTACCTTACCCTTGGAGTTGTCTCCAAAAGTCACATACTTGCGTGGGCCATCATTTTTTGCAAGCTCTCGAAACATGTCTTTGTCTCCGGTCATGTGATCGGTGCATCCACTATCAAGAATCCACTCTTTTCCACCGGACATGTAGTTTCTCATATTTGCCATAAGATTGAGACTCTTCATGACTTTGTCTAGCTCGGTGTCCGAATCGGAATAATCATCATCCTCATGCTCATCATCATATTGACCCATAGATTGTTCATCATCAACACCTAGGTCAATTTGATAAGTATTTGCATTAGTTTGGTCAATGGAATAATAATCTTCGGAATGCAATGCAAGAGCATTTCTAATGATAACATTGATAAGACCGGGATCACCCTTCTTTTTCATAAGATCACGAAGCTCAAAGAAGCATTTATCAAAGTTAGGATCATTGGGGTGCAACCTATCAAATTCAATAGTCTTGTGTAGAATTTCATCAAGACTTCTCAAAGAGTAGTCCGGATAAAGTTCTTCCAAGAACTTCCATATAGCATAGGCACACTCAAAGTTTGTAACAAGATTAAGCAAGTCATCAGGTAACCCTCTAATGATAAGATTCACAGTTCTAAGGTTACGAAGCAAATCAAGCTCTTCATCCATGGTAGGGTGCAAGGGATCAACAGGAGGCACATAGGGGGTCTCAACATATTTGCACAAATTGTACATTTTAAAGATACTAAGCATTTCAGACCTCCAAGAGTTATAGAACCTTCCATCAAGAACAGGCACTCTATGGCTAACACTCCCATCCGTAGACACGTCCATCTTCCTCCAATGGTGTGTAAACCAAAGCAATGGAGACCAAAGCTCTGATACCAATTGTAGGATCGAAGAAGTAGGTCTAGAGGGGGGGTGATTAGACTACTTGACAAGATAAAAAATCTGCCTTTTGGTTGAACACAGTTTTAGGCAGTTTTGCAAGTAAGATCAAGTCAAGTAACATACTACACATGCAATTCTAGAGTATGGGCAGCGGAAAGTAAATTGCATATATAGTAAAGAGAGGTGGAGAAGATCAAACGCAGTTTGGTAACACGGAGATTTTTGTCGTGGTTCCGATAGGTGGTGCTATCGTACATCCACGTTGATGGAGACTTCAACCCACGGAGGGTAACGGCTGCGCGAGTCCACGGAGGGCTCCACCCACGAAGGGTCCACGAAGAAGCAACCTTGTCTATTCCATCACGGCCTACGCCCACGGAGGACTAGCCTTACTCGGGGTAGATCTTCACGAAGTAGGCGATCTCCTTGCCCTTACAAACTTCTTGGTTCAACTCCACATCATCAAGACGGAGGCTCCCAAGCGACACCTAACCAATCTAGGAGGCACCACCCCCCAAAAGGTAATAGACGGTGTTGATGGTGATGAACTCCTTGCTCTTGTGCTTCAGATGATAAACTCCCCAACACTCAACTCTCCTCACTGATATGGCTGTGGTGGAAGAAAGATTTGAGTGGAAAGCAACTTGGGAAGGCTAGAGATCAAGTTTCATATGATAGGAATGGAATGGCTTGATCTCAACACAAGGGTAGGTGGTTCACTTCTCAGAAAGTGTATGGTAGAAGTGGTGGTACTTTCTGATGGCTCTCCTCACGAATGAGGAGGGGGTGGAGGGGTATATATAGCCTCCACACAAAATCCAACCGTTACACACACATTTGACCAATCTCGGTCAGACCGAAGTGAAAACTCGGTTAGACCGAAAGTTCAAATATAGTGAACGTTGGGATTTTCGGTGGGACCGAAAATACCATCTCGGTGTGTCCGAAAGTGCATCTGATATGAACGTTGGAGATTTCGGTGAGACCGAGAAAGAAAACTCGGTTGGACCGATTTGAGAAAGAATAGGAACATGCCAGAATCGGTTTGACCGAAAATGAATTATCGGTGCGACCGATTTGAGTCAAGGCAGAACCTTGCCCACTTCGGTGAGACCGATAATGCAAACTCGGAAATTCCGATATGATGTGAAATGGTTACAGAAGGTTGGCAGTTCAGTTTCGGTGTGACCGATCTCAAACTCGGTAAGACCGATTTTTCTAGGGTTTGGAATATGGCTGAAGTGGTTCATCTCGGTGGGACTGATTTGAAAGAATCGGTGTGACCGAGATGTTAGGGTTTGTAGAAATAACTTCATCTCGGTGGGACTGAGTTGGTTTGACCGAGATTACTTATGGGTGTGTGTTAAGTAGTGAATAGTGCTGATAGTTGAGGGAGTTAGATCACCAAGCACTTGAGCAACAAGAACATTAACACAACCTCATCCCCTTTTAATAGTATTGGCTTTTCCTATGGACTCAATGTGATCTTTGATCACTAAACCAAAAATGAAGTCTTGAGCTTTTGCCAATGCTTGCCTTAGCATTTGAGGGGTCCACTTCTTCAATCATCTTGCCATACCAATGTGATTGGGTTTCCTGAAACATACTTGATAAAAGTATTAGTCCAACCACAAAGTATGTTGTCATTAATTACCAAAACCACCCGGAGAGCAAATGTGCTTTCAGATTGTGTGTTTGCTCATGTGCATATGGGTAGTGATTTTCCCTTAGACCTCTTTTCTATTCTAATCTCTTCCCTCTACACCCATCAGATGCCTCCAAGACGTGAATTCGAGTTTCCCCCTCAGCTCACCCAGTTGATCCAGCAGCAGAACACCCTGATGCAACTTCTTGTCCAGAACACTCAGAACAACCAGAACAACAACAACAACAACCCTCCACCACCACCACCTGTGGACAACCTGACACGTTTCTTAAGGTTGCAACTACCTGTGTTTGCAAGCAGCATCGAACCAATTGTGGCCGATGACTGGCTACGCAAGATTGGAAGGGATTTGACCACCGCCAATTGCTCGGATGCTGAGAAGATGCGATTTGCCGCACACCAGTTGTCTGGACCAGCCGCAGCATGGTGGGAGAATTACACAGCCACTTACCCCGTAGCCAATGTGACTTGGGATCAGTTTCAGCAAGCTTTTCGTACCGCCCATGTCTCAATTGGAGCCATGAGTATGAAGAAGCAGGAGTTTCGCAATTTGCGCCAAGGGAACCGTACTGTGGCCCAGTACGTGGATGAGTTTAGTACCCTATCTCGTTATGCCCCAGATGATGTGGCTACAGATGCCAAGAAGCAGGAGAGATTCATGGAAGGGCTGAATGATGAGATGAGTGTACAGTTGATGGTGGCAACTTTCAATAATTACCAGGAGTTGGTTGACCGCGCCCTGATGATTGAAAGGAAGCATCAACAGATCGAGAGTCGCAAGAGGAAGTATGGGCAAGGAAAGTATAATTCTGGAGCTCAGCAGAAGCCCCGTTTTACTCCTAGAGCGGTAGGACAGTTTCAGCATACCCATGGAGGAAGTAGCTCACACAACCACAATGGCACCAAGAATGGAAACGGGAATGGAGCCAATGGAAACCAGAACCGCCCTACACCGTCCACACCCACCAAGAGGGATTTTAGCCATGTCACTTGTTACAAGTGCGGGAAGACTGGACATTATGCCAATGAATGCCCAGAAGTTAAGAATGGGAACGGCAATGGAAGCGCCGGGAAGAAGCCCAACCCGTTCAACAAAGGACAAGTGAACCACGTGACTGTGGAAGAAGTAGAGGAGCAACCAGATGCAGTTATAGGTAAGTTCTTAGTTAAGTCCTTTACTGCACTCGTTCTTTTCGATACTGGTGCATCGCATTCATATATCTCAAGGGGATTCGTGGATAAGTATAAACTGCCGACCCAAGCCCTTAGATCGCCCATGTTAGTAACCTCACCAGGAGCAGAGTATATGGCTAAGTCATGGTGTGATCAGCTGCCCTTAAGGATTGGTAATTACACATTCCCTTCGGACCTAATAGTATTGGAATCTCAAGGACTGGATGTGATATTAGGCATGGATTGGTTATCTAAGTATGAAGGGAATATTTAATGTGCCAGTAAGACCATTTTGCTTACTACGCCGGAAGGAAGAAGGATCAAGTATGTATCCCGGCATGAGTCAAAGAGGAGTATATTAAATTCCTTGTCAGGAGTTGTTCAGGAGGAAGTGCTAGTAGTGAAGGATTATCTGGATGTGTTTCCAGAGGAGTTACCTGGCATGCCACCGGATAGAGATATAGAGTTTTTGACTGAACTTTTGCCAGGCACCGGGCCAATTTCTAAGAGACCATATAGGATGCCCGCAAAGGATTTGGATGAAATTAAGAAGCAAATTAAGGAGTTACTGGATAAAGGATTCATACGCCCAAGTTCTTCGCCTTGGGGTTCGCCAGTACTTCTAGTGGAGAAGAAGGATGTATCGTTAAGGATGGTTGTTGATTATCGAGGATTGAATGAAGTAACGATCAAGAACAAGTACCCATTGCCAATGATAAATGATCTGTTCGATAGATTGCAAGGAGCTAAGGTCTTTTCTAAGATCGATCTACGATCAGGGTACCATCAATTGAAGATCCGAGAGCAGGTATGGGTTGTGCGAGTATACCTTTATGTCGTTTGGTCTGAGAAACGCACCGACATACTTTATGAACCTGATGAACAAAGTGTTTATGGAGTATTTGGATAAGTTCGTCGTAGTGTTCATAGATGATATTTTGATCTTCTCGAAGGATGAAGAGGAGCATGCAGAGCATTTGCGTTTGGTATTGGAGAAGCTCAGAGAACATCAGTTATATGCCAAGTTTAGCAAATGTGAGTTTTGGTTGAAGGAAGTCGGATTCCTCGGACATGTTATATCCGAAGACGGAATAGCAGTAGATCCCGCCAAGGTGGACACTGTGACCAATTGGGAAGCACCGACGACCGTTGGAGAGATCCGGAGTTTTATTGGACTCGCAGGATATTACCGGAGATTTATCAAGAATTTCTCGAAGATTGCAAAGCCCATGACGGAGTTGTTGAAGAAGGACACCAAGTTCAGTTGGACAGAAGAATGTGAGGCCAGTTTCCAGGAAATGAAGAAAAGGTTGGTCTCATCCCTTGTGTTGATTCTGCCAGATCAACATAAGGATTATGAGGTGTACTGCAATGCTTCACGTCGAGGACTTGGAGCTGTTCTTATGCAGAAAGGAAGAGTTGTTTTGTATGCTTCACGACAACTAAAACGTCATGAGATGAACTATGCCACCCATGATTTGGAGTTAGCAGCCGTAGTGCATGCATTGAAGACGTGGAGACATTTTCTCATTGGGAACCATTGTGAAGTATATATGGATCATAAGAGTTTGAAGTACATATTCACTCAGAAGGAGTTGAATCTTAGGCAAAGCAGATGGCTGGAACTCATTAAGGATTATGACATGAGATTGCATTATCATCCTGGAAAGGCTAACGTAGTAGCTGATGCGCTAAGCCGTAAGAGCCATGTCAATACCCTAATGATGGAGGAGTTTCCAAAGGAGTTAGCCGAGGACCTACGAGAACTACGTTTGGAGATAGTTCCGAGAGGCTATGTAGCAACACTAGAAATACAGTCTACCCTGATGGATAAAATCAGAGAAGCTCAGAAAGCGGACAAAGAGATTGTCGCTATAAAGGAGAAGATGAGCGAAGGAAAAGCTAAAGGTTTTCGTGAGGATGAACACGACACCTTATGGTTTGAGGATCGAATCTATGTGCCCAATGACCCGGAGATTAGGAAGTTGATTTTACAGGAGGCCCATGATTCACCATACTCGATTCACCCAGGAAATACTAAGATGTATTTGGATTTGAAGGATATTTTCTGGTGGACCGGTATGAAGAAGGATATTGCGGAGTATGTAGCAGTTTGTGATGTATGCCAGAGAGTAAAGGCAGAACATCAGAAGCCAGCCGGATTGTTACAACCTATGCCAATACCCGAATGGAAGTGGGAGAAGCTTGGCATGGATTTTATCACCGGATTGCCCAGGACCAAAGCAGGATATGATTCAATCTGGGTAGTAGTAGACCGATTGACGAAGGTAGCCCACTTTATCCCTGTGAAAACCACGTATACCAGTGCAAAGTTAGCTAAGATATACATGACCAGAATTGTATGTCTGCACAGAGTTTCGAGGAGTATCGTATCAGATAGAGGAACCCAATTTACCTCAAAGTTCTGGAATCAGTTACATGAAACCTTGGGTACCAGATTAGAGTTTAGCACAGCGTTTCACCCGCAGACAGATGGACAGACGGAGAGAGTCAATCAGATTCTGGAAGATATGCTAAGAGCCTGTGCATTAGATTATAGATCTAGTTGGGATGACTATTTGCCCTACGCGGAGTTCTCATACAACAATAGTTACCAAGCCAGTTTGAAAATGGCACCGTTCGAGGCATTGTATGGAAGGAGATGTCGAACACCGTTGTCGTGGGATGAAGTTGGAGACCGACAGCTGTTTGGACCAGACTTAATCAAAGAGTCTGAGGAGAAGGTGAAGTTGATTCGAGATAGACTGAAGGTAGCTCAGTCCAGGCAGAAGAGTTATGCCGACTCGAAGCGCAAGGAGATAACCTATGAGATCGGAGACAGAGCATACTTGAGAGTATCGCCTCTGCGAGGAGTTAAACGTTTCGGAGTTAAAGGGAAGCTAGCCCCGAGATTTGTGGGACCTTACCGTGTTTTGGAACGCATGGGAGAGGTTGCCTACAAATTGGAATTGCCTGAAGGATTGTCAGGAGTGCACGACGTGTTTCACGTTTCGCAGCTTAAGAAGTGCCACGCGGAGATGGCCGATATACCGCTTAGGGACACAGTACCCCTGGAAGCAATTCAGTTAGACAGTGATCTGACTTACGAGGAGAAGCCTGTTAAGATTCTCGAATTTTCGAGCAGAGTTACACGCAGCAAGGTTATCAAGTTTTGCAAAGTTCAATTGAGTCACCACACCGAGGAAGAAACCACCTGGGAACGAGAAGATGATCTACGCAAGGACCACCCACACCTGTTCTCTAGCCAAGTCGAATCTCGAGGGCGCGATTCATTCTAAGGGGGGTAGGTTTGTAACATCCGAAATTTTCAATTTGGAATGTTATACATAGATCATATTGCATTTGCATGTTTTTGCATTTTTGTTCGTGGAGTTCCTCGAAATTCTAAGCAACTCAAGGACCTACGGAGAGAGTTGGGGATTTTACCGTTTTTGTATTTGAGTTCGCTCGAATACCGGTTCGAGGACAGTGTGATTCTAATTATTTTTCTCTCCTAAAAATATTTCTAAATAAAATATATGAGCGGAGATAACATGACTTCTCCAAAATAACAGAAATATTGGACGAAAAATATTAAAATCACTTTTGGTATTTTTCTGGTTTTATTTTCGGATTTATTTGCATAGGAAAAATACGCGTTTTTCAAAATTGCATTTAGGTCCGGGGAAAATGTTCACTTTGTCCTAAATATTATTAGAGGACGGTGAAAATTTATTTCGGGAATTTTGGAGTTTGTTTGGTATTTCTTTCGTTAGTTTTTCTGCGCAGGGACTCTATTAAAAAAAACGAAAACCGACTTAGACTTGTAAAGGACTAGGACTCTGGGCTTTACATAGCGCCAGAGCCGGCCCAACTCGCCCCGCCTGCCCCAGCCGCCCGAACCCTAGCCCGAAGCCGCCGTCGCTGGAAGCCGCCACCGCCGCCGCCGCCTCCCGCCACCCCGTCGCCGCCGCCTCCCGCCACCCCGCCGCCGCCGCCGCGCCGAGCCGCCGCCACCACCTAGCCGCCGCCGCTGCCCCGCCGTTAGCCGCAGCCGCCACCGCCGCCCCTCGACGGAGTTCGCCGGAGTGAGGTAGTTTTTTTCGGTTATTAGATCGGTTTTGTTTAGGAAAACCTAGATCTATTTTTTTTTAGAATAGATCGGTTCGGTTTTTCTTATTATTTTTCGCCGATTTAGTTAAATAGCGGACGTTCGTCCGTACGTTCGTTTTAACGAACGGTTTTCGTTAGTTAACCGCAGACAGCGAACGTTCGTTCGTTAGCCTGTTCGTCGTTTTTCTTTTTCGAGGTATTTATCCGCGATTATTCCGATCGCGATTTCTGCCCTGATCTTGTTTTTCGTTTTTCTTTTCGCTCGAGAGTCAGAATGAGGTGATTCAAAATCCCAGATCTTCGTCTCGAAGCCCTCATTACGTTAGATCAACTTGAACAAAGTTTTGGCTACTGTAAAATTTGAATTTAGGCCAACTAGTAATTCGGAGCTCGTTTCTTTTGCAGTTTGAGTTTCGTTGCTTCTTTCGAGTTGATTCTTTTTGCAAACCGGAGTTCTTAAGTTGAACCTTCTGGTTAGATCTCTTATTTGAGTTTTACCCGTGCATTAGTTAAGTACTTATTGTATGCTCGTTTGTTTGATTGCGATAGAGTACCCGGAGTGCGCCGCTTGCTACTTTGAGTCTCTAGGTTTTGCGGATCATCAGCAAGGCAAGTAACACTTTGATCATACTTTCCAATTACCCGGTTTTCATTGCATTAGTCAAACCCTCACACATTGCATGAGTAGGATCAATTAACTTGTGGGATTGTGAAGTAGATTGAGGTAGTACCTATTACCTGCATTACATTCAAATCCTTGGGAGTTACTTCTACGTTTGCTGTTAGGACATGCTATGCTCGTAGACGTGGATTGGGTGAGCGAAATCCATTACAGATGTGAGATTGTTTTATTAATGGTTCAACTTAAGGTGGCAACATTAATACACATCTGGGTGGATTAAGGCATCTGGGTATTCCAGTATTGCCTGTTTTTCTTTCGGACCGCCACCCAGGCTCAAAGGGATCATGAGATTATTCATACTAGAAACTTTCGTGTGCAGCCACAATGCTATTATGGGCTCTAGCATAGTATGAGTAAGTTGTGTGAACTCTTACAGTGGTGGACTAGCAGATGTAGGGGATGTAGGTTGGTACGGTCCGCCCGATCGTAAGGTGCTAGCGCTTCTGAAAGACTACGTCTCGGTCATCCCTTTCTCAAACACCATGCAGTGCGAGAAACCAAACGGAGGCGATCGAGTCTTGTGGGAAAAGTGCACAAACCTCTGCAGAGTGTACAAACTGATCATGATTAGCCGTGTCCCCGGTTATGGACGTCTTGAGTATCTAGTACTTGGATTTTCATGTGCATCTCAACATGTTACTTTAATTAATTTTGTTGGGTTTAATGATGAATTTTAATTGGGGTTGAGAGGATGTCTATCTTCTCAACGATGTTTCAACTACCATGATAGTTAATTAAAATGCATTCCTTTGAAGTAGGGAAAAATTGGCTTTACGCGAAAACTTAACCATAGAGCTTTCCACCAGCCAAATATTGCATATAGTATAGCTTTATTTTCATTGCATTCTCTTGTGTTATCTTGCCAGCATATTCCATGTGCTGACCCGTTTTTCGGGCTGCAACGTTTCATGTTGCAGACTTTTCAGACGACGAGTAAGATGCCCTTTTAGGTCGTGGTTCTATACTCAGTGATGCCGCTGGAGTTGATGGACTCACTTATCTTCCAAGCCTTCCGCTGTTTTCGTGTTAGATGGCCTTCAGCCATATTATTTGTAATAAATTCATCGTTGGACTATCGATGTAATAAGTGTGTGATTGCTACTCTGTTATAAATCCTTCAAGTACCATGCGTGTCAGCATTACTGATCCAGGGATGACACTGATGCACGGAGATCAGACTGTTTGAGGTCTGGTCACTACAGCTTCATGGCACGCGGTGCCAAGGTAAACTCACGCGATGCTTGCTTTCAAACATCAAGTGAAGATGACTTTGAATGTGAATCTAAACCTAGCTACATAGCACTTGCTAAAATTGCAACTGAATAACAGAAAGCTATGGAACATATTCAAAAATTGCTAGACAAAAGCGATGACCTGTTGGACGCGGAAATGACCCGAACTCACTCCTTAATTGAAGACATTAAAAATCTTCATGTTAAGTACGAGGAACTTGAAAGTCGTCATGAAACGCTCTCAAAAACTCATGAAAAGCTCTCCTGCGATTATCTTCAAAGGAAGCAAGAACTTGAGAAATTGAGAGCGGCTCATGAAGATCTTCAAAAGGAGAACGAGTCACTTCGCGCTCAACAGATCAATCCCGCTCAAGAAGGATTTGAACCACCAGGTCTAAAATGCCTTGAGCGTGATAACGCTACCTCTGTTGCTGAATGTTCTACTGCTGCTATTGTTGCAATATCTTCAATTGCTGATGTGGTAACTAACCCCTCTGCTAAGGATACCACTACTATTGCTGATGAGAATGCCAGGTTGAAGACATTGCTTGAGATAGGAATGTACAAAAGTCTCAAAAGGCATCAGACACTATGTGATGTCCTCAAGAAACAGATACTGAACCGAATCCCTAGGAAAGAGGGTGTTGGATTCGAGAGGAAAATGAATGTTGATGGGGTTCTTACTGGAAGCCTGAGCAGTACCCCAAAACCACATGGGTTGCTGCAAAGGGACCTTTAGTGGATCTGTCTACTCTATCTGGCTTCACTTGTGCTAACCCGATTATCATTGATGAATCCTTTGATGCAAAATATAAACTGTTTAAGAATCAGAATGGTGAAGTGTTTGCCAGGTATATTGGTACTAACTGCAGGAATGGGCCACCTATGAAGAAGATCTGGGTGCCCAAAAGTTGTCTTGAGAATCTTCGTGTGAATGTCATCATGACACCACCTGGGAAGAAGACAAACCACAGACCAAAGGCTTCATATGGTCCAAAGGCTTCATACTGACAGAGGACTCAACAGAGTCACCCTAACGCCAATGTTTTGCAAGGAAATCATACCCAGACCTATGAATATGAGTGTGTCTCCTCAAACCGCTATGTTCATAAAACTAAGAACTTTTCTGCTTATTCATATGAGTATTATTCACCTCCTGCATGGCTATTAGCTAGGGCTCCAAAGCCGAAGTTCTCAGATGCTGCAGTTAGACTCATTGCTTCTAAGCCACCCCTGAAGATGTGGGTGGCTAAGAAAAATTAACTCTCTTTTGGAGGGAAAAGTCTCCAGCCGGGAATCGAAGGCGTCTGATGCTGATGCTGGGGACCTAAAACATCTTGTGGGACGCAAGATAAAATGCCCAAATGGTCTTACTATGTATTTCGTTCCTGAGTTCCTTGATGATCACCCTGTTTATCCTAACCAAGATCTGAACTTTCATAATCCACTCGTTCGTCAAATGTTTATGCTTCACAATACCCTTGGTGAAGCCTATCCCCATAACTGCACTTTAGGTTATGATACCAAAGGCTTCAGAATGGATTATGGACAGTGGATGCACTAACCACATGACTGGTGATCGAAGTCTTCTCATGGACTCAGCCTTACTTCCATCTGACAAAAGTCACATTACATTTGCTGACACTGGTAAAAGCAAGGTATTGGGTCTAGGTAGAGTTGCAATCTCAAAGGATCAGCACATGGACAAAGTGATGCTTGTTGAATCCCTTGGTTTCAACTTAATGTCTGTCTCAATGCTTTGTGACCTAAACATGATTGTGATATTTGGAAAATACCGTTGCCTTGTGCTAATGGAATCTGACAAATCTCTAGTCTTTCAAGGGTATCAGAAAGTTGATCTGTACATGGTAGATTTCTCAGTAGGTTCATAGTTGGCCGTATGTCTTCTAGCAAAAGCTTCAGAGTGCTGGCTCTGGCATCGGAGGCTAGGGCATGCTGGCATGAGGAACTTGACCTTGTCGCGAAGAGTAAACACGTTGTTGGCATCGAGGGCTTCAAGTTCAAGAAGGATCACCTGTGTGGTGCCTGCGAAGTTGGAAAGATGACTAGGGCCAAGCATCCCTCGAAGACAATCATGACGACATCACGTCCCTTCGAGCTGCTTCACATGGACTTAATTGGCCCTACTCACTACTCTACTTTCACTACTACTGCTTGCCTCTATGGCTTCGTCATTGTTGATGATTACTCAAGATATACATGGGTGCATATAATCCTCTACAAGAATGAAGTGCAGGATGTCTTCAGACGATTCGCCAATCATGCCATGACGAACTATGGCATCAAGATCAAGCATATCAGAAGTGACAACGGCACAGAATTCAAGAACACCGGCCTCAACACTACCTCGATATGTTGGGCATCAATCATGATTTTTCTGCTCCATATACAATCCAGCAGAATGGCATCGTGGAGCGCAAAAACAGAACCCTCATTGAGATGGCACGGACGATGCTTGATGAGTACAAGACTCCAAGGAAGTTCTGGCCTGAAGCCATTGATACTGCATGCCACATCATCAACCGTGTTTATCTTCATAAGCTTCTAAAGAAGACATCCTATGAGATCCTAACTGGTAAGAAGCCAAATGTCAGTTACTTTAGAGTATTTGGTGCTAGGTGTTGGATCAAGGATCCACATCACACTTCAAAATTTGCACCGAAAGCACATGAAGGTTTTATGCTTGGCTACGGAAAGGATTCACACTCCTACAAAGTCTTCAACCTCTTTCACTATAAAGTGGTTGACACTGTAGATGTGCAGTTCGATGAGACTAACGGCTCGCAAAGAGAGCACCTGCCAAATGTGCTAGATGAAGCTACACCTAGTGAATCCATCAAGATGATGGGTACTGGAGAAATCATACCATCAGAAGCTCAGGCTAAATAAGAAATCATCATTGCACCAAGTCAACCTGAAGACAATGCTCAGCCTAAAGCCAATACTGCAGATGAAGACAATGATCAGCAAGGGCAAAATCTCCGTCCAGTTCATCCTCGTGTTGAAAATGAAGTACAGATTGAGAAGATAATTGATAGCATCAATGCACCTGGTCCACTCACCCGTTCGAGCGCAACATAGCTAGCAAATTTCTGTGGACCCTTTGCATTTGTCTCAATACCTGAACCCAAGAAAGTTGCTGAAGCCTTCGTGGAACCTGAATGGATTCAAGCTATGCAAGAAGAGCTTCAACAGTTCAAGCTGAATAATGTGTGGGAATTGGTCAAGCGTCCTGATCCTCGCAAGCACAACATCATAGGCACCAAATGGATCCATCACAACAAACAAAATGAGCATGGTCAAGTTGTTAGAAACAAGGCACGTCTCGTTGCTCAAGGTTACAACCAAGTTGAAGGGATTTACATCGATGAAACATTTGCTCCCGTGGCTAGGCTTGAAGCCATTCGCATACTGCTAGCCTATGCCAACCATCACAGCATTCTTCTCTACCAAATGGATGTGAAGAGTGCCTTTCTCAATGGCAGGACTGAAGAAGAAGTGTATGTTGCACAGCCACCTGGCTTTGAAGATTTAAAACATCGTGATATGGTATACAAGCTCAACAAGGCACTGTATGGCCTCAGACCAGGTCCTCGCGCTTGGTATGAGACTCTCAAAGACTTCCTGAAGAGCAAAGGCGGCAAACCTGGTTCTCTAGATCCTACACTCTTCACGAAGACATATGATGGATAACTATTTGTGTGCCAAATCTATGTGGATGACATTATCTTCGGCTACACTGACAAGAGATACAGTGATGAGTTTGGACACATGATGCAAGAGAAATATCAAATGTCCATGATGGGTGAACTGAAATTCTTCCTCGGTCTTCAAATTCGTCAGCAGAGCAATGACATCTTCATATCACAAGAAAAATATCTCAAAGATTGCCTGGAGAAGTTTGGAATGCGAGATTGCAAAGGATACATGACGCGAATGCCAACCAAAAGTCATCTGAGTCCAGACGTCAATGGTAAAGAGTTCGATCAAAAGGTATACCGCTCCATGATTGGTTCTTTACTCTATTTATGTGCATCTAGGACAGATATAATGGTTAGTGTTTGCATGTGTGCCCGATTCCAAGCGGCACCAAAGGAATCTCATCACTTAGCTGTGAAGCGAATTCTTCGATATTTGGCTTACACCCCTACACTAGGATTATGGTATCCAAAGGGCTCAGAGTTTGATCTAGTTGGATTCTCATATGCTGATTATGCTGGTGACAAGGTTGATCGCAAGTCCACATCAGGCACATGTCACTTTCTTGGACGATCTCTTGTCTGTTGGTCTTCAAAGAAGCAGAACTGTGTATCTCTCTCCACTACTGAATATGAATACATTACTGCTGGATCTTGCTGTGCTCAGCTTCTGTGGATGAAGCAAACTCTCAAGGACTATAGTATCCACTTGAAGCATGTGCCACTCTACTGCGACAATGAAAGCGCCATCAAGATTGCCAACAACCCAGTTTAGCATTCGAAGACAAAGCACATTGAAATCCGTCATCACTTTCTCAGAGATCATATCATGAAGGATTATATTGATATCATTCACGTCAACACTGAAGAGCAATTGGCAGATATCTTCAGAAAGCCCTTGGATGAGAAAAGTTTTTGCAAGTTGCGGTGTGAGCTAAATATCTTAGAATCCTCGAATGTCCTGTAATTGGACACACATCCTAACATTTATGTATGTTGATGACTTAGATGTGCAACACACGCAGTAACGTATATCTTCAATCAATGAAGACATACACTCTAAGTGTGAATACATTAACGCAGAATTTGACTTCGGAGCGCCTCGATAATTGTGCGTCGTGTCTAGGTCTAATATTCCCTATACGGTGGGTAACGCCACCACCAATATCTTTTGAAGTGTTTCAATTGGCGTCACATTTAAATGTTTTTGCATTGGTTTGTCTTCAACACTGATTTGACTTCAAGGTTTATCTTCGCTTTGTTGAGTTGGTCTAATGCATATATAGACTTCTGTACTGTCCTCTACATCATTCACTTATAGCTATGTTTTCAGATTTGAATCTTTATTGATCTAAGTGAATGTGATCGGACCCTGACCCCTTCTATGCTTCTACCTCAAGTCTACCTATCCAAATCATATGCATTCTATTGAAACTGTCGATTGTCTTCTCTGAATCCTTGTCAGCAGAAGACACAAAGACAAAGAGTTAACTCCGTTTTTAATGCTATATCTTGATTGCATGAACACCAGAGAAGCCGGACGACCACCCCAACAATCCAGGCGTGCGTGGGAACATGGAACAACTTCCAATGAGTTGCATGCATGCCACATTTCCTTCAGATGTGAACCGCCAGGGGCACCTGCGTAATTACGCTGTGCTGTCCCTTTCCTTATAAATACACAACTCACCACGGTCATTATTTCTTCTCCCACCTCAGCACCTCACACAAACCCTAGTGCCTTCACTAGCTCGCGTCGGCTCCAGAGACGAAGCGCTTAGCTGTCGCGAATTCTTCGACGCCGTTCTCACGCCGGCCTCGGATCTCGTTCTCTCCGCCGCCGCTGTAGGTGTCTTCCGTCACCGAGTTAGGGCACGGGAGATTGAACTGCTCGGCCTCTCTCTTTCGACCTCGTACAACAGTTCGTCAAGGGTAAATAAAACTTACTTTCTACTGCATTTTCTGATCCCTCAAGTCCATACACTTCAAACAAAAGTGGTTTATTGTCTTACAAATCTGGATCCGTCCTTGTCTGCATCTCATAACTTGCTAAGGATATTCACTTATGCTTCATAACCAGTTAGATTCCTCACTTGTACTTATTCATGGATTCGTACAAATCTGGAACCAACTCTCATCAAATAAGTGAATGTCTTCGCACTATGAGGTCAATGTCTTCAATTGATTTATCTTCAAAATCTTCTAAGAATGCATATGACCTCTTCCCCTTCCCTCGCACCTCTAATCCTGTCGTAGGTACATGTCTGTGGGAGAATCCCTTGGTTCTCATAGTCTGCATTCATTTGCAGAGTTCATACAGCGTCATATTCACTCACCTGAAGCCAGTTCTTGTCTGTCCAGTAAGAGGAAGCCATTCACTATATTGAAGCCATTCAGTCTGAATATAATGGCCACAGAGAAGTCGGCTAGAAAAGCCGGCAGGCAGCGTCGTGGAGACACAACTAAGGATTTTCCTCCAGATCTCTTTGAAATGTACAAGACATATCCTGAAGAGAGCTATGGGTAGCGCAAGACTCGAATCCAATGGATTCGAAGATATTGGGCAGAGGAATTGTTCAAATACAGATTTGTGACGGACGAATATGCTGAGAAGAACGCTATCAAGTGCCCACGGGAGATATTTTGTACAAAAATCTGCAGCCCAAGTCCAAGTCTGAAGCCATTGCTCAAGGCTTCTACCCATGCATGGTCAAGGACCGAAGCCAGAGAATGCCGACCCATCATCTATATTATGGTGTCGTGAAGACAATCTGTTCAAGCGCAACTACAAGTTTGCCAAAGATTCTGCTGGGAAGAACAAGAAAGATCTAGGAGTTAACTTCAACCTAGGTCCATCTGCACCAAGGGCTGATGGCACACGCAATGCCAATCCCAATGTCATCGGCCCCTTTGGAAGCTTTGACGGCCTCATCTCCTACATCGCAGCTCAGTGGGCCACTATGGACCATTCTGCTGATGACGCTGACTTTGAAGAAGCGCCATCCCCACCTAAGCCGCAGAAGATGAAAAAGACAAAGGCTTCAAAGTCCTATGCAACTCCAAATGCTTCAAATGTGAAGCAATTGGCCACAACACCTCCTGAACCCAGTGTGCAGTCTGAAGACTTGTTCGGGTCTCGAAGAAGACTGAGAAGTCCAAGACCAAGAAGCCCAAGAACATTTTAGGGCATAACCTAACTCATGCTGCCGTTCTGCGCAATGAGGAAAACACCATTGATCTGTCCAGTGATGAAGATCTTGGTGACGATGCTCTCGAGATGTTGATCAAGAGCAAGGAAGAGGCTGAGATCTTCCAACATCTGCCCCTCTTTGATGTTGATATTTTGAACAACTTCATCGATGAATGGTTTGATGACCAAAACATCAGTATTGATGATCTGCAGCTGCAAGTGGGCATCAGCGTCACATTTCACGGCGCTATTGGAAATGAATTAGCCTTAGCTCAGAAAATCGTTGAGCTCAAGAACAAGATTGATTATGAGAAGGCTCACTTCAAGAAGCACATGGCCAAGCTCCGCATGACTGATGTGAAAATCTTCAAGAATATGATGAATGACCTCAAGGCTGAATTCAACAAGAAGCATGAAGAAGCCAAAGGCTCACGCGAGCGCATGAAGCACTTTGCATAGAAATGTGTTCAAGCACACAATGAGGCTGAGAAGAGAAAGGCTCTTGGGCGTCCTGGTATCGACCCAGGATGGCAGCCAAGAAAAAGAAGAAGTCTGCTGAAGTCATACCCGAAGCTCAACGACAGGAACAATCCAACATTGTCTTCCCTATCAGTATGACTGGCTCAAAGCCAAAGGTCACCCCAGCAGCTTCAGAGCTGAAGAAAACCAGGCATGCTGAAGCAGAAGCCAGGAAAAGGAAGCTCAAGGATACATCTGATGACGCTCGCTCCAAGAAGAAATTGAAGACAAAGGCTCCAAAGTCCTCAAAGAAAGAGCGTGCTGCTGCCTCAGAGCCCCTCATTGTTGAACCCATCTCTGTTGTTCTTCCTGCATCAACCAACCAAGAACGTCGCCTAGTGATCCATGAGCCTGCTTCTCTAGAGGCTCAAGCAAATGAAGAAGTACCAGCTGCTGGCCACAACATAGCTAAAGACATTGCTCATGAAGACAATGTTGATGATGATGAAGTCCTTCCTCAAATCGAGCACCAACCGGTATCATCGCCTATTATCACGAACAGAGAATTCATCAGCATTGGTCATCCCTTGACGCCAATTGCTCAGGATGATTCGTGGGTCACCCCCGTTCATGATGAAACACCCAGAACTCCACCACCTCAAGTCACCTCTCCGGTGCTTGACGACGACAACTGCATGGTGCAGACCACTCCATCACCACATGCATCACCCGCATTCCGCAGGCTTCGCAAAGGCCCTAGACCACAGGTCACCATGTCGAGCATTCCAGAAGGGGAAGTGCAACAAAGCTCAGTAGCACGTCAAGTGTTTCCTGAAGCCACCCCTACTATGAATGTCTCTGTGTCTGAAGCCAAAACTGCTAAAGACATTCCGGCTGCATCAACCGATGAAAATCAAGAAACAAGAGAAGAAGAAGCACGAGTTTCCACACCCCCCATCGCTGATGAAGTCATTCTCCAGGAGAATGTAACTATGCCCGACCCTCCTGTTATTGAATAAACGGAGGTTGAAAACACTGAGGCTACCACAAACAATGCTACTGACGCCAATGACGTTGTCATGGCCGAAGACAATGTGGCGCTTGAAGCCAATGTGCATCCTGAAGCTCAAGTGCAACCTGAAGCCAATGTGCATGCTGAAGCCATTGTTCCAACTCCAAGGCCTTCCACAATTGTACATGCTTATGATCGCGGCCATCTTGTCACCATGAGATGGCCCATTTTGGCCCCTCCAACTGCTCCAGGACCACAGTACGACTATCACATTGAGCAAAGGCCTCAGGTCCAGAAGCCAAAGCCTAGATTGCCAAGGCTTCCAGGTACTGCTACATCTTGAGGTTCTTTCAGTGTGAATAGCTTTAGGGCACACAACACATTCTTTGACAGTGCCAAGAATCCATACTCAAAGCCAAAGATCTCTTCTGATCGCTTCTGGAGCTATCAGCAGTGCAGCTATTACTTATGTGTC
Source organism: Secale cereale (assembly GCA_902687465.1). Taxonomy (NCBI): domain Eukaryota; kingdom Viridiplantae; phylum Streptophyta; class Magnoliopsida; order Poales; family Poaceae; genus Secale; species Secale cereale. The sequence goes on along the minus strand of LR738711.1, from coordinate 106,006,542 downwards.
TTATACAATCAAGAGCGAATCTTTCCTCACACGCATCTAGATTGTGAAGCCATTGCCGGTGTGCCCTGCCTTGAAGAAGCTCTAGACTGCTTTAGAGATGCTGGTCTTCTGCACTTCATCAGTGACAAAGAGCACTGGAATGAAGAGTTTCTGCTGCAGTTTTATGCCACCCTTCACATCCGTGGCTACAACAGGGATCCGAAGACTTGGATCCTTGAGTGGATGACAGGTCATGTGCATCATTAAGCTAAAGCTCAAGATATAATCGAGCTTACTTCCCTGCCCACTCCAGGTGAGCTCTATGAACCTGGTTGTCAGCTACACACGAATGCACTGCTGAGTATATTTCAGAAGCCTGAGCCAAATATGAGTGAGATGCTTAGTATGATGAAGCCATTGCCTCCGGATGATGAATATCCCAAGGAATTCTTTGTCAAAGACCTTGAGTACCTGCCCCGCACAATTTATCATATTCTGAGGCGGACTCTATGGCCAATCAAGGGATATTCTTCTGAAGCCAAACTCGAAGGCACCATGAAGACTCTGGTGTTCTATATTCTCAATGGCATCAACTTCAATACCCATGATTTCTTCATTAGGCAACTTACTGCATCACGAATTGATCTATTTGGATTGAAGTTTTATGCTTCATGGGTGATGCGCCTGATCAAACTGCATTCATCTGTCAACTATCAGCCCTTAGCGCGCAATCATGTTATATTTATGCCTGGGGTTGATCTTTCATTTGAAGCCATCTACCCTGAGCCTGATAAAGAACCTATATATCTTCACAATGTTGATCGTCAGAGCTTCACGCAACCTCTTGAAGGGATTCATGTTCCAAATGCTGCTACTCCTGCGTACCCTCTGGCTGGCAATATGCGTGAGCCACATCGTGGCAACACAGAAGCCACTGCCAGTACATTCGCTCAAAGGCCTCGGAAGCATTCTCACATTCTCAATGATCGTGAGCTTCTTGTTGCCTTACATAAGAAGCAGACAAGTACCATAAATGGCTCAGGCGTTAGATGCAGAGTATCTTGGTGGACATCAATCGCATCAGAAATCTGGCCACCAAGAACTCGTTCGTAGCTCACGAAGCCTATCGGCGGTCTTGGAAGTGTCTCACCTTGCTATGCCCTGAAGAAGATCTTCGCGAAGATGGATTTAATGAGGGCTTCAAATTTGACTCCAGACATCCACGCAATGCAAGCTGGCGCTGCACTCCATCTATTGAAGATTCTGAGCATTCATCTTCGGCTGCAACTGTTGTTGCGAGAGTCATCGATGAAGAAGACGACGCCACTTCACGGACCATGGCTGCACTGCATCTTGACACTGCACCAGGCCCTTCTGCACCACAAAACTCCAACGTCGACGCTACGCCTTCGTTTGCTCCTTCTGGGAACGAGTAGACACTCTATGTCTTCGAACCTTTTTGGTCATTACTAACAAAAGGGGGAGAAGCATATGAGTTGATAGTCTTTAAGCGGGTCATTATGGGTGGTTGCACTATATTTTGCCAAGTGTTTACAACTCTCGTCTTTTGATACATTTTGGTTCTTTGAGTTGTAACACTTAAACTCGATGGTCATCTGCTACTTTGTGATGTGATGATAAATTCCGCATGAAGTCATTCCGCAGATGTCCATTTTTCATTATGCATGTCATTATCTTCGTTATATCTTTATATGCATGGTGAATTGTCTTCATAAGTTGAAGAGGATTTCCACAAAGTAAAACCTGCCATGCACATTTGCATTCAAACGTAAACTACTTATATGCGCATCTTCAGGGGGAAGCCTTCTGCTACTTATAAAGACAATGTCTTAATCTTTATACTTTCACATACTTTTATCCCCGTTGAAAACTTCAACCAGTTTCTCATCAATCACCAAAAAGGGGGAGATTGTAAGTGCATCTAGTGCCACCCCTAGTTGGTTTTGGAGTATTGACGACAAACTTGGTTGAGGGGCTAATGTGTTTGTGAGAATTGTAGGATAACACAGGTAGTAGTCCCTCATTGATTCGGTTTACCTACCAGAGATGACCCCTAAAAATGTATGAAGATATTGAAGACAATGGTGGTCTGTGAAGATATTCACATTGAAGACTATGACATGAGAAGACATCGCATGAATGCCGTGGAGTACGAAGACATAGTTGTTTCGTAGTTTCCTTTTCTTCTTTGTTGAGTCATAGGAACCACCGTACTGTTAAGTGGGGTCCAAGTGAACAAAGTCAGAGTGACTGATGTGATGCTCAAGCAAATCCTATGTCTTCGAGCGAAGACAATGAGAGCAAATCTTATCCAAAGTTGGATGAGTCAGCTTTACTTGTAGCCCAAGTCAACCTGCCACGTGTGTTTGAAATATGACTGTTGGACACGTGTCAGTTCCTTAGTGACCCAGGGTCATTTTGGAGAAATCAGGTTGGGTTGCCTCCTGGCTATAAATAGCCCACCCCTACACCATAAATTGGTGGCTGCTTAGAGTTAGTGCACGACTTTTGTCGTTTGAGAGCAACCCACCTCCGAAGCATTTGAGAGAAAGATCCTTGTGAGGACAAAGACCAAAACACCCAGAGCCAAAGAGTGTTAGGCATCACTGAAGTCTTTCTGTCCGCGTGATCTGGAGACTTGTTACACTTGAGGACTGTGAATCCTCCAGCCGGTTAGGCGTCGCGTTCTGAGCATCCAAGAGCCATTGTGGTTCGTCGGGGAACAAAGTATGTGAAGGTTTGGAAGTCTACGTTGAAGACTTACCAGAGTGATTGGGCGAGGACTGGGTGTCCTTAGCTCAAGGGGAATACGGTGAAGACTGTGTGTCCAGGACTATGTGTCCTCAGGTTTGAATACCTAGCCACCCTAACCAGATGTACAGTTGTCACAACAACAGGAACTGGTCTACCAAATCCTTGTCTTCACCAAGCTACTGGTTCTATCTCTTATCTCTCTTTACTTACTGTTTGTCTTCGTGAAGTCATTGCCTGCTTGCATTATCTGATTGACTTCACTCCATGAAGATAGTTGTTGTTTGGCTTCATACTATCTTCCATCCTGATCCATACTACCTAGCTGATGATAGTCTTCGTGTTTTCACTTCAATACTTACTTGAGTATTGCTTGTCTAGTGTAGTCTACCTTCCGCTGCATTTCAATAGGTTCATTTCTATCGTTTGTCTTCAAAGCCCCCGTGTTTTGAAGACTTTCAAAAAAGTTGCCTATTCACCCCCCCCCCTCTAGTCGATAACTAGCACTTTCAGTTTGGCCAACTTGATCTATTTATCTTGCAATGTAAAGAGGTGCTTTGTAATGGGTTCGATCTTGCGGTGTCCTTTCCAAGTGACAGAAGGGGTAGCAAGGCACGCATGTATCGTTGCTATTGAGGATAAAAATATGGGGTCTATTCCTACATGAATAGATCTTGTCTACATCATGTCATCGTTCTTATTGCATTACTCCGTTTTTCCATGAACTTAATACACTAGATGCATGCTGGATAGCGGTCGATGTGTGGAGTAATAGTAGTAGATGCAGGCAGGAGGCAGTCTACTAATCTTGAACGTAATGCATATATACATGATCATTGTCTTGGATATCCTCATAATTATATGCTTTTGTATCAATTGCCCAATAGTAATTTGTCTACCCACCGTTGCTATTTTCTCGAGAGAAGCCACTAGTGAAACCTACGACCCCCGGGTTTATTTTCCAATCATATACTTTCCGATCCATATTGCCAATTGCCTTTTCTTTTATTTGTTTCTATTATTTTTAGATCTATATTATTAAAAACCCAAAAATACCTTGCTGCCTTTTATTTACTTTTATTTGCATCTATCAATCTGTATACTTTTATCCTATCCTTACGTCACTTTTTGGCACTGCTACCCGAAATGGATTGACAACCCCTTTAACGCGTCGGGTTGCAAGTAGTTGTTATTTGTGTGCAGGTACCGTTTACGTAGTGTTGTGTGGTTCTCCTACTGGTTTGATAACCTTGATCTCGTCACTGAGGGAAATACCTTACCGTTGATGTGCCGCATCCTCCCTTATTCCTTGGAGAAACACCGACGCATCTCAAGCGACATCAAAGGAAATTTCTGGCGCCGTTGTCGGGGAGACATCACCTATCAGGTTCCTAATCACAAATCTCATCTCCTTGAAATTTACATTATTTGCCATTTGCCTCTCGTTTTCATCTCCCTCACTTCACAAAAATTTGTCGTTTTTATCCGCCCTCTTTTTCGTTCATTGTTTTCCTGCCGGATATATTCGCGTTCTTGCTTTCTAGTCATAATGGCTATCTTGACTACTCCTCCTTTGTCACCAGATTTTGAAGTTTTATACTTCAAACAACGACAAGGAGAAAATTTGAAAGATGCTTGGTATAGTCTAATGGAATCCTATCGTGTTTGCAACCTAAAGGGATGCGCAAAGATTTTGCTTCGTAACTTTTACATAGGATTGGCTATGCATGATAGACAACTCTTAGATTTTGCCGCTAATGGGAATTTTATTGAGCTTGATGCTAATGCTGCCTATGAAATCTTAGAAGGAATTTGGGGGCTCCAACACAAAAGAAAAGGATCTCTTTCACCCCAGAGGGAGTTCAAATTTTCGACAAACTTGGTGATTTGCATAAACATATGGTTGAATTGCAAAAATATGAACCTCTCAAACATCTTAATGGTAGTATCAATCGCTTGAATACTTTGATTACCCTTAGCAATAAACGGTTGGATATTTTAGATCTCAAGATGGTTTCTTCTCCGAAAAATTTAGGGAAGCGCAAAGAGCCTACCGGATTTGAAAAAGCCCTTACTAAAGTGGCAAAGACCAAGGATGACAATACTCAGATCTTGGTGTTATGCCTAGCTAAGGGTGTAAAACGATAGCGCTCGTTAGGAAGCAACCCAACTTGTATCTTTTTGCTTTTTGGTTCTCTTGCTTTTTTCGATAAAATACCCAATTATTCCTCTAATTAGATGTGATTTTGTGGTTTAAATTAGTGTTTATGACAAGCAAAACCTTTCGGATGATTTGGGTGATAGTTGATTTGATCTTGTTGAAAAACAGAAACTTTTGCGCCTAGTGCAGAAAATCCTGAAAATCACCAGAGAGTGATAAATTTCTGATTTTTTACACAAGATTAATATACAAATTTCCTACGTTTTCTTATTTTTTTTCATAATTATTGGAGTTACAGAAGTATCCGGAGTGTTCTGATTACTAAATATTGTTCTGTTTTTGACAGATTCTGTTGTTGTTGTGTTATGTGCTTGTGTTGATGATTCTATGGTTTCCTTTGAAGAGTTTTTGCCATAAAAGGTTGGAATACAGTAGATATAATACAATAAAAAATATGAATGGGTTTGGAACAGTACTTAAAGTAGTGATTTGCTTTCTTATACTAATGGATCTCACGAAGTTTTGTTGAGTTTTGTGTGATTGAAATTTTCAAGTTTTGGGTGAGATCGCGATGGATGAAGGAATAAAGAGTAGCAGAAGTCTAAGATTGGGGATGCCCGAGGCACTCCCAAGATAATGTTCAAGAAGTATCAAGCAACTAAGCTTGAGGATGCCCCCGAGTGGCATCCCCTCTTTCTTCTAACGACTATCGGTATTTTACTTGAAACTATATTTTTATTCGTCACATATTATGAGTTTTGCATGGAGCGTCTTTACTTGTTATTTTTTAATAAGTACCCTTGCTGTAAACACCTATTTTGGAGAGCCAAATTATGCTATGCTTGCTCCTAAGCTTCACTTAAATTTTTAGAGCCATGGAATTGCTCTCGTGTTTCACTTATATCTTTTTGAGCACGGTGTGCCTTGTTATCTTTGAAGAAATTTCCTCATGCTTCACTTACATTAATTTTAGAGAAATAAATATGATGCTCATGTTCTTCACTTATATTTGTTTGAGCTTATCAAAAGCAACACATGAAACTAGTCCCAAAGTGATATATATCCGAGGAGGATATAATAAAAACTTTCATGAAGATCATTGGACAAAATAAACTTGGTTCTTTGTAATAGTTTTGAGATATGATGATAGTGATATGTGTGCCATGTTAATGAGTAATTATGTTTTAGTAAGAATATTGGTGTTAAGGTTCGTGATTCCCTATGCAAGAATGAATGTCAATAGTCATGCAATGAAATTACATCCTACTTGTGTTGCATTATTCAGTGTTGGTGATGTTTAATGTTCCCTTATGATGGTTTTCGTTCCTTGGTTGGTCGCTTCTCAATCTTTTGCTAGCCTCTACCTTGTACTAAGTAGAAATACTACTTCTGCATCCAAATACAAAACCCAAGTTATGCAAAATGAGTCCACCATACCTACCTATATGCGGCATTTCCAAACCGTTCTAAGCAAATTTGTATGTGCCAACTCTAATTTTCAAAATAAATTTCTCTTTTGTGTGCCCGGACCTCTCATGAAGCGGCGAGGGGTGGCTAATATTTTTCATGCTAGATGTGTTATTCTCAAGATGAATTTTTATTCACTTGTCATTGCAAGAGTGTATGGCGGTAATAGGGATTCCCAGTCCCGAAATGAAAAAGAAAGTTTACTTTATGTTGTCAAATAATATATTCCTTGGAAGGTATGGAGGGCAAACGTGGATACAGCTAGCCATGGCTTGTGAAAGTTTGGTGGAAAAAGGAATAAACTTTCTTTTATGTTTGGGAACCTCCTATGATATATCTAGCATGGAAAGTGTTATGAACTCTAAGTCGTTTCGTTGACGAGAAAAGCATGCCACCCAAAATAATTTTATCTCTCATTCTAAGCTTTGAGCTCTGGCACCTCTACAAATCCCTACTTCCCTCTGCGAAGGGCCTATCTTTTAATTTATGCAATTTTTTTTATTTGAGTCTCCATCTTCTCTTATAAAGCACCAATTCTACGGAACACTATTATCATACTTGAGCATTGGATGTAGTTAATATTTGGATGTGTTGCATGAATGGATCAATGATTGAGCATGATGGGCTAGGGATAACTTGCTTTAGTATTGATATTTTGAAAGGCATGGTTGTTTCATGATATGCTTGAGTATTAAAGTCCTCATGTCAAAACTAGACTATTGCTATGAACCATATAAAAGTCCACATGTCCATGCTATAAAGGAAAGATTATGTGATGAACATGATAGGCAGCATTCCAAATAGAAAATTCTGTTTTTATCATTTACCTACTCGAGGACGAGCACGAATTAAGCTTGGGGATGCTGATACGTCTCCAACATATCTATAATGTTTTATTGTTCCATGTTGTTATATTATCATTCTTGGATGTTTTACAATCATTTTATATCATTTTTGGTACTAACCTATTGACATAGTGCCAAGTGCCAGTTGCTATTTTCTACTTGTTTTTTACATCACAGGAAATCAATACCAAACGGAGTCCAAAAGCAGCGAAACTTTTTGTGGATTTTTTTGGACCAGAAGACATCCAATGGGCCAAGGAAGTACCAGAGGGCCTTCCCGTGGTGAGCACAAGACACCAGGGCACGCCTGGGCGCCCAGGCGCGCCCTGGTGGGTTGTGCCCATCATGGTGGCCTTCCGCACCGCCTCTTCGCTCTATAAATACCCCAATATTCAGAAACCCTAGGGGAGTCAACGAAATTTTATTCCAGCCGCCGCAAGTTCCAGAACCACGAGATCCAATCTAGAGCCCTATTCCGGCACTCTGTCGGAGGGGAACACAATCACGGAGGGGTTCATCATCCTCATTGGTGCCTCTCCGATGATGCATGAGTAGTTCAACTCAGACCTATGTGTCCATAGGCAGTAGCTAGATGGCTTCTTCTCTCTTTTTGTGTCTCAATACAATGGTCTCTTCGAGATCTATTTGATGTAATGACCCTTTGCGGTGCGTTTGTTGGGGTATGATGAATTGTGAGTTTATGATCAGATTTGCCTTGATTTAATATCCAATCTTGATTGTTATAGTCTCGTATTTCTTCTCTGATATTTGGGTTTTGTTTGGCCAACTTGATCTATTTATCTTGCAATGTGAAGAGGTGCGTTGTAATGGGTTCGATCTTGCGGTGTCCTTTCCCAGTGACAGAAGGGGCAGCAAGGCATGCATGTATCGTTGCTATTAAGGATAAAAATATGGGGTATATTCCTACATGAATAGATCTTGTGTACATCATGTCATCGTTCTTATTGCATTACTCCGGTTTTCCATGAACTTAATACACTAGATGCATGTTGGATAGCGGTCGATGTGTGGATTAATAGTAGTAGATGCAGGCAAGAGTCGGTCTACTAATCTTGGACGTGATTCCTATATACATGATCATTGTCTTGGATATCGTCATAATTATTTGCTTTTGTATCAATTGCCCAACATTAATTTGTTTACCCACCGTTGCTATTTTCTCGAGAGAAGCCACTAGTGAAACCTATGGCCCTCGGGTCTATTTTCCTATCATATACTTTCTGATCCATATTGCCAATTGCCTTTTCTTTTATTTGCTTCTTTTATTTTATGATCTATATTATCAAAAACCGAAAAATACCTTGCTGCGTTTTATTTATTTTTTTGCATCTATCAATCTACTACAATTTTATCCTATCCTTACGTTACTTTTTAGCACCGCTACCCAAAAGGGATTTACAACCCCTTTAACGCGTCAGGTTGCAAGTAGTTGTTATTTGTTTGCAGGTACCGTTTACGTAGTGTTGTGTGGTTCTCCTACTGGTTCGATAACCTTGGTCTCATCACTGAGGGAAATACCTTACCGTTGTTGTGTTGCATCCTCTCTTATTCGTTGGGGAAAGAACGACACATCTCAAGCGGCATAAACCATCAACACTTGATGCTTCTTCTTGATTTCTACCTCCGCTGATTTCCGCATTGCGAAGAGCTCGGGAATTGTTTTTGTCATCCCTTGCATATTATAGTTCATCACGAAGCCTTTGTACCTTGGTGGCAGTGAGTGAAGAATTCTATCAATAACACACTCAGCTGGAAGATAAATTCTCAGCTAAGCCAAGTGGTTGTGGTACCCAGACATTCTTAGTATGTGTTCACTGACAGAATTGTTCTCCTCCATCTTACAGCTTCAGAACTTCTTGGAGACTTCATATCTCTCAACCCTGGCATTAGCTTGAAATATCAATTTTAGATCTTGGAACATCTCATATGCTCTATGGCATTTAAAACGCTTTTGAAGTCCCGGTTCTAAGCCGTAAAGCATGGCACATCGAACTATCGAGTAGTCATCAGATCGAGAGTGTCAGACGTTCATAACATCTGGATCAGCTCCTGCATCAGGACCGTGACCTAGCAGTGCATCAAGGACATAATTCTTCTGTGCAACAATGAAGATAATCCTCAAGTCATCCATCCTTGCACTTCTCATCCTCTGTTCTCCACCTTTTGTTGGTCATGTCAAAGGGAAGAGCCTGGGGCCAGCCCCCGGGCCCTTGGTCAGAGCTTCGCACGGATCAAATGTGGGGATCCGGGCGGCACGGTGACAACGCCGGGGGTGGCAACTCCGGTGTGCTTGCCGCCGGGCCGCCCGTAGCCTCGACTTCAGTGGGAGGGGATGCGAGCGACACCATACCGCGGCCTGTAATGGGCATAGCGCGTGGTAGTCGATCACTCCCCATTCTTCTTTTTCTCGTGGTGCTGGGAAGGGGTCACAGAAGGGAGTCATCGTCTACCAAGGCGACCCAGACTCCTCCCAGGCATCGTCTTATTTCCGTGCAGGAGGGCTTCTTGCTCCCATACACGTCTTCGGGGCGTGCGACGACTTTGAATGTCAGGGCTGCTGGGGACGACCATGCTCTCTATCGGATGACCCAGAGAGCATGGTGTCTGATGTGAACGCTGCGCTGAGCTCTTCGGGTGGTAGTGATGCGGATGGCGGTGGCAACCCACGATGCGTCAAGAATGGGGACGACCGTTCCGACGAGTAGTGTTTGCCGGTGACTCCGTGTCCCCCATCTGGTCCTCCGGAAGCATCACCATCCACGCCTACCTTTTAGTTTCTTCCTCCTCACCGGGCAGCGACGCCGTCCTGATCCTGGGGAGGCGACGAATCCCAGCTGGGTCCGCCACCGGCCTCCTCGACCTCTTCCCGAAGGAGATGGATAGGGGCAAAGGCATTACGGGGCAGTTATCTTTTTTCAATCTTAAATCTGCAGGCACTTGCCAAACTTTAATTCAAATAATGTAATCTCTCTAGTCCATGTTTGCGTTCTGTGATGCTTGTAGTTGTATCAGCATATTAATGAAAAAATATGAACCTTGTCAGGAACCCGTGCATGTATATATCCATGCAGAGGTAGGATGCCTCTTTAGTGTAAATAAATGAGTTTTTCCCGGCAGGCTACCTTGCCGGCACGCTTTTACTTGCCAGAGAACTTCGTCTTCCGGGAAAAATATAAAGGGACCACCCCCTGCCAACTCCCTTTTACCAAAGGCCACTGCAACCATCCTGACCGAAGCAACCTTCGAGCCGAGGATGGGAGCACCTAAGTTTCAATAGAGTGGTGAGGTTTCTTTATGCACAAGTTATAGCTTACAAAACACTAATGGACAAGAGGTAAAACTTATCTGTTTGGCTTGCCAGGGATCGCAGTGCCGGGGCATCTTATCAACTCCTTGTTGAAGCCAAGTTCACGGCTGGTACATGCAACTTCATGTAGATGAGAATGAATGCAGGATGCGACCCTATCTATAAGCATATGCAAATGCTCATGAAATACTTATGCAGTGATCTTGGAATGCTTCTGCATGCATGCAACTTGGTCGGGAGCCCCAGTGCTTCTTTATTTTCTCTTGCACAGGGACATCGCCCTGGCTTTGTACAAGGGATTACATGCAGCTAAGGCAAGGCCTTTACAAAAGGGTGGCTGCCAGGAAAGGCCCGACAGCCGCGCCTTACGGGTAGAACTTGCGGAGATGCTCAATATTCCATGATTTTTGCAATTGAATGCCATCTCCGGTCTCCAGATGGACTGCGCCAGGTCTGGTGACTCGTATTACCCGGTAAGGGCCTTCCCACTTCGTCAACAACTTGTTTGTACCCCTGGCGGACTGAACGCGCCTAAGGACAAGGTCGCCTTCCTCAAAACACCGGGCATGAACCCTGTGGCTATGATAGCAACGTAGGGCTTGCTGATAGCGTGCAGCACGCGTAGCAGCCCGGAGACGGTTCTCCTCGAGTAGCACAGCCTTGTCACGCCGGTGCTGATCTTGCACTACTTCACTGTAGGCAAGCACTCGAGGCGACCCGTAAATGAGTTCCGTGGGGATAACTACTTCTGCCCCGTAGACCAGGGAGAAGGGAGTCTGCCCGGTAGCTCAGTTTGGTGCCGTTTTGAGGGACCAGAGAACTACAGGCAGCTCCTCGATCCACCGCCTGTCGTGCTTATGCAGCGTATCAAAGGTTCTTGTTCTGAGTCCTCGCATCACTTCAGCGTTCGCCCTCTCAGCTTGCCCATTGCTCCGGGGGTGTGCCACAGAGGTAAATGAGATCTTGTATCCAAGGGCTTGAACATATTGCATGAAGGCGCGGCTCGTGAACTGGGTGTCGTTGTCGGTAATGATCCTTGCCGGAACTCCAAAACGACACACCAATTCTTTCAAGAACCTGATAGCTGACTGAGCAGTCACCTTTCTCATGGCAGTCACTTACGGTCACTTTGTAAACTTGTCGATGGCAACAAACAAGAATTCAAAGCCCCTGATTGCTCGGGGGAAGTTTTCGAGGATATCGAGCCCCCCAGACCGAAAATGGCCATGATTGAGGGATTGTCTGAAGAGCTTGGGCAGGCAGGTGGGTTTTCTTGGAATGGAACTGGCAGGCTTCACACTTTGTGACAATTTCGACTGCGTCTTGGAGGGCTGTGGGCCAATAGAATCCTTGCCGGAATGCTTTCCCAACTAATGCCCTTTTTCCAATGTGGGAGCCGCACATGCCTTTGTGTATCTCAGCCATCAGTTACTTTCCTTCTTCCCATCAAACACACTTCAATTTCACACCGTTGGGCCTCCTTCTGTACATAGTGTCATCGACAAACTGATACATACTGGCCCTCCGGGCTACTTTTCCAGCTTCATCTTGGTCGCCGGGAAGCTCTCTGGTTTGGAGGAAGTGGATAATGTGCCTTGCCCAAGTTGGAGCCTGGGGCTCGGCAACAAGGACAAGTGGCACCTCCTCTGCTGCGGGAGCACATGCCTCGTTCGCGGGATCCATGGGCCCGGCTGGAGGGTGTGGTCCGGCAGGCTGCGAGGAGTTGTTTCCGGTAGGGTCTCTGCCAGGAGCGAACGACTCTACCGGAGAGGCTTACCGGTGTCCAACTTTCTCCTTTTCCGGGCCATTTTTGCTGGGGATACAGAGGGCTGAGTGAGACGGAGAACAAAAGTTCCTGGTTCCATAGGAAGCTTCTGCGTAGCACACTTTGACAGATGATCAGCTATGCTGTTTTCCACACGGGTACGTGCTCTATTTGCAATCCATCAAAGCGTTCCTCCAATCTCCTCACTTCCTCAACGTATGCCTCCATTAATGGACTTTGGTAATCCTTGTTGACTTGTTTCACCACAAGCTGCGAGGCTCCTCGAATGATCAGCTTCTTAATTCCCAATTCTGCAGCAATCCAGAGCCCGGCAAGGAGCCCTTTATATTCTGTTGTATTGTTGGTTGCCTCTTCCTGGGAAAAATCCATCTCGATGACGTACTTCAAGTGCTCCTCTGAGGGGGCAACAAGGAGCACACCAGCCCTTGCACCTTGCAGGGAAAAGGAACCATCGAAATACATGATCCATTCTAGGGGTGATTCCTTGCCGGGGTTAATTATCTCTGTCACTTCCTCATCAGGGGTTGGCGTCCATTCTACAATAAACTCTGCCAATGCCCTGCTTTGGATTGTTGATGTGCTCTCAAACTTCAAACCAAAGCTGGATACCTCCAAAGCCCACTCCACTATTCTGCCGGTAGCCTCAGGTTTTCGGAGTATCCTTTGCAACGGGAAGTGAGTGACAACTGTGATCTCATGGGCTTGGAAGTAGTGGCGCAGTTTCCTTGAGGCTATGATGAGACCAAAGATCAACTTTTGCACGCCAGAGTACCTTGATCTAGCCTCCTGTAACAAGGAGCTGACGAAGTACACTGGGCGCTACACCACTTTCTTCCTTATTGCGTCCTTGGGGTTGCTCTCGTAGATGTGTCCTTGGTTGTCTTGATCCTTTTCTGACTCTGCCTTGTCCACTTCCCACTGTGCCACCAAGGCCATACTAACCACTGTTGGTTGCTGCTAAGTATAGCAACAATGGCTCTTGTGGTTTGGGGGCAACCAGGGTAGGCACAGAGGACAAGTAGGTCTTCAACTCTTGCAAAGTTGCATCTGCTTCCGGGGTCCACTTCATGGGCCCCGCCTTCTTTAAGATTTTGAAGAACGGCAGGGATGCTCTGCAGATTTGGAGATGAATCTGCTAAGCACGGCAACGCATCCTGTTAGGCGCCTCATGTCCTTGACTGTCCTTTGTGCTCGAATCTGCTTGATGGCTTTGATCTTGTCGGGGTTGGCTTCGATCCCCCGATGGGACACAAAGAACCCAAGTCACATGCCGGATGGAACGCCAAACACACACTTTAAGCTTCAGGCTGATCTTGTGCAAATTAGCAATTTTCTCCTCCAAATCCTAAATAAAGGTTGGACCTTTCCTTGGTCTTGACCACAATATCATCCATATAAACTTCTATGTTTCTGTGCAGCTATGGCTCAAAACCAATCTGGACTGCTCTCGCAAAAGTGGGCCCGGCACTCTTTAATCCGAATGGCATGCGGACAAAACAGTACGTACCACATGGAGTGATGGACGACGTCTTATCTTCATATTCCTTGGACATGAAGATCTGATGATACCTAGAATATGTGTCCATAAAGGAGAGCAAGTCACAACCTGAAGTGGAATCCACAATCTGATCAATACTCGGCAAGGGAAATGGGTCCTTCGGGCAAGCTTTCTTGAGATCTGTGAAATCTATGCAAAGCCTCCACTTCCCGTTAGCCTTCCGAACTACCACTAGATTTGGCAACCACGTGGGGTGTAACACTCCTCTGACCAAACCAGCTGCTTCAAGTTTCTTGATCTCTTCCATAATGAACTGCTACCTCTCCAAGGCCTGCTTCCGAACTTTCTGCTTGACAGGTCAGGCGTGTGGGCAGATAGCAAGGTGGTGCTCGATTACCTCCCTGAGAACATCGGGGATATCAGATGTTTGCCAGGAAAACACATCGATATTCGCCCGCAAGAAGGCAACGAGTGCGCTTTCCTATTTGTCATCGAGGGTGGCGCTGATAGAGAAAGTACCATCAACGCCAGCCAGCCATGCCGGGACCTTCTGCACTTGGGGTGTAGTGACCTTGGATTTCTTGCAGTTGGAACACTCCGGCACGTCGTCAATGGGTGACATGCACTCGGTGGGGGCACGCTTCTCGGACTCTTTGCCGGAGTCCCTACAACCCTTCTTATTTCCTCTGTCCTCCTTGGCGGGAACTGCTACTACCGCTGCCCTTGCCGCGACCGCATCCCAGTACATCTTGTCCACACAAATGATTGCATCCTTCTCATCTAATGGGACGGTGATGACCCCAAGGGCCTAGGAATATTCAAGGTGTTGTAGGCATAGTGGGATGCCGCCATGAATTTTGCCAGGGCTGGGCGCCCAAAAATCCCATTGTATGGCAGGGGGAGGTCAACGACATCGAATACAATCTTCTTATTCCGGTAGTTCAGCTCTCCCCCAAACGTTACCGGCAATGTGATCTTTCCCTTTGGATGACTCCTGCTGGGATTAACTCCTTGAAACGTGTCAGTAACCTCTAGTTCTTCCTCTGCTATCTGAAGCCTGCTGATAACTGTTGGGGAGATCAAATTTAACCCCGCCCCGCCGTCCACCAACATCTTTGTGACCTTGAGGTTGCAAATTGTCGGAGAGACCAACAATAGCAAACACCCTACCGATGTGGTGCGGTTAGGATGATCCTCTTCGTTGAAGATGATGGGCATGCGGGACCATTTGAGCAGCTTCCGGGCCTGTGGCGCTGGTTCCACAATATTGACTTCTCGTGCCCACCGCTTGAGCTGGCGGTGAGAGGTGTGCAAAGATGCACCCCCATCAATGCACAGGGCATCAGTGGCCTTCTGAAACTCCTGTTCACTGGTTTCATCTTCATCCCCTCCATCATTCTCATCTCCACAGACTTCCTTCTCTCGACCTCTCGCGGGCTTTCCTTCGTTCCAAAAGAGTTTACTGGGACAATTTGCTTGACCTCCTCGGCCCTTATCGCGAGCAACATTCTGACCCTTTTCCTTGTCACGCTTCTCATACTCTGCTTTCTGTCTCTTGACAAGCTGCTCAACCTGATAACACTCATGAAGGTCATGGCCTTTGGTACGATGGATCTTGCAATACGGCTCATCACCCTTCTCGGCCATCTCGGCAGCCGCGACGTCCCGGCAGTCAGCGCACAAGACACCTTCCTTGTCGGGGCCTCAGCCTTGGCCTTCTTGCCGGTACTAAGCGTATCCGATCCTTCAACGGTCAGCACTGCCTTATCTTTCTGCTTCTTGCTGCACTTCTTGCTCTTCTTCTGACTGGTTGATTCATCATCATCCTCTGAATCTACATTAGTGCAATCTTCCTCTCTGGACAACTTCCTTCCTTCCTCCATCCGAGCACACTTATCCACCAAAGTGTAGAGCTCCTTCACAGTCTTGGGCAACCACACGTTCATCTTGGAGCAAATTCGACGGTTGCGCACATTGGACTAGAAGGCAGCTATCACAGCTGCTGGATGGATATTTGGGATATTTCTGTGAACTTTGTTGAATCTCTGTAAATACTTACGGAGGGTTTCTCCTTCCTTCTGTTGGATAAGCTGCAGGTCGCTAGGTCTGCCGGGCTCTTGATGGCTGCCAGTGAAGGCGCCAATGAACTCATGGCACAGGTCAGCCCACGATGAAATGGAGTTCTCCGGTAGGTGCATCAGCCAAGACCTCACATTGGACTTGAGAGCCAAAGGGAAGTAATTGGCAAACACCTTTTCATCCCTTCCCCCGGCAGCCTGAACAACGATGGTGTAGATGCTCACGAACTCTGTCGGGTTCAACCTTCCATTGTACTTCTCAGGTATCTCTCGCTTGAACGTGCGAACGGACGACCAACGGACTTGCCGCAGCTCACGAGTAAAGGCAGGACAGCCAACCTCGAAAGGTAGGCACCCACCAATACCGAGCGTGGGTTCGTCGATGTCGGGGCTCCCGCACCCATTGGTTCGACGGGGGTTGTCGCAGTGTTGTTCGACAACGACGCGCGTGTCTCCCCTGCCTATCCTCCGGGGCTCGCCGTCGGCCTGGACGTGTCCGAGGGCCAGAGGAGGCCATCGATACGTTGTCGGGGTCTTGATTATGTTGCGCTCGCGCTGGTTGTTGTGGCGGGGACTGCACCGTGGGGGTGGCCCCTTCCGTGCGGCCAGCAACACAAGCTGTTGTCGTCGCCTGGGGAGGTCGTGGCGGGCCAGCTTGCTATGAGCCCCCAGCTTCGGCGAAACCGAGCAGACTTTGGATAATGGCACGCCATTCGTCCATCTGCTCAGCTACAGGCAGAAACCTTAGCAGCGGCTGAGCCCGCACCATGGCCTTCGTGGTTGTGCTTGGCATGGGCGATGATGACGTCGATCGTACTGTCGCCCAGCTCCTGACGGTGCCAGCGGCAGCGGCGCTGCGCCCCCGCTGCTGTGGGGTGACCACCTGGGCGGCAGGGTGGTGTAGCGGTTGCGCTCGAGGGTCAGCGGCTCCGTCGACCACATCGGCTTGGTTAGCCCGTCCAGGGGGAGGTGCACGCGCCGTGGTCGCTCCCGTCGTGGGGTCGGCCGGTGGGCGGTGGTTTGCCCCGGACCGAGCGTCGTCACTGCGGCTGTGCCTGTCGGTGAGAGAAGGGGTGCAGACAGAGTAACCCCCTCGCCCGCACCTTGCGGAGCGTGACCGTCGAGGCGCTGTTGATGCTGTTCTCCTCTGATGTCTCCTGCTCCCATGTCGGCCGCGGGGGAAGTGGTGATGGTGCCACCTGCTCCGACCATATCCCCAGCAGCGTCCACGTCCTCGCGTGCCTCTGCATCCCCTACGGCATTAGAGGCCGCGGGCGGCAAAGCTTTCGAGGTAGATGGATGGGCCGAAGCACCGGGTTTCTTCTTGGGTGCCATGGTTGATGGCGCTCTCGAAGGCAAAGGCGGTTTCGAAGATGACGCGCTGCACACGCCTTCAGGTTCACGCAAGCGACCCCCCTACCTGGTGCGCCAAAGATGTCACGGGAAAACCACGGCCACATATGGGACCAGAGGGCCCCTTGCTGGTTCGGCAGGGGGGCATCGCGTTGCACAAAGAGCAGACGAGCGTGGGGCAGCACGTCAGGGATCACATAGGAAATTTTACCTAGGTTCAGGCCGCCACGAGGCATAAAACCCTACTCCTACTTTAGTGGATTGATGGTGGCATGGTGGTGGTGGAGCATAGTACACTTGCTCGACTGGGGCGGCAGTGGCTACAGGCGTATGAGGGTGTGAGTTTTCCAACCTTCTAACCTCTTCTACTGTTGCCATGGGCCTCCTTTTATAGATTAAGGGGTCACCACAGTGGCAAAGTAGTCATTATGCACTGATAAGATAGCAAACAGTTCTATCATACCTAACTATGCAGGCTGACAGGGCACATTAAATGCGCCATTTAGTGTCACATCATCGCTTGCCCGACAAGCCTTACCGGGATATGTTGCCAGCTCCATGCCTGCTTGCTTGACACGTCCCAGGACGGGTGTCATCTGTAGGTATCTTCTATAGAAAGAAGCCGCCATGTGGCGAATGGCTGCCACTTAGTTACTTTGCCGCTTGACACTGCACTGATTGACGACGTGGGTCGTGGCGTAGTGGTTGATTGAGGTGGCTTCTGCCTTCGCGGGCCCCGGCAGGCCCTGCCGGGACATCTTGGATGTTTCCTTCCGGGGGTGACCCTGCCCTTGCTGAGCTCGCCTGCCCAGCAGGGGAGGCCTTTCCCTTGGTGGTTTCTTGCTTTTCTAGCTTGGTCTTGGTCCTCCTAATCTGCATGTTGGTTCTTCGAAGATCTTTGCTTCTTGCTCCCTAGCATGGCCTGGTGCACAGTCTGGGCAACGGACCCAGGGTTTGTTGCACCGACAAAGTTCATCATAAATTTTAGTTCAATTAATCAAATTACTAATGAACTCCCACTTAAATCAACATCCCTCAAGTTGTCCAAGTGATACATGATCCAAATCAACTAACCCATGTCCGATCGTCACGTGAGACGGGGTAGTCTTCAATGGTGAACATCTCCATGTTGATCATATCTACTATATGACTCATGTTCGACCTTTCTGTCTCCAGTGTTCCGAGACCATGTCTGTACATGCTAGGCTCGTCAAGTTTAACCCAAGTATTCTGCATGTGCAAAACTGGCCTACACCCATTGTTTGTGAACGTAGAGTCTATCACACCCGATCATCACGAGGTGCTTCGAAATGACGAAATTTAGCAACCGTGCTTACTCGGGGAGAACATTTTTATCTTGAAATTAAGTGAAGGGATTATCTTATAATGCTACCATCATTCCAAGCAAATTAAGATGCATAAAGGATAAACATCACATGCAATCAAAATATGTGACATGATATGGCCATCATCATCTTGTGCTTTTGATCTCAATCTTCAAAGCAACGGCATGATCTCCATCGTCACCGGCACAACACCTTGACCTCCATCATTGCGTCAGGGTCGTCTCTCCAACTGTTGCTTCTACAACTATTGCTAATGCATAGCGATAAAGTAAAGCAATTGCACGGCGCTATAGTGTTTGACGTGCAGGTCTTACAATAAATTAAAGACAACCCTAAGGATCCTGCTTGTTGTTGTACTCATCGACACGCAAGTCGTGAACTTATTAGAAAACATGATCATCTCATACATCAACATATATCATATCATGTCTTGACCATATCACATCACAACATACCTTGCAAAAACAAGTTATAAGTCCTCTACTTTGTTGTTGCAAGTTTTACGTGGCTGCTATGGTCAACTAGCAAGAACCATTCTTACCTACGCAAAACCACAACGGTGATTTCTAGGTTGCCTTTTAACCTTCTCCAAGGACTGCCATAGTCAAATAAGATTCAACTAAAGTAGGAGAAACACACACCCGCCAGCTACCTTTATGCAAAACAAGTTCCATGTCAGATGGTGGAATCGGTCTCATGTACATGGATATGTAAGGTTGGACCGAGCCGCTTCATCCCACAATACCGCCGAATCAAATTAAGACATTGGAGGTAAGCAATATGAACATCACTGCCCACAACTCCTTTATGTTCTACTCGTGCATATCATCAATGCATAGACCTAGCTCATGATGCCACTGTTGGGGAACGTTGCATGGAAAACAAACATTTTCTACGCACACGCAAGATCTAACCATGGGGATGCATAGCTACGAGGGGGGATCTATATACCATTGTGGATCACTAAGTGGAAGCATTTATTAATGCAGTTGATGTAGTCGTACACCTTCACGATCCGTTCCGATCAAGCACCGAACGTACGACACCTCCGCGTTCAACACACGTTCAGCTCGATGACGTCCTTGCCTTATCGATCCACCAAGAGGGGTGAAGTAATAGATGAGTTCTAGCAGCATGACGGCGTGGTGATGGTGGTGGTGTAACTATTTCCATAGGGCTTAGCCAAGCACAATGGATTTAGAGCAGACGAGGAACTAGAAGGTTATCCTAACTCTAATTACCCAACTAGGACCAACTAGAACTAGAAGAACTAGAGGAGGCTCCAAAACTTGTGTTCTAGGGGCTAGCCCTGCTCCTCTATTTATATGTTGAGCCCTGGGGTCGTTACTTGGGGAGAGGGGCTCCCCAAAGTCGATTTGGAACACAAAGAAGAGTCCTTCTCCGACTCCAAGGCTAAACGCCACGGTTCCCGGCATTTACGTAAATGCCACGGACTACCACGTCTAGCCCAGGGGGTAGCCGCCAGGGACCTTGACATCTAGCCCCTTCCCTCCATTAAAACCCCTTTGTGAACTGTCTTGAAGCCCCGTGGGCCTTCCCCTTTGGCCCAACCAACATTCCAGTGATCTGATAATTATCCGGTGTATTCTGGAACTCTTCCGGAGACCGAATACTATCATCCTATATATCAATCTTTACCTCAGGACCATTCCTGACTCCTCGTCATGTCCGTGATCTCATCCGGGACTCAGAACAATATTCGGTCAACACAATGATCATCAGTCCAAGGCAGCTATTCTATATAGAGCTTTCAAGTAGAGACTAGGTCAAGCTAGAAAATCCACTACTTCTCCATACCCTGCTGTAGCACAATGATTTTCTGCATGATCTGTAAACCCCATTTACTAAAAAGATTGACAACGTGGTTAAAAATTTGACTACTGAGAACGCATCAGGACCTGATGGCCTTAATGCAAATTTCTTGAAGTCCTATTGGGATATTGTGGCACATGATTTTTACAATCCTATTGAAGATTTTTATGAAGCCAAAGTGAATTTGTAGAGCATCTACTGACTCTATATTTTACACATTTTAGATCTCATTTGTTGCATGTTCTATTTATATACCATGTCCCATTGAACCAAATAGTTGTCCATTACGCATGTTTAGTTGTTTACCAATATTTGCACTTATCATTGTGAGCATTGCACCTTTAGTACTTCATTGGGTTGTTATAAGTTTTCCTTCTTTTATTGTGTCTACATGTGTTTTGGAGCAATCTAGGACCAAGCACGATGAAAGGACCAAGGACAGGATTGATACGGTGTCAACCAGGGTCAGACTTGGCAATTTTGTAAGTCGGAGAAAGTCATTTTTCCAAAGTAATCCAAATCAAGATCTAAGACTAGAAATGGATAGTCGTTGTTCATATGAATCCAACGAGGCCAGGAACGTCAAATTTTGAGGTCATATGAAGAAATGACATCTGTTTTACCGGACGAGTCCACACAAGAAGTCGTTGGACACACACATAGCTATGGAAGTTGCCCTTCTAGATGGGATTGTTCACCAATTTCATCCCCATTCGGTGCCACGGGATCCTTGGCTCGTAAAGAAGAGATTGGGAGAGGATTTTGGTCACTGTGAGCCCTTGGATGAAGCCCATCAAGAGAGGAGGCTAGGAGGCTCTCTATATATGTCTCCCTCAACCTTAGCCGTCGCCATTCATCAACATCCATTGCATAACACATCTCATTCATGCACGAGCATCTCCATTGCTGCTTCACAGCTGAGAAGAAGGGATAACCACCAAGGGAAGAAGGAGGAGGCTCCATCACCATGAGCATCGACCTCCGGGCCGGTGCCCTTGCGCTGGCACCGCCACAATGGGTGGCACCCCCATCTCGATCACCACCAACGCGACCACCATCACCACCGCTTCGCTACCGTCACTACCATTCCTTCTCCCACTATAATAAAAACACTTCCGTGATGATACGTGTTTGTCACAGTAGGTCACATTTTCTATCATGCATGTACATTCATGACAATTTTATGATAGAAGCAAGATAGTCATACCTGTACTGCCGTAGAAGTGTTCCAGGACAATTCCAAAATTATCATCACGGAAGTGTCCACTTCCATGACGATAAATGGTGCGCCATGGAAGTGTTTTCGTCAAGGGTAATCGACACGTGGCATCCACCGTAACGGGTCGCCGTTAACCTATCAGGTCCGGTTTTGGATCCGATAGCCCGTTAACAGCAATGACCAATGGCGATTTTCCACGTGTAAAATTCTCATTGGCAGAAGAAACCATGTGTCAGTTTCGCGTTGGGACATATGTCAACCAGTGAATGGACGGGATGCGCCTATGATACATCGACACGTGGCTCGGCCCAACAGTGGCTCATTTACGTTAAAAGGACAACCCATTTGACTTGGTCAAAAGTTAACGGGCCGGCCCATCGAAAGCCTGTAAACGGCCTGCTCGCGTATATCCCATTCAGGCCCGTTATGGCCTTCCCGAATTTGGCCCAGTAACGTCATGTGGGCCCTCCAATATAATTCCAACCCGTAGTCACTTTCGGCCAATATACGGCCCATGACGTCTTTCGGCCCATACGATGCCTTTTTTATATTTGGGCCCTTTAATGGCCCGTGGTGAAACTGGCCCATAATGAACAGTATAATACTTTATACCCAATATAGGCCCATTTATTAGTTGGGCCGCTTGCACCATGTGTTATCTTTCAGCCTTCTATGGGCGCATTTATTGTTGGGCTCATTTCCGGCCCTCGGTTACTTACGGTCCATTACCGGCCTGATCCGCTAATGGGCCTAATTCAGCCCGTGGTTAAAGTCAACTCGTTTCCAGGCCATTAAACCATTGGGCCATTTTCGTCACATCTCTATTCCGGCCCATTAACGACCCATCATGCCTGTTGATAGAATTAAGCCCGTCATACATACATGCCTGTTAATGGCTCGTTATGGTCGGGTCCATAAACAATCTATTTCGATTTTAGCCCATTTATGGCCTATATTGTGGTACGTTATTCGTCCACTAATAGTATGACCCATGTTTGGTCTATCAATGATACGACTCGTAGAAGGCTCATGAATTTGACGGTCCGTACAAGGCCCATAAATTCGACGACCCGTATAAGGCCCATAAATTTGACGGCCGTATAAGGCCCATAAATTCGACTGCCCATATAAGGCCCATGAACTCGACGGCCCGTAGGAGGCCAATTATAGTAGGTAGCAGGACCATGGTCCGCGGAAAGAGAACTTACGTGACTACAATCAAACAAATAAAGAAGACAATAAAGAAATAAATAAGCAAGCAACTTACGCTAGGCTATTACGGCTATTACAAATATTACATCCACTGGGCATCAAAGTTTGCCACCAGTGCAAATATTGGGAACAAAGCAGCATATTACATACACAGATACACTGGGCATCTAAATTGGCCAGCAGTGCAAATAAACATGACCGAAAAACAAGTCAATGATGGAAAGAACTTCAAAAGAGCTCAAGAAACGTTATCCTAGGTATCCACCATGCCGGCAATATGCTTAGCAAGCTTATTAACTTTCTCTTGTTTGGCCTGCTAAAATCCTTGAACTCTTGTTGTTGCACCAGAAAGTATGCATCTGAATTCTGTAGGCACTTCCTCAGTCCTTCGGCTTCTTGTCGCAGCACAGTTCATCGATGTCTTTCAGCTTGTAGTTGAGACTCAAGAAATCGAACCGATTCAGACATCAAGTTCGAAGAGCTTGTGCTAGCGGTAGTGGCTAGTAACTCTAACACTGCATCAAGACAGGACTTCGGGGTTGTCTCACTGTCTTCAAGATTGTTTTCCTTATCTGTTTTATCAGCTTTATTAGAGACCAAGAAGGCTGCCTCACTATCCTGAATCATATCTGTATTACTTCCTTTACAATTGCTTAATACGATACTCTTCTCCAATATCCTGTCAGCATTCTAAAAGAAAAAACAAGGAGACACATAACAGGTTTAGCATGTAGTATATGAAACTCATTTTGGTGGACCAGTCCGGTAGTAAGGTGGACATGATTAAACAGTCTTCTATTGAAAAGTAGTACATAATAAAAGCATCAAACAAACATATATCTATGCGCTATGGTCACTGCATTGTCTTGCCAATTTAAAATAGAGACATAGTTCAGATCGTATCAGTTCAAAGCAGAATTGCAAGAATACAAGTGTGGGTAACTACACGGCATAACAAGAATTCGAATGGGTAACACGGGTATACATGTACAACAACACTATTGGCTCTGATTTGATGCTAGTAATGTGCATGATATGAGAAGATAACTACATACACAATTGAAATTGAAATTGAAATCAACATAGATCAATTTAGAAGAGCAAACCAGTTAAAGAAACATGTTTAAACAAACATGTTGAGCCACTGGTGTTTCCATTGGATCCTTCAATTTAAAAATAAGTTTGTATGATTAAATACAGTGATACAAGAGCAAAGCAGTGTGCACCATTTCAATGGAATCTTACCTGAGAACACTTGTTCTTCAGGTTTAAGCACTTGTTCTACAACAAAATAGTATAGTAAGACGCAGTCATGTAGTACTTCTAAATGAAAAATGATCTCATAGACCCTACCAGATTCTTGGTTCTGGACCAGTACAGAAAAAGACGTTCCCAGTCATCGCCCTGTAAATGTGTCTCAGGTGAAAGTAAGGGAATTTGATGAATTTCCTTGCCAATGAAGTACGTTTTCTTCAGGTCATTCCGATACTGCCGCAAAGCATTCTTGAAGATAGTACAGGTATTAGCACAGGTTACCTCATCCTGAGTTTCTAAATTGGTCCTTCTCTATAGAGAAAACTGGGAACATTTGTTGTATTATAACCATAAGGGAGGTAGAAAGTATGGGACAAAGCAAAGTAATTGCCATGAATAACATTACTTAAACATAACTCCTGTACGAACACCTGCAACTGGCTTTTCCCTTCATCTTTAGTATAATATTTCCATGATGGGAAGATACACACATAGGATTTAACAACATCAAATGTGATAGATGCTAAACTACGAATGACTGGCTGTGCTTCGTCAACAGAAATGGGTGTACTAACTAGTGGAGTTTGGGTTCGTCGTGGTGGTCCTAGCGCTTTGGGCACTGGAGCGGCCCTACTAACTGCTCTTGTTTGGGCTCTCTATGGTGTAGATGGTGATGTGTCAACTGGAACTAGGTTACTATCTGCCCGGGTTGGGGTTAGATTGGGTGAAGCTGGTTCTCTTTCCATCGGAGTAGGGGTATGATCTGCGAGAGTCTGGGTTGTGTGTGGTAGGGCTGGTTCTTGTGCATGTACAACTGGGGTGCTATCTCCTTAAACATGTAGCAATGTTTTACTTGAAGACCGTGTTTTTACTCCACTAGATACTGCCATCACCCACTCCAATTCAAATGGCTGATAAACAAGAAACATAGTTGAATGTACACACCTAGTATGAGAGACAGATGAAATAGATAGTTGGGGAAAAAGAGGGCATGAAATAGTTCAGATATATTTTGTTTAACTAAAAACGATAGCATGACATAATTTCACATATATGATGTGTATCTAAACTGGATAGCATGACATAATTCAAAGATATGATGACTAACAAAACAGGATGGCATGAGATAATTATATGATGTCTTTCGTAAACAGATCCACTTGACATAAATAACATACATGTTATCTAAGTAATCAGGATGGCATGATATAATTCACATATGTGATTTTTATACTAAGTAGATGTCATTCGCATATATGATGTCTGAACTAAGAACATGGTGTTGAATATTGTGTATATGATGTCTAAAGTATGCAATGCAAGACACCATGTGCATGGTATGAGATGTATAACCCTGCCAAATTAGAGCATACACCTCGGGGGGGAGGGGGGCAGGACTGGTCATCTATCTCTGAATCCATCTCCGAGGAGCTATCTGGACCCAACAAGAGATTTGCTTCGACAGGTAGCACTGTCTGCTCAGAAGACCTTGTTTTCACTCCAGATTTTTCCATCACCCACTCAAATGGCTGATTCACAAGAAGAGTAGTTGAATGTACAAACATTGTCGACAAATGGAAATGTAATAAAAATAATAGGAATGGCAATATATAATTCAAATATATTGTCGGGGTTTTGGGGCGACATATGCCAACGAATGGCTTATCATGCGTGGGGACAATAGAGCATCGCCGGGCCCTGGAAGCGGGATAAGGCGGAACTTAGGACGCCTACGGATCCTACCCAGGTTCGGGGCTCTTCATGGAGATAACACCCCTAGTCCTGCTCCGCGGGGACTCCGCGTCATGACTAATGTCACAATAGTAGCTACAAGGTTGCTCCTCGAGCTGGGTCGTCTAGAGAAGGAAGATGAACAAGGCTAGCTCGCTACCCTCGCTCTACGGATCGGGGGTGGTTGCTAGGGTTTTCTCCCTCTCTCTCTCTCTCTCTATCTCTCTCTCTCTCTCTCTCTCTCTCTCTCTCTCTCTCTCTCTCTATGTGCTCTCTTTCTCAAAGGGTTCAATCTTCCAACCCCTCCTCATGGAGGGCCCTGGGGGGTTTATATAGGCCTACCCCCAGGGGTACAATTGTAATCTCGGCGGGGTGGCCCCCGGCTATCGGCGTCATTTGGCGCTGGCCTCGCCGCCTGTCTGCTGGGGCCCGCCTCCGGCGGGCCCATGTGATTGCCTTTCACTGTAGGCGTGCTTCTGCTAACGGCGGTGTCATCAGGGGGGTAGTGGCTACAGTGCCACCGTCTCCTGCCGTACACTGCCGCCACGCCCTGTCTTGTCGTCTTGATGAGGTTCAGACTTCTATGGCAGGATTCGCCATCTTTTACCTGGTGGCCGCCTCCCCCGGCTGCCTGCCAGGGGCGGCTTGCCTATGCCTTACCCACTGGCCGGTGGGGCCAGCCGCTTGCCGGCCCCGCCGTCTGTGGGTAGTGGGATCGTGGCTTCATCTGACCGAAGCTTGGTCACCGGCAGCATGGCTACAGTAACTTGCCGTTTAGGAGACGGTCATAAGGTACACGTTCACTGTAGCCACGCCCTTATAGATTCTCTAAGGACGTGCTCAACTGTAGCCATGCCTCAGCTACGCGGTGGTCCCCCAGGCCGCATCCCGATGGAGGGGTGCAGGACCGTCTGCTAGTTGCTAGCTGTGATGCTGCCGCCTGTTTGGGCCCCTGCCGCCTGCTGGCAGCCGGCTCCTAGGGCAAGCTATCCTAGGAGGCGGCCCAATGAGCATACGGTAGGGGTATGTAACAAGCGGCCCCAAATTGTCTTGAAATGCCAAGGGTGGTTGCTGAGGACACTCATGGCCAATATCTCCGACATATATGATGCCTGGCAAAACATGATGGCATTGCATATTTCACATATATTATGGCTGGCAAAAAAACATGAGATTGCATAATTCACATATATGATATAGAAACTAAACAGGTGGAATTACAAAACATGTCTAAACTAAGCAGATGATATATATGATGTCAAAAGAAAGCAATGCAAGGCAACATATGTATGATGTGACCAACATACATCATCATGGCAAGTTAGAGCAAACACCTCGGGTGGTAAATAGCAGTGGCCGGCTCCCTCTGAATCCACCTCTGAAAAGCTATCGTTCTTTGGATTACAATCTAGAGGCGGGGGAGGGTTTGCCATTGCACCCTATTACGTCTTCGTCATATCTATAATTTTTTATTGTTCCATGCCAATATTCTACAACTTTTACATACTTCTGGCAACAATTTATATGATTTTCTTGGACTAACATATTGATCTAGTGCCCGGTGCCAGTTCTTATTTTTTGCTTGTTTTTTGTTTTGCAGAAAATCAATATCGAACGAAGTCCAAAAACGATAAAAACTTACGGAGTATTTTTTGGAATATATGTGAATTTTGGGAAGTGGAATCAACGCAAGGCGATGCCCGAGGGGCCCACAAGCCCTAGGGGTGCGCCCCTACCCAGGGTGCGGCTAGGGGGCTTGTGGCCACCCCGAAGGTCGGTTGGAGGTGTCCTTCGGACGCGAGGAAGCTAATATCCGGGTAAAAATAGTGTTAAAATTTCCGCCCAATCAAAGTTACGGATCTCTGGTTATTTAAGAAACGGTGAAAGGCCAGAATCAGGGCCACGAAAAAAAGAGAAACAAAGAGACAAATCCAATCTCGAAGGGGATATCACCCCTCTGCCTCCATGGAGGCCATGGAGTAGGGGGTAAACCCTCCTCCCATCTAGGGGGGAGGTCAAGGAATACGAAGAAGGAGGGGGTCTCTCTCTCCCTCTCTCACGGTGGAGCCAGAACGTTGTCGGGGAAATCATAGTGTGACGGCGATCAACACCAACACCTCTGTCATCTTCACCAACATCTTCATCACCTCCCCTCATCTATATTCCGTGGTCCACTCTCCCACAACCCGTTGTACCCTCTACTTGAACATAGTGCTTTATGCTTCATATTATTATCCAATGATGTGTTGCCATCCTATGATGCTTGAGTAGATTTTTGTTGTCCTATCGGTTATTGGTGAATTGCTATGATTGGTTTAATTTGCTTTTGGTTATGTTGTTGTCCTTTGGTGCCCATCATATGAGCGCGCATGTGGATCACACCGTAGGGCTAGTTGTATGTTGATAGGACAATGTATTGGAGGGCAAGGGTGACAACAGCTTTAGTCTAGCATAGAAATTGATGCATACGGGATTGAAGGGGGATCAATATATCTTAAGGCTATGGTTGGGTTTTACCTTAATGAATGTTAGTAGTTGCGGATGCTTGCTAATAGTTCCAATCATAAGTGCGTAGAGTTCCAAGTAAGGGATGACATGCTAGCAGTCTCTCCCACATAAAAATTTGCTATCGGTCTAGTAACGTAGGCAATTGCTTAGGGAGAATTTGCAACTCCTACCACCACTTTTCCACACTCGCTAGACTAACTTAATTGTTTTTTATCTAAACAGACCCTAGTTTTTATTTACGTGCTCTTTATTATCTTGCAAACCTAGCCTACAACACCTACAAAGTACTTCTAGTTTCATACTTGTTCTAGGTAAAGCGAACGTTATGCATGCGTAGAGTTGTATCGGTGGTCGATAGTACTTGAGGGAATATTTGTTCTACCTTTAGCTCCTCGTTGGGTTCAACACTCTTACTTATCAAAATAGGCTAAAACTGTTCCCCTACACTTGTGGGTTTTCAAGACCTTTTTCTGGCGCCGTTGCGGGGAGCAATAGCGTGGGGTGAATATTCTCATGTGTGCTTGTTTGCTTTATCACTAAGTAATTTTTATTACCTATTCTAAGTTGTTATCTATCTTTAGTTATGGATATGGAACACAAAATACCCAAAAAATTAGGTGTACTTGCTACTCATGGAGATGGGGAACCTCCTAAAACCCTCGATGTTGGTTATGTGAAAAGTATTAAACATTACTTTGATAATCCTGAGAAAACCCCATTCAACTTGATAATGGGAGTAACGTTCGATCAACGTGAATACTTTAGGGATTATTGCTTGACTCAAAAAGGGAAACTGTTATGGGATCAAATTCATATGTTGCATTGGTATCCTCGGGAGCTTTGCTTGAGATGTGATTATACTTGTTGCTCTAGGATGAATGCTCCACACCTTCCCTTTTCATGCGAATTTAATGATAATGAAACCTTGGCTTCTTATGATAATGGTATATATGATTACTATGATGTGGAACAAATATAAGAATTTTTTGCTTTTAAGGGTGCTTATGAAATTGAATCTTTGTTTGAAAAGTCTCAAGATTATGATGATGATGTTGTTTGTGGATCTGAAATTTTTGCTATAATTAAATATTGTTATGAGAATTATGAAGAAAATTACAATATTGATGCATTTATTGAGAAAGTCTCCGTTGTCCAAGAAGAGACTAATATTTTGCAGGAATCTATGGAAGAAGAAACTAATGACACTGTGAGCTCATTAGATGAAATAGACGAGGAGGAGAGCGAAGAACAAAAGTAGGAAGAGCGGATTGATCACCCATGCCCACCTTCTAATGAGAGTAACTCTTTATCCCATACATTGTTTAATTTCCCTGTGTGCATATCGAAGGATGAATGCTATGATGATTGCTATGATCCCTTGGATTCATTTGAAATATCCCTTTTTGATGAAATTGATGCTTGCTATGCTGGTGGACATGATGCCAATATGAATTATGCTTATGGTGATGAACTTGCTATAGTTCCTTATCTTAAGAATGAAATTGTTGCTATTGCACCCACACATGGTAGTCCTATTATCTTTTTGAATTCTCCCAACTACACTATATCGGAGAAGTTTGCGCTTATTATGGATTATATTGATGGGTTGCGTTCTACTATTGCACATGATGATTTTGATAAATATAATATGCATGTGCTTGCTGCTACCACTTGCAATTATTATGAGAGAGGAACTACATATCCGCCATTCTATGTTTCCAATACAATAAAATTGCAAGAAACTGTTTATGCTATGTATCGGCCTTTACTATGTGTGCATGAATTGTTCTTTTATGACATGCCGATGCATAGGATGAGAGTTAGACTTCGTTGTTGCATGATATATATTACTTTGTTCTCAATACTAAATTACAAATCATTGTTAATTAAAATTGGCTTTGGTATACCTTGGGATCCGGGTGGATCCATTACTTCAGCACTATATGCCTAGCTTAATTGCTTTAAAGAAAGCGCCGCTAGGGAGACAACCGGAAGTTTTAGAGAGTCATTTATTTCTGTTGTGTGCTTTTAAAAAGTTTAAAAACAAAAAATATTGAGGGGAACATAAAAAAATTCAAAAAGAAAAGTGAAAGTAAGAAAGACGAGCATCGTTAAAGTGGGAGCTAGCCTTGAACTTTGTTCATGCCCATGAAAACTTTGTGAACCTTGATTACAGAAACTTTTCAACAAAAATAATTATCGCCTTTGTACAAATCCATTGTATTATAAAAGTAACATGCCAAGATTTACCTTTAGGATGTTTAGATTGCTTGTTTGGTATGTGCACTAAAAAACAGAAACTTTGACTGTAGTGCGTGATTTTTTTACTGGGATGTCATAAATTTCTGAATTTTTTACACTGTATTGCTATGCAACTTGTTTACTACGTCCTAATTTTTCAGAATTCTTAGAGGTACAGAAGTATGACAGTAATCCTAGTCTTTACAGACTATCCCATTTTCATAGATTGCTGTTATAGTTTCATTATTTGCTTATGTTTGAAATCTTGTTGAGACTCCTTTTACTTGGGGGCATATAATTGTGATAGCATAAAGTGGGTAATGTTTGCTTATAATTATACAATAATGTTACGACAGGACATGATGGGATTTGATTTTATATGTATAAACCCCTCTAATAAAAATTTCGGTTAAGTTTTGTGTGGATGAAGGTTCGAAGATCGAGGAGGTATTGATATGAGAAGAATAAGGAGAGACAAGATCTCAAGCTTGGGGATGCCCGAGGCACCCCAAGTGAATATTCAAGGAGACTCAAGCGTCTATGCTTTGGGATGACCCGGAAGGCATCCCATCTTTATCTCACAATTATCGGTATGTTTTGGTTTTTGTTTTGTTCACATGATATGCATAAATTCTTGGAGCGTCGTGTGCTTTTTATTTTTATTTTTATAAGTGCACCATGCTAGTATGAGATAGTCCTTGGTTGATTTGTAGAATGCTCTTTGCACTTCACTTATATCTTTTGAGTATGGCTTTATACAATGCTTCATGTGCTTCACTTATATCATTTCAAGATTGGATGCATGTTTCTCTACATAGAAAAACTGTCATTTGTAGAATGCTCTTTCGCTTCACTTATATTTGTTAGAGCTTGGGAAAGACTTCTATAGAAAGAATTAAACTCGCCTGATTCACTTATATCTATTTAGAGAGTCAACAGGAATTGGTCATTCACATGGTTAGTCATGAAATCCTACATAAAACTTGTAGATCGCTGAATATGATATGTTTGATTCCTTGCTATAGTTTTGCGATATAGAGATGCTAATATGTGGGAGGTACTAGTGAATGATTGTGGTTTAGGAAGAATATTGGTGTTAAGGTTTGTGATTCCCGAAGCATGCATGTATGGTCTCCCGTGATGCGAACAATTTGGAGCAAAATTTATTGCTTGATTGTCTATCTTTGTGTGATGGTCGGGGGCGCGCGATGCTTAACTCCTACCAACCTCCCCCCTAGGAGCATGTGTAGTAGTACTTTGCTCTGAGGGCTAATAAACTTTTGCAATAAGTATGTGAGTTCTTTATGACTAATGTGAGTCCATGGATTATACGCACTCTCACCATTCCACCATTGCTAGCCTCTCTAGCACCGCGCAACTTTCGCTGGTGCATCAAACCCACCTTATACCCTTCCTCAAAACAGCCACTATACCTACCTATTATGGCATTTCCATAGCCAATCTGAGATATATTGCCATGCAACTTCCATCATCATCATATACATGACTTGAGCATTCATTGTTATATTGCTTTGCATGATCGTAAGATAGCTAGCATGATATTTTCATGGCTTGTCCATTTTTGATATCTTTGCTATGCTAGATCACTACACATCCTGGTACATGGCCAGAGGCATTCATATAGAGTCATCATCTATCAGTTTTATCGAGTTGTAAGTAAATAAAAGTGTGATGATCATCATTATTAGAACATTGTCCCATGTGAGGTTATAAAAAAAGCGAGGGAGAGGTCAAAAGAGTCTGCAAAAAAAGAGAAAGAGTCTCCAAAAAAAAGAGGCGAGTCTCTAAAAAATGAGAGAAAAAGAGAGAAGGGACAATGTTACTATCCTTTGCCACACTTGTGCTTCAAAGTAGCACCATGTTCTTCATGATAGAGAGTCTCCTATTTTGACACTTTCATATATTACTAGTGGGAATTTTTCGTTATAGAACTTGGCTTGTATATTCCAACAATGGGCTTCCTCAAATTGCCGTAGGTCTTCATGAGCAAGCTAGTTGGATGCACACCCACTTAGTTTTCAGTTTGAGCTTTCATACACTTATATCTCCAAGTGCATCCGTTGCATGGCAATCCCTACTCCTCGCATTGATGTCAATTGATGGGCATCTTCATAGCCCGTTGATCCGCCTAGTTGATGCGAGACTTTCTACTTTTTATCTTCTCCACATAAACCTCTACCGCCGCATTCTATTCCACCCATAGTGCTATATCCATGGCTCGCGCTCATGTATTGCATGAGAGCTGAAAAAGTTGAAGCGCGTTAAAAAGTATGAACCAATTGCTTATCTGACTTGGGGGTAGTACATGATTTATATTTTGTGTTAAGAAGATGGATCATGACAAGGCTATATGATTTCATAGGGATAGCGTTCTTTAGCATTGATATTTTGAAAGACATGATTGTTTGTTGGGATGCCCGAGTATTGATGTCTTTTATGTCAAATGATAGACTATTGCTTTGAATCACTCGTGTCTTAATATTCATGCCATGATTAGATTACATTATCAATATTATGCTAGGTAGCATTCCGCATCAAAATTTATCTTTTTGATCATTTACCTACTCGAGGAAGAGCATGAACTAAGCTTGGGGATGCTGATACGGCTCCATCGTGTCTATAATTTTTTATTGTTCCATGCCAATATTCTACAACTTTTACATACTTTTGGCAACAATTTATATGATTTTCTTGGACTAACATATCGATCCAGTGCCTAGTGACAGTTCTTGTTTGTTGCATGTTTTTTTATTTCGCAGAAAATCCATATTAAACAAAGTCCAAACGCGATAAAAACTTACGGAGATTTTTTTTGGAATATAGGTGAATTTTGGGAAGTGGAATCAACGCAAGGCGATGCCCGAGGGGCACATAAGCCTAGGGCGTGCTCCCCAACCCAGGGCGTGGCCAGGGGGCTTGTGGCCACCCCTAAGGTCGGTTGGAGGTTTCCTTCAGGCGTAAGGAAGCTAATATCTGGATAAAAAATGTATAATAATTTCAGCCCAATCGGAGTTACGGATCTCCGGTTATTTAAGAAACGATGAAAGGCCAGAATCTGGGTCGCAAAATAGAAGAGAAACAGATAGACAGATCCAATCTCGGAGGGGCTCTCGCCCCTCCACCACCATGGAGGCCATGGACCAGAGGGGAAACCCTCCTACCATCTAGGGGGGAGGTCAAGGAAGAATAAGAAGGAGGGGGGCTCTCCCCCCCCCCTCTCCCGGTGGCGCCGGAACGCCGCCGGGGCAATCATCGTGTGACAGTGATCTACACCAACACCTCTGTCGTCTTCACCAACATCTTCATCACCTCCCCTCCTCTATGTTCAGTGGTCCACTCTACCGCAAACCGCTATACCCTCTACTTGAACATGGTGGTTTATGCTTCATATTATTATCCAATGATGTGTTGTCATCCTATGATGCTTGAGTAGATTTTTGTTGTCCTATCGGTGATTGGTGAATTGCTATGATTGGTTTAATTTTCTTGTGGTTATGTTGATGTCCTTTGGTGCCCATCAAATGAGTGCACGCGTAGATCACACCATAGGGTTAGTTGTATGTTGATAGGACTATGTATTGGAGGGCAAGGATGACAATAGCTTCAGCCTAGCATAGAAATTAATGCATACATGATTGAAGGGGGACCAATATATATTAAGGCTATGGTTGGGTTTACCTTAATGAACGTTAGTAGTTGCGGATGCTTGCTAATAGTTCCAATTATAAGTGCATAGAATTCCAAGTAAGGGGTGACATGCTATCAGTGGCCTCCCCCACATGAAAACTTGCTATAGGTCTAGTAACGTAGTCAATTGCTTAGGGACAATTCCGCAAGTCCTACCACCACTTTTCCACACTCGCTATACTAACTTAATTGTTTATTTATCTAAAGAGCCCCTAGTTTTTATTTACGTGCTCTTTATTATCTTGCAAACCTATCCTACAACACCTACAAAGTACTTCTAGTTTCATACTTGTTCTAGGTAAAGCAAACGTTAAGCGTGCGTAGAGTTGTATCGGTGGTCGATAGAACTTGAGGGAATATTTGCTCTACCTTTAGCTCCTCGTTGGGTTCGACACTCTTACTCATCGAAAGAGGCTACAACTGATCCCCTACACTTGTGAGTTATCACACCCATCATGGAGCGTTGTCTGCATGACATTGTATTGCCACGCAAAACTCTTCTCTTTTTCTCTACTTGTTGAGCATGACTATGTACAATAACTCACATGCGTACAAAAATAAAATAGTGAGATTATGTCAGGAGAACATGCAGAAATCTAGAGTGATGGTAACAACTAGTGGATAGATCGAAAAATAATCATAGCACACTTATGACAGCTTTAATTTTAAAAAATACGGATGATGATTGCTTTACTGTTTGTTTCCCACCCAAGATGAACTACAGACATACCCTAGGTGAACCAGATAATAGACATGGATACTATAGATTGCTGCCTCCATATGTGCCCCGCAAGCATTCTATAACTCAAGTTTGAGCATTAGTTTGGACCTGACTTGGAGTCTAAGAGGTGAACAGGATGATAAAGTAGAAGGTAATATTAAGCAATGCATAACATAAGCAGAATCAAAAGAGTGCAACCTCTCTTGCGGACCTGTGTACTCCTAAGGTTCATTTGTTGAGTCGATGATGGTAATGCAGTTGTGGTGGCTGCGGGTTGGAGATCTGAGGTGGAGAAAGACGGACATGAGTCATGATGTATGGTATGGTGGATGCTTCTATCGATGGAGCAACTCAGGTGAGGTGGATGACAGTGCGGTAGGAGCTGGACAAACCACTCAAAGATTTCTTTGACACCTATCTGCAACTGACGTAATTCTGTAAGGGCTCCTTTGGCTTGCAGGATTCTAAAAACACAGGGATAGGAAGAACACCGAATTATGATAGGAATGCACGTGGTAAACATAATATTTGTAAATACATGATTTCTGTCAACTTGGATGTTTTGTTCACAGGAATTGGAAGAGCAGAGGAATGCAAATAAACATGGCAAAATTAAAGTCGAACCACATGAAAATGTGTACATTTAGAATGTTATTCTGCCACTAATGCACTTAGTCTTTTTTCGTGCTTAGGATTTTGAAAATTAGGTCCAGTTGGATGTTTTGCTCCATTCCTTTCAACCAAACGCATGAATAATTGAATAGCATAGTACGTTGGGAAAATTTCCTATTGCTATGTTTTTATTTCAACTTTTCCTCTGAACCAAAATAGCCCTAAGGGATCAACATGATTGTAGAGTAACAAGTGATGGAACAAGTGTACAACTTCTTTGGCGTAGCCGTGTCGACATCAACATCATTGGATTGGTCGCTGAAGAAGTTGCGGCAGAGGTGGTTGTCGGAGGTGTGGAAGAAGATCTGAGGCATCCGTAGATGGCGTCATGCGTACTGCTCTATTGTGATGGATGGTTCCATCGTTGTAGCAGCTCCAACGAGTTGTACAACATCGAGGCTGAAGCAGTACAAGACAGACATTGTTAATCTCAAGTGGTATTCTAATAGCATCTCCAATAGATGATTTAAAATACATCACCAAAAACTCTTAGATGTAAAATTGACATCACCAAAAATCACCTGACTCCAACAGATGAGGTAAAAACTGTTGACTCGGAACTTAACTCTCGAAAGTGAATGTTATTGTCGAAACTGAATTTTACTATCGAAACCGAAGGCACTAGTAGCAGAGAAGTACTTCAGATGTAGTCTAGGACGGTCGAGCAGTAGTAGCAGAGAAACAGTGATCTAAATCAGAAGGCAATTGACAGGGAACACACCAGCAGATAGCAGCCGGAGCAGCAGCGCAAACTAGAGCCAGAGTAGCAACTCTTGTAGCTGCAACAACCCGTGTACCAGCATCAGCAGCGCGATTGAGAGCAAGAGCAGGGCAGCAGCATGGGCGATAGGTAGAGCAGAGCAGAAGCGCGAGCGAGTGAGAGCTGGAGCAACAACTCATGTAGCTGCAGTAGCTCGTGTACCAGCATCAGTAGCGTGAGGGAGAGCAGGAGCATAGCAGAGCAGCAGCACGAGCAACAGGAAGAGAAGAGCAGCCGTGCGAGCGAGAGCCGGAGCAGCAGTAGCTCCGACTGGTATTGCCGCTGCCGCCGAGGGATCCTCGCACTAGGGAGAGCCACCATGGAGATTTTGCCAGTGGCACCGACGTCAAGGTAGCCACGCCACGGGGGAGTGGGATAGAGCAACGGCGGTGCCGTGAGGTGGATTTAAGGAGAAGGTGTGATGCGATGGGTGTACAACCTCTTTGGTGGCGTGGAGTAGGCCTCAGCTTTCTATGAGGAGTCGGTGAGGATGTCGCGGTTCTGGTGGAGCAGGGTAAGGCGGCGCTATGGTGATGGACACTACTGCAGGATGCTTCTAACGCGACACTACGATCAGAGACCCTTCGATGAAACTGTGTGTGATGCAATAATTGCAAACGGTGATGTAAAAAACCCATCAAAAAGGTGCAAAACGTATGCGATGATGGATGCATCAAACGCGGTTCAGATTTTAGTTGCGTGTGTGATGCAGGGCATATGGTTCAGTTCAATGAAATATTTGTGATGAGGCAGAAGAACATAAACGGACAGCCAGATGAAGGTGTGTGCGATAGAGGGCATACGGTTCACTCGGATGAACTATTTGCGATTAGGCCGAACAAAAGAAACGATCAGCCAGATCAAGGTGTTTGTGATAGAGGGCAAACAGTTCACTCGGATGAACTTTTTGCATTGAGCCAAGATAACAGAAACGGTTCAATATAACAAGATGTGGTGATACGCGACAAACAGGTCTGTAATCAGAAATGTGTGTGAAGACCGATAATAACACAGACGATTGCTTCTAATAAGACGTATGTGATACACTCCGTCTACACAACATCTATTGGCCATTGGGAGACGGGCGGTCATATGGGTACGCCATAAGGATGCGAAGAGGCATCCGATATGAGCAAGGACTAGATGTTCCACCAATAGCTCATCTAAGAGAACTCTCAAG
The DNA here is from genome assembly GCA_902687465.1 of Secale cereale. Taxonomy (NCBI): domain Eukaryota; kingdom Viridiplantae; phylum Streptophyta; class Magnoliopsida; order Poales; family Poaceae; genus Secale; species Secale cereale. Next base: position 105,968,890 of record LR738711.1, on the reverse strand, counting down.
TTAACTGTGCTCAGGATGGAGCAACCATCAGATGCGTGATTGGATGGGAAGCTGTCTTGATGTTAAATTAACTTATTCCATCACAAACAGGTCGGATGGATCAACTATATGCCACGTATCGCACATTGTCAAAAAGTAATGCAGTAGACCTTCTTTAACATGTGTTAAAGAAATAAAAAAACAAGGACCTCGAGGTTCATTAGTTCCTCACTGAATATATATAATATCATCACATATACATGATGATACTTAACTACTAGGTACAATGCATAAAATTGAAAATGAACAATACTAAAACTAATAATCCCTCCTGGGGGCAGTATTTCGGCAACCCCTCACCAGCAGCTCCCTGGTACGCGGCGTCTACCTAGCGCGGAGGCAGTACTCCGCCTCCTCCGCCTCGCAGCGCTTGACGTACCGATCTAACTCTTGTTGGCAAACGAGTGCTAATGATCTTGCCATTTCATTGGGCGCCCACTGGAGCTCCTCGTCGGTGGCACGTTGGATCTTATCGGCCCACCTCCACACAACGATGAGCCGCCTAGCGCCTTTGACCATCCTCGCGAAGTACCCATCTTTGTACGCCTCCTCCGCACGACGACGCGCCCGCCCCCAAAGCTCCACCGCTTCCTTTTTCCAGGCGGCATCACGGACTTCACATGCCTCCTCGTACCTAGCTTCCTCCTCGCCATCTCCATCTTGAACGCCACTTGCCTGACTTTCTCAGCCGGCGGCAGCGACTTCCACAGACAAAGATTGTACTGGCCCCAAAACCAATCCAAAGTTGGGAAGTCCGGCGCAACCTCGTCTGACGACACGTAGGGGTCCTCCTCGCTGCTCTTCGACTAAGCGTCCACGGGGGCGGCGACTCCTCGTCGGCACGTGGGCAGACCGGTGGCGCCATGGCATAGATTTGAGGGAGAGAGAGAGACCAAGAGGGCGAGCGACGGGAGGATATAGATGAGAATGCAGGCGGGACGACGTGAGCGAGGTAGTATTTATTGGCGGCCGGAATCTAGATCGACGAGAATAATACACACGCCGGTCGCAAGAATTTATGAGTACTGTAGTTTGAATTACACACGATGCCCGCAACAAAATTCGTGTGTGAACTAAATAGCTGACGGTTTCCCATTGAGAACCGTGTCTGATAAATAACCCCCTCCACTCACCTTCCAAACCTCGAGGCACGAAATAGAGTGCCAATCATGTGGGGGCTGGTTAGCTTGCCATATCTTTAGATTTTCTTTTTTGAACACCAGATATTTACATCATTTGATGATTTTGTAACTCGCACACAAGTACACAAAAATATGATTTTTCAATCTATTATGGTTAGCCGTTGCATGTAGATGTAGTTCAATTTTGAATTACAGTCATTAAATGGCTAGAAAATCACTTAAATGTCCTTAAATGGTCAAATGACCCCTAGGATTTTCCAAATTTTCACATGACAAGTGTAGTAATGCACGTTAAACGTAGATAAAATTTGAAGGCCGTAATAGGAAGCTATCCCCCGTTCGTCATCAAACATGCATTATTCCCTCTCGAAACCATGAGCCTTCTAGTGAGTTGCTCCGGTTTGTGATGGGTGTGTGTCCAAACTTTCGCCAAATAGGCCAATTTTTTTACCACATCATCTTGGTGGCATGACATTACAACAAGCAAGGGTTATGTTTTTCTGATCATTTTTAAATTTTTTGGATTTAAAATGCCATGGTATTCCATGCATGTATCCATGCCGTGAGACCAATATGTTTGAAAATTCCTTCTAATTTACTGCACATGAATTAACTCGCACACAAGTACACAAATATGATTTTTCAAACCGTTACATGTAGTTCAATATTGAATTACGGTCATTAAATGGCTAGAATCACTTCAATGTCTTTAAAAGGTCAAATGACCCCTGAAGTGTTCCAAATTTTCACATGACAGTTGTATTAGTGCACGTTAAACATAGAAAAAAATTGAAGGCCGTAAGAGGATGCTATCTCCCGCTCGTCATCAAACATGCATTGTTCCCTCTCGGAACCACGAGCCTTCTAGTGAGTTGCTCCGGTTTGTGAGGGGTGTGTGTCCAAACTTTCGTCAAACATGCCTATTTTTTTACCACGTCATCTTGGTGGCATGACATTACATCAAGCAAGGTTTCATATTTTTTGATCATTTTTTACTTTTTTGGAATTAAAATGACATGGCACACGTGTCCATGCAGTGAGACCAATATGTTTGAAAATTCCTTCTAATTTACAGCACATGGAATTAACTCGCACGCAATTACACAAATATGATTTTTCAAACCGTTATGGTTAGCCGTTGCATGTACATGTAGTTCAAATTTGAATTACAGTCATTAAATGGCTAGAAAGTAACTTAAATGTCTTTAAAAGGTCAAATGACCCCTGAAATTTTCCAAATTTTCACATGATAGTTGTATTAGTGCACGTTAAACGTAGGAAAAAAAATTGAAGGCCGTATGAGTAAGCTATCTCCCATTCGTTATCAAACATGCAATGTTCCCTCTCGGAACCACAAGCGCTCTAGTGAGTTGCTCCGGTTTGTGAGGGGTGTGTGTCCAAACTTTGGCCAAACAGGCCAATTTTTTAACCACGTCATCTTGGTGGCATGACATTACATCAAGCAAGGTTTCATGTTTTTCTGATCATTTTTTAATTTTTTTTTGAAATTAAAATGCCATGGCACTCCATGCATGTGTCCCTGCCGTGAGACCAATATGTTTGAAAATTCCTTCTAATTTACTGCACATGGAATTAACTCACACACAAGTACACAAATACGATTTTTCAAACCGTTAAGGTTAGCCGTTGCATGTAGATGTAGTTCAAATTAGAATTACGGTCATTAAATGGCCAGAAAATCACTTAAATGAATTTAAAAGTTCAAATGACCCCTGAAATTTTCCAAATTTTCACATGACAATTGTATTAGTGCACGTTAAACGTAGGAAAAAATTTGAAGGCCGTAAGAGGAAGTTATCTCCCGTTTGTCATCAAAATGCATTGTTCCCTCTCGGAACCACGAGCCTTCTAGTGAGTTGCTCCGGTTTATAAGGGGTGTGTGTCCAAACTGTCGTCAAATAGGCCAATTTTTTACCATGTCATCTTGGTGGCATGACATTACATCAAGCAAGGTTTCATGTTTTCCTTATCATTTTTCAATTTTTTGGAATTAAAATGCCATGGCACTCCATGCATGTGTCCATGCCTGAGACCAATATGTTTGAAAATTCCTTCTAATTTACTGCACATGGAATTAACTCGCACACAAGTACACAAATATGATTTTTCAAACCGTTATGGTTAGCCGTTGCATGTACATGTAGTTCAAATTTGAATTACGCTCATTAAATGGCTAGAATCACTTCAATATCTTTAAAAGGTCAAATGACCCCTGAAAAGTTCCAAATATTCACATGACAGATGTATTAGTGCACGTTAGACATAGAAAAAAATTGAAGGTTGTAAGAGGATGCTATCTCCCGTTCGTCATCAAACATGCATTGTTCCCTCTCGGAACCATGAGCCTTCTAGTGAGTTGCTCCGGTTTGTGAGGGGTGTGTGTCCAAACTTTCGTCAAACAGGCCAATTTTTTTACCACATTATCTTGGTGGCATGACATTACATCAAGCAAGGTTTCATATTTTTGTGATCATTTTTAAATTTTTTGGAATTAAAATGCCATGGCACACGTTTCCATGCCGTGAGACCAATATGTTTGAAAATTCCTTCTAATTACTGCACATGGAATTAACTCGCACGCAAGTACACAAATATGATTTTTCAAACCGTTATGGTCAGCCGTTGCATGTACATGTAGTTCAAATTTGAATTATGGCCATTAAATGGCTAGAAAATCACTTAAATGTCTTTAAAAGGTCAAATGACCCCTGAAATTTTCCAAATTTTCACATGATAGGTGTATTAGTGCACGTTAAACGTAGGAAAAAATTTAAAGGCCGTAAGAGGAAGCTATCCCTCGTTCGTCATCAAACATGCATTGTTCCCTCTCGAAACCATGAGCCTTTTAGTGAGTTGCTCCGGTTTGTGAGGGGTGTATGTCCAAACTTTCGTCAAACAGGCCAATTTTTTACCACATTATCTTGGTGGCATGACATTACATCAAGCAAGGTTTCATGTTTTTCTTATCTTTTTTTAAATTTTTTGGAATTCAAATGCCATGGCACTCCATGCATGTGTCCATGCCGTGAGACCAATATGTTTGAAAATTCCTTCTAATTTACTGCACATGGAATTAGCTCGCACACAAGTACACAAATATGATTTTTCAAACCGTTATGGTTAGCCGTTGCATGTACATGTAGTTCAAATTTGAATTACGGTCATTAAATGGCTAGAAAATCACTTAAATGTCTTTAAAAGGCCTAATGACCCCTGAAATTTTCCAAATTTTCACATGAAAATTGTATTAGTGCACGTTAAACGTAGAAAAAAAATTGAAGGCCGCAAGAGGAAGCTATCTCTCGTTCGTCAACGAACATGCATTGTTCCCTCTCGGAACCACGAGCCTTCTAGTGAGTTGCTCCGGTTTGTGAGGGGTGTGTGTCCAAACTTTCGTCGAACATGCCAATTCCACATCACCTTGGTGGCATGACATTACATCAAGCAAGGTTTCATGTGTTTCTGATCTTTTTTAAATTTTTTGGAATTTAAATGTCGTGGCACTCCATGCTTAATTGTGTCATAGCCGTTATACCAATATGTTTGAAAATTCCTTCCAATTTACTGCACATGGAATTAAATCGCACACAAGTACACAAAATATCACTTTTCAAACCGTTATGGTTAGCCGTTACATGTACATGTAGTTCAAATTTGAATTACGGTCATTAAATGGCTAGAATCACTTCAATATCTTTAAAAGGTTAAATGACCCTTGTAATTTTCCAAATTTTCACATGGCAGTTGTATTAGTGCACGTTAAATATAGAAAAAAATTGAAGGACGTAAGGGGAAGCTATCTGTCGTTCGTCATCAAACATGCATTGTTCCCTCTCGGAAACACGAGCCTTCTAGTGAGTTGCTTCGGTTTGTGAGGGCTGTCTGTCCAAACTTTCGTCAAACATGCCAAGTTTTTTACCACATCATCTTGGTGGCATGACATTACATCAAGCAAGGTTTCATGTGTTTCAAATCTTTTTTTAATTTTTGGAATTTAAATGCCATGGCACTCCATGCTTAATTGTGTCATAGCCGTTAGACCAATATGTTTGAAAATTCCTTACAATTTACTGCGCATGGAATTAAATCGCACACAAGTACACAAAATATGACTTTTCAAACCATTATGGTTAGATGTTGCATGTACATGTAGTTCAAATTTGAATTACGGTCATTAAATGGCTAGAAAATTACTTAAATGTCTTAAAAGGTCAAATGACCCCTGAAATTTTCCAAAATTTGACATGACAGTTGTATTAGTACTACAAATTTTCTCGTACATTTGAAACACCATCCGTTGCCACTTTACTCCAAATTCGTCTTTCAGAGCTAATTAAAAATATCCACAACATCACACATAGTTTTTTTGTAGGAACCATTTGCGATGAAAATTTCTGGTTCTATTTAAGTCTTCCTTCTTAAGCTTCGCCGGCTCGTCTGCTCCAGTGCCGGCAACCCCCGAATCCATGAATCTCAATCCCCATTCCTGCACCCCCTTCTTGCAAAGATGACGCCGTGGAAATGCTTCGTGAAGGCCCGTACGATGGTTGCGTCCTCCCCGAGCGCCGCCGCCTGCGTCGAGAGCGCAGCCGCCTACGCCGAGAGTGCCACCGCATCTGCATTGAGCGCAGCCGCATCCGCCGATAGGGCGTGTTCGGGATATAACTATTGGGTATGACCCGCCCAGGAGGGGCCGGGTCATCCCACTGACGGTTCATCATGACAAGGCCTATGAAGATGTTGAAGATGGCGGCTCACGAAGCAGGCTCCCTGAAGGCCCAAGACCCAAAGGCGACTTGAGGCCCACGAGCATAAACCGCCATATGTTAACTTGTATGTTAAGGAAGGTATAGATTCTGACATCGAGCCGGACACGTTGTGTATGAGCCGGCCGGGTCTCTGTAAGTCGCTGGGCATCAACCTATGTATATAAAGGGGTGACCCAGCGGCGGTTTAGGATAAGAAACAAGAGATCGAAAGCTAGGTCAAGCGTATTCGCTCCCTGGTAATCGAAACCCTAGCAATACCACCTCAAACTAGATTAGGCTTTTACCTTCACCCCAAGGGGCCGAACTAGTATAAACTCTGTGTCATTTGTCTCGATTAACCCCTTCAAGCTAACCTAGATGTGATGGCTCCACGACTAAGTCCTTACGCCAGGACATCTAACGTGACAATTCCACGACAGTTGGCGCCCACCGTGGGGCCAGCGCACGGTGGTTTCGAGTTCTTGAAGGGCAACTTCGAAGGGCTCAAGGGATACGATGTGGGCCAGATGACCAAGAGTCATCGCGGCAAGCTCTACATCGACGATGTAGGCTGGGGCCCCGAGACCGGCTCAATGGAGTACGGGTACTAGGTACCCATCGGCGGAATTCACGTCTTCATCGGCAAGATTGGGTAACCGGGTCATGAGCCGGACACCTACACCGACATCATCGAGACGGCTCAGCATGCACGACCCGCCCGGATTCGATCTGCTGTGAAGCGCGCCTTTGTTGGATTTATCCATGGGGAGAAACCTGAAGAAGGATATGCATCTGGTGATACGGTCATATACTCTAATGGAGAATCGTCGACTGGTTCATCCGATTCAATGTATCAGTTGCAAGACGGCCGGCTTGGGGGCTATTTCGATGGCGACAATATTCGGGACCCCTATGAGCCGCCGAGCAGGGTGGCAATTGTCATGGCCGGTACACAACCAGCGCTTGGGTCTACAACCGCTGCTGCTATGACCTCTAGCTCTACGGCTGCGGCAACAGCTGGTGTTACCGGTTCTGCGCGCCCGCCGGCTCAAGTTCTGACGGAGTTGCTGGAATCTTTGGTGACTCTGATGGGGGTGGAGGTAACCCCGGATATGCAAGAAGAACATAAATTGGATATTGCGAAGCTACGAGAAGAGATAGCTAAGGCCAAGGAGGACCTGGCAGCTGAGAACAGTAGGATGGCCATGATGCAGGCTGCTTTGGATGCTCAAGCACAACGGACTCAGGCGTACTCTTACCGGCTCACCTTGGATCAAAACGCCTCAAACAAAGTCATGAGAAGAAGATATCAGAGCCGTTTACCCCCGGTTTATGATGCGAGGAACCTCTTCAACACACTCGGAGCAGGACCCAGTAATCCACCGGTGATGAACCGGGCGGTTGAGCCGCCCGTGACTGGAGTGCCGGTTCAGCCGCGCGCGATGGATCCGCCGCGTTTGGATAATACTCCACCTCAGCAGATTCTGACACCTCCAGGTCATTATTCTAACCCGCTGGATAATATGATTGCTGCGGCATCGCGGCTGGCGGTTTTACCAATTGAAGGCCAGTCCCCAACGGCGATAGAGACCCGGAGGGCCAGGGAGCTTCTTCAGATGGCGTTAGAACAGCAGGCGGCTTATTCTTACAGCCGTCATAGGATTCATTCAACCCCTCGCCCAAGCCGGAGCTATAGTAGGCCCATGGACTCACCAGCGGGTTCAAGCAGTGAACGGCGATGTAAGCAGCCTCGTGCGAATGACCCGGTGCGTGGTGGAACCAATGCTCAGATTTTGGTACATCATGGCAGAGCACGTCGGGAGGCTGAGCTGGCGGTTCAGCAAGGGGCTCATTAGTATTCGCCGGTTTATCCATCGGTTTCAATGGAAGCAGGTGTTACTTCCAGGACTCTGGGTGTGCCCTGTCTGGTACCGGCTCTGTGTAACGAGTGTTTATCTAAGGATTTCAAGGGCCCTCGCAAGGTGCCTAATTACACAGCGGATCAACCCCCTGAGGCCTGGATTGAGAGTTATGAAATGGCCATGGAGATGTTGGATGTTAGTGAGGTTGCATGTGCTAAGTATTTCACCCTGTTGTTGGACGGTCCGGCTCGCACTTGGTTGAAGGGCTGCCCGCCAACTCCATTGGGTCATGGGCGGGATTGAAGGCCTGGTTTATCCAAAATTTCAATGACACGTGCAAGTAGCCCATGTCAATCCAAGATTTGGATTCTTGTGTCCAGGGTGAGGGCGAGTCAACAAACCACTGGGTGTGCCGGATCTCAACTATTATACATTCATCAGAAAGTATCAACGTCGGCTCAGCGGTTCTGATGTTGGACAAAATTTGTTGTTTCCTACCCCTTAAGCAGAAGCTTGGACGGCTTAAACACCATTGCAGTGACATGGGGGAGCTCATGGCGGCTCTAGTTAAGTATGCTGACTCTGATAGTACCAAGGACTCCGAGTCAGTCAGTAGGATGCTCTCCTACTGTTATTGATATTTCAAAAAAAAGGACCCTGAGTCTGATGATGAGAAGCCGGGAAAGGGAAAGAAGAGTCACGATACCAAGGTGCAGCCTCATAACCCGGCGGCTCAGGGGGGTAATGGTAAGTGAAAGGCTGATAATAGTTTGGATTTTGTGGCTAATACCAACACGCAGAATAATGGCCAGCGTCGTAAGGGGTGTCCGGCTCAGGGAACATGATTTAACCTTGAAGCAATAATGAATCAGCCATGTTCGAAGCACGGAACACATGAAAAGCCATCTAGCCATTTATGGAAGGATTGTTTTATCATGAAGCAGTTCAGGGATTCTCATCTTTTACAGCACGACCATGGCCCGAATGGTGGTTCAGGTTCCGGCCCTCATGGTCCGGGTCATGGAGGTTGCGGTCCAAATTCCGGTTTTCAAGGCCAATGTAATCCAGGCGGTTACGGCCAGCAGAATAATCAGGGGAATCACCAATAGCAGCAACAACAGTCTGATTATCAGAATAATCCGAAGCAGTTAAATAGTGGGCAGTACCACATCTTCACCACGAGCCTATATAAGCGGGATCAAAAGCTCCATAAAATGGCTGTGAACGCCGTTGAGCCGGCGATTTCCCGTTACTTATGATGGTCTGAGCAGCCCATTGTGTGGAGTTGAGAGGATCACCCGCCCTGGGTCGATAATCCGGGTCACTTGGCTTTGGTGGTGGCGCCTCAGGTTGGAGGGTACAAGTTCACTAAGGTACTCATGGATGGAGGTAGCAGCATGAATATCCTTTACTATGATACTTTTCGTCGTATGGGGTTAACCGACAAAAATCTTAAACCGTCCAATACTGTTTTCCATGGAGTGGTGCCTGGTAAGTCGGTGTTTCCTGTAGGCAAGATCGCTTTGGAAGTAGCCTTCGGGGATGAATATGACTCCAGGGCAGAGACGCTCACTTTTGAGGTGGTTAAGATCCAAAGCCCGTATCATGCTCTGTTTGGGCGGCCGGCTTATGCCAAGTTCATGGCACGACCATGTTATGTTTATTTACAGCTTAAGATGTCGGGTTACAAGGGCACTATCACGGTGCGTGGGAGCCGCAAGATAGCCTTGGAATGTGAAGAAGGCGATGCTGCTTACGCTAAGTCTGTTTGTGTAACAGAGGAATTGAAATTCTATAAGGATAATGTTTACCCGGCCGATATGACGTCTTTGAAAAAGCCAACCACAGAGCATGATCCCTTGTTGAGGTTTAAGTCTGTAGATGATACTAAGCTGGTTGACTTTGTTCCTGGCGATTCGTCCAAGCAGTTCAGCATCAGTGCTAATCTGGATCCAAAATAGGCAATCGCGCTCATCGAGTTCATCCGTGAGAACCGGGACATCTTTGCATGGAAACCTTCTGATATGCCAGGTGTACCGAGGGAACTAGCAGAGCACACTCTTAATATTGATCTGTTGTTTAAGCCGTCAAGCAATTCCTTCGTCGCTTCATTGAGGAAAGGCGTAAGGCCATTGGTGAAGAAGTGGCCCGGCTCATGGCGGCTGGGTTCATTGTTGAAGTTTTTCATCCGTCCGGTGCTAGTACTTAAGAAGAATGGCACTTAGCGTATGTGTGTGGACTACATGGACTTAAACAACGCTTGTCCGGCTGATCCTTTTGCTCTCCCTCGTATTGATCAAATCATTGATGCTACGGCGGGTTGTCAGCGTTTGAGCTTTTTGGATGCTTATTTTGGTTATCATCAAATCAAGATGGCAGTTAAGGACCAAGAGAAGACAGCTTTCATCACTCCCTTTGGAGCCTTCTGCTATGTATCTATGCCTTTTGGGCTTAAGAGTTGTAAGTGCATCTAGTGCCACCCCTAGTGGTTTTGGAGTATTGACGACAAACCTGGTTGAGGGACTAATGTGTTTGTGAGAATTGCAGTATAACACAGGTAGTAGTCCCTCATTGATTCGGTTAACCTACCGGAGATGACCCCTAAAATCTATGAAGACATTGATGTTAGTGGTGGTATATGAAGATAATCATATTGAAGAATATGACATGAGAAGACATTGTGTGAAGACTATGGAGAGCGAAGACGTAGATGTTTCGTTGTTTCCTTTTCTTTTTTGTTGAGTCATAGGAACCACCGTACTATTAAGTGGGGTCCAAGTGAACTAAGTCAGAGTGACTTAAGTGATGCTCAACCATATCCTATGTCTTCGAGCGAAGACTATGAGAGCAAATCTTATCCAGAGGCGGATGAGTCAGCTTTACTTGGAGCTCAAGTAAAGTTGCCGTGTGTGTTTGAAATCTGACCGTTGGTACACGTGTCAGTTCCTTAGTGACCCAAGGTCACTTCGGACAAATCAGGTCGGGTTGCCCAGTGTCTATAAATAGCCCACCCCCTACACCATAAATTGGTGGCAGCTCAGAGTTATTGCACGGCTTTTGTCATTTGAGAGCAACCCACCTCCGAAGCATTTGAGAGAGAAATCCTTGCGAGGACAAAGCCCAAACACCCAGAGCCAAAGAGTGTAAGGCATCACTGAAGTCTTTCTATCTGTGTGACCTGAAGACTTATTACACTAGAGGACTGTGTTTTCTCCAGCCGGTTAGGCGTCGCGTTCTGAGCATCCAAGAGTCATTGTGGATTGCCGGTGAACGAAGTCTGTGAAGGTTTGGAAGTCTACCTTGAAGACTTACCAGAGTGATTGGGCGAGGACTAGGTGTCCTTAGCTCAAGGGGAACAAGGTGAAGACGTGGTCTTCTGAGTTAAATCTCAGCCTCCCTAACCAGACATACAGTTGTCACAGCAACTGGAACTGGTCTAACAAATCACTGTCTTCCCCGAGCTACTGGTTCTATTCTTTCCTTCCCTTTACTTACTGCTCTATGTTGTGAAGACATTGCATGCTTGCCTTATCTGATTGTCTTCACTGAGTATCTACTTGTTATGATTGGCTTCATTCCTTCTTCCTTTGTGATCACTACTGCCTTGTTGCTATTAGTCTTCATGCTTTCACTTCATTGAATACATGACTATGGCTTATCTAGTGTAGTCCACTTTCCGCTGCATACTAGTAGGCTTGAGCTTATCGTTTGTGTTTGAAACTACCATGTTTTGAAGCATTTCATAAATATCGCCTATTCACCCCCCCCCCCTTAGTCCATATACTGCACTTTCAATTGGTATCAGAGCAAGGTACTCCCTTGTTCTGTGTGATTCGGTTTAACCACCTAGAGTTTTAGCTATGTCGACCACAGGAATGAAGACTGTATCTTGCCCCATGTTTGACGGTCAAGAGTATCCCAAGTGGAAGGCCATGATGAAGAAACGTCTCATGGCGATTAACAGTGAGTTGTGGACCGTCACTAAGATTGGTCTTACTGATCTATGCAAGAGGGAAAAAGCTGATGATATTCGCAAGTTCACTCTTCTCAATCTCACAGCGAAGGACGTCATCTGCTCCTGTCTATCTCAAGGTCAGTTCAGGAACATCATGCATCTTGATCAAGCGAAGCTTGTCTGGGACCGTCTCTCTGAAGTCTATGAAGGTCATCGAACTCATGATGATTCTGGGTTTGAGAAATTCAAGGAATCTCTCAAGACGATGACTTTCAATCCAGAACCATCATCCTCTGCACCATGTCTTATGGCAAAAGGTGCCAAGGTAACCGAATGCTATTCATTTGAATCTAGTGATGATGAATCTGGTGATGAATTTGGACCCAGCTATGTCAAGCTTGCTTCCCTTGCCACTAAACAACAAATTGCTTTGGAAAAGGCTCAAAATGCTTAATAAGAGCAATAATATGTTGGGTGAAGAAATGCATCAGTTGAAAAACTTAGCTGAAAGTCTTCAGAGGCTTCAGGCTAAGTTAACTACGCTTCAAAGTCTTCATAACACTCTCTTATCCGATCATGAAAAGCTAAGAGGATGTTATGAAGATCTTCAGAAGGAGCATGATTCATTACTTGCCCAACATGTCAGTGCTTCTCACGAAGAGTTTGAACCACCATGTCTAAAATGCATTGAACGTGATAATGCTACATCTATTGCTGAATGTTCTACTGTTGCCACTGTTGCAATGTCTTCAACTGGTGATGTGGTAACTAACCCCTCTACTGAGGAAACCACTACTATTGCTGATGAAAATGCTAGGTTGAAGACTTTGCTTGAAACAGGGATGTACAAAAGCCTCAAAGGGCATCAGACTCTATGTGATGTCCTCAAAAAGCAGATACTGAACCGAAATCCTAGGAAAGAGGGTGTTGGGTTCGACAGGAAAATGAATGTTGATGGTTCATACTGGAAGCCTGAGCAGTATCACAAAACCACATGGGTTGCTGCAAAGGGACCTTTAGTGGATCCATCTACCTTATATGGCTTCACTTGTGCTAATCCTATTATCATTGATGAATCCTTTGATGCAAACTATAAACTGTTTAAGAATCAACATGGTGAAGTGTTTGCCAGGTATATTGGTACTAACTGCAGGAATGGACCACCTATGAAGAAGATCTGGGTACCCAAAGGTTGTCTTGAGAAGCTTCCAGCAAATACTATCATGACACCTCCTGGGATGAAGACAAATCCCAGACCAAAGGCTTCATATGGTCCTAAGGCTTCATACAGACAAAGGACTCATCTGAGTCACCCTAACGCGGATGTTTTGCAGGGAAACCATACTCAGACCCATGAATATGAGCGTGTTTCTTCAAACCGCTATGTTCATAAATCCAAGAATTTTTCTGCCTATTCTTATGAGTATTATTCTCCTCTTGCAAGACTATTTGCTAGGGCCCCAAAGCCAAAATTCTCAGATGCTGCTCTTAGACTCATTGCTTCTGAGCCACCCCTGAAGATGTGGGTGGTTAAGAAAAACTAACTTTGTCTTGCAGGGAAAGGTCTCCAGCCTATGATCAAAGGCTTCTAATGCTATTGCTGGGGACCTAAAACACTTGTAGGGCACAAGATCAAATGCCCAAAATGACTTACTGCTCATACTATTCTAAATCACTTGCTGAACATCTCATCAGTCTTAACCTTCATCTAAGCTTTCATAATCCACTTATGCATCAAATGTTTATGCTTCACAATGGCTTTTGGTGAAGCCTATCCTCCTAAATGCATTGTAGGGAGGGACACCAAAGTCTTCAGAATGGATTATGGACAACGGGTGCACAAATCATATGACTGGTGATCGAAATCTTCTCATGGACTCAACTTTACATCCATCTAACAAGAGTCACATCACATTTGCTGATACTGGTAAAAGCAAAGTGTTGGGTCTAGGTAGAGTTGCAATCTCAAGAGATCAACACATGGATAAAGTCATGCTTGTTGAATCTCTTGGATTCAACTTAATGTCTGTCTCAATGCTGTGTGACTTGAACATGATAGTGATCTTTGGTAAATTTCGTTGCATTGTACTAATGGAATCTGACAACTCTTTAGTATTTGAAGGATACAGACAAGGTGATCTGTATATGGTAGATTTCTCAGTAGGACCGCAGATGGCCGTATGTCTTCTAGCAAAAGCTTCAGAGTGCTGGCTCTAGCATCGGAGGCTAGGACATGCTGGCATGAGGAACTTGCACACTCTCGCAAAGAAGAAGCATGTCATAGGCATCGAGGAAGTCAAGTTCAAGAAAGATCATCTATGTGGTGCCTGTGAAGCTGGGAAGATGACTAGAGCCAAACACCCCTTGAAGACAATCATGACGACATCCAAACCATTCGAGCTGCTTCACATGGACTTATTTGGCCCTACTCACTACTCCACATTCTCTACCACAGCCTGTCTCCATGGCTTCGTCATTGTTGATGATTATTCAAGATACACATGGGTGCACATAATACTCTACAAGACTGAAGTGCAAGATGTCTTCAGACGCTTCGCCAACCATGCCATGAACAACTATGGCATCAAGATCAAACATATCGGAAGTGACAATGGCACTGAATTCAAGAACACTGGCCTCGATCTTTATCTGGATGAGATGGGAATCACTCATGAATTCTCAGCCCCATATACACCTCAGCAAAATGGATCGTTGAGCGCAAGAGCAGAACTCTAATTGAGATGGCTCGAACGATGCTCGATGAGTACAAAACACCAAGAAGGTTCTAGCCCGAAGCTATTGATACTGCATGCCATATCATCAACCATGTTTATCTTCACAAGCTTCTGAAGAAAACATCCTATGAACTCCTCACTGGAAAGAAGCCAAATGTAAGCTACTTCAGAGTATTTGGAGCTAAGTGCTGGATCAAGGATCCTCATCATAAGTCAAAATTTGCACCCAAAGCTCATGAAGGCTTCATGCTCGGATATGGAAAGGACTCACACTCCTACAGAGTCTTCAACATTTTTCTCTATAAAACTGTTGAAACTGTGGATGTGAGGTTTGATGAGTCAAATGGTTCACAAAGAGAGTCCCTACCAAATGTGCTAGATGAAGCTTCACCAAATGAATCTATCAAGCTAATGGGAACTGGTGAGATCATGCATTCTGAAGCACAACCTGACGAGGAACTCATCATCTCTGCTCCAAATCAACCAGACGACAATGCTCAGCCTGAAGACAATACTCCTGATGAAAACAATGTACAGCAAGAGCAAAATCTTCGTCCAGCTCATCCTCGTGTTGCAAATGAAGTACAAGTTGAGAAGATAATTGATAGCATAAATGCTCCTGGTCCACTCACTCGCTCAAGAGCAACACAGCTTGCAAATTTATGTGGGCATTTTGCTTTTGTCTCAATATATGAACCCAAGAAAGTTGATGAAGCTTTTATGGAGCCTGAATGGATTCAAGCAATGCAAGAAGAGCTTCAACAGTTTGAGCTGAACAATGTGTGGGAACTTGTCAAGCGTCCTGATCTTCGAAAGCACAACATAATAGGCACAAAATGGATCTATCGCAACAAGCAAGATGAGCATGGTCAAGTGGTCAGAAACAAAGCTCGTCTCATTGCTCAAGGATACACTCAAGTTGAAGGGATTGACTTCGATGAAACATTTTCTCATGTGGCTAGGCTTGAAGCTATTCGTATACTGCTAGCCTATGCAAATCATCACAACATACTTCTATATCAAATGGATGTAAAGAGTGCCTTTCTCAATGGAAGAATTTAAGAAGAAGTATATGTTGCACAACCACCTGGCTTTGAAGACCCAAAACATCCTGATATGGTATACAAGCTCAACAAGGCACTGTATGGCCTCAAACAAGCGCCTCGTGCTTGGTATGACACCCTCAAAGACTTCTTGAAGAGCAAAGGCTTCAAACCTGGATCCCTAGATCCCACACTCTTCACGAAGACATATGATGATGAGCTGTTTGTCTGCCAAACCTATGTGGATCACATTATCTTCGGCTGCACGGACAAGAAATACAGTGATGAGTTTGGTCACATGATGCAAGAGCAATATCAAATGTCCATGATGGGTGAGCTGAAGTTCTTCCTTGGTCTTCAAATTCGTCAGCAAAGCAACGGCATCATCATATCTCAAGAGAAGTACCTTAAAGACTGCCTGAAGAAGTTTGGAATGCAAGACTGCAAAGGGTACTCGACGCCAATGCCTGCTAAACATCACCTGGGTCCCGATGCAAATGGTAAAGAGTTTGATCAACAGGTATACCGCTCCATGATTGGTTCTTTACTTTATTTATGTGCATCTAGGCCAGATATTATGCTTAGTGTTTGCATATGTGCTCGATATCAAGCGGCACCAAAGGAGTCGCATCACTTAGCTGTGAAGCAAATACTTCGATATTTGGCTTACACCCCCAACACTAGGATTATGGTATCCAAAGGGCTCAGAGTGTGATCTAGTAGGATTTTCATATGCTGATTATGCTGGTGACAAAGTTGATCGCAAGTCCACATCGGGCACATGTCACTTTCTAGGATGATCACTTGTCTGTTGGTCTTCAAAGAAGCAGAACCGTGTATCACTCTCCACTCCTGAATCTGAATACATTGCTGCTGGATCTTGTTGCGCTCACCTTCTTTGGATGAAGCAAATACTCAAGGACTATGGAGTCCATCTGAAGCATGTGCCACTCTACTGTGATAATGAAAGCGCCATCAAGATTGCCAACAACCCAGTTCAGCACTCAAAGACAAAGCACATTGAAATTCGTCATCACTTTCTCAGAGATCATGTTATGAAGGAAGATATTGATATCATACACGTCAACACTGAAGAGCAACTGGCAGATATCTTCACAAAGCCCTTGGATGAGAAAAGGTTTTTCAAGTTGCGGTGTGAGCTAAATATCTTAGAATCCTCAAATGTCGTGTAATCAGGCACACATCCTAACATTTATGCATATTGACGACTTAGATGTGCAACACACGAAGTAAAGTATATCTTTAATCAATGAAGACTTACATTCTAAGTGTGAATACATTAACATGGAATTTGACTTCGGAGCGCCACGATAATTGTGCGTCGTGTCTGGGTCTAATACTTCCTATACGGTGGGTAACGCCACCACCAAATTCTTGTTTGAAGCGTTTCTCGTGGAGTTACATTTGCAAAGTCTTCGCACTTGGTTATATATATATATATATATATATATATATATATATATATATATATATATATATATATATATATATAATTGTGTTATGTCCTCAACAGCATTCACTTATAGCTATGTCTTCATATTTGAATCTTTTGACTAAGTGAATGTGATCGGACCCTAACCTCTCTATGCTTTCTCATCTCACACTCTGTCTGTCCAAATCATATGCATTCTGTTAAAACTTCGAATATCTTCTCTGCGTCCTTGTCAGCAGAAGATACGGAGACAAACTTTAAATCTGATTTTAATGCTCTATCCGTTATGCCTGAAACCCGGAGAAGCCGGAACGACCACTCCGACAGTCGTGGTGTACGTGGGATCGTGGGACAACTCCCAATGCATTACATGACCGCCACGTGTCACTCGTACGTGAACCGTCAGGGGCACCTGAGTAATTACGTTGTGCCGTCTCCCATGCCTATAAATGCATGTCCCATCATGATCAAAAGTTTCTTCTACCACCTCTCCACCTCGACCAACCCTAGCGCCTCCGCTAGCTTTCGACGATGCCGACGACAAAGCGCTTCGCTGCCGCAGCTTTGTCGACGCCGTCCTCACGCCGGCCGCGGACATCTTCTACTCCGCCGTCGCCGTAGCTGTCCTCCGTCGCCAAGTTAGGGCACGGAAGACCAAACTGCTGGGCATCCAACTCCTCTCCGTCCAAGCAGTTCATCGTGTGGTAAATAAAACTTGCTTTTTACCATCTTCTAGATCCATAAAGATTCATCTATTTTACCACAAGAGGTCTCTTCCTACTTAGATATACAGATCTATCATGTCTGCATCTCATATCTTGCCTAGTACATTCACATATGCTTCAACCATAGTTAGATTCCTCACTTGTACCTATTTGTGGATTCGTAAAAATCTGGAACCAACTCTCATGAGTGAATGTCTTCGCACTATGAGGTCAAAGTCTTCAAAACTGCTTTAATCTTCAAAACTCCTGAGAATGCATATGACCTCTTCCCCTTCCCTCGCATCTCTAATGTTGTCACAGGTACATGTCTGTGGGAGAATCCCTTGGTTCTCATAGTCTGCATTCGTTTGTAGAGTTTTTGCAACGTCACATTCACTCCCCTGAAGACAGTTCCTGTCTGACCAGCAGACCGAAGCATTTGCCTGTCTTGAAGCCATTCAACTTGAAGCCCTTCAGGTTGAAGCAAATGACAACCGACAAGATAGTAAGAAAGGGTGGCAGACAGCGCCGTGGCAACACCTCCATTGATTTGCCTCCTGATCTCAGTGAAATATACAAGACTGATCCAGAGGAGGATTACAATGAGAGGAAGACACGAATCCAATGGATTCAAAGATACTGGGCTGAACAGTGGTTTAAGTATAGGTTCGTGACCCAAGAGAATGCTGAGAAGAACGCGATCAAGCATCCATGGGGAGATATCACTTATAAAAATCTTCCCCCCAAGACTCGTGCTGAAGCCATTGATCAAGGCTTCTATCCTTGCATGGTCAGAGGACCTCAGCCTGCTGATGCTGATCCAAGCTCTCTGCTCTGGTGTCGCGACGACAATCTGTTCAAGCGAAATCTTCAATTCGCCAAGAACTCGGCCAAAGAGAACAAGAAACTATGGGGATTAGACTTCAATCCTGGCCCCTCTGCGCCCCGCGCTGATGGCACGCGCGAAGCTGAACCGAATCTGGTTGGGCCCTTCTACAACCTAGAGAGCCTCATCAGTCACATAAGGGTTCAAGGGGCGGATGTGGATCAGCCTGAAGCAGATGCTGATTCTGAAGAAGCACCTGCAACACCAAAGCCCCAGAAGAAGAAATCAAAGGCTTCAAAGACTACTCCACCAAGGGCTTCTAGAGTGAAGCCTTTGGCCACTGCTCCACCTGCGCCAAGTGTGCAATCTGAGGAACACTCTCGTATCTCCAAGAGCAGACAGCTGAAGAGGAAGCCATCATGCAACCCCAGTCCAGCTCTCACTCCTGATGCAGTACTGAAGACTGCCAATGATGCCCTTGATCTCTCAAGTGATGAAGATCTTAGTGATGATGCTCTGGAGCTATTGATCAAGAGCAAGCAAGATGCTGAAATCTTTAATGATTTGCCGCTCTTTGACGTTGAAGTGCTCAATAACTTCATTGATGAATGGTTTTACACACCCAACCTGAGCTTCGACGATCTTCAACTTCAAGTTGGCCTCAGCATCTCCTTTCATGGCGCCATTGCTTCTGAGCTGGCTCTGGCTCAAAGAATTGTTGAGCTGAAGCAAAAGATAGATTATGAAAAGGCTCAGTTCAAGAAGCATGTGGACAAGCTCAGCGTGCAAGAAATTCAGAACTTCAAGGTTATGATGCACGAGCTCAAGGAAGCCTTTCGCCAGCGACGTGATGAAGCCAAAGGTTCTCGTGAGCGAATCAAGGATTTGGCTGCCAAATGCGTTCAAGCATTCAATGAAGTTGAAAAGCGCAAGGCACTTGGTCGTCCTGGTATTGACCCACGGATGGCTGTCAAGAAGAAGAAGAAGAAGCAACCTGTGCCCGAAGCTGAAGAATCTGGGCAGGAAATTCCTCGCATAGTCTTCCCTGCTAGCATGACTGGCAAGAAGCCTAAGGCAACCCCAACCGCTTCAAAGCTCAAGAAGACTAAGGTGGCTGAAGCTGAAGCTCGCAAGCTTAAGCAATCTACTGATGAAGCTCCACCCACCAAGAAGCGCAAGACCAAGAAGGATAAGGCTACTTCCAAAGAGCCTATCTTTGTCGAGCCAATCTCAGTTTCTCGCCCTGCATCTGCCCAGAGAGAACGAAGACTGACTTTTCATGAGCCTGCTCCCACAGAGGCTGAAGACATTCCAGCTGTTGACCCCGCCGTAGCTGAAGACATTGGTCCTCAAGACAATGTTGAAGATGATGAAGTCCTTCCTCAGATCGAATACAATATTGAATCTTCGCCTGTTCTTACAAACAGCGAATGCATCAGCATTGGTCGTCCATTGACGCCAATTGCTCAGGATGACTCGTGGGCTGATCACCCACGGGATACACAAGCCACACCCCAGCAAACTCAAGACACCAGTACGGTGCTTGAAGATGAAGACTTTGAGGCCCAACAACCTCCATCTCCTCAGGCGTCGCCAGCTTTTCGCAGGCTTCGCAAAGGACCAAGGCCTCAAGTCGTCGACCCAAGTGTTCCAGAAGGAGTAGAGCAACCATCCGCACCTGATGCTGCTCCTACTGGGAACCCCTCAGAATCTGAAGCCAGAGCAGCTGAAGATATTCCGGCTGCATCAGCCGAAGAAGAACCACCCCAACAAGAAGAAGAACAACCCCAAGTTGAAGAAGAACGTACTGTCACACCCCCTATTCTCGAGGAGAACGTGTCCGACCCTCCAGCTCCTGAAGTGGTGGCAACAAATTCAGAGGCTGCCACCACCAACACTGAAGCCAATGACGTGGTCATGGCTGAAGCCAATGTGGTACCTAAAGACACTGTGGCGCCTGAAGTGACTGCGCCTGAAGTAACTGCACCTGAAGCCAGTGTTGTGCCTGAAACCAGTGTTGCGCCTGATGCCAATGCTGCACCTGAAGCAAATTTGCAGCTTGAAGATCATGCCTCTGCTCCTGTTCCACCTCCATGGCCCCATACCATTGAGCAAGCATACAACAAGGATGATCAGCTTGTTACTGTCCGGTGGCCCATTCTGATTCCACCACCTACAACTGAACCGTGTGCTGCTGGCCCTCAGTTTGATCATCATGTTGCTCATAGGCCCCAAGTTCATAAGCCTAAGCCAAGACTGTCAAGGTTTCCAGGTATTGCAACATCTTCAGGGTCATTCAATGCCAATAGCTTCACTGTGCACAACACCTTCTTTGACAGCGCCAAGAACCCATATTCCAAGCCAAGAATATCCTCAGATAGGTTCTGGAGCCATCAGCAGCGCAGCTACTACTCACGGGTACTCTATGATCAAGGGCGCATTTTCCCTCATATGCGTCTTGACACTGAAGCTATTGCTGGTCTGCCCTGCTTGGAGGAGGCTCTTGACTGCTTCCGTGATGCTGGCCTGCTCAATTTTGTAACTGATAAAGAGCATTGGAATGAAGAGCTGCTTCTACAATTCTATGCAACACTCCACATTCGAGGCTACAGCAGGGATCCGAAGACATGGGTCCTTGAGTGGATGACATGCAATGTGCATCATGAAGCTAAATCCTTTGATCTCATTGAGCTTACTGGCCTGCCCACTCCAGGAGATCTATATGAACCTGGCTGTCAACTGCGCATTGAAGCCTTGGAGAGTATCTTTCAGAAGCGTCAGCCCAACATGAGCCAAATGCTCAGCATGATGAAGCCTCTGCCAAGTGATGCTGAATACCCTAAGGAATTCTTTGTTGAAGACCTAGAGTACCTGCCGCGTACCATCTATCACATCATAAGGCGTACTCTATGGCCAATCAAAGGACATTCTTCATCAGCCAAGCTTGAAGGCACTATGAAGACTTTGGTCTTCTTTATCTTCAATGGCATCAGCTTCAATGCTCAAGATTTCTTCATCAGGCAAATGGCTATGTCTGGAGCTGATCTATTTGGTCTAAAATTTTATGCCCCTTGGATAATGTGCCTCATCAAGTTGCATTTAGCTGTAACCTATCAACCCTCTGCTCGCAACCATAAGATTTTCCTGCCTGAGGTTGATATGTCAGTTGAAGCCATCTACAAAAAGCCTGCTAAAGAGCCAGTTAGTCTTCACAATGCTGATCACCAGAGCTTCACTCAGCAGATTGAAGGGGTTCCAGCAGTCTCACATGTCTATCCTCTGGCTGGCCGTACTCGTCTACCTCGACACACTAAAACCGAAGCCACTGAAAGCACCATCGCTCAAAGGCCTCAGAAGCGATCTCATGTCCTGAACAACCGAGAGCTTCTGGTAGCCCTTCATCACAAACAGGACAAGCATCACCTCTGGTTAAAGCGTCATATGCAAAGCCTCTTGGTGGATGTCAATCGCATTCGCAATCTTGCCACCAAGAATGCTTTTGTTGCTCATGAAACATGTCGGAGGTCTTGGAAGAGTTTGACCTTGCTGAGTGTTGAAGCGGATCTTCAAGACGATGGCTTCACTGAGAGATTCAAGTTTGACAACACTCCTCCAAGGACTGCTGTTATGCGTCGAACTCCATATCTTGAAGATTCTGAATACTCCTCCTCCGCTGCAACCATTGACGCCAGGGTGATCGATGATCAGGATGATGCTACTTCACCGCCTCCTACTTCAGCGCGCATCGACACTGCACCAACCACTTCTGCACCGCCAAACAACAACACCGACCCTGCATCCTCTTCTGCTCCAACTGGGAACGAGTAGAGGCTCTATGTCTTCAAACCTTTTTGGTCCTTACTGACAAAAGGGGGAGAAGCATATGAGTTGATAGTCTTCAAGCAGGTCCATATGGGCGGGTGCTTTATAATTTGCCTAGTGTTTACAACTCTCGTTTTGCTACATTTGGTTCTTTGAGTTGTAACACTTAAATTGATGGTCGTCTGCTATGTTTTTATGCTACTCTGTAATGCGATGATAAATTCCGCATCTGCTACCTTATATTCCGCACTTAGTCATTATTGCAGACGTCCATTTTTCATTATGCATGTCATTATCTTCGACATATCAATTATGCATGATGAATTGCCTTCATAAGTTGAAGAGGATCTCCACAAGTACAACCTACCATGTGCATTTGCATTCAAAGGCAAATCAACTATATGCACATCTTCAAGGGGAGCCTTTTGCTACTTACGAAGACAATACCTTTATCCTTTACAATTTCACATATCTTTATCCCCGTTGAAAACTTCAACCAGTTTGTCATCAATCACCAAAAAGGGGGAGATTGTAAGTGCATCTAGTGCCACCACTAGTGGTTTTGGAGTATTGATGACAAACCTGGTTGAGGGACTAATGTGTTTGTGAGAATTGCAGGATAACACGGGTAGTAGTCCCTCATTGTTTCGGTTAACCTACCGGAGATGACCCCTAAAAATGTATGAAGACATTGATGTCAGTGGTGGTATATGAAGATAATCATATTGAAGACTATGACATGAGAAGACATTGTGTGAAGACTATGGAGAGTGAAGACGTAGATGTTTTGTTGTTTCCTTTTCTTTTTTGTTGAGTCATAGGAACCACCGTACTGTTAAGTGGGGTGCAAGTGAACTAAGTCAGAGTGACTGAAGTGATGCTCAACCAAATCCTATGTCTTCGAGCGAAGACTATGAGAGCAAATCTTATCCAGAGGCGGATGAGTCAGCTTTACTTGGAGCTCAAGTAAAGTTGACGTGTGTGTTTGAAATCTGACCGTTGGTACATGTGTCAGTTCCTTAGTGACCCAGGGTCACTTCGGACAAATCAGGTCGGGTTGCCCAGTGGCTATAAATAGCCCACCCCCTACACCATAAATTGGTGGCTGCTCAGAGTTATTGCACGGCTTTTGTCGTTTGAGAGCAACCCACCTCCGAAGCATTTGAGAGAGAAATCCTTGCAAGGACAAAGCCCAAACACCCAGAGCCAAAGAGTGTTAGGCATCACTGAAGTCGTTTTGTCTGTGTGACCTGAAGACTTATTACACTTGAGGACTGTGTTTCCTCCAGCCGGTTAGGCGTCGCGTTCTCAGCATCCAAGAGTCATTGTGGATTGCCGGTGAACGAAGTCTGTGAAGGTTTGGAAGTCTACCTTGAAGACTTACCAGAGTGATTGGGCGAGGACTAAGTGTCCTTAGCTCAAGGGGAACAAGGTGAAGACGCGGTCTTCTGAGTTAAATCTCAGCCTCCCTAACCAGACGTACAGTTGTCACAGCAACTGGAACTGGTCTAACAAATCACTGTCTTCCCCGAGCTACTGGTTCTATTCTTTCCTTCCCTTTACTTACTGCTCTATGTTGTGAAGACATTGCATGCTTGCCTTATCTGATTGTCTTCACTGAGTATCTACTTGTTATGATTGGCTTCATTCCTTCTTCCTTTGTGATCACTACTGCCTAGTTGCTATTAGTCTTCATGCTTTCACTTCATTGAATACATGACTATGGCTTATCTAGTGTAGTCCACTTTCCGCTGCATACTAATAGGCTTGGGCTTATCGTTTGTCTTCGAAACTACCATGTTTTGAAGCATTTCATAAATATCGCCTATTCACCCCCCCCCCCTTAGTCGATATACTGCACTTTGAAGAGTGCCCATGTGACTTACCAGTGGTGTGTTCAAAATTGACTTCATGGATAGATTGGGCGTAATGTGCATGCTTATGTAGATAATATTTTTGTAAAGTCTAGGAAGAAGGAAACCTTGATAGATGATTTAAAGGAGACCTTTGACAATCTCCGGGTCTACAAAATGATGATGAATCCGACCAAGTGTGTCTTTCGTGTACTAGCAGGCAAGCTCTTGGGTTTTCTGGTTTCCGAACGGGGCATTGAAGCTAATCCGGAGAAAATCGAGGCTATTACTTCCCTAGCTAAGCCAAAGTGTATTAATGATGTTCAGCGGCTGGCAGGTCGTATTGTGGCCTTAAGCCGGTTCATAAGCCGGTTGGGTGAGAAAGCTATTCCTCTGTACGAGACGATGAAGAAGACAGATGACTTTGTCTAGAGTGTTGCTACTAATGAGGCCTTTGAGGTGCTTAAAAAGCAGTTGGCTGAGCCGCCGGTTCTTGCTGCTCCCATTGATAAGGAGCCCTTGTTGTTGTATGTGGCTGCTAATGGCTGGGCCGTCAGTGTGGCAATTGTGGTGGAACGGAAAGAAGCAGGCAAGGAGCATCCGGTTTAGCGGCCGGTTTATTACATCAGTGAAGTGCTTATTGAGTCCAAGGAGATATATCCGCATTGGCAGAAGTTGGTATATGGGGTGTTCATGGCTAGTCGAAAACTCAAGAAATATTTCCTTGGTCATCCTATCACTATGGTTAGTTCTGCTCCTTTGGGGGATATCATTCAAAACAGAGATGCCATAGGTCGGGTCGCCAAGTGGGCCATTGAGCTTGGACCCCATGGTTTAAAGTATATGCCTCGGACAACCATCAAATCTCAGGAACTTGTGGACTTCATCAATGACTGGACAGAACTACAGATGTTTGAGGATAAGCCGGACAGCACATATTGGACTATTGAGGCAGTTGGAAGGCTCAGGGGCTGGAGTTGTCTTGACTTTCCCACGAGGTGATAAGTTTTGCTATGTTTTAGGGTTGATGTTCCCTTGTACTAACAATGCAGCTGAGTATGAAGCCTTGCTCCATGGTCTTCGGATCGCTAAAGAGATGAATCTAAGCCGGGTAATATGCTTCGATGATTCAGATTTCGTGGCTCAGCAAGTATCAGGAACTTGGGACTCTAAAGACCCGCTCATGGTGGCTTACCGCTGGGAGGTTGATGCAATTGCTGGTCACTTCAAGGGTTATCAGGTGGAACATATTGATCGTAGGAAGAATGAGGCAGCTAATGCGTTAAGCCCGCTGGGATCTCAGCGTAAGCCGGTTCCACCTAACACCTTCCTTGACATTTTGAATAATCCTTCAGTTAAGTTGCCTACGGGGGAGGATTTTGCTATTCCTGACCCGGGGGCACAATTGGTGGCGACGATTCAAGCAATTCCTGATTGGGCAGTTCCATATTTGGCTTATATGACCCGGGGCGAGTTACCTGAAGATGAAACTTTGGCAAGTCAGATAACTCGGTGGTCTAAGTCGATGACAATTGTTAATGGAGAACTACACCATTGCAGTGTTACAGGGGCATTCCAGCGTTGTGTTTCTCCTGAGGAGGGCCGTGAGATTCTTCGTGAAATTCATGAAGGAGATTGTGGTCATCATGCCGGCTCAAAGTCCCTTGTGGCCAAGGCTTTTCGTCATGGATTTTATTGGCTGGCGGCTCATGCTGATGCAGAGGACTTGGTCAGTAAATGTGATGGTTGTCAGAAATTTTCATGACGGGCTCACGTGCCGGCTCAAGAATTGAGGATGATTCCAATTACTTGGCCATTTGCAGTATGGGGGCTTGATATGGTTGGACCTTTCAAAAGGTCCAAGGATAAAAAGACGCACCTTTTGGTGGCAGTTGACAAATTTACAAAGTGGGTCGAAGCAGAACCGGTTAGTAAGTGTGACGCGGCGACGGCGGTTCAATTCATCAAAAAGGTGATTTTCCGTTTTGGTTTTCCCCACAGCAGTATAACTGATAATGTGAAAGCACATTTGCTCCCTGGGTGGTTTTGGTAATTAATGACAACATACTTTGTGGTTGGACTAATGCTTTTATCAAGTATGTTTCAGGAAATTCAATCACATTGGCTTGGCAAAATGACTGAAGAAGTGGACCCCTCAAAATGCTAAGACAAGCATTGGCAAAAGCTCAAGACTCCATTTTTGGTTTAGTGATCCAAGATCACATTGAGTCCATAGGAAAAGCCAATACTATTAAAAGGGGATGAGGTTATGTTGATGATTTGGTTGCTCAAGTGCTTAGTGATATATCTCCTTTAACTATCAGCAACTCTCACTGCCAAATACACTCAAAAGTAATCTCAGTCCCACCGATTATCCAAACTCAGTCACACCGAGATGAACCACCTCAGCCATAAGCCAAACCCTAGAAAAATCGGATATTCCGAGTTTGAAATCGGTTTCACCGAAACATGGGCTGCCAAGCTTCTGTAACCTTCTGTCATCAAATCGGTCTAACCGAGATGATAAAGTCGGTCCCACCGAAACTGGCATGCTCCTGTCTTTGCTCAAATCGGACTAACCGAGATGGTATTTTCGGTCCCACCGAAAACCCCAACGTTCACATTATTTGAACTTTCGGTCTCACCGAGTTGTCCACTTCGGTCCCACCGAGATTGCTCAAATATGTGTGTAACGGTTGGATTTTGTGTGGAGGCTATATATACCCCTCCACCCCCTCTTCATTCGTGGAGAGAGCCATCAGAAAGAACTACCACTCCTACCTTACATTTCTGAGAAGAGAACTACCTACCCTTGTGTTGAGATTAAGTTGCTCCACTCCTACCATATGAAACTTGATCTCTAGCCTTCCCAATTTGCTTTCCACTCAATCCTTTCTTCCACCACAGCCAAATCAGTGAGGAGAGTTGAGTGTTGGGGAGATTATCATTTGAAGCACAAGAGCAAGGAGTTCATCATCATCTACAACATCTATTACCTTTTGGAGGGTGGTGCCTCCTAGATTGGTTAGGTGTCGCTTGGGAGCCTCCGTCATCGAGATGTGGAGTTGAACCAAGAAGTTTGTAAGGGCAAGGAGATCGCCTACTTCGTGAAGATCTACCCCGAGTAAGGCTAGCCCTCCGTGGGCGTAGGCCATGAAGGAATAGACAAGGTTGCTTCTTCGTGGACCCTTCGTGGGTGGAGCCCTTCGTGGACTCGCGCAGCCGTTACCCTCCGTGGGTTGAAGTCTCCATCAACGTGGATGTACGATAGCACCACCTATCAGAACCACGGGAAAAATCATTGCGTCTCCAAATTGCGTTTGATCTTCTCCACTTCTCTTTACTACTTGTGCAATTTACTTTCCGCTGCCCATACTCTAGAATTGCATGTGTAGTGTGCTACTTGACTTGTGTGTTATGCAAAATCTGCCAAAATCTGTCCTTGATAAAAGACAGAATTTTTATCTTGTCGAGTAGTCTAATCACCCCCCCTCTAGACACTCTCACCTTCTTCGATCGCTCAATTGGTATCAGAGCATTGGTCTCCATTGCTTTGGTTTACACACCATTGGAGGAAGATGGACGTGTCTACGCTTGGGAGTGTTAGCCATAGAGTGGCTATTCTTAATGGAGTGCCCTATAACTCATGGAGGTCTGAAATGCTTAGTATCTTTAAGATGTACAATTTGTGCAAATATGTTAAGACCCCCTATGTGCCTCCATTTGATCCCTTGCACCCTACCATGGATGAAGAGCTTGATTTGCTTCGTAACCTTAGGACTGTAAATCTTATCATTAGAGGGTTACCCGATAACTTGCTTAAGCTCGTTACAAACTTTGAGTGCGCCTATGCTATGTGGAAATTCTTGGAAGAACTTTATCCGGACTACTCTTTGAGAGGTCTTGATGAAATTCTACACAAGACTATTGAATTTGATAAGATGCGCCCCAATGATCCCAACTTTGATAAATGCTTCTTTGAGCTTCGTGATCTTATGAAAAAGAAGGGTGATCCCGTTCTTATCAATGTTTTAATTAGAAATGCTCTTGCATTGCATTCCGAAGATTATTGTCACATTGACAAAACTAATGCAAATAGTTATCAAATTGACCTAGGTGTTGATGATGAACAATCTATGGGTCAATATGATGATGAGCATGAGCATGATGATGATTACTCCGATTCGGACACCGAGCTAGACAAGATCATGAAGAGTCTCAATCTTATGGCAAATCTGAGAGACTACATGTCCGGCGGAAAAGAGTGGATTCTTGATAGTGGATGCACCGACCACATGACCGGAGACAAAGACATGTTTCGAGAGCTTGCAAAGAACGATGGTCCACGCAAGTATGTGACTTTTGGAGACAACTCCAAGGGTAAGGTACTTGGCCTTGGTAAGGTGGCCATATCTCATGATAGCTCTATTCAAAATGTCATGCTTGTAGAATCTCTTGGATACAATTTACTTTCCGTGTCTAGATTAGCTGACTTTGGATTCAATGTGCTATTCACCAAAGTAGATTGCCAAGTCTTTCGTCGTGACAATCAAAACATGGCATTTACCGGTATCCGTAGAGGTGATCTATATATTGTTGATTTCACTAAGAAAGCCCAACCTAGAGCATGTTTCATTGCTAAATCCTCTAAAGGTTGGTTATGGCATAGAAGGCTTGGACATGTTGGCATGCGTAATCTAGACAAGCTGATCAAAGGTGATCATATTCTTGGTGTTAAAGATGTTTTCTTTGACAAAGATAGACTTTGTAGTGCTTGTCAAGCAGGAAAACAAGTAGGTGGAAGTCATCCCGTGAAGAACATCATGACCACAAGGAGACCGCTTGAGCTTCTTCATATGGATCTCTTCGGTCCCAATGCTTACAAAAGCCTTGGTGGTAACTCCTTTGGTCTAGTTATAGTTGATGATTATTCCAGATTTACGTGGGTATTTTTCCTTGATGACAAATCGCAGGTTCAGAGAATCTTCAAAACCTTTGCCAAAAAGGCCCAAAATCAATTTGAGGTGAAGATCGAGAAAGTTCGGAGTGACAATGGAACGGAGTTCAAGAACGCCAATGTAGACTCTTTTCTCGATGAGGAAGGAATTCTACATGAGTTCTCGGCTATGTACACTCCTCAACAAAATGGAGTTGTTGAGAGGAAGAACCGAACGCTCATAGAGATGGCGAGAACGATGCTTGATGAATACAAGACACCGAAGCATTTTTAGGGAGAAGCGGTCGAGACAGCTTGTCATGCTATCAACAGGCTTTATCTTCATAAGCTCCTCGGCAAGACATCATACGAGCTCCTCACCGGTAACAAACCCCAAGTGGGATACTTTCGTGTCTTTGGTTCAAAATGCTATATCCTTGATAAGCATCGTCGGTCTAAATTTGCTCCTAAATCTCATGAAGGCTTTCTTATTGGTTATGGATCAAACTCCCACACCTACCGTGTCTACAATAATTTCACCCGAAAGGTTGAAGAGACGGTAGACGTGAAGTTTGATGAATCTAATGGCTCGCAAGTAGAGCAAATGCCTATTGATGTAGGAGACAAGGACCCATCGGAAGCTATCCAAGATTTATCTATTGGAAAGATCCGTCCCATGGAAGTGAAGGAGAGTACCTCATCTACATATGTGGAGCCCCCTACCTCACGGCGAGATGAACCTCAAGGCAACATGGAGGCCTCCACAAGTGGAACTCACCAAGATGAGGAAGTGCAACAAGAAGATCCACCACAACCTCCTTCTCCACCGCCTCAAGACAACACCAACAACAATGAAGAAGAAGAAGAGGAAGATGAAGATGATGAGGAAGCTCAGCCACAATCTCAACAAAAGCTATCCCGAGTCCAAGCAAGAGTCAAGAAAAATCATCCCGTGGAACAAATGATGAACGACATCAACTCCGGGAGAATTACTCGCTCTAAAACTCGCTTAGCTAACTTTTGTGAGCATTACTCATTTATCTCTAGTATCGAACCTATGAAGGTAGAAGAAGCACTTGAAGACCCGGATTGGGTGAACGCTATGCACGAAGAACTACACAACTTCGAGAGGAACAAGGTATGGACTTTGGTAGAGAAGCCCAAGGATGATCAAAACATCATTGGAACCAAATGGGTGTTTCGGAACAAGCAAGATGAAGATGGACAAGTCATCCACAACAAGGCTCGTCTCGTAGCTCAAGGTTACACACAAGTCGAAGGTATGGACTATGGTGAGACCTATGCCCCCGTTGCTAGACTTGAGTCCATTCGCATTCTTATTGCTTATGCCAATCACCATGATATTACTCTCTATCAAATGGATATCAAAAGTGCTTTCCTAAATGGTGAAATTGAGGAAGAAGTATTTGTGAAACAACCTCCCGGATTTGTGAATCCCAAAAAGCCTAATCATGTTTACAAGTTGCACAAAGCTCTTTATGGTCTTAAACAAGCTCCTAGAGCTTAGTACAAATGCTTGACTAGCTTTCTTCTTGAAAAAGGCTTTGAGATTGGAAAGATAGACTCAACGCTGTTCACGAAAAGGGTTAATGGTGAACTATTTGTGTGCCAAATATATGTTGATGATATTATCTTTGGTTCAACTAACCCTCATTTTAGCAAGAAGTTTGGACAGCTCATGTCGGAGAAGTATGAGATGTCCATGATGAGTGAACTCAAATTCTTCCTTGGGTTGCAAATCAAGCAATCTAAGGAGGGTACCTTTGTCTCACAAACAAAGTACACCAAGGATCTCTTCAAGAAGTTCAACATGCAAGAAAGCAAAGGTATGAGTACCCCCATGTCTACAAGTGGACATAATGACTTGACAAAAGATGGAGAACCCGTTGATCAAAGGGTTTACCGATCTATGATTGGTTCTCTACTATATCTTTGTGCTTCTCGTCCTGACATAATGTTGAGTGTATGTATGTGTGCGCGATATCAAGCAGCCCCTAAAGAATGTCATCTTAAAGCTGTTAAAAGGATAGTGAGATATTTGATACACACACCAAACTTTGGCATTTGGTATCCTAAGAGGGCCTCTTTCGACCTTGTTGGCTATTCCGACTCGGACTATGCTGGTGACAAGGTTGATAGAAAGTCAACTTCGGGTACGTGTCAATTCCTTGGTCGATCCCTTGTATCTTGGTCCTCCAAGAAACAAAATTCGGTATCATTATCCACTGCCGAAGCGGAATATATTGCTGCTGGTTCGTGTTGTGCTCAATTGCTATGGATGACACAAACGCTTAAGGATTATGGGATACATGTGAGACATGTTCCCTTGCTTTGTGACAATGAGAGTGCGATTAAAATTGGACACAATCCTGTGCAACACTCTCGAACGAAGCATATTGAAGTTCGTCACCATTTCATTCGTGATCATATTGCCAAGGGTGACATTAATCTTAAGCATGTTCGTACTGACAAACAACTCGCTGATATCTTTACAAAACCTCTTGATGAGAAGGTGTTTTGTCGCTTAAGGAATGAGTTGAACATCATTGATGCTTCAAACTTGGAGTGAGAACTCCATTGATGCATGCAAGGCATGAGCCCTCTTGACTAATCCTTGATATTTCTCTTATGATGGTGATCATATGTCTTGGACACATTTGCCTCCTTGTATTGCATCTAACTCCTTGCAGGTACTTGGATGATCTACATTCCACAAGATTTCCACACACTCAAATCATGAGTAATCTTGTCATTGACCAAGTATCTAGCCCTTTGGGATGTTGAGTTCAAGGAACAAAATTCCACATATCCTTTTGACATCTTATACATCTAGTATTTCACTCTTGTCATCTTGGATATCCTTGAGTATTTCCTTGCTTGCCTAACCCATGTAGGAAGATGAACTACACAAGTGGAAATGGCGCTCCAACTTCACATTCAATGAGCACCTACATCAAGTTCACCTACATGAGCAAAGCAACAACAAGCCCAAGGTATGTTCTTCACATCTTTAAGGAGCTTTGCTCAAAGTCATGAGTACAAGCAGCTTCATAAGATGTGATCACATCAAATGCTTAATCGAAAAATGGCAACCCCATTTTGAGCTTAAATGATGAGTATGACCTATGATCAAATGTCCTCATTTGACTCCTAAGTCAATATACTCAAACATAGGTGACCTTGTCGCCGACCTTTATCTAGATGAAGTACATATGTTTTGAGTCTTTCTTTTTCTCTTATGTTCTCTCATTGAGTTTTCATTTTTAAAAAAAACTTCAACTAGGAATCTTTTTCATTTCTATTCTTCCGTCTTTGTGAATATCCTTCTGGCTCTGATCAATTCCTTGAAAATCTTTCACAAATTCATTACAAATCCTTTGAAACATTCCTCGCAAAGTGAGCTGAATTATTTTTGTATGTCCTTGGAATTAAACTCGGCGTCACCAATTTCAATATTTCGGTCTAACCAAAAAGGATCTACCCTAACTCAATTCGGTGTCACCGATTTATTCCTTCCAGGATATCATCTTCTGCAGCTCCACTCAATGTTTCTCTATGCATGTTCCTATTTGCCCTATTGTGATTCTTAAGGATCCCACTTCTTTCCTTCCATCTTCCCTAACCTTCCTAGTTTGCTGTCCTTTTCGGCACTTGATGTCAAAGTGGGAGAAGACTTAGGGGGAGAAGAGAAGATTTAGGGGGAGAAGAAGAGCAATCTTACCTTAAGGGGGAGAGAATCACATCAAAGCTTTGCCGTGTTTTACATTGGACATTACAATTGGCATCATTCTTTTGATTTTGCTCTTTCCATCAAACTCAAAGGGAGAGGAATCTTCACAATTGATACCTTATGGAAAGCAAAATCTCTCAGAGTTCATTGAAAATCTTTTAGTTTCGGAGACATGTTTGCTGATTCAAGCCTGTGCTCAATATGAGACACTCTTTATACATGTCATCCCTGGCTTGGTACTCTTGATGTTCTTGCAGTTGGTTGAAGAAATACTCTTGTGTTATCTAACCTTGTTTTCCCAAGTTTATCTTTTCAGGTACAATGCCAAGGAACTTCAAGGTAAGTATATGCACTTTGCAGAATGTGCATGATGGTGACTTGCTTGTGAATACTTGTTTGCAAGAAATCACCATGCTCATATGCATTATCACTCACTTCTTTTCATCTGCTCTGATGCATATAGCCAAGCTGCATGTAGCACATCTTGCTTATCTCTCTTGTGTGCTTGTGGTAGTACAAAACCATAATTTATGAAAATCTTGCACACTTGTAGGGGGAGCCTGTGTACTACATGCTTGTCAAAGCCTTCGTGATAATTCTGTCTTTCTTTCAATAAGCTTTGATGTCTTGTTTAGTGTGATTTTAGTGTGTTGCCATCAATTACCAAAAAGGGGGAGATTGAAAGCACATTTGCTCCCTGGGTGGTTTTGGTAATTAATGACAACATACTTTGTGGTTGGACTAATGCTTTTATCAAGTATGTTTCAGGAAATTCAATCACATTGGCTTGGCAAAATGACTGAAGAAGTGGACCCCTCAAAATGCTAAGACAAGCATTGGCAAAAGCTCAAGACTCCATTTTTGGTTTAGTGATCCAAGATCACATTGAGTCCATAGGAAAAGCCAATACTATTAAAAGGGGATGAGGTTATGTTGATGATCTGGTTGCTCAAGTGCTTAGTGATATATCTCCCTTAACTATCAGCAACTCTCACTGCCAAATACACTCAAAAGTAATCTCGGTCCCACCGATTATCCAAACTCAGTCACACCGAGATGAACCACCTCAGCCATAAGCCAAACCCTAGAAAAATCGGATATTCCGAGTTTGAAATCGGTTTCAACGAAACATGGGCTGCCAAGCTTCTGCAACCTTCTGTCATCAAATCGGTCTAACCGAGATGATAAAGTCGGTCCCACCGAAACTGGCATGCTCCTGTCTTTGCTCAAATCGGACTAATCGAGATGGTATTTTCGGTCCCACCGAAAACCCCAACGTTCACATTATTTGAACTTTCGGTCTCACCGAGTTGTCCACTTCGGTCCCACCGAGATTGCTCAAATATGTGTGTAACGGTTGGATTTTGTGTGGAGGCTATATATACCCCTCCACCCCCTCTTCATTCATGGAGAGAGCCATCAGAAAGAACTACCACTCCTACCTTACATTTCTGAGAAGAGAACTACCTACCCTTGTGTTGAGATCAAGTTGCTCCACTCCTACCATATGAAACTTGATCTCTATCCTTCCCAAGTTGCTTTCCACTCAATCCTTTCTTCCACCACAGCCAAATCAGTGAGGAGAGTTGAGTGTTGGGGAGATTATCATTTGAAGCACAAGAGCAAGGAGTTCATCATCATCTACAACATCTATTACCTTTTGGAGGGTGGTGCCTCCTAGATTGGTTAGGTGTCGCTTGGGAGCCTCCGTCATCGAGATGTGGAGTTGAACCAAGAAGTTTGTAAGAGCAAGGAGATCGCCTACTTCGTGAAGATCTACCCCGAGTAAGGCTAGCCCTCCGTGGGCGTAGGCCATGATGGAATAGACAAGGTTGCTTCTTCGTGGACCCTTCGTGGGTGGAGCCCTTCGTGGACTCGCGCAGCCGTTACCCTCCGTGGGTTGAAGTCTCCATCAACGTGGATGTACGATAGCACCACCTATCGGAACCACGGGAAAAATCATTGCGTCTCCAAATTGCGTTTGATCTTCTCCACTTCTCTTTACTACTTGTGCAATTTACTTTCCGCTGCCCATACTCTAGAATTGCATGTGTAGTGTGCTACTTGACTTGTGTGTTATGCAAAATCTGCCAAAATCTGTCCTTGATAAAAGACAGAATTTTTATCTTGTCGAGTAGTCTAATCACCCCCCCTCTAGACACTCTCACCTTCTTCGATCCCTCATAATGGCACTAATCTATCCAAGGGTGCTATGAAAGAATTTTGTCAACGTGAGCATATTCGACTTGATGTATCATCAGTGGCTCACCACAAGTCCAATGGTCAAGCCGAGAGAGCCAATCAAGAAATTTTGAGAGGCATCAAGCCTCGGGTTCTGGTCCCTTTGCAAAGGATGCCGGGCTGTTGGGTGGAGGAGTTACGCTCTGTGTTATGGAGTATCAATACTACCCCCAACAGATCTACGGGTTACACGCCTGTAACACCCCATATATGACACCTTCCATTTATGGCAATATATGAAACGCTGACTTCTTCAATTCTATTCTGGGCTCTTCTTTCTTTTCGGGTTTCTTCGTTTTGTCGTGTGCATGTGTGCATTTCATCCATGTCATGTTATCATGTGCATTGCATTGCATTCGTGTTTTCACTTGCACCCGGTCATGCCGGTCTCTTCCCATTGTCCGTTTCGAGTTCCGACACTCACACGCGTGCCCATGGCACCCCCGAGTCCTTCTTTCATATGTGGCCGTGAAACATTCTCGGAATGAGGTGAGACTTGTCGTGCATTGTTGTTTTAGTATGTGTAGGCCGCCTGTCAAGTTTCATCGCGTTTGGAGTTCGTTTGATACTCCAACGGTTAACCTAGTGGGCTAAAAGCTCCTCTTCCTTTTGTCCCAATACCCCCTCCACAACAGCCCACTAACCCAGCACAACCACTCTCATCCTCTCGGTTGTCGGACCGTGATCGTGTGGGCGAAAACCGCTCCCCATTTGGACCTTCCTAGCTCCCAGAATCTATAAATAGGCCTCCCCACGTCCATTTTTCGGGTAAAACCCTAGCTCTCGTCCTCCTCCTGCCGCCGGACGTGTCCACCGCCGCGCCCGGACGAACCACAGCCCCCCACGTGGCGAGCCCACCCGCCGGCCGCCGCCTCCCACCGCGGGCCCGCCGCAGCCCGTTCCCGGCCACCGTGGCCAACCCACCCCGCCGCCCTTCGCCTCCCGCGCCGGTGCACTCCGCCGCCGCCGCGTCGGGCGCCCCTCGCCGGCCGGCCGCGCGCCGTCGCCGGCCTCCGCTCGCCTCGCCTCCACCCTTCCGCCGTCCGTCGCCGCCTCAGGTGCCGTCACCGCCGCCCCGAAGATCCGCCGCGGTTCCGGCGGCCGCCGCCGCATCCCCGCCGCACTCCCACCGGCCGGCCCCTTCCCGCTGTCGCGCCGCGCGCCGGCCGCCGCCTCGCCAAGCCCTCCGGTGAGCCACCGCCGCCGGACGTCCGCCGCCCCGCTCCGACGAGCCGCCGCCGTCTCGTCCCGATCCGGCCGGATCGGGACCAGATCCACCAAGCCGCCATACCAAACGCCTCCCGCTCCGCCGAATCTCTCCGTCCCGGGTTGACTTTTTCATGAGGTATAATTCCACTAAGTCCCGGATCTGTGTAAATTTGTTGCCTCCTTTGCCATGTGATAACTTTGAGCTCGGTGCTCCGTTTTGTGCGTATGATATGTCGAAATGTTCATCTCGTCATGATATACATGTTAGTAGCAGTTTCATGCATGTTAGAGATCATCTACTTGACTCAATCTTCATGGAAAGAGTGCATGTTGCTGTAACTTGTTGTCTGTGTAAATTTGTTGCCATGTTCGTGAGTTGATAACTTTGTGCATGTTGGTCCGAATGGAGTGAATGATATGTCCAGATCTTCGTTATGAAATGCTCTACATGATGGTTGATGTAGCATTCATGTTAGTTGTCATCTTGCCATGTTTATCTCTGTTGCAAAGGTGCATTTGGCTGATAAGTTTCTGAACTTGTTATGAGATGATGTTTTGCCATGCTTGTGCATAATTACCCATGTGCAATGTGAGCTAGGTGTCAACATGAGTTTTGCTCTTGAGTAGGTGCTCTACATGATAGATTCATTTTCATGCCATGATATGTCTTGAGATGAGTGCAACAAGCTTGTTAACATGTCATCATGTTTATAAATTTCTGCTAAGTGTGAATCTGTTAAATTTATTACCATGTTTCCATGTTGCCACCGTCTTTGCTGTGCATGTTTAGGGTTGTCCAATGGATGTTCCTTGAAGTATATGTCATGCTCTAGCTATCCATGCACTTGTTTGCCATGATGCCATGATGTAGCTTGTTGTTATGAGGCCCTCAAGTTGCTATAAAATTTATCTGTCAGCATGCCTAGATTTTGCTAAGTCTGGATAAACTTTTGCACTTATGCCATGGTGTTTGGGACATGTTCTATTATGTTGTAGAAGAAGTCATGTGGTGTTTCTTGAAAAGCATGTTATGTATGTTATTGCCATGCCTTTTGTTTGCATGATGGCTTTCTGTAACTTGTTGTTTTCATGCTCTCAAGAGGCTATAAAATGTATCTGTCATCATGTTATCAACAAGTTCAGTTTTGCCACGAGTGTAGCTAGTGTTCCATACACCCTATGAGCATGTTCTTGCTTTGAGTAGCTTCTCAAATATGTCTTCTTGATGTTGGTTATCTTAACTAGCCATGCCATGCTTTGAGTTGAGTTGCACAAGCTTGTAAACATGCCTATCCATTGTAATTCTGCCATGCCTTGTAATTTTCATTAAGTCTGAGAATTCTGTAAATTTATTGCAACTTGCCATGCTTGGTTAATTGTGTTCCAGTAGGATTTTGGGTGTGTTCTAAGTTCATGCTTATTAAGTATCATGTCTATTTCACATCCATGCCCTTTGTGTCCATGTTTGGGTGATGTAGCATAGTTATTTCTTGTTCCAAAGATGCCATGTTGCTGTAAACTGCAGTTTTGCTTGAATCTTGTTTTGCTTGTCTTTTGCAAACCGTGCGTCCGTTTTCGGTGATCTTTATATCGATTTCAACCGAAATCTTCCCCTCTATCCAGTGCCTTGCTAGGTTTCCCAAGATGAGGCCTTTTCCATCATCTTCTCATTAGGCCAAGAGTTTCCTCATGCATACGCACATCATACTTGCATCATGTTGATTGTGCATTGCACCATGTTTGATATTGTGTCATTGTTGTGTTCTTGTGTTGGGTAGAGCCGGGAGCCGATTCGGAGTTCGAGGTTACTACCGAGGCTGAGTTTGAGGATCAAGGTTACGATCCCTCTGTGGAATCAACAGGCAAGATGACCATTCCGAGATATCACTTCTATCTTTGCCTATGCTAGATGTCTCGCTCTTTAGATATTGCCTCGATGCCTATTCCTATTTGTCAGCCCTCCTATTGTTGCCATGAAACACTCTAACCACCTTCCTAGCAAACCGTTGTTTGGCTAAGTACGCATCGCTCAGCCCCTCTTATAGCGTTGTTAGTTGCAGGTGAAGTTTTGAAGATGTTGCTCCATGATGAAGTTGTTATTGGGATATCACAATATATAAAAACCTGTTAAACTAATTCACCTATATATTGGTAATGGGTGGAAGGCTAAGCCTCTTGCTTGGTGTTTTGTTCCACTCATGCCACCCTAGGAACCGATAAACCGGTTATATGTTCCTTGATTTTGCGTTCCTAACACGATTGGGGTTTATGGGACCCCCTTGATAATTTGCTCAGTGCTAAAGCTTTTTTAGCAAGGCCCAACATTGGTTTTACATTTGCCTAATAACTAAAACTTGCATAGGGCGTTGCAAACCCGAGTTCTTAATCAACAACCCGGGCCAGTGCTCCTCTTGAGTGTTGGTCCAAACTGGGGGTCCTGCGGGGCCACCACGAGGAAACTCGAGGATTTGTTTTACCTGTAGCATCACCCATCCGGTTGTGGCCTAAGACTAGATACGTGCGGCTACTATTAGGGTGTCGGCACGCTGGGAGGTCTTGCTGGATTAGTTTTACCTTTGTCGAAATATCTTGAGCACGGGATTCCGAGAATACTCGGGTCTTCCCAATTTGGAGTTGCGACTCCGCAGATTGTGAGCTTGTGATGGGCTAAGTTGGGACACCCCTGCAGGGTTTGATCTTTCGAAAGCAGTGCCCACGGTTATGTGGCAGATGGGAATTTGTTAATATCCGGTTGTAGATAACTTGACACTATGTTCATGAATACACTACCAGCGTGAGTAACCGTGATGGTCTCTTTCCGAAGGGGTTTGGAAAGTGAACACGGTGGGGTTATGTTTGATCGTGAGTAGTTAAGATCACTTCGTGATCTACTTGGCGATCGTTGGCACTTGTTCTCTTCTCGCTCTAAATTCGTAAGTTAGCGCTTAGTGCTACTACAACCTTGTTTTAAGCCTTTTCCACACCTAAGGCTTTGATAGTCTTGTTACCCGGGAATGAGATAGCTGAGTCTTCTGTGGCTCACAGATTCAACACACACCAGATGCAGGTACCGTTGAGATCTATACAGGATATGGTTTAGAGTTGTACTGGGAGTTCCACGAAGAGGGTGGACATTACTATGTGTCTTATCCCGACGATCAGTAGTGGCTTCTACTATGGGCGATCCGGGCTTGTGTTATTTATGGTATCTTTTCGTTTGGATTTCGTCCGTAGTCGGACTCTGATGTTATTTGGATGATGTATGCTATTGTATTCACTTGTGTGACATGGCGAGTGTAAGCCAACTATCATTTTACACTTTCATCCTTGATTTTACATGAGTTGTGCAAAGATACCATACTTGAGATTATTCTAGTATGCGTTTATGTCCTTAAGTCGTGCCTCGACACGTGGGGGACATAGCCGCATACTGGGCATTAAAAGTTGGTATTCAGAGCCTTCTCCGACCTAGGAGCCCCCTGATTGATCGGATCGTTGACGGTTGAGTCTAGGCACACACACACACACAAATGTTTTGAGTCCTATATATATATCGAAGAGTAGGATTTCTTTTTACTCCTCGCCCCTTTATTGCTCTGGTGAGGACTCCTGACGTTGTTCTATCTCTTCTACTCTCAAAAATTCACTAAAAAAATTTAGGATCACGCAAGTATTGTCTGGATTGTTCCGATATCTTTGTGACGATAGCATTGTTCTCGATGCCTCCTGTCATTTAGGGGTTGTGGCAGTGTCCCGGGGAGTTGAGCTCCGAGGTGTTGTCGTCACAAATGTATCACAACGATTCTAGAATACTTAAGACGGCCGACATCGAATACTCTTCTATGCGGTTAGTGGTGAGATAACCCTGACGTCACCCAGTACTGGTGGGATAGTTCGGGAGCATTGCCACAGCTTGTATAGCGGATGTGTTTCGAAGGTCCAAGATAAACAGTTTCCGAAGATGACTGGTTATGTGTTGAAGGATGGATACAGCTGGATGTAGGATTAGAGTTGAGTGCGCGGTGCTTCCCCTGTATCCCCAACACCCAATTGCATAACCGGAAACATTCGGGAATTAATAGGTGGGTTCTTCTAGTAGCTCGTAGGCATTCTTCCAATGAGTGCATGGTTTGAGGTTTGGGGTTCAACATCGAGTGAAGAGGTTTCATGGGCGTTGTTCCAATTGGAGTTGCATCTTAAAGGGTCCTTGGCTATACTGATCCAGGGATTGCAGCACCCTTTGTAACACGTTCCATGAGCATTCAGCACGAACATGTGGGACGAAGCTTCTATCATGTATTTGTTCCATCTGCTCCTTGTTGTTTTTATTTTACCTTTCGTTCTCCCAAGTGGCTTCTCGGGAAGATTGTTGTACCATTAAACTGTGGAATTCATTCGTTCATTTTGTTCGAATGTTTATTTTGAAGACTTTATGTTGCAAATATCTAGCCATTGATTCAGCTTATCTATTTGCATCAATGGCTACCGGTTGTCATCATATTCAGGATGGCTCCTAAGAAGGTTCCCAACCCTAACCAAGAGGGTGAAGAAGAGTGTGTTCCTGAACGTCCTCCTTCCCCTCCTCCTCCATCTGAGGCATGGAGAGCAATTATGCAAGCGACCAACCAGAACAACCAGATGCTCATGCAAATGATGTAGAACTTTCAAGCCAACCAAGCAAATCAAGGCAATCATGGGAACCAAGGCCAAGGTAATCTGTTCAACCAACCTCACTTTGCGACACTGAATCAATTCTTGGCAAACCAACCAAAGTCGTTCAGTTACTGTGTGGACCCGCTAGATGCTGAAGATTGGATCATATACATCAAAAAGCACTTTGAATGCAGTAACGTGAGACCTGAGGATTATGTCAAGTTTGCCGCTTTCCAACTCAAAGATCAAGCTGCTGATTGGTGGCAACAGTACAAATATTCCAGAGGTGATCGTGAGATCTCGTGGACTGTCTTCTGCAAAGATTTCCGCTCTCACCACATTCCAACCAGTGTCATTGAAGGCATGCGTGAGCAATTCCGCAACCTGAAGCAAGGCACCATGACCGTCTATCAATACTATGTCAAGTTCCAGAATCTTGTCCGTTATGCGAAGCAAGACATCCCCGATGCCAAGAGCAAGATTTATCAGTTCTGAGGTGGTCTGAAGGATGAACTCCAACTTGCTCTCACCTTGTTCGAGCCGGATGAATTTGACCAAGTCTACAATATGGCTCTCAAGCAAGAGGCGGCTCAGCTCAAGAGTGAAGCTTCCAAAAAGAGGATTAGAGATGTTGTTCACTCCTCCTCGTCCTCTCAAGTGGTTGCCAAGCAGCAGAAGTTCTGGCTACCGCCTCCTCCAGTGCTCTGTCCTCCAAACAACAACAAGCACTCAGGTGGCCGTGGTTTCTCCCACCCACCCGACCCAAGCAATCAGTCCAAGCCTCGGTCCCAAGCTCCAAGACCAAGTGTTCCTCCTTCCCGTCGAGTTTCTGAGGTCACTTGCTCCAAGTGTGGTCTGAAGGGCCATTATTCCAACAAGTGCACAAACCAAAGGCGCCTTCCACCTCCTCCACCAGTCAGCAATGCTATTGTCAAGCACAATCCCAAGTCAGCAAGGGTGAACCTGATGAGTGCACCTCAAGCAGAGAATTCTTCAGATGTGATAATTGGTAATCTTTTGGTTAACTCAATACCTGCTAAAGTCTTGTTTGATTCTGGTGCATCATTGTCCTTCATTTCACAACATTTTGCATCAAAGCACAATGTTGACATCAAAAGAATACCAAGGGAGTTATCAATTATTTCTCCGAGAAAACGAATGCATTCTAGCGTGTTTGCTCCGGATATATCTATTCATATGGGTGATTATAGTTTTTTGGTTTCTCCGGTTGTTCTCGGCAACTCCGACATTGATCTTATTCTTGGGATGGATTGGCTCTCCAAGCATGATGCAAACATTGATTGTGCAAACAAGGAGGTCAAGCTAACTCATCCTAACGAAGACGTGATTATCTTCGCAGCTCGAGATAACACAATCAGGCTATTCTCTCTCAATGACAAGGGCGAGATTAATGCCATTTCTCAGATTCCGGTGGTTAATGAATATGAGGATGTTTTCCCTGAAGAGCTTCCAGGCATGCCTCCCCATCGTCAATTTGAATTCATCATTGAACTTGAACCCGGTACCGAGCCAGC
This sequence comes from Secale cereale, assembly GCA_902687465.1. Taxonomy (NCBI): domain Eukaryota; kingdom Viridiplantae; phylum Streptophyta; class Magnoliopsida; order Poales; family Poaceae; genus Secale; species Secale cereale. The sequence goes on along the minus strand of LR738711.1, from coordinate 105,926,362 downwards.
ATGTCGGCGTCCGTACAAGCTTTTTCCTGAAGAGTTGAAGGAGCTGAAGAAACAACTCGATGAGCAAGAACGTATGGGCCTAATCAAGCCTAGTACTTCTCCTTGGGGCTGTGGTGTTCTATTTGTCAAGAAGAAGGATGGCACGGAACGCCTTTGCGTTGATTACCGGCCATTGAACAAGAAGACAATAAAGAATAAGTACCCGCTCACCAACATCAATGAATTGTTCGAGCAGCTCAAAGGAGCAAAGGTGTTCTCGAAGCTCGATCTCCGGATGGGTTACCATCAGATTCGTATCCGTGAAGAGGATATTCACAAGACCGCATTCAGAACAAGCTATGGCTCCTATGAATACACGGTCATGTCCTTCGGCCTTGCAAATGCTCCACCCACTTTCTCTCGGATGATGCACTTCATATTGAACCCCTACACCAATGAATTTGTTCTCGTCTATCTGGATGATATCTTGGTTTTCTCCAAAAATGAAGAAGACCATGCCAAGCACCTCCGCTTGGTCCTTGACAGGCTCCGTGAACACAAGTTCTATGCGAAGTTCTCCAAATGTGAATTCTGGCTGGATAAAGTCCTCTATCTTGGCCATATTATCTCTGCCGAGGGCATTTCTGTGAACCTCGAGAATGTTGAAGCTATTGTCAACTGGGAACCTCCGCAGAATGTCAAGCAACTCCGAAGCTTCTTTGGTCTCGCTAGCTATTGGAGAAGGTTCGTTGAGAACTTCTCCAAGATTGTCAACCCTCTTTCCAACCTGTTGCAGAAGAATGTCAAGTACTCGTGGACTCCTGATTGTGATGTGGAATTCAATACCCTCAAACAAAAGCTCATTTTTGCTCTGGTTCTTACTCCTCCGGATGAGTCCAAGCCTTATGGAGTCTTTTGTGATGCTTCTTTGCAAGGTCTTGGTGGTGTTCTCATGCAAGACAAGAAGATTGTGGCATACACTTCTCGTCAGTTGAAACCAAATGAGAAGAATTACCCCACACATGATCTCGAGCTAGCAGCAGTTGTACATGCCTTGGTCACGTGGAGACACCTTCTGTTGGGCAGAAAAGTGGACATCTTCACCGATCACAAGAGCTTGAAGTACATCTTCACACAACCAAACCTTAACCTTCGTCGGACTCGTTGGGTTGAGATGATTCAAGAGTATGATCCAAGCATTGAGTATACACCTGGCAAGGACAATGTCATTGCAGATGCCTTGAGCAGAAAGGCATATTGCAACAGTCTCCTTCTCAAACCGTTCCAGCATGAACTTTGTGAATCATTCAGGAAGCTCAACCTCCAAGTTGTTCCGCAAGGCTTTCTTGCAAACTTTCAAGTTGCTCCTACCTTGGAAGATCAAATCCGTAAGGCCCAACTCAGTGATGCTATGGTGCAAAAAGTGAAACATGGTATCGCTAAGGGTACTCCCAAGTACAAGTGCTATCGCGTTGATGATAAAGACACCTTGTTCTTTGAGGACAATATTGTGGTTCCCAAGGGTGATCTCAGGAAGTCATAATGAACGAAGCACATGACTCCCTCCTCTCGATACATCCCGGAAGTTCCAAGATGTACCATGACCTCAAGCAATCGTATTGGTGGACTCGAATGAAAAGGGAGATTGCCCAATTCGTGAATGAATGTGATGTCTGCAGAAGAGTGAAGGCAGAGCATCAACGTCCAGTTGGTCTCCTTCAACCTCTACCTATTCCCGAGTGGAAATTCGATCACATTGAGATGGATTTCGTCACCGGTTTTCCCAAGTCCAAGAAGGGAAATGATGCTATCTTTGTGGTGATTGACAAGCTAACTAAAGTAGCACATTTTCTTCCAGTCAAAGAATCCATCAATGCAGCTCAACTGGCAGAGCTGTACACCTCTAGAATTGTTTCTTTGCATGGCATTCCTCAAGTGATCTCCTCAGACCGTGGAAGTTTGTTCACATCCAAGTTCTGGGATTCCTTTCAGTCAGCCATGGGCACAAAGATTCGCTTCAGCACTGCATTTCACCCTCAGACTAGTGGTCAAGTCGAAAGAGTGAACCAGATCCTCGAAGATATGCTAAGAGCTTATGTCATCTCTTTCGGTATGAAATGGGAAGATTGTCTCCCGTTTGCCGAATTCTCCTACAACAACAGTTTCCAAGCAAGTGCCGACAAAGCTCCTTTTGAAATCCTCTATGGCAGAAAGTGTCGTACCCCTCTCAACTGGTCCGAGACTGGTGAACGTCAACTTCTTGGAAATGATTTGATCTCAGAAGCCGAAGAAATGTGCAAAGTCATACGTGAGAATCTCAAAGCCGCTCAATCGCGTCAAAAGAGCTACTATGACGGCAAGCATCATGACTTGGCTTTCGACATTGGAGACCATGTCTATCTTCGTGTTTCTCCTATGAAGGGCACTCAGAGGTTCGGCATCAAGGGCAAGCTTGCTCCAAGATACGTGGGACCTTTCAAGATTCTTGGCAAGAGAGGCGATCTAGCCTACCAGCTCAAGCTTCCCTCCAACTTTGCTAATGTTCATGATGTGTTTCATGTGTCTCAAGTCCACAAGTTCTTCAAGACACCTGAACGCACCATCCCGTTCGAGGAGATTGATCTTCAACAAGACTTGTCTTATCGTGAGCACCCTGTTTATATTCTTGAAGAAACCGAGCGCAAGACTCACAACAAGTCCATCAAATTCTTGAAAGTGAAGTGGTCACACCATACCGACCGAGAAGCTACGTGGGAACGAGAAGATCACCTTCGTTCCGAGTATCCATCCTTCTTCCAGTCCAAGATCTCGGGATGAGATCTTTTTGTAGTGTAGGAGAGTTTGTAACACCCCATATGTGACACCTTCCATTTATGGCAATATATGAAACGTTGACTTCTTCAATTCCATTCTGGGCTCTTCTTTCTTTTCGGGTTTCTTCGTTTTGTCATGTGCGTGTGTGCATTTCATCCATGTCATGTTATCATGTGCATTGCATTGCATTCGTGTTGTCACTTGCACCCGGTCATGCCCGTCTTTTCTCGTTGTCCGTTTCGAGTTCCGGCACTCACACACGTGCCCGTGGCACCCCCGGGTCCTTCTTTCGTATGTGGTCGTGAAACGTTCTCGGAATGAGGTGAGACTTGTCGTGCGTTGTTGTTTTTAGTACGTGTAGGCCGCCTGTCAAGTTTCATCGCGTTTGGAGTTCGTTTGATACTCCAACTGTTAACCTAGTGGGCTAAAAGCTCCTCTTGCTTTTGGCCCAAGACCCCCTCCACAACAGCCCACTAACCCAGCACAACCACTCTCATCCTCTCGGTCGTTGGATCCTGATCGTGTGGGCGAAAACCGCTCCCCATTTGGACCTTCCTAGCTCCCAGAATCTATAAATAGGCCTCTCCACGCCCATTTTTCGGGTAAAACCCTAGCTCTCGTCCTCCTCCCGCTGCCAGACTTGTCCACCCGCGCACCGGACGAACCGCAGCCCACCACGTGGCGAGCCGAGCCGCCGGCCGCCACCACCGTGGGCCCACCGCGCCCTGTTCCCGGCCCCCGTGCCCCAGCCGCCCCGCCGCCCTTCGCCTCCCGTGTCGGCGCGCTCCGCCGCCGCCGCCGGCCTCCGCTATCCTCACCTCCACCCTTACATCGTCCGTCGTCGGCCTCGGGTACGCCGCCGCCGGCCGCCTCGGGTGCCGCCGCCGGCCGCCTCGGGTGCTGCCGCCGCCGCCACCCCAGAGCGCCGCCGCGGTTCCGGCGGCCGCCGCCGCATCCTGCCGCGCTCCCGCCGGCCGGCCCCTTCCCGCCGCCGCGCCGCGCGCCGGCCGCCTCGCCACTGACGACCGCCGCCTCCCCAAGCCCTCCGGTGAGCCACCGCCACCGAACGTCCGCCGCCCCGCTCCGGCGAGCCGCCGCCGCCATCTCGTCCCGATCCGGTCGGATCGGGACCAGATCCACCAAGCCGTCGTACCAAACGCCTCCCGCTCCGCCGGATCTCTCCGTCCCGGGACATCCCCGTCCCGGTTTGACTTTTTCGTGAGGTATAATTCCACTAAGTCCCGGATCTGTGTAAATTTGTTGCCTCCTTTGCCATGTGATAACTTTGTGCATGGTGCTCCGTTTTGCGCGTATGATATGTCGAAATGTTCGTCTCATCGTGCTCTACATGTTAGTACCAGTTCCATGCATGTTAGAGATCATCTAGTTGAATCAATCTTCATGGCAAGAGTGGATGTTGCTGTAACTTGTTGTCTGTGTAAATTTGTTGCCATGTTCGTGAGTTGATAACTTTGTGCATGTTGGTCCGAATGGAGTGAATGATATGTCCAGATCTTCATTATGAAATGCTCTACGTGATGGTTGATGTAGCATTCATGTTAGTTGTCATATTGCCATGTTTATCTCTGTTGCAAAGGTGCATTTGGCTGATAAGTTTCTGAACTTGTTATGAGATGATGTTTTGCCATGCTTGTGCTTAATTACCCATGTGTCATATGAGCTAGGTGTCAACATGAGTTTTGCTCTTGAGTAGGTGTTCTACATGATAGATTCATTTTCATGCCATGATATGTCTTGAGATGAGTGTAACAAACTTGTTAACATGTCATCATGTTTATAAATTTCTGCTAAGTGTGAATCTGTTAAATTTATTGCCATGTTTCCATGTTGCCACCGTCTTTGTTGTGCATGTTTAGGGTTGTACAATGAATGTTCCTTGAAATATATGTCATGCTCTAGCTATCCATGCACTTGTTTGCCATGATGCCATGATGTAGCTTGTTGTTATGAGGCCCTCAAGTTGCTATAAAATTTATCTGGCAGCATGCCCAGATTTTGTTAAGTCTGGATAAACTTTTGCACTTTTGCCATGGTGTTTGGGACATGTTCTAGTATGTTGTAGAAGAAGCCATGTGGTGTTTCTTGAAGAGCATGTTATGTATGTTATTGTCATGCCTTTTGTTTGCATGATGGCTTGTTGTAACTTGTTGTTTTCATGCTCTCAAGAGGTTATAAAATGTATCTGTCAGCATGTTATCAACAAGTTCAGTTATGCCACGAGTGTAGCTAGTGTTCCATGCACCCTATGAGCATGTTCTTGCTTTGAGTAGCTTATCAAATATGTCTTCTTGCTGTTGGTTATCTTAACTTGCCATGCCATGCGTTGAGTTGAGTTGCACAAGCTTGTAAACATGCCTATCCGTTGTAATTCTGCCATGCCTTGTAATTTTCACTAAGTCTGAGAATTATGTAAATTTATTGCAACTTGCAATGCTTGGTTAATTGTGTTCCAGTAGGTTTTTGGGTGTGTTCTAAGTTCATGCTTGTTAAGTATCATGTCTATTTCACATCCATGCCCTTTGTCTCCATGTCTGGGTGTTGTAGCATAGTTATTTCTTGCTCCAAAGATGACATGTTTCTGTAAACTGCAGTTTTGCTTGAATCTTGTTTTGCTTGTCTTTTGGAAACCGTGTGTACGTTTCCGGTGATCTTTATATCAATTTCAACCGAAATCTTCCCCTCTATCCAGTGGCTTGCTTGGTTTCCCAAGATGAGGCCTTTTCCATCATCTTCTCATTAGTCCAAGAGCTTCCTCATGCATACGCACATCATACTTGCATCATGTTGATTGTGCATTGCACCATGTTTGATATTGTGTCGTTGTTGTGTTCTTGTATTGGGTAGAGCCGGGAGCCGATTCGGAGTTCGAGGTTACTACCGAGGCTGAGTTTCAGGAGCAAGGTTACAATCCCTCCGTGGAATCAACAGGCAAGATGACCATTCCCAGATATCACTTCTATATTTGCCTATGCTAGATGTCTCGCTCTTTAGATATTGCCTCGATGCCTATTCCTGTTTGTCAGCCCTCCTATTGTTGCCATGAAACACTCTAACCACCTTCCTAGCAAACCATTGTTTGGCTAAGTACGCATCGCTCAGCCCCTCTTATAGCGTTGTTAGTTGCAGGTGAAGTTTTGAAGATGTTGCTCCATGATGAAGTTGTTATTGGGATATCACAATATATAAAAACCTGTTAAACTAATTCACCTATATATTGGTAATGGGTGGAAGGCTAAGCCTCTTGCTTGGTGTTTTGTTCCACTCATGCCACCCTAGGAACCGATAAACCGGTGTTATGTTCATTGATTTTGCATTCCTAACACGGTTGGGGTTTATGGGCCCCCTTGATAATTCGCTCAGTGCTAAAGCTTTTCCAGCAAGGCCCAACATTGATTTTACATTTGCCTAATAACTATAACTTGCATAGGGCGTTGCAAACCCGAGTTCTTAATCAACAACCAGGGCCAGTGCTCCTCTTGAGTGTTGGCCCAAACTGGGGATCCTGCGCGGCCACCACGAGGAAACTCGAGCATTGGTTTTACCTGTAGCATCACCCATCCGGTCATGGCCTGAGACTAGATACGCGCGGCTACTATCAGGGTGTCGGCACGCCGGGAGGTCTTGCTGGATTAGTTTTACCTTTGTCGAAATATCTTGAGCACGGGATTCCAAGAATACTCGGGTCTTCCCAATTTGGAGTTGCGACTCCGCAGATCGTGAGCTTGTGATGGGCTAAGTTGGGACACCCTGCATGGTTTGATCTTTCAAAAGCCGTGCCCACGGTTATGTGGCAGATGGAAATTTGTTAATATCCGGTTGTAGATAACTTGACACTATGTTCATGAATACACTACCAGCGTGAGTAACCGTGATGGTCTCTTTCCGAAGGGGTTCGAGAAGTGAACACGGTGGGGTTATGTTTGATCATGAGTAGTTAGGATCACTTCGTGATCTACTTGGCGATCGTTGGCACTTGTTCTCTTCTTGCTCTAAATTCGTAAGTTAGCGCTTAGTGTTGCTGCAACCTTGTTTTAAGCCTTTTCCACACCTAAGGCTTTGATAGTCTTGTTACTCGGGAACAGGATTGCTGAGTCCTCTGTGGCTCACAGATTCAACACACACCAGATGCAGGTACCGTTGAGATCTATACAGGAGATGGTTCAGAGTTGTACTGGGAGTTCGACGAAGAGCGTGGACGTTACTATGTGTCTTATCCCGACGATCAGTAGTGGCTTCTACTAGGGGCGATCCGAGCTTGTGTTATTTATGGTATCTTTTCGTTTGGATTTCGTCTGTAGTCAGACTCTGATGTTATTTGGATGATGTATGCTATTGTATTCACTTGTGTGACGTGGCGAGTGTAAGCCAACTATCATTTTACACTTTCATCCCTGATTTTACATGAGTTGTGCAAAGATACCATACTTGAGATCATTCTAGTATGCGTTTATGTCCTTAAGCCGTGCCTCGACACGTGGGGGATATAGCCGCATACTGGGCATTACAACGCCTTTCTTCATGGTTTACGGAGCAGAGGCGGTTCTACTTAGTGACATCCATCACGACTCGCCCCGTGTGGCGGCTTATGTTGAAGCTGACAATGAAGAAGCACGTCAGGATGCACTTGACCTGTTAGATGAGGAGCGTGACCTCGCAGCGGCTCGTTCGGTGATTTACCAGCAAGATCTACACCGTTATTACAGCCGCCGGGTTAAGACCAGAACCTTTCAGGAAGGTGACTTGGTGCTCCGGCTTATCCAGGATCAAACTGATATGGACAAGCTATCCCCACCTTGGGAAGGACCCTTTGTGGTCAGCAAGCATCTGAATAATTGATCATACTACCTTGTCGATGTTCGAGACCACAAGGACTCACGCACGTCGAAGGAGGAGACCCACCGGCCATGGAGTATTTCTCATCTTCGGCCTTATTACACCTGAGCCACCGGCTCTTATGATGTACATATTTTGACAATGTATATATTATGATGGATATAATAAAGCCGGCATCCCTGCTAAAGCAGGGCCTCTACCGTTTTCATTTCTAATAATAATGAGTCTTTATTGACACTTCATGACGTCACATGGGGGCTTCCTACTCATTGAGCGAAGCTATGTTTACCCCTTGATCCGGCTTATATGCCATGTTTACAAAACACTTGGGGGCTTGTTACCCGAGTTAAAGGGACCAAAGAGAGTTGGATGCACAACACAACTCAAACATAGGTACCCGCTGAGCACAACTCGGAAATATTTCACTCTTTTGATTGGCGTAAAACACCAGGTGTATTCACCAACAATCTGGGTTATTCTGCATCTATGTCAGATGCTCTTCTGTCAGGTAATCCTGATTGGCCATCTATGTTCTTAACAGTCAATCTTTTAAATAAAGACCCTGATCTTGTTAAGGTTAAAAACATTGATAGAGTCATGTAAGAGCCGGCTTACGGAAAGCAAGGATAAATCCAGGCTACTAAGTCGTCTTCTTTGAAACTTGGTCACACCGGCCTGTGTTGCACGATGCTACTCCAACCCCGCGTACTCTTGATAAGTCAATCTTTTAATAAGACCCTGAACTTATCTAGGTTAAAATGTCGATCGGGTCAAGTGAGAGCCGGCTCACGGAAAGCGCGGATATTACAATGGCTATCATGCTAGTTTCATTGAAGAAGAAAATTTTGGCTTGGCGGCCTATAAAAGCCTCGTATTTTTTCATCTTTTTCGCTATCTTGGATTTTTATCATTCCCTTTTTACCATATGGTTTTTACAATAAAGGCCAAGCAGCTTTGTCTATGTCTCATATTTGAGCATCTTCAGGTTGTTATAACTCACCATAATGGTGGATTCTAAGTCGCCATAAAATTATCTTGTATTCAGGGTTATGGCTCTAAAGCTTGGGAGGTTACCCCTTATTTCCGGCATTATAAGCCTATAGCATGAATCCATGGAATATGGCGATGCGCTCTCAATCTTTTGGTTGGAACTCTTTCTGCACGGGTCTGATGAGCCGGCAGTCTAAGCCAATACCACAGGTATGATATTTTATTAACAATTGTATTCACATTGTGGTTAAACCGGCCCTGGTTATGGACTACTCATCCCCAACGGTTTAAAACAAGATATTGTGACCCGCCCAGCGGAAAACCGCCAGGGCATTTTGTGATATGTTTGTGTGCAGGATAATATTCAATCTGATCTGCATAAATTAGTGCTATCATAAACATAAAGTGGTGGTTTTTTTACTGATGGATCAATAGTGTTGCGGAAAGCAAAACATGCACGATGGCACGGCAGATAAAAAGTATCACTAGCCTATTACAAGGCTCGGTGAGCCAACGTGATCAAGTGTTTTCAGAAGATTAAGTATATGAACCACCAAGCGGATCAATCTTCTTGGCCTTGATGGTTTGAAGCTTTCGGGTCATCCTGTGCCGCTTCTTCTTCTCCCTCCGCCGTTTGGAAGTCAGGTGTTGACCAATTGATGCCAATCAAGGCTTGGAATTCAGCATCATCATCAATAAGCTCAGACGGGTCGATTTCAGGAGCAAAGGTGTTCTTACGAATTGGAGGGATAAGATCTGCAATCTTGTAAGCCGATGTGGGCATTTTCTGATTATCTTTGGTGTAAGTTGTCTGATATTTATTCAGATTAGTTTCTTCAGCCAGAATGCTCGCCAGGGGACGCATTTCCTTCGCACATGCAGGAAAGTCTTTTTATCAAAAGGAGACCCGTCCTCCTTCAAGTCGGGACAGTCGGTGGCCAATTCGGCCGAGTTTAATTCTGACATCCATGCCTTTGCCTGGCTTAAAGCCGTTAGGGCACCGACCCTCGCAGCAGATCGTTTGTTTTCATGAATGCTGGCATGAAGGATGGAAAGTTGTCTTAAAACATTGTTGAACAGAGATGGTGCTTGACTAGTTGGGGAGATTGTAGCCAGTGTGCGCTGTGCTCCGCTGTATAATTTTTCTACCAACGTATAAGCCGCCTTGAGCTTTATCAGCGTTTCCTTCCCAAGATTGCTGCTTCTGGGGCGTGCATGGCGTATTATGATTAAACTACTTAATGGTTTATACATGAAGAAAGACAAGTCATTATAGTGTAAAGGATCTTACCAAAAATAGCAAGGGTCATCTGATGGATATGACGCTTCAAGCCGGTAAGTTCCATGGTGACCTCTTTTAATGAAGCCTCGGCTTTTTCAGCCCTTTGGATCAAGGCGTTTTCTCTTCAGCCCAGGCGGCTTTCTCAGTATTAAAATCAGTTTAGAGATTTTCATTTTCCTCCAAGCTAAACTTGAACTTGGAATCAGCTTTCCGTGTCTCAGATTCATGTGCTTTAAGCCGGTTTTTTAAATCAGTCAGCTCGGATTGAAATTGACCAGATGTTTCCTGGAAAGAGCAGATTCAAATAAGAATACACAATTATAAAGTGGTGCATATTAATAAAGTCCCAAGCCCTTTGCAAGCAATAGCACTTGGCACTTGAGGGCTAATGGGTTCAGAAAGTTTTGTTATGAAGTAAAGCATTTTAAGAAGTCCCAAGCCCTTTACAAGTAATAGCACTTGGCACTTGGGGGCTAATGTATGCAGAACTTTGAACTATGTTGTCATGGAAGATCCGGCTCAACTTTATAAAGACTAAGCCGGCCCTTGGGGGCTATAGGTGTAAAGTTGATTTCTGGAAGATCCGGCTTAACTTCAAAAGTTTAAACCGGCCCTTGGGGGCAACAGGTGCGAAGTTGTGTTTCGGAAGACCAGGCTCAACCTAATGGAATAAGCCGGCCCTTGGAAAATTATGGATTTTGATTCAAATGCCCAGCTAAAAAGTTATATCACAATGTCTACAGCATATTCTATTATATTCATATTCTGTAGACTTGGGGATTGAAGGAATATATCTTAGTAAATAATGGTTCTGGTGCATGTGCTTGACCATGTCAATCTGGCTGCTATGTATTTGATTAAGATAGCCGGAGAAAATTTCACTGACACTTAGATGAGAATAATTTGCCATATCAAATTTGACTTTGCGCCTTTCAACCAATTCTTCCTTGGCGGAATGCTTGGCTAGAGCAACAGGATTCCCTGGTTCTTGAAACCTAGTGCGAGTAACCATAACTTCTTCAGTGTCTATTTCTGAAGGCTTGATTGGATTTGAAGGTTCAGTACCCACAGGATCAACACCTGCATGATCAGTAGAGGCACCATGAATTTCTGGTGGCGGGCCATTAAAATTTTCCTCCGAGTGTTGCACGGAGGCCTCAAATATTGGTGTTTGCCTTTCCGGGTCTTGAGTTTTGGGTTCTTCTCTTGGCTTGTTTACTTTAGCCTTTTTACTAGCCTTTGCCTGTCCACTGCAAGGGAATGACAAAGATCAGCGTAAAAGTTAGAGATGTCAACAAGCACATATAAAGATGATACCCAGGAGCAGTCTTGAAAGCCGGAAGTTGAGTCTGAGATGAATCGCTAGATGAAGAGTGAGAGACCCCCTGATAATTTGAGTCAGAAGGTTTTTAATACTTGATGAATAAAACTTATTTGGAGCAAATAAAATCGGTATGTTCAAATACCTCATTCCGACGCTTGCGTGGTGGGGTATTAGGTAAGCCGGAGGATAACAATCCGCCACCACTATTCCAGGTTGTTCGGCGAACTTCATGTTTCTGTTTCTTCAAAAGAAAGTTGGGATCCAAGTAAGCTAAAGGGTGGGAAAATCTTACTTTCCAGCTTGCTTGCCGAGTTTTCTGTGGTGGCAGGGGTTCTGAGCCGGAGGAAAGGATAAGTGCCTCGTCATCATTTGCACCGCTGGCCTCTGCGTCATCCTGATAAGGATCATTGTCAATAAGATGTACAAAAAAATGAGCCAAGAGAATCAAGTTCTACCTCCGACTCGTCATCATCATCATGATCATCTAAGTCAAATATCTGAGAAGCCTTGGTTTTCTTGGTAGGCTTTTTGACAGCCTTGTTCTTTCCTCGGGGTTTCTTTGGTTTCTCCTGAAGTTTTTTGGTCCAGAAAGGTGAATCGGGCTGTAAACATGTTCGGTGAGTATAAGCAGGTAGTATAAGTCAAAGATATGAGATAACTAGAAGCCAGAGTCAGAAAATTACAGTTGGCGGCTCATTCAGAGTATAGAAAGGACTCAGTCCGAAATGACTGCAATCTTCAAGGCTTTCATTTAGCAGAGTCTTGGTCATGTTATTAATGTCTTCCTCAGTGATCTCGATCTGACAGTGGCATTGAGGATCTGATAGCTCGTCGGTGTATTCACACATTAAACTGGGCCAGCGGCATAAAGGCAAGATTCTCCAGGCAACCCAGCATCAAACTAGATCAATACCAATTAAGCCATTGGCCATAAAAGCCCGGGTCTTTGCAAAAATGGGCATATATTTCTTCCGTTCTGTTGTGCTGATACGATCCGAAAGATGATGTCTCTTGCTAAGCCGGCTGGCACGATAACGCGCAAGGGATTTTCTCCTATTGGTGAAGTATCTCGGCAATAAAACCAAGACTGGTTCCAGTCTTTGGGCTGACTAGGAGGAGCAGCAGCTGGGTAGGTGGCCTCTTTCCGCCGCTGAATAGAGATACCGCCTAGCTCAAGGCTAGGGCCATCAGTGAATTCATTTTGTCGGTTCAGATAGTAAAACTCTCTGAATAAACCTACAGTGGGCTCTTGTTAAAGGTACACCTCGCAAAATACTTGGAAGTTACAGATGTTTGAAACAGAAATGGGTCCGATGTCTTGTGGATGGAGTTGGAAGAAATGCAATACATCCCGGAATTTTTTTGAACCGCGGGGACCAAAGCTCGGGTCCATATGATCTCTAAAAACCACTACTTCACCGTCCTTGGGCACAGGGCAAGCCTCGTCCTGGAACTCGCCAGTGGATGATATCCTTCTTTGCGAGGACGCCTATTTTTACGTAGTTATTTAAACTTTCTTAGGTGACCCGGGAAACAACCGAGTTGCAGGAAGTGACGGTTTTCGCCTTTGACTTTTTGGGGCTGTAAAGAAAAGGTATCACCAGTTTAAGCTAATCATCGTTTCAAGAGTAAGATGTTATTCAACAGGTTAATGGTTTGAACCGGAAGGTGAACATTGAAGTATGTAGACATTTATATTGGCGGCTTAAGAGGGGGCTATGGTACCTAGCAGGTTACGGTGGTTTGAGTTAAGCCGCCCACACAGTTATTGAAGTTCAGATCTGAGGAAAATTTGCGAAGTGTTCAAAAACAAGTTTCGTAGATTGATGCTATGGTTTCAGATCTACGGCACTTCAGAAAATGGAAAAAATATCTAGACCTAAATAACGGTGCTCGGGCAGTTCATATGTCCAGATCGGATTTCTTATGCAAAAGGGGATGCCTTGGTAGTGAAAGTGAGTGCTACGACTATCGCCGCACAGGAGAAATATCAACTTCAAATCAAAAAGGCAAGCTATAGCAAAAAGTGAGGATGAACTCCGATGAACTTGTGAAAACCCTAATGAGATCTATGGGAAAGGAAGGAGGAGAACTCACCAGAGATGTTGAACAGTGGAGGCGCGCGGACGGATTCTTGTCAAACCAGGTTGATGTGGCGGCCGTTGTTGAGGCAGTGGCGAAGGTCGACGGCGGCGGCAGAGCTCTGGTGTTGAGGCGACGCAAAGAGGAAAGAGACGAAACGGCGAGCTGGACCAGGCGTCCGGAGATGTTCGAACCGCAAGCGCAGAGTGCTGCAATCAACATGTGGCACAACGAATGTCGGCCTGCTGGTGCTCTGATAAACGATGGCCTGGTATCGTGACGGTCGCGACCTACGAAGACGATGGGGTGGAAGTCCATGGTTGTTCGATGAACGGTGAGTGGAGAGCGAGGGGAGGAGCGGGCGCCGCACTGAGCTCGCGGCCGTGATGCAAGGGACACACAAGGCCCGAGGAGGAAGACATGGCTCGGGGGGTGTGCACCGGCGTGTGGCGGCCGGAGGATGGAAGCAACGCAAGGAGGACGAAAGATAACGGGTACCTCATCTGACGGCTGTGAATCGCTGCATCGGAGGGCTGGGAGGCGGCCGGCCGAAACTTCGGTCGGTGCGCCGACGCCTAGTAGTCGCCAAAAACAAACCAAGTTGATCGGACTCATACAGTGCAGCGCATCAGAGGGATGTGATGGTTAGCATTAATGCTAACTGCCTACAGTTAACAAGGGAAGATTTATCCCATAATTAACACATGTTAATTAACTCCTAACACATTGATCGCCCTCTCTTCTTTGTATCGATTCAGCAGTTGTGCATACTTTTCAGAATTTTGTACTCCCTCTGTAAACTAATATAAGAGCATTTAGATCACTATTTTAGTGATGTAAACATTCTTATATTAATTTACGGAGGAAGTAGTTGTTATATTGTACAGTAATATTAACAGAGCATTTTTGTTGAAACAACAATGGCCAACATCAAAACTAAAAAGTAGCAAAACAGACAGCAAAATATCTCATCAAACAAACATTTACACATCAAGCAAGTTAAACAATCCAGGTATTTCATTCGCATCATGTTCAAACATCCATTTCAAAGAGAAACATAGTACTCCCTCCCTTCTTTTATACAGGCATTAATTTTTTGAAAAGTAAAACCATTCCATCTTTGACCAAGTTTATAAATAAAAAAATCAATATCTACAACACTATGTAATAAAGCAGGAAAATATATTTCATGATGGAATCTAAGACAAGTAATTTGGGACAAAGGGAGTATAAGTTAATATTTTTTCTATAATCTTGGTCAAAGATAGAACAATTTGACTTTAAAGAACACTAATACGACTTACAAAAAGCAAGGTAGGGAGCAGCTATCAGGTCACTCATTATCCTTCAGCATGCACTTAATCTTTGCCAACTCTGCAACCGCTTCACCGCTCAACAAGGAATTAACATCCATTTTCGAAGGGTTGTCATGTACGCCTTGTAGCTGAATCATCGTGAAACAAACACAAACTAATTAGCAAATATGGACATCATGAGAATTAGTTACTTAAATACACCACAATCAAAAACTCCTCACCTTATTAAAATATTTCTTAAGATTAACTATAGTTTCACAGAATGGATATCCAGGTTGGAACAGCTCATCGAGTGATAGTTTAATAACTATTCCGCAAACCACCATGGTGGTAACTGCTTTTGTCAACCTGAACATCAAGTGGGCGCCTCTTTTACAAATTCTCATTTTTTTCTTCAAAAGTGAGCACATCAGCTTGGCCTCTCTGGGACAATATAAACACAAGATAATAAACATGAGAGTGAATCTGAGAAAAAAGACTTTCATAAATTCTTTTAAGGTAGATCTGCAAGCCTATAAGTTCGTTATACTTGTAGGAAGGACGTGATTCTATCCTGAGATGTGCACGAATAACACATATTAGCCATTGCTAGTATTTTGTAGATAGATGTATTTGTCCTAGTCGACAAAGGAGGACGACATGCCGCCATCACTGCTTGCGAGAAGACATAGCCAACCCAGGGAGCGACGGATCTGGAGGAATCGAAGCAAGATTCCCAGTCTCTCCTTTCGACACCTCGTCATCTAGGAAAGAAGAAAGAAGGGAAAAAATCTTCTGCCTCCACAAGATCCGAGCTCCACTCGACCTTATTTAATGAGTTTCTGCCAGATCTCTCAACCACGAAGAGCCTCTGAGAGACCGGTCAGGCAGCCGTCGGACATCGCTCGACCACACAGACGAGAAACTCCGAGGGGGAGAAGAGACGGCATGGTGACAATCGCGCTGGAGGGAAACTAAACTTCCCTACTACTACTACATGCATCTACGAGTTGTTCCCTAGCCTACTTGTTGAACTCTGTAGTTTCAAAACACAAAGTTTCTTTGTAGCTCAGGCTACGTGGTACCCCTTATCTTCACCATCCAATTCT
The DNA here is from genome assembly GCA_902687465.1 of Secale cereale. Taxonomy (NCBI): domain Eukaryota; kingdom Viridiplantae; phylum Streptophyta; class Magnoliopsida; order Poales; family Poaceae; genus Secale; species Secale cereale. The sequence goes on along the minus strand of LR738711.1, from coordinate 105,910,633 downwards.
GCATCGCGATCCGTGCAAATGCATTTGTCTTTTTTGTTTCTCTCAAACGAGACAACATATGAACTTCAAACTTTGCAGACCAAACAAACATTAGAACATCAATGTGGGAAAAAACTTTCAGATTTTTTCATGCATTTTAAATACTTAAAATAATATTTTTAGTCGAACAAAATGTCATTTTGTATATTTATATCAGACCAAAAAATCTGAAAGTTTTTTCACACATTGACGTTCTAATGTTTGTTCGATCTGCAAAGTTTGAAGTTCATATGGTGTGTCGTTTGAGAGAAACAATAAAGAGAAATCTTCATGTTGTAAGTTAGTTGAAGAGTACGGATCTCAAAGAAAAGCTGAAGGGTTGAGGAGAAGAGGTTCCATGTAGCCTGAGCTACAGAAAACCACACTCGTTTCAAAACACATAGTTGTCTTTGAGAGGTTAAAACTGATTCTCATTCTTCATAGTTGTCCTGTAACCTGTTATGAGAAACATCATCCCTTCACCCTGCAATGTACTTGTAGGTGTGCAAAACCTAGTCTTAATGAATCTTTTGAATCCTTCTATGCTTAGAAATAAATATACCGAATTGTTTATTTTAGTTCCATGTAAATTTGGCAATCTTGAACTGTCAATCTTGTAGTGCTGGATGTCGCAGACCATTCTTCTTGCTTCAGAGTTCAAGGGTAATCAAAATTATTTGCACGCCCCACTTCATTTTTGTTTTCACCCATTATGGTTCAGAAATTAAATTGGTTGTTTCTCATGCTTCATGGCCTAGTTGTTTAGTTCTGCAGTTTTGATCACAGACTTGTCTTGCAGGTCAACACGATTACACCATTGAGTGTCTATGCATGTGTCTACTTTCCACCTTCCATGTTTTTGAATTTCTTGTTTTCTGTTTAAAAACAACAACAACCTCATGCTGCAAATGTTCTTGATTGGTTTCCATCTATCTGGAAGCAATGCTATACAAAAACCCGTGTTCTTGATGGAATAAGCCATTGTAGTTATTATCTTTCTAGGTGGTAGCATTACTTTTCATATTCAATCCACCGTTCAATTTATCCCAATCTAACTCATTGTGAAACTAAATGATGCTTGAAGCTTTCATATGGTCGAGTTACAAATCTGTTGAATCCAGTTAGTAGCTTCTCTGGTCACTATTACTTGATACAGGAGTTCTACTCTTGAGAGTGCCGAGTAACCTAATATTGGCCCAAACACAACTAATATGTATGCAACCCGTTTTCTCATTTAGAAGTAATCATTACCAATTTATTATGGTTATCTTTGTGAAATATTTACACTATATTTTTTGTTCAGGAATCTGGAGCTTATGGATCATTATCAAACACAAGCTTGTTACGTTGTGATATCCTGAGCTTGGACGAATTAATCCATCTGAGCACAAGCAGAGCTCAAACCCTCAAAAGAACACAAGTAAGTCCCAGCTGCACTTCATCTTTATTTTTTGTTTCCCTGACACCTTATAATCATCTGGTTTGATTTCATACTCTAGTAGCACTCCTAGAATAGGAAGCCAATTTGTCATTTGCTTGTCAGCTTCATGGATCTGGAGGGTCAAGAAGTATAATTCAGTTGTGTCGCTCGGCAGTGATGTACATTTGTGCATTTCTAGCTGAACGAGTTTGTGCTTTATGTGTAGGTCACTTCAAAGAATCATCAAATGTCCTCCGACGTGTGCTATCTAGGTGGAGACGAGGCAATCTGTGTGGAAATTATGGGCTTGTTTGGTTTTTGCCCAGGTTGGCCCTGCCAACACATGGGCGAGCCAAAAAACTTGGCGTAGCTTTTCTCCGCCCGTGTCTTGCCGTCGCGTTGGTAAAAATTAGAACTGGAGAGCTGAGGGCAGCATTGACACGCCAAAATATGGGCTTCGATCCAAACACCGCTGAAGCACTCGGTCAATACCAATTACCTGGCTTGGCAGGCTGGGGCTTCGAACCGAACAGGCTCTATGTGCCTCTTTGATCTCTGAGAAGAACACTCTTAGAAAGGTGGGTTACATTGTCCAACCATCAGTTCCTCTTGTGTTCCCTACTGTCGGTTTGTCTCTGTGCTCTCAGGTTAACACTAATACACCGTTGAGTAAATGTGTTTTCTTTCCACTGTCCATGTTTCGAATTTTCTGTTATTTGTATAGAAAACAACCATTTCATGCTTCAAATGTGGTTGGTTGGTTCCGATATTGCAGGAAGCAATCCTAATGTAGATTCAAAGCTGCATTGACTGCATACTTGATGGAATTTGCCACTGTAATTCGTATCTTTTTGACTGCAAGCATACCTTCGTATTCAACCTGTTGTTTAGTTGATCCCAGTATAACTGATTGTGCAACTAAATGATACTTAAAATTTCCATACAAATTCTATAGATCCTTTTGGGTGCGTTTTTAAAAAATTGGTAACTGTTCATAGATATAGTTGGAGTTCTTCTTTTGAAATTTGAAATTTTTGAGTAACACAGTATTCATTTGAACATGATTTGACGGAATATAGTTATCTTCATGATAAATTTACCCTGGTTTTAAAGTTCAGAATGTGAAGCGAATTTCTATGCCCAGCAAATAAAAAATCCGTTCAAGAAAGAAGATCAATTTTGGGCAGTGTAACTAAGAGAGCCATTTCATTTAGGGTTGAGCAAGCTTGTCTTTGTGGGACCCTGAAATTGGACTACTCAAGTCCATCTGAGTGCAAGCAGTTAAAGCTTGCTGACTCATAGAACAATTGATAGAGATCTGAAACCAAACTCACATGAGTGAAATTGAGTTAATGTCGCAGTTCATTTTCTTTCTCTCCTTCTTTGTTTTCATGGCACCTTGCGATCGTGTGGTTTTGGTTTCATAGAATAGAAAGTCATGGTCAAATCATTGTGACTGATGCTAGTCTCTTATGTTTCACATGGATATATACATTCTGAGTGTGTCATTACGTTATACTCCCTCCGTTCCTAAATATAAGTCATTTTAGAGATTCCAATATGGACTACATATAGAGCAAAATGAATGAATTTACACTCTAAAATAAGTCTATGTACATCCGTATGTTGTTCATATTGAAATCTCTAAAAAGACTTATATTTAGGAAAGGAGGGAGTAATATTCATGTGTAGTGAGCTAGTTATAATTTTTAATCCATGCTAACTTGCCAATTAATCTGAATATGGTCCAGTAATGTATTATGCACCATAGAATGATGCCGTATGCTGTATTGTTGTGCCATTGGAGGCAGTCATGTACATGTTTGGATCTTTATTAAACAATTGCTCTAATTCAGACCATTGTGTTAGTCAGCCCATTGTGTTGGTCATGATGATAATGTAGTTGTTGCAGTTTTTAAAAGCGCACTAAGCCATGTAGCTGCATATCTCATTTCTCACCATGTATCGATCTCCCGACGCAGGTGTGCTGAGGAGAACAGCACCAGTGAGTCCGTTGGCCTGAGGCCTACTTCAACTGCAAAAGCCGCCTAACAGTGAGTCCCCTTTCATCTCATTCGCCCTCCTCATATTTCAGAATCACTCCTCTGTTGTTTGAGAGCGAGCGAGCGAGAGAGAGAGAGATTTAGTTGAGAGTTTCCAGTGCTAGTCTGTCAAGAAAACTTCACACTGATTGTCGAACAAAATGATGCTTAATGCTTTCGTAAATTCCAATTGATCTTTGCATGTGCGCAAACGAGAAGTAGTCCTTGCGATCCTGTTGATTCACATGTTATTTCTGCTTCATGGGTATGGAAGCAAGCAATTGTGATCTTAAAAATGTTAGCCTCGTATTGATTTGAACACCATTTCTTGTGCATGCAAATAATACCATTTTCTTGTTACGAAAAAGTCATGGCCAACTTAATGTGGTTGTGTTCATGATAAAATTCCCATCTGTTTCGAGAATAATGTGTAGACATTTGAAACCAAACTCAAATGAGCAAAAGCAAGTGCCAGCTGCACTTCACCTTTCTTATCATTTCCCTACCACCTTATGGTCATCTGGTTTTGGTTAAATGCTGTAGCAGCACTCATATAATGGAAAGTCAAACCATGTTCATGCTTATGGTCATCTTATTTTGCACGTCAGCTGTATGATGAATTAGGAGGGTCATGAAGTAGACATAATTTTGTGTTTAGCTTGGCAGTGATGTATATTTGTGGCTTTTCTGGCTGATCAATTTTGTGCTTTTATGTGTAGGTCTCTCCAAAGAATTGTCAAATTTATTATCCAGCTACTATGGCTTCGTGGACTACTTCGTCCTCTTCCTTGGTTCTGGTGAGTCCCTTGTGACCTCCCTCTCTCCCTGTGCCCTGAGATTGCCCGACCATCAAGCTGTGCCGATTGTGGTGCTGGCCATCGAGCCACTGAGTTAGGGCTTGATTCTTTGGTCATGTTATCTGTGGTGGTATTTTGATTGTGATGATCTCCTTGAAATTTGTCCATATGCTGGTTACTGGTTAGGCCCTTGTGTGCTACTATCTTATTGATATCTAGGTCCCATGATCCTATAACGGGTTCCATATCTTATTGATACTGCTATAAAGTTTGTATGCATATATGGATGTGTTTCTTGCAGCTTGTCACCATGGTTTTTAAGTTGCTATAACCTACATGAATATGCACCAGTTGGGTTTGTTCAGCAAGTTGATTAAATGTACCAAATAAAGTCTATTCTTGCAAATATCTCATGTCCACATGGTTTTTTGTCTTGCTGCAACAAAATTGTCCTCTATAATTTAAGTTCTTTTGTTTGTTTTTTATTCCACGGACAAGAGATGAATTTGTAGTCGTGAGTCTCCAGTTCTAGTATTCAATCTGCCGGTTTAATTACGTGAAACATACTGCAGACTCGCAGGTTTTTAGTTTCAATCTATTTTCTGTTTCCCTTTCCACCAAGGTCTTCTGGATTTGGTTCCATGCTGTGGTAGCACTTGTAGGATAGAAAGTCAAAGCATGGTCATGATTATGTTTGGTTACAGATTATGGACATGCAAACTCCATATTTATCTTAATCTAATTTTTAAGTGTTTAGTATATGTGATAATTGCAGCAGCACCCGGTTGTTGATGGTGGTGTTTGGTGCCAAGACGAAGAACCTGGTGGTGGCCAGGCCGGCGCACCCTTCGGTGGCTTGAGCTCCAATATGGGATGAGCACTTTGACTCATCTTGTTTTGATCTCAGAGAAATCAATTCCCTATCTATGAAAAGAATTTGTGATGTTGGTGCATTAGTTTTCATTTTCAAAGTTGTGATTTCGAACAAGTGTAATTTTGCTTAATTTATGCTGCCTTGTTACTACATGCCTGTCAATGTCTCTCTTATGCAGGAGATACACTGTATATGCACAACCAAGTGTAAAGAAAGATGTTAATGTTCAGAATAAGGATCTGTTGCATAGTCATTGTTTTGTTTCCTGTCTATCTGTCAATCTATGAATGTGTCCCTTGAAGTGTTTTCCACCAGCTTACTACACCACTATTCAGCGTGTTCTGTTATAATTTTTCAAAAAGGAGGAATACCCCTGGCCTTTGCATCTCTTGATGCACACAGCCATAAAGGGAGTTTTTTAACTTGTGGTTTCAGTTACCAACCATTTGGTATTTGCCAAATTTCTGTCACTTGTATAGTCGAGGGTTGATTTTGGGGCAATGAGGCGGAGTCGACGACGACTCGAAGCGAAGCTGAACATAGAGATGTGCAAGTTGCGAGTTGTGGCCATGTTCAAGTTGTCAACCAAGGGTTTTCCATTAAAATTAATTTGATTCTTCACCATTTACTGTAATTCACCACCATTGTTCACTTGTCATTAAACAACTCTGACTAAGATTTTAGAGGTATTTACAAATGGCAAAACTTCATCTCAAAAAGTTCTTAACCCGACATGTCAAGACATCACTAGATGATTTGGTATCAATGTTATATATACACACTCTGAGTTTAGTTTTATATATACAATGTTTTATTCAGTACTAGTATAACCACAACTATTGAAGAAACCTTTTGCTATGTACTCCCTTTGTTTCAAAATAGAAAGCGTAGGCAAAACAATTGCGCATCTAAGGGTATAAGCTCCTACTTGAATTTTGCAAAAACAATGGGGTATGAAAAATCATGCTATTAGGTGCATACAGTTCATTAATCTATAAGACAGTGGTGCCCTCAGCAACGGGCCCATCTGCATTAGGTGCAAAAAACTGGCTCATGCATTAGCAGCCTAGGAGCATGCATGCTCGGGAGGCTTGTGTAGGCAGAAGACATGCATGCAAGACTGAGCTACCATAGTAGATGTTTTGTCCCACCTCGCCTAGGGGAGGTTGTGAAGACCTGCATATAAGTGGACCTCTCATGCTTCATCTAGATGGAGTGACAAGGAGAAAACTGCACTATATAGCACATGCGCTCGCGTGTATTATTCATACTCACAGTTTTGGTTTGGCAGGTCATAGATCTGGGCTCGAAGGTGTTCGATTTTCTCTTGGAGGTTGGAGATGGCTTCCTCGAAGATCCTTGAGTCTGGCTTGAGGTTGTTAGCGAGCTTCGTAATCATCGTGTGGTTGGCGTTGAGACCTCGTTCCACCATACCTTGGCACTTGAAAACTTGCTACTCCATTGCTTTGAGTCTTGTCTCCACGCTTCCGGTCCTCCTTGGCCCCTCAACATCGCGGATGTGTAGCACCCCCTCATGCAACTCCATGGTTTGACGGTGATGCAGCACCTCCGCAAGGTAGGGGTTGATGACCTTCTCGAAGAACTTGTCCTTATGGGTGTTGGAAGACGCCATGATGATCTAGATCTGTCAAAAACAACAGCACGAAATGAAAATAGAGGATTTTTGCGTGATACAGAGGTCAAAACCTTCGGGAGAATATATAATGATTTTTTATCGACCAAAAGGAACAACATACAAGAAATCGGAGTCCGGGAGGCACACGAGGTGCCCACGAGGCAGGGGGCGTGCCCAGGGGAAGGGGGCGCGCCCTCCACCCTCCTGGACGCCTCGTGTCTCTTCCAGACTGCCTTCTATTTTTCTGAATATTCCAAAACAGTGAAAAATTGCCTTTAGAACTGTTTTGGAGTCGGTTTACTTACCGTACCACATACCTCTTTCTTTTCGAAGTTTGAATCATTCTGGAAAGTGTCACTTATGTATTCCTCCAGGGTTACGGTTTCAATAACATTGGTTTCAACATTTATAGGGTTACCTGAGATATAATGTTTGATTCTTTGACCGTTCACCACCTTCGGATTTGTGCCTTCGAAGTTGTTTATTTTTATGGCACCGAATGATAGACCTCCTCGATAACGTAAGATCCTTCCCACTTAGAGAGAAGTTTTCCTGCAAAAAAATCTTAACCGAGAGTTGTCTAGCAAAACATAATCACCTACGTTAAACTCACGCTTTTGTATCCTTTTGTCATGCCATCTTTTAACCTTTTCTTTAAACAGCTTGGCCTTCTCATAGGCCTGGGTCCTACATTCATCAAGAGAGCTAATGTCAAATAACCTCTTCTCACCGGCAAGTTTGAAATCATAATTGAGCTCTTTAATAGCCCAATATGCCTTATGTTCTAGCTCAAGAGGTAAGTGACAAGCTTTTCCATAAACCATCTTATATGGAGACATACCCATAGGATTTTTGTATGCAGTTCTATAGGCCCATAGTGCATCATCAAGTTTCTTGGACCAATTCTTTCTAGACCTATTAACTGCCTTTTGAAAAATTATTTTCAACTCTCTATTACTTACTTCTACTTGACCACTAGTTTGTGGGTGATAAGGGGATGCAATTCTATGATTTACATCATACTTAGCAAGCATCTTACGGAAAGCACCATGAACAAAGTGTGAACCGCCATCAATCATTAGGTATCTAGGGACTCCAAACCTCAGAAAAATAACTTCTTTAAGCATCTTAATAGAGGTGTTATGATCAGCACTACTAGTTGGAATAGCTTCTACCCACTTAGTAACGTAATCAACAGCAACTAGAATATGTGTATACCCATTAGAGGAAGGAAACGGTCCCATATAATCAAAGCCCCAAACATCAAATGGTTCAATAACAAGTGAATAATGCATAGGCATTTCTTGACGTCTACTAATATTACCAATTCTTTGACATTCACCACAAGATAAGACAAACTTACGGGCATCCTTGAAGAGAGTAGGCCAATAAAAACCAGATTGCAATACCTTATGTGCAGTTCTATCCCCAGCATGGTGTCCTCCATAAGCTTCGGAGTGGAACTTGCGTAGGATCTGTTCCTGTTCATGCTTAGGTACACAACGTCTAATAATACCATCTACTCCTTCTTTATAAAGATGTGGGTCATCCCAGAAGTAATGTCTCAAATCATAGAAGAACTTTTTCTTCTGCTGGTATGTGAAGCTAGCAGGTATAAACTTAGCAACAATATAATTAGCATAATCAGCATACCATGGAGCAGTATGAGAAGTATTTATGACAGCTAATTGTTCATCAGGAAAGCTATCATCAATAGGTTGTGGGTTATCAAGTATATTCTCTAGCCTAGACAAGTTATCTGCAATGGGGTTCTCAGGTCCCTTTCTATCAATAATATGCAAATCAAACTCTTGCAGCAAGAGAACCCATCTAATAAGTCTAGGTTTAGCATCTTTCTTTTCCATAAGGTATTTGATAGCGGCATGATCAATGTGAGTAGTTACTTTAGAATCAACAATATAAGGTCTAAACTTATCACAAGCAAATACAACTGCTAAAAATTCTTTCTCAGTCGTAGCATAATTTCTCTAGGCACTGTCTAGAGTTTTACTAGCATATTGGATAACATTCAATTTCTTATCAACTATTTGCCCTAAAACAGCACCCACTAGCATCGCACATAATCTCAAAGGGTAAATTCCAGTCAGGAGGCTGGACAATAGGTGCAGAGATCAATGCTTTCTTAAGTATTTCAAATGCTTCTAGAGAATCATCATCAAAGACAAAAGGAATATCTGTTTGTAAGAGATTAGTCAGAGGCCTGGAGATTTTGGAGAAGTCCTTAATGAACATCCTATAAAACCCGGCATGACCAAGGAAACTTCGTATACCTTTGATGTCCTTGGGGCACGGCATCTTTTCAATAGCATCAACTTTAGCCTTGTCAACTTCAATACCTCTTTCAGAAATTTTATGTCCCAAGACAATGCCTTCATTAACCATAAAGTGGCACTTCTCCCAATTCAAGACAAGATTAGTGTCTTCACATCTCTGCAAAACTCGATCAAGGTTGCTTATGCAATCATCAAAAGAAGCTCCGTAAACGGAGAAGTCATCCATGAAAACCTCAACAATCTTTTCACAGAAATCAGAAAATATAGTCATCATGCATCTTTGAAAGGTAGCAGGTGCATTACATAAACCAAAAGGCATACGTCTATAAGCAAAGGTACCAAAAGGACAAGTAAAAGTGGTCTTTTCTTGACCCCCTTTTGACACAGGTATTTGAGAGAAATCAGAATAACAATCTAGAAAGCAAAAGTGAGTATGTTTCGATAACCTTTCTAGCATTTGATCAATAAAAGGCAAGGAGTAATGATCTTTCTTAGTAGCTTTATTTAATTTGTGGAAATCAATAACCATCGTATAACCTGTAACAATTCTTTGCTGGATCAATTCATCTTTATCATTAGGAACAAAAGTCATGCCTCCCTTCTTAGGGACACAATGGACAGGACTTACCCACTGGTGATACGTCTCCAACGTATCTATAATTTTTTATTGTTCCATGATATTATTTATCATGTTTTGGATGTTTAATGGGCTTTGTCATACACTTCTATATTATTTTTGGGACTAACCTACTAACCCAAAGGCCCAGTCCAGATTGTCGTTTTTTGCCTGTTTTAGGGTTTTACAGAAAAGGGTCAAACGGAGTCCAAACAGAATGAAACCTTCGGGAGAGATATGTTTGGAGAAAATCACGCACTGGAGACTTGAGAACCACGGAGTAGGGTTTACGTGGTACCCACGAGGGTGGGGGTGCCCCCACCCCGTAGGGCGCGCCCCTGCCTCGTGGGCCCCACGTATGGCCCCCGGTGCCCTCCTTCCTCCTATATATACCTACGTACCCCGAAACCATCAGAACAACAGATAAAATCCTAGTTCCACCGTCATACCTTCTGCTCCCATGAGATCCCATCTTGGGGCCTGTTTCGGAGCTCCGTCGGAGGGACGATCTTCCATGGAGTGCTTCTACATCATCATCATCGCCTCACCATGAGTTGTGAGTAGTTTACCACAGACCTTCGGGTCCATAGCTAGTATCTAGTTGGCTTCTTCTCTCTCTCTTTGGATCTCAATACAAAGTTCTCCTCGGTCTTCGGGGAGATCTATTCGATGTAATCTCTTTTTGCGATGTGTTTGTCGAGATCCGATGAATTATGGGTTTATGATCAAGATTATCTATGAGAAATATTTGGTTCTTCTCTGAACTCTTTATGTATGATTATAATATCCTTGCAAGTCTCTTCGAATTATTGGTTTGGTTTCGCCTACTAGATCTATAGTTCTTCCAATGGGAGAAGTCCTTGGCTTTGGGTTCAATCTTGCGGTGTCCTTTCCCAGTGACAGTAGGGGCAGCAAGGCACGTATTGTATTGTTGCCATCGAGGATAAAAAGATGGGGTTTATATCATATTGTTTGAGTTTATCCCTCTACATCATGTCATCTTGCTTAAGGCGTTACTCTGTTCTTATGAACTCAATACACTAGATGCATGTTGGATAGCGGTCGATGTGTGGAGTAATAGTAGTAGATGCAGAATCATTTCGGTCTACTTGTCTCGGACGTGATGTCTATATATAATGATCATGCCTAGATAGTCTCATAATTATTCGCTTTTCTATCAATTGCTCGACAGTAATTTGTTTACCCGCCGTAGAATATTGCTATCATGAGAGAAGCCACTAGAGAACACTATGGCCCCCCGGTCTATTCTCAACATATCAATCTACACTTACTTTAGTTTTTCCGCTTTACCCTATTCTCAACATACTCTATTCTTTCAAACCTTTCAACTTTCACGCAATACATGAGCGTGAGCGATGGACATAACACTATGGGTGGAATAGAGAGGTGGTAGTGGAGAAGACAAAAAGGAGGGAGATAGTCTCACATCAACTAGGCGTATCAACGGGCTATGGAGATGCCCATCAATAGATATAAATGTGAGTGAGTAGGGATTGCATTGCAACGGAAAAGTAAAGTAGGTGTAGATTGATATGTTGAGAATAGACCTGGGGGGCATAGTGTTCTCTAGTGGCTTCTCTCATGATAGCGGTATTCTACGGCGGGTAAACAAATTACTGTCGAGCAATTGATAGAAAGGCGAATAATTATGAGACTATCTAGGCATGATCATTATATATAGGCATCACGTCTGTGACAAGTAGACCGAAATGATTCTGCATCTACTACTATTACTCCACACATCGATCGCTATCTAGCATGCATCTAGTGTATTAAGCTCTTAAGAACAGAGCAACGCCTTAAGCAAGATGACATGATGTAGAGGGATAAACTCAAGCAAAATGATATAAACCCCACCTTTTTATCCTCGATGGCAACAATACAATATGTGCCTTGCTACCCCTACTATCACTAGGAAAGGACACCGCAAGATTGAACCCAAAGCCAAGCACTTCTCCCATTGCAAGAACTATAGATCTAGTAGGCCAAACCAAACCAATAATTCTAAGAGACTTGCAAGGATATTATAATCATACATAAAGAGTTCAGAGAAGAACCAAATATTTCTCATAGATAATATTGATCATAAACCCACAATTCAACGGATCTTGACAAACACACCGCAAAAAGAGATTACATCGAATAGATCTCCTCGAAGACCGAGGAGAACTTTGTATTGAGATCCAAAGAGAGAGAAGAAGCCATCTAGATACTAGCTATGGACCCGAAGGTCTATGGTAAACTACTCACAACTCATGGTGAGGCGATGATGATGATGTAGAAGCACTCCGGGGAAGATCTCCCCTTCGGCGGAGCTCCGGAACAGACCCCAAGATGGGATCTCACGGGAACAGATGGTTACAGCGGTGGAACTAGGGTTTTCTCTATTGTTCTGATGGTTTCGGGGTACGTAGGTATATATAGGAGGTAGGAGGGCACCGGGGGCCATACGTAGGACCCACGAGGCTGGGGCGCCCTAGGGGGCGCGCCCCCCACCCTCGTGGGCACCTCGTAGACCATACTCCGTGGTTCTCAAGTATTCCGTGCGTGATTTTCTCCAAAAATATCTCTCCTGAAGGTTTCATTCGTTTGGACTCCGTTTGATATCCCTTTTCTGTAAAACCCTGAAACAGGCAAAAAAACAGCAATCTGGACTGGGCCTTTGGGTTAGTAGGTTATTCTCAAAAATAATATAAACGTGTATGACAAAGCCCATTAAACATCCAAAACATCATAAATAATAGCATGGAACAATAAAAAATTATAGATACGTTGGAGACGTATCAAACATCCCCAAGCTTAATTCCTGCTCGCCCTCGAGTAGGTAAATGATATAAATAGAATTTTTGATGTGGAATGCTAACCAACATAGTTTTTCAATGTAATTCTCTTAATTGTGGCATGAATGTTCATATCTGAAAGATTGAAGACAAAAGTCTATATTGACTTAAGAAATAATAATACTTCAAGCATACTAACAAAGCAATCATGTCTTCTCAAAATACTATGGCTAAAGAAAGTTATCCCTACAAAATCATATAGTCTATCTATGCTCCCTCTTCATCACACAAAATATTCATATCATGCACAACCCCGATTTCAGCGAATCACTTGTTTTCATACTCTATTCTTTCAAACCTTTCAACTTTCACGCAATACATGAGCGTGAGCCATGGACATAGCACTATGGGTGGAATAGAGAGGTGGTTGTGGAGAAGACAAAAAGGAGGGAGATAGTCTCACATCAACTAGGCGTATCAACGGGCTATGGAGATGCCCATCAATAGATATCAATGTGAGTGAGTAGGGATTGCCATGCAACAGATGCACTAGAGGTAAAAATATATGAAAGCTCAACAAAAGAAATTAGTGGGCGTGCATCCAACTTGCTTGCTCACGAAGACCTAGGGCATTTGAGGAAGCCCATCGTTGGAATAAACAAGCCAAGTTCTATAACGAAAATTCCCACTAATATATGAAAGTGACTAAACATGAGACTCTCTATCAGGAAGAACATGGTGCTACTTTGAAGCACAAGTGTGGAAAAAGATAGTAGCAATTGTCCCTTTTTTGGGCCTTTCTTTTTTCTTTCATTGGCCTTTCTTTTTCTTTCTTTTTTTGGACGGGCTTTATTGATTTAGCCTTTCCTCACATGGGACAATGCTCTAACAACGATGATCATCACACTTTCATTACAACTCAATACAAGAACAAAGTATGACTCTATATGAATGCCTCTGGCGGTGTACCGGGATGTGCAATGAATCAAGAGTGACATGTATGAAAAATTATGCATGGTGGCTTTGCCACAAATACGATGTCAACTACATGATCATGCATGGCAATATGACAATATGATGTGTGTCATATGAACGGAACGGTGGAAAGTTGTATGGCAATATTGTGACGCCCGGGTAGTTAAGCTACAGTAACCCTCTTCTAATGACGACACGTCACCGCAATTACTGTTGATAATCTTGTGTTAGTTCGAGACCGGTTCGAATTCAAGATCAAAATCAAGCAACCAATAAAAGTTTTCAAACGTCAAAACTAAAATGTTCTAAATGTGACAAATAAATCATATGATATATTGGTGGAGAAACCACACTTTTATAAAGAGTTTAAATGCACTATAATAATTAAAAGCAGTGGCTAAATTAATAATTTAATTGCTTTTGAAATTATGGAAATATTGAACTAATATATATTTGCTACAAACTAGTTTTGGCAGTGGCCTATATTGTTCATACTAATTTAGGTGTTAACGTGGTATTTCATAAGACTAAAATAAAAGAAACTATAAATGAAAACAGAAAATAATAAATAAAGGAAAATGTAAGAAAACAAAAAAAACAAAAAAACAAACAAAAATAAAATGAAAGGAAACCCAGCCCCCCCCCCTCGGCCCAACTGGCCTCAGCCGCCCGAATGGGCCGGCCCACCCCATCTGCTTATCCACACCCCACCCGATCGAACCCTAAAAGCGACCCCCACTCCCCCCGAACTCGTCTCGCTCCCCTCTCCATCCCTCGCGCCGCCGGACGCCCAGGGCGAGACGCCTCGTGCGCGACCATCCCTCGCACCTCTTCTCCCCCCCGTGCTCTCCTACTCCGGCCGTGCTGCCTCATCGACGACCTGCGTGCGCACTTGTCCGGCTCCGACCGACGCTCGCCTCCGTCACCACTGCCGCGCCGGCGCCTCGTCGTCTCGGTTGCGTCCGGCGCCGCTCCGCGCGGCCCCGGCGGGCACGCCCGCGCCCGAAGGCGACCGCCCTCGTCCCACATCTTCTCCGTCGTCCTCACGCCGCGCCTCCCCAAGCCTCCACTCCGCCTCGCACCTGCCGGCCCGTCCGGCCGCCGGACCTCACCGGCAGAGTCCATCTGGCCTCCCTCAAGCTCGCAGACCTCCCCTACCGCTCAATGTGAGCCCCTCCCCCCTCGACCCCACTGCTCCCCCTTTCGTTCTCCGTCGCAGAATTTCGCCGCACCACCGTGTCGAGAACACGTTGGGTCCTCGCGCCCACACACGCCCGCGTCGCGCCGCTCGCACTCGGCACCCCTCCGCACCACAGCAGTGCCCCCGCCTCGCCCTACGATCTCCTCCCCACGCCGCCGTGCTCGCTCTGCCACCCGCGTCGCACCGGCCACCGTCGCCACGCCCCCGTCTCACTGGCCGGCCGGCGCCCTACCGTGGCCGCGCCGTGGCCATGGCCATGCCCCGCCGGCGACCTCAATCACCGCCGCGCGGGCATCCGGGCGCCCCGCTCGTTAGCGCCTTGCGCTTGGCACCCGCCCTGTCGTGCCCGACCCAATAGGCCGCTGGGCCTATGACAAGGGGGCCCTGGCCCCAGAACGTCTAAAAAAATAATAATAATAAAAATATATATTAATTAATTAATTAATTAATTAATTAATAGTTTAATTAAGGTAATTAATTATAATTAAGTTAACATAATCAATTAACTAACCTACCTAATCTGCTAATTAAACTAATTAATTTGGTTAGTTAGTTAACAGTGTATGACACGCGGGCCCCACGCGTCAGCTTGACCAGTCAACCCACTGTTGACTGCTGACATCATGCTGATGTCAGCATACACTATTCTGGATAATGTTGAATTAAAAATAATTAAATTAATTTCAGAAATTAATAAAAACTTTAGAAAATCATATCTTTTAAACCGTAACTCGGATGAAAATAATTTATATATGAAAGTTGCTCAGAACGACGAGACAAACCCGAGTGCGCGGTCCGTTCGTCCGCCACACATCTCTAACATACCGAACATGCAACTTTCCCCTCCGTTTCATCTGCCCGAAAATGCCTAACACCGGGAATACTTTCCCGGATGTTATTCCTCTTTGCCTGTATCACCGAGCACCGCGTTAGGTCACACGTAGCACCGCCTTTTGCCATGTTATGCATTGTGATGCTTTTGTTTGCTCTGTTATTTATTTGTTTCCCCTTCGTTGCTTATTTTCGGTAGACTCCGATACTGTGATAGACCCCGAGACCATTGATGCTTCGGTCTTCGACTACGGCTACGCTTCTGAAGATTCCTTTCGTCTGCAGAGCTTCCAGGCAAGCCCCCCCTTTGATCACCAGATATCGCCTATTCTTCTCTCTACTGCTTGCATTAGAGTAGTGTAGCATGTTACTGTTCGATTACTCCTATTCTATTGCATAGCCTGACATTGTTGCTACCACTGTTGATACCTTTACCTGTTATCGTAATGCTTAGTATAGGATGCTAGTATTCCATCAGTGGCCCCACATCCTTGTCCGTCTGCCATGCTATACTATCGGGCCGTGATCACTCGGGTGGTGATCACGGGTATTTACTATATACATACTTTACATACACATGATGATGATTCGGAGATGGGGGCTGAAGGGGCAGGTGGTTCCACACAGGTAGTGGTGGGCCTGGGTTCCCGACAGCCCCCTGATGGTTACTTTGTGGCGGAGCGACAGGGCAGGTTGCGACCACCTAGGAGACAGGCGGGCCTGGCCCTGGTCGTTGTCCGCGGTTATGTCATAATAACACATTTATCGAGATATTGGTATTTGATCTGAGTCTGGCCATTTGGTCTATACGCACTAACCAGCTGCGTGGGAACAGTTATGGGCACTCGACGTCGTGGTATCAGCCGAAGCCTTCTTGACGTCAGCGACTTAGCGGCGCGCGCCGGATTGGACTGGAAAGCCTACTCTAGTATTAGGAGAGGCTAGGTCTGCTTACCGGCCGCGTACGCAACGTGCAGGTGTGCGTTGGGCGATGGGCCCGGACCCCTGCGCGCCTAGGACTTAGACCGGCGTGCTGACCTCTCTGCTGTGCTTAGGTAGGGCTACGACGTGTTTATCTTCCGAGGCCGGGCATGACCTTGGAAAGTGTGTCCGTCCAAATGGGATCAAGCGTGCTGGGTTATGTGGTGCACCCCTGCAGGGAAGTTAATCTATTCGAATAGCCGTGTCCCTCGGTAAAAGGACGACCCGGAGTTGTACTCTGACCTCATGACAACTAGAACTGGATACTTAATAAAACACACCCAGACAAGTTCCAGATACAACCCGGTGATCGCTTTCCCACAGGGCGACGAGGGGAGGATCGCCTGGTAGGATTATGCTATACGTTGTTACTTGGTGAACTTACCATCTATTTCCCTTCTACTGCTTCAAGACGGAGGCTGCGAGACGCGAGGATACTTGTTACTTCCTTATATTCTCTTCTACTGCTGCAAGATGGAGGTGGCCAGAAGCGTAGTCTTCGATTGGATTAGCTATCCCCCTCTTATTCTGGCATTCTGCAGTTTAACCCACATATATTATCCCTTTACACAGATATCATTGCATATGTAGTGTAGATCCTTGCTTGCGAGTACTTTGGATGAGTACTCACGGTTGCTTTTCTCCCCCTTTTCCCCTCTTGTTCCTTCTTCTCGGATGATGCAACCAGATTGATGGAGTCCAGGAGCCAGAAGATCCCGAGGATGTTTCTACATGGAGTTCGGCTTCGAGGAGTAGTTAGGAGGTCCCAGGCAGGAGGCCTTGCCTTTTCGATCGTTGTTACTTTTGTGCTAGCCTTCTTAAGACAAACTTGTTTAACTTATGTCTGTACTCAGATATTATTGCTTCCGCTGATTCTTGTGTTTTCGAGCTTTTGTATTCGAGCCCTCGAGGCCCCTGGCTTGTAATATAAAGCTTGTATTATTTTAATTTGTGTCTAGAGTTGTGTTGTGATATCTTCCAGTGAGTCCCTGATCTTGGTCGTACACATTTGCGTGCATGATTAGTGTACGGTCAAATCGGGGGCGTCACAAGTTGGTATCAGAGCCAACTGCCTGTAGGAATCCCCCTTTCCAACTCCTTGGCCGAAGTTGAGTCTAGTCTTTGAAAAACAAATTTACTAACTTGTTGTGTGGCTTACGGGCCCACATCACCATTGGGTGGTATTAGGATCTTTTACTCCTCGTCTATACTCTGGGACTCTTATCTCTCTTCTATTCGGGATAAATGAATTTTGCTAAATCTAACATTAGGATCTCGTTATCACTTTCACCCGGAGAGCACCTTATGATCGATGATCGTCTGCTGCACCAGAAGACCCTTAAGATACTCTCCGCTGTTAACCCGAGAACTTGTGTTCATCGCCTTTGCAAATCACTATCACCGATATATCCTTGTGGATATCTGCATGCACTGGTCATTCTCATGATCATTCCTCGTCGCTCTTGTTGTTACAAGATGCCCCGAAATATTCTCCGTTGTCCCGAGAATCCTTTGAGTTTACTGTCTTGCAGTTTTATTTCGCATGAAAACCCTCACGGTTATTTCCTCACATTTATCGAGGACCCGTTCTCCTTGATTGTTCATATGTCTCCCAAAAATTCTTCGGAATACTTTTCGATGTTTCGAAAATCCTCTGCAGGCTGTTACTCTTGAAATTCTTGCCTGCTTGCATTAAGGTTAATTCCATATGATTAGTAGTCTTCGTCAATATCGCTTGACTTAGCTATTTTTGAACCTATTAATTCAATGTGTGCATATGCACGCAGTCATCGGTTATCCTTTTTGAAATTATCCTTCCGACTCACACGTCATTTCGGACATGAGTTGGTTCTCGGCAATTCAAACCTTTATTGATTGCCCAACTAAGTGTTTTCAACTTATCCATCCTGGATCAGAGCGTCTGCTTCTGATCCTTCGTTTTGGAAACCATAATTTCTTTCTATTTAAGCATCATACTAATCAGGTGATTCTTGAATCTGATGCCTCTGCATTCTTCTTCCTCTAAGTGAGTACCGATACTCACATCAGCTCCGTTGTGAATCGCTCGATCCTTTGTTGAAATATCATCCGACAGTGTCCTTCATATTCATGCACCTTGTGAGTTCTTCCCCTGATACATAATGCCTTTGGCAAATTGTATCCTCCGCTTGGCCAACCATGCTCTGTTTTCGAGCTTGTGTTTTTAGTTTTGTAACTTGTGGTATATGTTACTAAGATGCCCGATGGGTTGAACCTATGCCTTCCCCTAATTCGTGAGAACCCGAAAGTTTTCACAAGCCATACCCTTCCAGTGTTCTACTAGATAAAATTCCAACACTACAGTTTTATCAAAGCGAGAGGTGAATGAAATGATATGCATTAAAGAAGTGGGAGTCGACCTTGAACCTTGTGTTCATGCCCATGAAAATGATGTAGACCGTCTCAGAAGCTTCTTGCAAATAATTATCCAGCCATATGATTCTTTCGGTATTCTTGAAATGATCCCTTACAGTTATGGTTCCGACCATGTTGTCCTGATTAGATATATCTGATGGGAATTCATTCCAGTGCCTCGTCTATTTTGGCAAGATTGAAATATCTATTGTCATAGGTCAATGACCCGGTTCTACTTCTATCGTGTTCTACCTTCGAGTTTTACCCTCTGATATCTCGAGGATATCATGCCTTTGCACTACAACTTTTGAACTTTTGATGAAGTAATACCTTTGCCTGTCGTAATCACTCTACGGGTTCTAGGTTGCCGTCAACCGAGGACACCGTTTAGTAAATCAAATCCGCTCTAAAAATTCAACACCCCTAGTAGATGTTACTGGGAAATTTTTAGACTCAATCAGGTTTTATTCCTAGACTATCGGGTACATCCCTTGTCTAGCTATCTTTGACTGTGCTACCTCGTCCTTCTCTAGTGCACGGATTCTTCAGTGTGTGAGCATGACTTACGTCGAGCTTTCATCATCATGTTGCTTGACTTGAAAGGCAACTTTGGTTCCGAGCTTGCATCTTATATATTGATCCTATAACTTGCCACTTCGTCATTCCCTTGCTTGTTGTCGTTGTTGTTTGATTGCATCCTCTTGAAACCTCCCAGCAAATGTGTCGGATCACCTTCAACACTTTGACTTCTTCGAGATGTCAACTGTGTTCATGATGAAAAATACTCTCCTTGCCCTCGATGATTTTTATTATCATCGGCAACACCCTTGACTTCCTTTCATCGCGGACTTGTCCACATTATGAATACAACTTGCTCTCCAGCGAGTGTTGTGTTCTGCCTTGAAGTATTACTGTCTTTTATGTCGAGAATGCTGTGGGGATTGCTCCACCTCTTAGAAATTCTCAGTATGATGATACTCCTCATCATCACCATTCTTCCTTGGTCCCCGTGTTCTTTTTAACCGGGATACCAATATGCTAACGATGCTGCTTGAGTTCTGTACTTCTGGCAACCCTATTGCTTTGAAGTTAACGGTCGATAGTTCATTCTTAGACTGTTGGTTATTGAATCGTCACTCTAATATTGATCTTGCTGCCTAAGGTCATATTTCGGGCACACCTTTCACCTAATGAATAATGGTGTATGTTTTTCCTCGAGCATACAACATTATATCATTTGAATTAACAGGTGTCTTCTTCTTGTCACATTATTGTGGAAATCCATCAGTTTGGAATTCTCGGTGAATTGTCGCGGAGTCCATCAGCCACCTCCTCATCCTCTCCTTGGTTTAATGATGAACTATTGTTTCGGGAACCCGCTCCCATAGTTCATTTCCCGAGAATCTTGCACTCTTCTTCTCGAACATCCCGAGTCTGAGGTAAAATGACACCAATCGGATCTGAATCTCGGTCAGATATGATGGTTGGGACAACTTTCCAGTAGTTATAATATTGGTCCTTTAATGACTTGGTAATATGATGTCATGCCTAGCACCCCTGCTGGAGGACCTATTATTATAATCTCTTTTACAAGGATAACCATTCTTCCAAGAGGAAATTATAAGACTTATTCTATTAGTTGTTCCTGATGAATCCTTTGTGTATCCAAGTCCGACCTTTGCTTCAAGACCATGCCAATGCTATCTCGAAGCATGTCTATGGTGCTCCGATTTTCAACAAGAGCATTTGAAGCCCAATGCTAAATGTTTCTTGGTCAGTTATACAAACATCGTTGTATGGGTAACATCTTGATTAAACCTGGCCTCTTTATCTGAATGGTTGGGTACTTACTCTCCTACCCTGTATGCCGTGTTCTGCTTGTCCATAGGAAGGTTATACTCCGAATAATTGTGTGTAATCACAATTTTCCTTTCCATTTGTTTGTTTAACCTTTCCTTGATCTACATATAATCTAAGCAGTAATAATTCTGTGCTTAGGTAAGCACCTTGTTGTACAACTCTGTCGGTAAGACCCTATTACTATGGTTGGTAACATTCCCGTAACCACGATGGAAGAAAACCTTTGACTATCCTCTGACATGCCTTGCGTTCTGTGCAAGATGTCATCGCCCTTCCTACTCTTAATCCACATGGTGGGTCCATAACCCACAGGTCCATTGGATCGAAACCTGACTCTTCTTTACAACCCGGATTCTAATGTATCCTTTGCACCTGGCTTCGTATGTGATTCACGAGCTAAATTCTATACCATTATTCACCCTGGAATCAAACATCATGTTATTATCGTTGCTGAAGCCCTCATTCCAGCTTCGGGTTAGGCATCGAATGACTGCCTACCCGTTTGAAACTTTGGTACCATCGCTTATTGTTCTCAATGCATTCACTGAAATACTACGCGTAGGGCACTTCGTGTATCACTTTCTGAATTCACTTTCAGATGCACATACTTCGTGGAGATATGTTCCACCAAAGTTTTCCCCTGGTCGCATTCGTAGGACGATCGAGATCCCGAAGAAAGGATGAAGACTTGATCACGATGACTTGAAGCAGAGGAATGAAGACATCAACAAAAGGAGTCAACCTCTTCGAGAAGGGCAACCAAGACCGAGAAGACTCGTTAGGTTTTCGCTACCAGCACCTTTCCCCCTGTGCTCCACCGCTTAAATCTCGGGACGAGATTTCTTGTAGTGGAGGAGAATTGTGACGCCCGGGTAGTTAAGCTACAGTAACCCTCTTCTAATGACGACACGTCACCGCAATTACTGTTGATAATCTTGTGTTAGTTCGAGACCGGTTCGAATTCAAGATCAAAATCAAGCAACCAATAAAAGTTTTCAAACGTCAAAACTAAAATGTTCTAAATGTGACAAATAAATCATATGATATATTGGTGGAGAAACCACACTTTTATAAAGAGTTTAAATGCACTATAATAATTAAAAGCAGTGGCTAAATTAATAATTTAATTGCTTTTGAAATTATGGAAATATTAAACTAATATATATTTGCTACAAACTAGTTTTGGCAGTGGCCTATATTGTTCATACTAATTTAGGTGTTAACGTGGTATTTCATAAGACTAAAATAAAAGAAACTATAAATGAAAATAGAAAATAATAAATAAAGGAAAATGTAAGAAAACAAAAAAAACAAAAAAAAGGAAAGGAAA